>CM062245.1:13792298-14392298 GCA_031216285.1 Syzygium syzygioides | reverse complement strand
CAACAGCAACTAAGCTACCAACCGGTATTTCCAGATTGATGTTCAACAATGTGCGTTTTTCTGCCTGAAGTTAGTTGAAAATTTAGACTCCACTTGAAATAAGATAGTGAAACAAGAAGACTTGAAAATCACTATAAATGACCATTCAGTTATGCTGAATCATTGAATATCAGTTAGAAACATAGCTAGATTAACCTGAAAATGATTACACTTAGAAATTAGTGCAAGTTTCCTCGCATGATCAGTCACCTTCGTAGAAGTTGTGAGAGCACTACTCCCTTATGTAAGTGCTTAAGTGTCCAATCAAAGTGTGATTTAAATTTTGATTATGGCATGTACTTTCTCTGGGGTTCAATAAAAAATTTCTAATATTCCCTTGTCCTTCAAATCACAGCAATGATTACTATTGCGTATAAATGCATTGTCTTTGGTGTTACAACCCCTAAATTCTAGACAATTTATACTATAGTCAACAGTTTATTCACATTGAAAAGGGAAAAAGGTAAGATATTTTTCCAGACAGAATGAGGCATATGTTTATTTGACCTTTGAGTCCCATGAAAAGTGCCCATCCTTGATTGAAATAGCTGGCTGTCCTGGCTCAATCGGTGGATTAGGAACTAAAATTCTCTCTTCTGTTAAAAATAGTTCCTCCATACGTTGCAGGGAAACATTAGCAGTAACAACCTGGGACACAAAAATAAGATTGGAAACCAAATGATGACAAACAAATGTTTGCAAGAACCGTCAAAATAAAATTGCTGGATCTAAGATGGAGAATATGCATCATCTTTGAGAAAGCAAGGGCAAAAGGCTGTAATAAGCCCGCGAGAAATTCTGACTCCCACTTTCCAAATGTTGTAAAAGCAGCTTAATGAAGAGATAATCTGTTGCAGATCTAGTGATCACAATATATTTTAAGCCTTCCATTTCAATTATCAAATTGATATTAAAGGTTTAACCTTCAACTAATTAAATTTCTATTGTTTGTGCTATTCCAACTAGATAATCAGTTTAGTTTAAACAAAAATGTAGTATGTGAGAACTGATTGTCCCCTTTCCGCATGCCATATTGTCCAACTCAAAGAATCAGATCCATCATTAAGATAATATACTGCAGTCTACCTATATGATTTTTCTGGCAGTTTGATATTGTCAATCATTTTCTTCATCGCCAAAGCAAGATGAATTAAACTTAAACTGAGTGACTGAGTGAGGCTATCATGAACAACATATCCAAGGTACACAATTAGGAGCAAAAAATAAATGATATATCCACTGACCACAAAATAGCCACACATGTTAATGTTGACCATGGGGTAGATCAGTAGACTATTCTATTTAAGTGACAGAGATACAGAGATGAAATTAGGATGAAGTGTAAGAACCTGAGACATCAAGTTAGGAAGCATGTTTAAAGGAAACCGTAGCACTGCAAAAAGAGAAAGTGATGTAAACGCCCTCGCTGGTGTCAATTCCCCACCAAGCAAAGTGAATGTCCCAAATGAGACAACGGTTACAATGATGGGGATGCTGTTCAGTGCAAACCTGTTGAACTGCCACCAAAATTAAATTCTCAGACAAATTGAACCATGTGGCATCATGGAAGGAGAAAATGTCATGTCCATTAGATCTCTCGCCCTTCTGACAAAAAGGGTCCAAATTCATTTGTCTACTGCTATTTAAGAAACCAATGGAGACTATTTTTCATGCACTTTTTGGTAATAAATATGCTGATTTAAGAAGAGCTAGTATGAGTCTACGACTACTCAGATTACAAAAAATGGTGATGGAGCCCAAGACCAGATGGATAATTTGACACGGTAAATCAATCACCTTCCTTGATTTTACACTAACTTATGCTCATGATGCATGAAAAGAAATGGAGAATCTGAATTGCTTGCACATAAGTACCTATAAAAGTATTCTCGACTGCTGTCAGTCTGCTTGGTAAGTTTACCGTAGACAGAAAGCCAAGACAGGCTGTTCCATAAGTAGAGTATTTCACAATTTTTTTTTGTTACATAAGCAATATCCTGCCACTGAGGTTCTTTAATCTGTATGGCTTACTCACTCAATCACTCACTCTCTCTCTCTCTCTCTCTCTCTCTCTCTCTCTCTCTCTCTCTCTCTCTCGATGCTTGTGTCAGTGTGTGGATGTGCATGTGTTGGTGTGTGTCGGTGTGCGGATGTGCTTGTGTCGGTGTGCATTCTCTCTCTCTCTCTCTCTCTCTCTCTCTCTCTCTCTCGATGCTTGTGTCAGTGTGTGGATGTGCATGTGTTGGTGTGTGTCGGTGTGCGGATGTGCTTGTGTCGGTGTGCATGTGTGTGCATACGTATAATGCATATCAAGGAAAGCAAGAATTTTCAAACTGTCAATACAATTGATAATTGCATCATCAGAATGCATAATATTATATTAATTTTGAAATAGTCCATACTGCAGCTAGGAGTTGCGCTCTACGGAACCATGAAAGCTCATCACTTCGTATTTCTTGAACTCTAGATTGAAAGCTCTTTTCCCAAGCATAACACCTGCAAGAATTTTACCAATGAATTTCAGTCATTGTGAAATGAACATAGCCATAGAGAATGTAGGCCAGGGCTTCCCGCTTATTCAACATACTTCACAGTGTCCATTGCTGCCAAAATTTCGTTCATGAGGCTGACTCTCTTGTCAGTCCACTGCAGCCCTTCCTTGGTCAGTTTTCGCATTTTGCTGATTATGACTGTCTAATTCACCATGAAAAGTTATTAATGTAAGACGATTGATTGACAGATGAAGTATTAATCATCATGATATAAATGCTAATCCATGAGTGGAGAGTGACAATGGGGTGAAGAAAACCTCTTTTAGCTATTCAACACTACTCCTGATACAACTGTTACTACATAGAAGCTTCAGAGAAAGAACATCCTCTACTTAGTACCTAGATTAGAATGCCCTTCAAACAAATCAAAGTTAAAGGGAAGAAGGACCTCCAAATAAGCACAAAAATTAAAATATATATGCTTTAACTTAAACTGGTAAGTGATTACAATTATCATGGAAGAAATAGGTATTAATGATGTTATAGGGAGGATAACTTTCAATGAAAAGAAAGAGCACATGCTTACTTGCAGTGGGATCATGAGGACAAGCATGAAAGATCCAAGCAGTGAAGCAACACCTAATTGCTGGTACAGAAGGACCATGGCAATGACAATACGAAATGGAGCCGACCATAAGTTGTGAAGCTGTTGGCATATTTGCTGAACAATATCGGGTATCATGTCAGATGTAGTTCATAAAATTTCGCTTTTGCAAAATCAGAAGAGCTGGGCATATGATTTCCAAACTAAGGAAGATATAACCATTGACTTAACGAAATAACATTGCAGCAATAAGAGAACTAGCGTAGCAATGTCATAGTCATGTCTGAAGTGAGAATCTGACCTGAAGTGAATTAGCATCTGTTGTTATCATGTTTGTTATCTTTCCAGACTGGAACTTCTTGCGACCCTCGTGAGTGAGTCTTAAGGATTTGCGGAAAATGGCTGCCACCTACCAATATGGTTGAATAAGCTATTTAATTGCTCTACCATGACAAATGACGAAGAACAACCTAGGCTAAATATCTGATACTGAGGATTTGTACACATATGGAAAAGGTATTACCAAAGTTGAGCTCAGCCTGAATCCCGTTCGATATGAATTCTGAAAGTACTGGGCTTCGCAAAGCACACCAAGCGACTGAACAGAATCCAATCAGAAGCCATTAACATATTAAAAACGGCCATTAATACATATTTTATTGATGGAAGGACATCATCATTGAATAAGAACCAAAAGCAAGAGGCAACAACAATCATAAGTAAAGCAGAGATTTTTGGCATATGGTAACAAATTATTTAGGAGATAATTGCAATAAACTTGATTACCATTTTCACAGGTGATAATGATATTTAGGTTCCGTCTATTTCATGGAAAATGAATGATTTAAAAAACATTCTCTTTAAAAATGATCGCTTGTAGAACTTGTGAAAGTGAAAAGAAGGAAAAAATTTTCATCGTTCACAAAAATGTTTAGACATAAATTGTTGTTTGTAATGAAAAAATTTTCATTGACTAATTATTTCAAGCAACACAAGCAATCATTTTCTGGAAAATGTTTTCCAAATCATTCATTCTTTGTAAAACAAACGGAGCCTAACTTCACATGCTGCACTATAAGAATTTAACGTGTGCAAACTTAGGAGGAAAGGACTTTGACTCCCAACTTAAATCAAAATCTTGACACAAAACAAAGATAGGATCATACCACACCGACAAGAATTGAAAAGGCATAGAAGTAACCAATCCATGCAGGGTCCCCTCTTTGCATTGACTGCAAGTTGCAAAGAAAGACACATCAGAAAAGCAAATCCGTTCTTGGAAAATTTACCTCCGTATAACATACTCCACCGCGATGTTGAATGGAATACAAAAGTAAAAGGTCAGCCTATGTGTAGAATATTTTTCGCTGTGAAAGGCAAGGTGATTGAGTCCTCAAGATCAATCTACCCATAGAACAGAACAGATGACATTCTTATTGAATCAATCATGGTCCCCACAGTCATTATGCCATTGCTGTTCATTTGTTGTCCTGTTTACGTTGATGGAGCTTTCTGTAACGACAACACATGGAGCACACCCAAGATAATTATTAGAAAATGACATTTACCCTAAGTAAAGCATGCTAACTCTGTTTCTGCAGGGTTCTGCCCTCTCTCAGCAATCCTTCAAGTCCACCCAAGGATGGTCTATCAGACAATATTCTAATCTTCAATATATATATATTCTAATCATTTGAGAGGAAGGTTCCATGGGAACAATTTTTCATATTGAGGTGCATACGAGAAGGTAAAATGTCACAATTCTTGGATTGCATCAAAATCTTAAAAGCAGAGTCCAGCATTGATCTAAAAATTGATGCCTACAAATTCATCTGGGAGAGAAAGAAAGAGTCGGAACATCTTACTTGAAGGAGGTGGTTCAGCAATGTGGGCCCTGCAAACTGGGAAAGATCACTCCCGATCTGTGGTTATCCATGCAAGAAAGAGTTACTATGCTTCCAATGAGCATTGCATATTCAAGTGAACAGTATGCTCTTGCAGGTTGTTGTTCTGGCAATCATTCAAGCTTAATCACGAGACGAAGCCTCAGAGACTTCAGTCCTTTAGATACCACTTTTTTTCTTTCAGATTCATCAATTTTAAATGTTCTGCTCAACCAAAGTAAATACGTAAATACACATGCATAGTATATGGCCATCATCATCCTACTAGGAAGTAACAACATTTGATTAAGCACCCATTCACCACATCTAAGGAATCTGAACATTTTGGAATGAGTCTGGCATACTTTAGATCATGAAGGTAAGTAAGATACCTTAAAGAAGCCTCCCAACCAAAACCTGAAGAAGCAAGCTAGTGAAATGAGATGGGGAACATTCAAACAATGAGGAAGCTTACAGAATAAAGCTGTACAGATATCAGTGCACTGTCAAATTGAAATGGGAATGAAGAATGGGACATCAGATGTAATTCAACCAATACATACCTTCTTCCAAGGCTGCTGTTCAAAGCTCTTAAAAGCCACGGTTTCGGCCTTTGAGACTCTTTGGCCCAGCATTTCTGGAATCTGCAAAATTAGATACAATTGCGATGCTTATGAATATATCTTCAAACACAAAAAGTGTAAAATACACCTAAAGAAAAGTGGACGCAAACCTTTTAATCAGTGTCTCAGTCTGATCCCAAGAGTCTAACTTCCAAACATCCTTTTCTGTAATCGGTGTTTTGTAGCCTTGCTGCATAAGTGGAGTCATCCACCCAAAGTATATCCCTATGAGAGAGAGAGAGAGAGAGAGAGAGAGAGAGAGAGAGAGAGAGAGAGAGAGAGAGAGAGAGAGAGAGAGAGAGAGAGAGAGAGAGAGTGTCATTAACAATACAACAATAAGCAGCTAATTAATAAAACACTAAACAAAATCCAACGTGCCATTTCACTAGACCCCCAAAGTTTCATCTCACTTTTATTTTCTAGCAAAGGAATTATATTATGCATCAGGGAGGAAGAGATATGCGCAAACAGGGAACTGATGATTGCCAACACTAGAAAGCTAGCAAAACACAAGCAAATTGGACTCGTTGAGCAGACAGAATCTGAAATGTCAAATTATCAGTTTATTATCACTGCTTATTGGAGAATATCAGGCAGTTCTTTGAAATGTCAATGCATAGAGACTAGCTGAACCGCTCAGATCTTATTAAAAACAAGCAGAACTGTTGGATAGAAAAGATGAAGTTCAGGTGTTACTCACTGGAAAATATGTTGACATGCCTTTCAGGACAAACTTGCTCCTCTCCCGGAAGAGCCTCGTATTCAACACTATCAAGAGGCTCGGTGTGGATCATCGTATACCCTGGACAAGGGTCCAGATTCGGAACATAGACAAAAAGAAGAATCCCAAATAGAACCTTCATCAAAAGAAGCACAAAAAAGAAGAAGAAGATTTAATCGGAATTCTTTTGATCAAGGTGACCAATGACAGAAAGAAATCTCAATAATTGCTGGTGTTCATATCAAATCTATTAACAAAGCCCAGCACGAGCTGTTTATTCAAAAGGCTAGGAAGTTATAAAGATGAGTCGAGGAGTAACAGTTTATTGAAAGAGAAGTAACCTGGCAAAAAACCGTGCTGATATACAGATAAAGTGCAGACCTGTAGGAGTAAAAAAGATAAAATATTAGGTCCTCCCTGGAACATGCTGAATATGAACCTTAAACTCTAAAACAATGTGATGTCACACATTGTAACAGAACAAACTGCTTCGAAAAGGTTTTTGAGTCTCCAAGAAAGATTTCCAATTCTAGTACTTGATTGAATAAGGCAACTCAACCTACAACTGGCTATCATCTTCGACCATTAAAATTAGTTTCACATTCCCAAAGGGAGATCACAGTGTCACCTTAATTTTGGCAACGCAACAGAGACATGCTTTCAAAACTTACATATACAGTATGAAAGATGTTTAACATGAAATGGTATTACTAGCCACATGCACCAGTTTAAGGAAGCAATTTAACCATATTGCAAGACATGGACGGGAAAATCTAGCAAATATGTCTGTTGGAATTTGTTATTTAGCTGTCATAGCTATTAATTAGTGTTAGCTGTCATCCTACCAACTACCTATTAAATATTTGTTTTTATAGGACTTATCTTTTACTAGTTCCTGTTGTGTATAAATAGAGACTTGTTGTAACTATTGAAGAAATGAAAAAGAGATACATCTGTTTTTTCTCCTTCATCATGGTATCAAAGCAGGTCTCTTTTGCATCATCACTTCTCTCCTAAGAAGAGCCACCAGCCTCTCTTTTTCGTCCAAAAAAAAAAAATTCTGGTCTCTCTCTTTGATCATTTGATCACTATGTCAGAAGAATCATCAATCACTCGGTCTAATCCCCCATCACTTCTTCCAAAATCCACTGACCCTCACCCTATTCAAATCACTTCCATTAAGCTTAATGGAGATAACTTTCTTCGGTGGTCTCAATCTGTCCGAATGTATATACGAGGCAGAGGAAAGATGGGCTATCTGACTGGAGATACTGCAGTACCAGCGATAAATGACCCCACTTGGGCTGTCTGGGATGCGGAGAATTCGACGATTATGACATGGCTCACCAACTCAATGGAAGAAGATATTGGTGCGAACTATCTGGGCTATCATACTGCTAAGGAACTTTAGGATGCCGTGTATGAGATGTATTCAGATTTGGGAAATCAATCCCAAATCTATGAGTTAACCTTGAAACTGGGGAAGATGTGGCAAGGAGAGGAAACTGTCACAAAATACTTTCACTCTTTGAAACGATTGTGGCACGAGCTGGATTTATTCAATGATCATGAGTGGAATTGTACCGACGATGGTAATCGGTATAGGAAAATTGTAGAAGCCGAACGTATCTACACTTTCCTGGCAGGACTTCGAGATGAGTTTGATGAAGTTCGTGGCAGAATACTTGGGAAGCAACCTCTTCCACCTATTGGAGAGGTCTTCTCAGAGGTTCGGAGAGAAGAAAGTAGACGGGGAATAATGCTGGGCAAGGCGACAACCAGCGGAAAGGATGGATCATTGGATGGTTCGGCATTGGCAACTTCCGAAGACAAGAAGAGCCATGTTTCTACAACAAGGGTCTCTGAGGCAAATGTTAGCAGAATCCCTGCTAACTTGCGAAGATCAGATGGGCGACCTCGCATTTGGTGTGATGTTTGCAACAAACCCCGTCATACACGGGAGACCTGTTGGAGGATTCATGGCCGACCAGCTTCATTTAGCCGTAATAATAAGCCATCTCAGCATGTGCCTCCTGCAGCTAACGAGGCCAACATATCCCCTTTCAGCAAAGAACAACTAGACCATCTTTTGCAACTACTTCAAGCTGGGTCTATTTCCGGTAATCCTACCGCTTCGATTGCCCACCAAGGTAGAAATTTCAAAGCCCTCTCCTGTTGTTCGCAATCTGTACCTTGGATCATCGATTCAGGGGCATCTGACCATATGACTAATATTCCATATTTATTCACTTCTTACGTTCCTTGTCCCGGCAACAAAAAAATTCGAGTTGCCGATGGGAGTTTTTCGTCTATTGCAGGCAAAGGATCAATTCCACTTTCAGATTCTATTACACTTCATAATGTTCTGCATGTTCCTAAGTTAGCTTGTAACCTACTGTCTGTTAGTAAACTTTCCAAAGAGTCTAACTGTCGTGTTGTCTTTTTTGCTTCCCATTGTGAGTTTCAGGATCAAATCTCGGGGAAGATGATTGGCAATGCTAAGATGAGGGATGGTCTCTACTATTTTGAAGAGTTTTTCTTTGATAAAAAAGCTCAGGCGTCTGGAACTTTCAGTTCTTCCTTTGTTTTCAGTTCTTCCTCTGTTCGAGAAAAAATAATGGTTTGGCACCAAAGACTAGGCCATCCTAGCTTTGGCTACTTGAAATATTTGTTTCCTCATTTGTTCAAAGGTGTGGATATTTCTTCCCTGCATTGTGACAATTGTGTTTTTTCTAAAAGTCATCGTACTCATTATAGTCCAAAACAGTATCGTGCATCATCACCATTTTATTTAATCCATAGTGATGTTTGGGGTCCTTCACCCGTGCCAACAAAAAATGGGAAACGATGGTTTGTCACCTTTACAGATGATCATACCCGTTTATGTTGGACATACTTGATGAGTGCTAAGTCTGAAGTGGAGTCTCTGTTCAAAATTTTTTATCAAATGGTTGCGACTCAATTCAGCACTACTATTAAAATTCTTCGTACCGATAATGGTACTGAATATTATAACCAGTATTTAGGGAGTTTTTTGAGAGAAAAAGGCATTTTTCACCAGTCCACTTGCCGAATTACACCCCAACAGAATGGCATTGCTAAACGCAAAAATCGCCATCTCCTTGAAGTATCTCGTGCCCTTAGGTTTTCAATGTTTGTGCCTAAATATTTATGGGGGGAAGCTGTGTTAACAGCATCTTACCTAATTAATAGGCTGCCTACTCGGGTATTAAATTACATTACTCCCTTAGAGTGCTTCAAAAAAGTGTACCCCACAGCCCGTATTTTTTCTGATATTCCTCTAAGGGTGTTTGGTTGCATTGCATTTGTCCACCTCCCAAGTCAGTGTCGATCTAAATTAGATCCTTGGGCTGAAAAGTGTGTGTTTATAGGATATGCACCTAACCAAAGAGGTTACAAGTGTTACAATCCACATACTGGCAAAACTCATGTCACTATGGATGTCACATTTTTAGAGTCGCAATCGTTTTTTTCCAACACATCTCTTCAGGGGGAGAATGCTGAGGTTAGTGAAGAGATTTTGTGGCAATCAAACTCTCCTGTTCTTCCCACTCCTTTGTTTGAGTCTTCGGAAAAACCTTTGCCAGACCTTGATGTGTCAAAGACAGGGGGAGAGACAAGGGGAGAAAAAGTTCAAAATGTGATCAACAAGCCCGAGCTTCAGGTTTATACTAGAAGAAAAACTCTTCAAAAGGTTGCTGATCAGAACTTTGTCTTGGAGCCTCATATGTCTGCAACCCCGAGAGATGATTCCTTGCCTTCATCATCATGTGATCCTAGTACTACCTTTTTTCCCTCCTTTCCAGTCTCAGATTCTGATGTTAATACTTCTAATCTTGATATGCCTTATAGCTCGTAGAAAAGGGGTTAGATCATGTACTTAGCATCCTATATCAAAACATGTGTCGTACCAAAAATTGTCTCATCATCATAAAGTGTTTGTGTCAAACTTGTCTCACATATCCATTCCTAGAAATATCCATGACGCTTTGAAGGATCCAAAGTGGAAGATGGCAGTAGAGGATGAAATGCAGGCACTTACAAAGAATGGCACATGGGAATTGGTTGGTACACCGGAAGAAAAAAAGATTGTTGGTTGTAAATGGGTATTTACTATAAAATGTAAGCCTGATGGGAGTGTTGAGTGGTATAAAGCCAGGCTAGTGGCAAAGGGGTTCACTCAGACTTATGGAGTTGACTATCAAGAGACTTTTGCCCCAGTTGCTAAGATAAATTCTATTTGGATTTTACTATCTTTGGCTGCTGTTTTTGATTGGCCCTTATACCAATTAGATGTGAAGAATGCGTTCTTGAATGGTGACTTGGAGGAGGAAGTGTTTATGAGTTTGCCACCAGGTTTTGCAGAAAATGAAGGCAAAGTCTGTAGACTGAAAAAGTCATTGTATGGACTTAAACAATCTCCAAGAGCGTGGTTTGAACGGTTCGGGAAAGTGATTAAAAGGTTCGGCTATCACCAATGCCAAGGGGATCACACTCTATTCTATAAACACTCAAAGGAAGGTAAGCGTGCCATTCTAATTGTCTATGTTGATGATATAATACTGACCGGTGATGACAAAATTGAGTTGGAAAGCGTGCGAAAGAAGCTGGCTGAGGAGTTTGAAGTTAAGGATTTGGGTGTTTTGAAATATTTCCTTGGAATAGAATTTGCAAGATCCAAGAAAGGCATATTCGTAAACCAATGGAAATATACACTTGATTTGCTCAAAGAGACAGGTTTGTTAGGATGTAAAGCGGCGGATACACCCGTGGAGCCAAATCTGAAACTTGAGCCAGCTAAGGTTGAAGAAGTGATAGACCGAGAAAGGTATCAAAGGCTTGTCGGTCGACTTATTTACTTATCTCACACTCGACCTGATATAGCGTTTTCCGTAAGTATGGTAAGTCAGTTCATGCACTCACCAGGGCCAAGGCATTTTGAAGCAGTATACAGAATTCTACGCTACTTGAAGGGAACTCCTGGTAAGGGGCTAATGTTTGAGAAACATGGACATCTGGAAATTGAGGTGTTCACCGATGCAGATTGGGCTGGAAGCAGTACGGATAGGAGATCTACTTCAAGCTATTGCACGTTTGTTGGTGGAAATTTAGTCACTTGGAAGAGTAAAAAGCAGAGTGTGGTCGCAAGAAGTAGTGCTGAAGCTGAGTTTCGGTCCGTAGCACATGGTGTCTGCGAAGTTATGTGGATTAAAGGCATATTGGATGAACTACAAGTTTTGAGCTCCACACCAATGAAAGTGTATTGCGATAATAAGGCGGCAATTGCTATTGCTCATAATCCTGTATTACATGAACGAACAAAGCATGTGGAAGTTGATAAACACTTCATCAAAGAAAAACTTGATAGCGGGCTAATTTGTATGCCGTATATTTCAAGTGATGAACAGGCTGCTGACATTCTGACCAATGGTCTACATAGAAGACAATTTGACCATCTAGTGAGCAAGCTGTCTATGGAAGATATCTTCATGCCAGCTTGAGGGGGAGTGTTGGAATTTGTTATTTAGCTGTCATAGCTATTAATTAGCATGTTGGAATGTGTTATTATTAGTTAGCATGTTGGAATTTGTTATTTAGCTGTCATAGCTATTAATTAGTGTTAGCTGTCATCCTACCAACTACCTATTAAATATTTGTTTTTATAGGACTTATCTTTTACTAGTTCCTGTTGTGTATAAATAGAGACTTGTTGTAACTATTGAAGAAATGAGAAAGAGATACATCTGTTTTTTCTCCTTCATCAATGTCCTTCGCAATGATTTAGCGATGACATAATTTTCAGTGAAGCAGTGTGGCCACCAAGGAGAAAAAATGCACACTCTAGAGTATTTTAACAATAGAAAAGTTAATTTTTTTGACTGTTTTCATCAATCTGCATAGCTCTGAGAGAGAGAGAGAGAGAGAGAGAGAGAGAGAGAGAGAGAGAGAGAGAGAGAGAGAGAGCATCTAATAACATCACTATACTACTTTACTAGTAGCCAAGTGTATATGAGGAGAATATGGGATGTACATATTCTGAAGTATGAGCAATTATGTTAAATGTCTGCTGGTGGATAAAAACTAACCTATGATGCTGATAGTGGTCTCTCATCGAGAGGATAAGATTGAGCATCACAGCTTCCCCCACAAGAACATAAATGAGTCCAAAGCGCACGTACCATCTGAACTCCCGAATGTAAACATGCATTTCTAGGCTAATCATAACTAGCATGGAGCACCAAGCAAGAGACTCTATGGTTAACGAAACCATCTGCCAGAGAAAAAAGGAGGAATGATTACAAAGCGAATTAGACTCTCTCTCAGTATGCCATCCAATGTAAAACAGCATCATTTAAGATTGTTACAGACTGGTGTTCTGAAGACTTACAGTATAACACGGATTGCAAGCTATCAAGGTCAGACATTAGTCAGCAAACGGCATTGAAATTCGGAATATGGCAGCGGTAGAAACAGAGTTGTGCAATTTAAAAGTTTTAACTATAAATGGTAGCTGATTGCTTACTCAGAGGGTTAAACTTTTTTTTTTTTTTTTTTGGTAACCCAGGAACCCCCCGCACGGCCGACAGCCGGAGGAGTAAACCTGGGGTGACGCTAGCGCAGGACCCACCACCACGGCGCCACACTTAAGAATCCCTAACGACTACACTGGGGTTTGAACTCTGGTCCCTTCGTGGGGGGACCAGAGCGCAAGCCAACGCATCCGCTGCGGGCGGTGGTCAGAGGGTTAAACTTGGAACATACAGAAGTTGAAAAACTCACATGTGCAATGTTTTCCATTAAGTTTGTGGCTTTTATCAAAAGACTAGTTCCACATTACACAAAATGTAGCAGTAACGAGGAATGCTATAATCTGACAAGCATTTACTGGTGCCAAGCTTCTTCCAAAAGAAAGTAGTTGAAACAGAAAATAGAAAGGACAGTCAATGTGCTAGTGGACAATTTCAGTCTAATGCTTTCATTTATGGTGGGGTTGAGCAACTAGCTATGTAAGTTTGTTAATAGGACTTATAATATGGGAGTCCATCGATGTGCATGGTCACACAAACAAAATAACCAGCTAATCAAGATTGTTCATCAGACAAAGAGGTATTACGTGAACATTGGAGAGTTGAAGCTAGGAACTCAATATAGTAACATTCCTACCTCAAATGGAAGGAGGCTAGTCTGACCATCCAGATTGAAAACCGAAAAGCCCATCACCAACCTCAGCAGAGGCTCGGCAGCACTGTAAAAAGAAACCAATCCCAACATATAGTTGTAGCATTTCGACCTCAAGCGGTATTTCTGGACTTTCGAAGTCCTCTTGATCAACCAAATTCGGTAGCAGCAGAGGCCCAGAAGAACCAAATGGGATATGGAAATGACCAAGGAATCAACAGCGCAAGGTGTGTACACACCGAAAGCGCTGTCTGCAGTCCTTGCCCAAATCCCATTTGCCACCGGCCCGCAATACCAATCCAACAGCTTGAAACCCATATTTTAAATGATCGAGGTATTAGCTCTTAGTTCATGAAGTGAAGCCTTTCCCACAAGAGCAAGAGTCCATCACAACTGCTTCAGTTAGAAAATGCAGATATATTCACCCAGAAGTCTCATAGCAAAAATTTCCCCCGAATCAATGCACACGTTCAGAAAAATCCATCATGAATGCAGCAGGGAGTTTGGAACTGAAAGAAGTTAAGCGGGAAAACCCACTATGGCGATATCACAAGAAGTCACCGAGTTTATGTAGATTGAAGAATGCACTGCAAGCAAAGTTCACAGACCCGGCTAAATTCCCTCAACTTGACTTGAGCTTTAACAAGCCCGCAATCACCAAAACACTGCTTAGAACTATGACCCAAAAGAAGTTAGAAACAAGACAGAACATACAACTCCATAAACACACGCGTACAGGGGGAGAGAGAGAGAGAGAGAGGAGAACCTGCAACACTCTGGAGCTGCTTCATGTTGAAATGGCTCGTGAATTAAAAATATAGGGAGTGCTTAGAGCGTGAGAACAAGAGTGCGTGAAATAGACCGCTAAGGCAGATGAATCATCACCAAGAAAAAGAGAAGAAAAAAACAAAGGAAAAAAGCAATGAAAGAATGGGCAAATGGGACATTTGAAGTTTGTGACAGTTTCCGAGGAAATAACGAAAGGAGGACCGAGACAGAAATGAACATTTGGCGCGATGATGCGTCATCGCTTACGTAGGCAGCCCTCTCACCTGAGCTGAAACGAGCAGGAGGACGTGATGGAGAAATCTTTGCATAATTGATTAGTTTATAGTTTTCTTCGTCCCTATGTTTTTGGCTTCTTCCGTGGACTTTCATACCATCATACTAATTAACAAAGACAAATGATTCAGAGTCCATTATAATCATCTCGACTTTTTTGTCACTTGATTGGGTGTACTCTTCTCTAGAGATAGGCAGATTGATTTGCCTGCATTATAAGATTTTTCTCGACGACATTCTTGATCTTACGTATATGAAGTAACGTATTCTCGATTGATTTCTTGTATTGTATCTTGGGGTATTGTAAGAGGTTCGAGGATCCTAAATTCATTAATTGATTGCAATTTTTTGAGTCTGGATGATGTGGACGAGGGGTGTTGGAACCAAACCGAAACCGAACCAAACCAAACTAAAATCTCGTGCATTTTTGGTTTAGTTCGGTTTTCGGTTCGGATAATGAAAAAAATACCCGTTATTTTTTTTCAGTTCGGATTATTTCAGTTCGGTTTTCGGTTCCGAACCGAACCGAAC
Organism: Syzygium syzygioides; assembly: GCA_031216285.1. Classification (NCBI taxonomy): domain Eukaryota; kingdom Viridiplantae; phylum Streptophyta; class Magnoliopsida; order Myrtales; family Myrtaceae; genus Syzygium; species Syzygium syzygioides. The sequence goes on along the minus strand of CM062245.1, from coordinate 14,377,143 downwards.
TAAAATTTGCACAATCTCTCTTTTCTTAGTCACCCCTCTCAAAATCAATCTTTGTTTCTCTTCTCCATTTTGTTACCGCATCTCTTTTCGGATACTTTCTTCCGTTCACTCGAGGTTCGCCTGGGCTTGGCGTCACCTGAAGTGATGCCTCTAGTACTGGGACTGATCTATTGCTGTGGTGGTTGCCGGAGCTACTGCTGTTATTGGGTTGAAGCGCAAGATTAAGCTAAGAGAGGGAACAAGCTGATAGAGAGAAAACCCGACAATGTCTGGCCCCTTGCTTGGCATATAAAAAGGGACTGATAGAGACAATACAAGGAGGAGGAACACATGTCTGGCCCCTTGCTTGGCATATAAAAAGGGACTGATAGAGACAATACAAGGAGGAGGAACACTTACAAAAAAGAAGAAGTCTGCACATATAGAGAAAAAAATAGAGATAAGGACATTAAGGTAGCGCATGAAAACCATTCTCATTCAGTCCAGAATTGGTTTTTTGCTCCCGGAATCAGTTTTGGACCAAAAATCCGTTTGGTAACGTAAATTTATTTTTCTATTTCCGGGACAATTGTCCCAGAACCGGTTTTGAACCAGAAATTAGAACCTAAAAAAAGTAGGTTTTCTCGTTCTTGAACAAAACTCAGAACGATTTCTCTTGAACTCGTTCTGGAACAAAACTCATCACCCGTCTCTCGTCTCACCCGACTGTCTCTCGTCTTCGAGCTCTCAAACCAGCCCCTCTTCTGCGACGCTAGAGGAAGCCAGCGACGCTCCGACCAAGAGGAAGCCACAGTCGCTGCTCGCTCGCTCCTGCTCCTCCGTAAGCTCCGATCTCCTCTCATCTCTCTCTTTTTTGGATTTTCCAGTCGCCTTCGTCGGGGGGTCAGGTTCGGCCTTGCCATGGCCGGCGGTCGACCTGGCCGTCGCCCAGATCTGGGCGATGGCGAGGTCGACCGCCGGCCCTGGGCGAGGCCGCTCGGCCTCCCTCAGACCGAGCGGCCTCGCCTAAGGCCGGCGGTCGAGCTCGCGGTCGCCCAGATCTAGGCGACCGCGAGCTCAACCGCCGCCCACAGCGGGGCCGCTTGGCCTCCCCCAGAGCTCGCTGTCGCCCAGATCTGGGCGACGGCGAGCTCGACCGCCGGCCCTGGGTCCGCGTGTCTCTTCATCAGGTGCGTTCCGGTTCCCACCTCCTCCCTCCCTTCCGTCTCTTGGCCCCGCGCTGCCGTGAGTGGCGGTCGGCGAGGGATTCGGGCTTTCTTCTCGCGCCCCGAGGAGGCCTCGGCGTTCTGCTTTCGTCGGAGGTCTTTGATCGGTCGCCGCAGCGGCGACCGAGGTTTGGAGTTTTCCCCTTGTGGTTTGGTGAGGGGAGCGGGGGCGGTGTAGACATCGTCCGGCGCGATTCGGCTGACTGTTGGCTGAGCGCGGAAGTAGTCGGAAAGTACTTGTTTTCTTTCTTTTTTTGTACGAATCAGCTTGCGTCTAGGCTGTTCATAGCTGTTTTCGCGATAGGTTTCGAGGAAAACTTGTCCTTGTCCGGTCCGATGTCTCTGGTTATGTTGACTTTGCGGGCAATGCGATCGGTCCGGTGCGGTACAGAGGGAATTTTCATTCAAAGGTGGAGCTGAGGCTCATGCGTATGATTCCGTTGGTTTTTTTTTTTTCAGAGCAAGCAGAATTGTTCGTGGTTTAGAATGATGGTATGCGTTTTAGGACCGCCACGCACGAACGCATTGTTCCAATGGTCTGATTATTGAGGTGGATCGGATCAATTTTTTTTTCTTTGTTCAAAGAAAGGAACCCGTAGTAGGCTTTTACTAGCAAGATCTTGCATGCTCGAATTCCTTAATTTTTACGGAATGGGTGCGTGCGAACAAGGTTGTTGGTGGACTCACGGGCTTCCATTTGTATCTTATAGGGACAAATCAAGTAAGTCTTGTGCACCATTCACACAATGTGAGAGGGATCATGTCATTTAATTGGTTGTCTTTGCATATTATTTTTTAGCTCCTTTAGTTCCATCTCTTGGACTGAATTGATGCTGTTAAAGTTTCCTTAAATATTGCTTCATTCACTGTTATTCCTTATGTTTGCTCTCATCATTTGTCTCATGTCTGGTTACAAGCCGTTCGGCTCTCCGGCACTTTAGCTGGGATAGTATTGTCTTGGTTTTGTTATACCGAAATATACCCTATAAGTAATGTCTTTTGTTTGAATGTGACTATAATAGACTAGCAAATCAGTGAAGCATGAAAAGAACTTCTAGTGTTGTCAAATTTTTTAGCATAGAGGGATTGAGCAGTCATTCCTCTTTGAAATATTGGATAGTTTATGTGCTCTGGAATTTAATATTCTAAAGGTTTGACAGAGTATTACCTTTATGATTTGTTTTTTGGTGAATTTCTGTACAGAAAACTAAGTTTTCTGCAGTCCGTCATTCACGATATTAGGAAGGTTTTGATATTTTTGCTGATGTGATGGATTAAATATCCTTAGCAAATATAGCCTGAATGAGATTTTGGTGCATGTTTTCCACTGCAATCAAGGGTCTGATAGATCTTTTCTTATGAGCACTTCGATGCATCCTTTGGTCTTTCTTTGCAATTCTTGAAGGCTGCCTTTCTCTGTTTCCGACAAGGATTTAATGGCCAGTTGCTTGTAGATTAAGCCGTCAAGGAACAATTTCCGAGCTTTTGTCCAAGAAGAGGTGCACAGACCTGTTTTACCCAGCGAACGAGGAGCAGAATCAGAGATAGAAGATTTCAGCGCAAATCCATGCCCAAAGGTGGAGGAGGATTTGGACATTGGTGAAGATCTTCTCAAAATCTCCCAGCGTTGGAATATCGAACTTGATCAAGATGTTCAAAGTAGAGGAAGCAATGGAACTCCAGAAAATAGTATGATGGTGGACTCCCCTATGGCTTCAGGACATCGAGCTCCAACCATTAAATCTGAAAATCGGCACTCAAGTTGTGTGAGAAGTGGGAGTTGGGAAATTGCGCCTGATGTCCTTGTGAATTCCACGTTCACAGATAGAAGCTACATTCCCTCGAGCGAAACGCGCTTGTAATTGGTGTCAATGATTGGCATGCAAACCAAAATGAAACTCTGGCCTCAAGTTGAAATTTAGTGTCTTTCAGGAGCAGTCATTTTATGCCAATTTCAAGTCTGAACTCTGATGTTAGCTCCCTTTGTTTCCGTTCTTTTTGTGTGCTATATATCTCTTCCTCTGAGCTGTTGAATAGGAATGTTTGAATAGTGTCTTCTTAATTTGTTACTTTCTCCTGGCACATTTGTTTGCCCCCGCAGATTAAATCTGTATTGCTGGCTATATTGTTTCTGTATATAACCAGTATTCTAGGCACTTGAAATCTGTGCTTTCCATCTGTTCAGACCGATCAGTTGCATTCCCCATATTCATCCGATGCCAAACTAGACTTGCACTCTCTCGCTGTTGGTTGAAGATAAAAAGTTGGGCAATTGTCTTGGTAAATTTTAGAACGCAGAGGCCATCTTTGACTTGCATTGCCTATAGCAGGGACTGGCTTTGGAATGTTCAAATTTGTCTTTACACGAACTCAGTCGAGCAGTTGATTGATCCATACTTGTGATCGTATGATAAAAAGGTGGTGGAAGCAAATCGCTTCATACACTAAATGTTGCTTCTCGATCTCTTTTGTCGGTGCATAGAATTGGTATTGTCATGTTCACTTTGGGTCTTGCTTTGATATTTGGCAATACCGAGACAATATGTTGAACGGGGTCACATGTTATAGCAAAACGTGGAATTCTCGGTTCGATTCCGAAGAGCTTATTCGTTCCACGAGGCTTACAGAATTTTTAAGTTTCTTTAGGGGGGAAAAAGGAAAAGAAAAGTTGTGCTTCCCGAAATCTGAATTGTTTTTTTATTTTCTCGACATTTTGATTATTTTTTCTGGAATTTTTCAAATTTTTTGGGATTTTCTGAATTTTTTTAAAGATTTTTATGAATTTTTCAGATTTTTTTATTATTTTTTTTCATTTCTAAAAAATTGGATTTCTGTTCCTCGAAATAGAATTTTATGTTGTTTATCAAACGGGTTTTTGTTTCAGGAAATAGAAATTTCGTGCTGTTATCAAACGGGTTTCTGTTCTAGAAACAGAAATTTTTTGTCTTTATCAAACGGGTTTTTTTTCCCAGAAACTCATCCAGGAACCAGAAATAGAAAAATCTATTTCTGGTTCAGGAATTCATTCCGGACCAGAATGGTTATCATGCGGTACCATAACTTTTGTACAGTACTCACTTGAGTGTCATAACTTTTTTTTTCGCTCACTTAAGTGCCACATCGGAGTAAAATAGATCATTTGAATGCCACTTCCAGCAAAAATAGATCACTTGAGTGCCATTTCCTGCAAATGAGCTGACGTGGAATTTTTAATTAATTTTTCATTCGACGTGGATTTTATTAATGTTATTTTATTTTATTTTATTTTATTTTATTGATTTTTTTTAATTTTTCTTTTTCTTTCTTATTTTTGTTTTTATTTTTTCAAGGTTGGTGAGGGTCGCCGGTGACCCTCGCCGACAGCTGCCTTGCCCGCTGCCGCGAAGGCTCTCGCTAGATCTAGCGAGGCCGCCTCGCCTACGGCCACGAATGCCCTTGGCGATAGACATGGCCACGGGCTAGTTTCGACCCAGACCGGCCCGGCTTAAACCTTGGACCGGCCCATTGACCGAGCCCGCGGTTTGGAACCAAAACCAGCCTGTGGCCTATGGGCCCAGTTCCGGTTCAAAAAAAACTTTTTTCTCCAAATTTGATTACAATGTACATTTTGATTACATTTTATATTGAATAATTCATTATTTCATAATTTGATAATTCATTATTTTTTTATTTCCTAATTTATTTTTTAAATTTTTACCGATCGATTCCGAATCAGGCCGGAACTGGAACCCCAAGGGTGGTTATGATTCCAGTTCATACATGGCCACAAATCGGAACCGGCTGGTTTCGAATCGTGGCCATGTCTACTTGGCGAGGCCATCGTGGCCTCATCGACTACGGGCATGGCGGCCAACGCTCTCGCCAGATCCAACGAGGCCGCCTTGCTTGTGGCAGCGAAGGCTTTTGCCAAATCCAGTGAGGCCACCTTGCCCACAGCCACGAAAGCCCTTGGCGAGGTGGCAAAGGCTCTTGCTAGATCTGGCGAGGCTGCCTCGCCCGCGATGATGAGGGCTCTCACCAGATCTGGCGAGGCTGCCTTGCCCATGGCCGGGGAGATGGCCTTCGCGACCTCGTCCGCTGCTAGCAATGCCACGATGGCCTCACCAAGGGCAAGGCGACCCTCACCCAATCTAGGCAAGACCTTCATGGTCGGCGTTGAAAAAAAATTTTGCAAAAATAAAAAAAATAATAATAATAAAAGTCAAATATTCAAATAAAAATATTAAAATATTGTCAACATCAACTCCGGCAAAGCCAGGTCGGCTCCAGCAAAGCCACATCGGATTTTCCGGCTGCCAAATGGCATTTGGCACTCAAGTGATCACTTTTCAAATTTTTGGCACTCAAGTAAATGAAAAAAAAAAGTTATGGCACTCAAGTGAGTATCGTACGAAAGTTATGACACTCAAATGAGCGTCGTACAACTCGAAAAAAAGTGAAGAGAGAACACAAAAAGAGAAAAAGGCCAAAGAAAAGCAGTAAAAGGTTTTCTCTCTTAGGACTTGTGTTTCACCAACACTATTCCAGTTTTTTCTGTTGGAGTCGCGTCGCAGCTTTAGCTCTTCGTCCGTGTCCCTCCAGCCCTTCAATCTTCGGTCGCCGATCCACTACAACCAGTGACCTCCAAGCTTGTTGCCGTGTCATCCTTTAACAGCACCCGTGTCGATCCTCAAGGATTTTTTTTAACATCCTTGACTCAGTATTGCATCTATCTATCTCGAATATCTGGCCGTCTCCTCTCAAGTGGGCAAAGTGCGTAGCTTCTTTCAGAAAAGAAGCCTCTTCACTATTAGAACGTGAAGATCTCACAGTTTACCTTATAAGAAAATCGATCTGATTTGAATCGAACTAGGTTTTCGGTTTGGCTTGCTATTTCACTACAAAAAAACAAGGGTTTTGGCACGAATTTTCCAACGAAAAATTTTGCAAAATTCGTTGGAAAGCGAATTTCCAACGAAATTAGCGACGACCAAAAATTCGTTGGTAATTCGTCGTCGCAAATTTTTGCAACAAAAAATTTAAATTTTCGTTGGTAATTTGCGACGAAATATTTTCGTCGCAAAATTTTTGTCGGAAAGTTCGTTGCAAAGTTCGTTGGAAAATTCGTCGCTAATTATTCATTGCAAAAATCGAAGCAAAATTCGTCGGTAATTTTTTGTAGTGAAATTCGTGGCAAAACGAATTTCCGATGAATTAGCGATGAAAAAAAATTCATCGCTAATTCGGCGTCGGAAATTTTTTGCGACAAAAAATTTTAATTTTTCGTTGGCAATTTGCGACAAAAACAGAGTCGTGGCAAAATTCGTGGGAAATTTCCCACGAATTTTGCCACGAAATTGAAAAACCCAGTTTTTTGCCATGAACAAAAAATTTCATCGGAAATTTTTTTTCGCAAATTTTGGTGACGAAAATTTGAATTTTCGCCGAAATCGTGGCCGTGACGCCCTGCCGGAATCACGGCCGCGACCCCCTCGGCCGGAATCACGGCCGCCCCCCGTTGGAATCACGACCGCAACCCCCCCTTCCCCCGGCCGAAATCGCACCATGGGTGGTTTGGATACGGGCCAACGAGGACAGCATTAGGGGGACAATGAGGGCCTTGATTTGCTCCTTCTCAACGTCGGGGATCGGGGTCGAGGAGGTGGCTGGGGCGGCCTCAATGTTGGCGGCGGCGTCGTGGGGGGTAGGCGAGAAGGCCCAGTGGGCGCGGAGGTGGTTCTTGAAGTTGACGGCGGCGGCCTGGCGGATCTGCTCGGCAACGAGGCGGAGGACGGCGAGGGCGTAGCTGGGGCAATCGGCGGTGTCAGCAAGGGAGGACTCGGCTTGGCGGCGAGGGGCGAGGGAGGGGGAGAGGGTGTGGAGGAAGCACTGGGAGAGGAACTGGAGTGTCTCCTGATTCCACTCCATGGGAAAGCTACAGCTCGAGTGAGGAGGAGCTCCGATGGCCGGGGGGTTTCGGGGGTCTGGTCGTCGCCTAGGGTTTTAGGTGAGATTTTTTTGAATGAGGAAGAAGCTATGGAGGAGGGTGTGCGATTGCATAGCCGTTCCAGTAGCAGTGGCGCTGGGGGGGAGGGAGCGTAAGGAGGAAGACGGGGAAAAGTTGGGCCTCTTGTGTTTTTTTTTTTGCCTTTATTTATGTTTGAGGCGCGATATTTTTTGGTTTTCGCAGTTTCGGCCCGACGTTTTGAATTTTTGGTGTTAATTTCCCACGAATTTTGCCACGAAAATAGTACACAGTGCAATAATTTTTCGACGAAACTTTAAATTCGTGGCAAAATTCGTCGAAAATTTCCAACGAATTTTGCCACGAATTTAAAAAAGACGCCAACATACCGCATATTTACATTTCGTGGCAAAATTTGTCGGAAATTTTCGACGAATTTTTCCACGAATTTAAAAAAAAAGCCACCAACATAAGGGCTGTTTGAATTTCGTGACAAAATTTGTGGAAAATTTCCCACGAATTTTGCCACGAAAATAATACATAGTGCAATAATTGCTCGGAAACTTCAAATTCGTGGCAAAATTCGTCGGAAATTAGCGACGAAAAATTTTTCGTTGCCAAAATCGTCGGAAATTTGCAACGAAAAGTGTTTTGTCGCTAATTTCTGACGATTTTAGTTTTCGTTGCAAAAGTCATCGCAAATTTCCGACGAAAACTTTTTCGTCGCAAATTTTTGCGGCAAAATCCCAGTTTTTTTGTGGTGTCGTTGGAAAATTTGTAGCAAATTTGCCACGAATTTTGTCACGAATTTTCAAAAAAAGACATTTTCTCTAATATGTTCTATTTTCATTGGAAAATTTGCGGCAAATTTGCCACGAATTTTAAAAAAAGGCATTTATCCTAATATGTTCTATTTTCATTGGAAAATTTGTGGCAAATTTCCCACGAATTTTGTCACAAATTTAAAAAAAGGCATTTATCCTAATATGTTCTATTTTCGTTGGAAAATTCGTGGCAAATTTCCCACGAATTTTAAAAAAAGGCATTTTCTCTAATATGTTCTATTTTCGTTGGAAAATTCGTGGCAAATTTGCCATGAATTTTCAAAAAACCCATTTTCTCTAATATGTTCTATTTTCGTTGGAAAATTTGTGACAAATTTGCCACGAATTTTCAAAAAACCCATTTTCTCTAATATGTTCTATTTTCGTTGGAAAATTCGTAACAAATTTGCCACGAATTTCAAAAAAACGCATTTACTCTAATATATTCTATTTTCGTTGGAAAATTCATGGCAAATTTGCCACGAATAATTTTTCGTCGGAAATTTGTGACAAAAAATTTTGCGTCGCAAATTTCGTCGGAATTTTGCGACGAAATATTTTTCGTCACAAATTTCCGACGAATTTTAGTTTTCATTGGAAAATTCGTCGCAAATTTCCAACGAAAAATTTTTCGTCGCAAATTTTCGTGGCAAAAATTCAGTTTTTTTGTAATGTTTGGTTTAGTTCAAACACTCACCCCAACGGTTCGGATTTCATTTCCTTGGAAATCCGAACCGAACCGAACCGTTGGCTCCACTAGAGGACGGTTCCCCTAACATAAGAGTTATTAATCTTTTCTTCACAAGATATCGTTCAAGTGGAGTAGTCAACATCTGAGGGGCAATGACTTGGTGGTAATATACACGTTCCATTATCTAGCATGGATATAATTTTAATCCCGCATGACTTTGTTCTCCTCGGAGAAGAATGTGTTTCCGGGTACGAGAAAGAACCAGCAAATCTCGCAAGACGTCTATCGATGCCCATTTTATCCTACGAAAATATGATTACGATGGAAACGAAACGATTTGGCATAATTGCAACGTCGTCATAATTAACTATAAATGGCATCCATTGACTGAAGCAACACAGCACAGAACAATTATTTGTGTGTCCCAAACATTTTCTTATCTCCGAAATCCATATTAACACGATGGAACTTTTTTTATTCGTTAACCAACACATGAAAAAATTTCCAATTATGTTGTTATGCTAAAAAAAATTACTCAGATATAGATGAGGCATAATTAATTATTATCTTATAGTGACACAACGAAGAGATAAGAGAAGATATTTTTATTAAATATCAATATGTATAAATAGAGGAAATGGTTGGGAGCACGATTCATTTTTCTCTATTAAATATCTATCGAGATATTTCGTAGACAATCGCAAAGAGCCAAGAAACGCTGCATCACATCATTTGCCTTTTGCTTACGCCGATAGTCGAGTCACAATTGCCCCTTTATTATAGTGAGGTCCATGACTAGATTCTTTCGGCCAATTTTTAGAATATATATATATTTCTTTAATGCTAATTTCCTCCTTGGATGATAATTACATTTTTTCGCACGTAGTCTAAAAAATAAATCGAGAATTAAGAGAAAATAAAAATCGCTTCATGATTAATTTCCCTAGGAAATGGCACGACCAGTCCATGAACTTTGATCCAGCGTGCAATGTGATGGTCCTTAAACTTTAACTCGATGTATAATGTGGTCTTTGAACTTTTAATTTGTGGTACATGTTTTGTTTAGTCATTGAGCTATGCGAAAATGTCTAGGGCTTACTCTTATGAACAAAGAAATATTTAGACTTTGGTACATAAGAAATTGTCCGTTGGTTAAGGGAACTCACCATAGCCGTAGCAAAATCGAGTCTTCATAAAGCAATTGTCACTACTTATGTCAAAAGCGAGAGAAACTCCATCCCCCTCTTTCGCTTTTTTCACTACGAGGGGGTCGCAGTGACCAGGCTCGGGCGATTATTTATCAAAATCCTGGCGATCCGAACTGTTTCCCTCTTGACGATGAAGCTTATCCCTCATCGTCTTACAAAAGAATTAACCAAATTTTCCTGACGTAGAGGCAATCAAAAAAGCCGCGTACGTGAATATATAACCTACAGAAAAGTCCAAGAAAAAAAAATGTTTGTTATGCTTATTCCCGAGGATTATATTGAAAATTTTCACATAATTTGAGAAATATCTACAAAAAATTCGAGAGCTACATTGAAAAAATTAAAAATTTAAGGATCACATTAAATATCAAGTTAAAATTCAGAGATCAAATTATATAAATTAAAAGTTCAAAAGCTTGATCTTCAACAATAAATTCGTCCGATACGCCCAGCTCAGGCGGACCAGCGCCACCGACAACAGCCGAGCCGGCTCATCAGCTCGACACAGCTGGCGCCAAAACGGCGGGCCCCCACGCCCATTTTCCGTGGACCCCCCACCCCCACGTTAAAGCAATTTCCCGTTAAATCAGACAGACGGGGGCTCGCCCAGTCGCTGAAAGGCGTATTTACATAAATAACCCCCGCGGTTTCGGCAGTCCCGATCTCCTCCTCCTCCTCCTCCTCCTCCTCCTCCTCCTTCTTTCTTCTTCCTTCTTCTTCTGCAGATACCGCGAGCGCAAAGCCGGCCTCCATCCTCTCAAGGTCTATTTCTTGGTCTCTGTCTTTGTCTCTCTCTCTCTCTCTCTCTCTCTCTCTCTCTCTCTCTCTCTCTCTCTCGTGTCCCGCGCTTTGCGACGTGTTGGTGATGCAGGCATCGTTCAATTTGGTTGAAGTTCGTGCTTTTAATCTGAAATGACTGTGGTGGAATGGGTTTTTTGGTGAAATCGGAGCCTCTTTGGGCGAGTGGGTCTGTGCGTGTTCTGATCCGCGAGTAGTTTTAGAGTGCGTATGAGAACCATTCTGTGCCCGAGAACGATTTCTGAACAGAAATGATTCTTTTTTATTCTGTGCCCGGAAACAATTTCTGAGTATTTTAAGACGTTTGGTAATTGTCCAAAATTTCTATTCCTGAAATAGAAAAGAACATAAATGCGTTTGGTAACTACACAAAATTTCTTTTTATTAACAGTATTTTAATAATTTTTTGAATTTTTGAATTTAATATTTAAATTAAATTAAATATAAAAGTAATATTTTATTGAAAATTAATTTAATATTTAATTTAATTTAAATATTAAATATTTAATTTAAATATTTAATATTTTATATAAAATATAAAATATTTTATATTTTATTAAAAATTAATTTAAATATTAAATATTATATTAATATTTAATAAAATATTAATATTTAAATATTAATTATTTAAATTAATATTTAAATATTTAATATTTTTATTAAATATTTTGTGCCCAGTCGCCGGCGACCGGCCACAACTTTGTTGCAACAACACAAAAAGAAGAAAAGAAAAAAAAAGAAGAAAAAAAATTGATTCTCAAAATTGGGCCGAGAAATAAGAAGCAACTTTTTTTTACTTCTTGTTTCTCTTCCAAAACTATTTCTCGGCACAAATTTTAGCAAAAATGTGCCTGGGAACAAAAAGTTTACCAAATGCATTTCTGTTCCCAAACTATTTCTGGGAACAAAAGAACAGAAATTTTCACTGTTTGGCACGTTACCAAACGGGCCCTTAACCTCAAATGCCAGCGGCACAGCACAATTGGCATGGCATCTCCCGATTGGCACCTAAGTGATCTATTTTCTTCCGACTTAGCATTATAGGGATCTGAAAAAAAGCTATGGCACCAAAGTGTTCTCTGTATACAATTTATGACACTTGTAGTGTGCTTTTGCCCATTTTAAAGCCAATAGAATAGTATAGTTGCATTGGCATGGACAAGTCGAAACATATTTAAAAATCGACATATCAATTTCTATTATGACTTTTTTTTGGGGGTAAAAAAATTTCAATTAAGACATCTTACATATCTAGAAAATTTTATACAGGTATCCTTCAGGTTTTTTTCGCAGGTAACACAATTCCAACGCCTATACCGCTCTGCCCACTATACCACCAAGTCCTTGCCAGATATGACAGCTCTTTTACTCTGCCTTGTGGTCCATAATTTAGTTCAGAAGGAGGGATATTATTCATTTGATAGAAATTCTGCAGATATTATGAAATTAGTCTCTCTTTGGAGATTTCTCCAGTGAGATGAGCTAACCATAGTGCAAGCAGAGCATTCGAACAAGTTATAATCATATATGGAAGACTACAGCTACTTATTTATCACCAATCTCGTCTCAATCCCTTTAACTTCAACAAGTTTTAACATCCATGCTAATTTTAGATACATAATTTGTGTTTCTAAAAGTATAGGATACATATCTTTGTTTTTCATGGATAGTGCTTCGCTGAGAATCTGTTGCATACGCATGTCAAACTTTTTCGCTGAACACTAATTCATGTCACTTGCCTTGTATCAATTCAACTCAATTTCTCTCCTCTCTGTGCCAATTATTAACCTAGTCAATTGTTATCATCACCATCTCAAAACTTGCATGCTTTAGACAACGTATAATAATCTTTGTCCTTCACAAGACAATTTTCATTACTCAAATATATTACTCTCAAACATTGTTAGGTAGCTTCCGATAGTTTCATCAACATAAACCCGAATTCAGTAGGAACTGCAATGATCCCTTCGTCAACATTTTACATCTAGTAACGTTATTGCAAGCTTACCTCAGCATCCGGACCATAAGAGTTCCTCCTGATGACATCCTTCAAATGTGCTCTCTCCAGAGCCTCCTAGAGGTCAGCGTCATTATGTTCATTGAAAGGGTCGAGCTTGAATATCACAGTTCCTACACAAAATTGAAAAGAAAGAAACTATTGGAGATAATATTTACTCTCCACAATTAATGGAATCTAAAGTTTCTTTTTGGTATATCATAGAAGCTTCTCAGTCCACAGTAATGGAGTTCAGTGTATGCAGTTATGGTTCATACTGTAGCCTTTTTCACATGACATATCGGACAGCACATTAAAAGAATATTGGTCATTTTTATCCAGGATATTCTTTGGAATTAAACCAAAGTAGAAGGACAGCGAATTAAGACATTTGAACTGATCAGGACCGGTCAGTTGGATTGTTCATGTCAAAAAGAAAGCAGCCATCCCAGAGTAGCTGGGTAAAGAATCGGAAAGCAAGAACTGCAACTAGCTCTTGTGAACTGATGCTTGCTCCAAGGAGTAAAAAAGTTCTCGAGCTCCAATATTGGACATAATAAGTGAGAGAGAAAACTCTCAGCTATGTATCGGTTTGAAGACATAGCAATATTAACCAGTGAGAAGACTGAAAAGCATGAACTTGTTAGCAGAATTTCCTATGGAATGTCAGAGAGGTTAAGGGAAATGGGGGAGGGAAGAATGAAGCGATTTTAACAAACAAGTTTGGGTGATAAAAGAATTTTACAGTACCTACCTGAGAAAAGAACTGGCGATTGCGGTATGATGCTCAGCACTTTCCGCAAATCTTCCAATCCTATTTTAGAAGTGTCGCGTCCATCGATCAAGATTCTTCCTTTTTATAGCTCGACAATTCGGAACAAAGCATTTATCATGCTAGATTTTCCAGCACCGCTTCTTCCGACTATTCCCAGCTTCTCATGGGGCGCTACAGTAAAAGACAATCCATGCAAGATGGGAGGAAGTTCAGGTCTGTAAGTACTAGACTTGTCAAATGGGTAAATCGGATCGGGTTTGGATTGGATCATAAATGGTCTAATCCAAATTGACCCATTAACTCGTTTGTGACCCATTTATGCGTAATGCAATTTTCTTGACTCATACCCGACTCAACTCATACCCAACTCATACCTGATCAGACCCATATTGCTAAAACACTTTCATATTTAATTAAATATAGAAAAATTCATACTCAAGCTGAAATAAGAGTGCGGAGTGAGTGAGTGCAAAAATAAGTAAGGGCGAGAGATGCGTTGAGTTTAAATCAGTTGTAAACTTATTTATAATCTATTTACAACCCATTTAACACTAATATAAGGCTTCTGCTCATTTACTAAATATAACTAACCCATTTATGACCCATTTATTAATATGCGGGTTAAAAAATGAGTTTATGACCCATTTTGACAGGTCTATCCGTAACGAAAGACCACATCATCAAATTTCATTGATCCCGATGAAGGCCAACGGGGAGGGGGCCAGCTGTTCTCTATTATAGCCGGAGCCTCGGAAGGAAACTCTATGTATACACCCACACGCTCCACGGCATTTAGACTATTCTCAGCACTGCTTGCTTGTTTCAGAACAGCGCTCATAAGGTTCGTTATATTCAAAGTGTAGCTGAGGAGGAGGCCCATTGTGGAAGCAGACGCTGCTCTGTTTTCTGCTTTTCCGGTCTGCATGACTGCAAATGTCGCGGTCAACGAGATCATTATGCCTCCTAGAGTCTCCAACCTAATGGAGCGCCAACGGTTAAAACTGATATTGACAAGGGTGAATCTGATATTATTGTCCATGGCCTTGGCATTAATGGCGGCCAATCTATCATATGCTTTATATGCACGTGTTGTCACAAGCCGTTCAATACTTCTCCAAATTGCGCATAAACTGGAGATCTGGTGATTGAATCCAAGCGTTTCACTTCACGAGATGTAGCCTGTTAACAACACAAGGCAAACAATTAAAGGACAATTATATCCAAACTTCCAAAGGACTCAGCTATGGGTAGAGGACTAAGCATGCTTTAGAACAAGAAGGGGACTAAGGGTGCGTTTGGCAACCATTCTATTCCCGGAAATAATTTCTGTCCAGAAATGATTCTTTTTTTATTTTTATGCCTGGGAACAATTTCTAAATATTTGAAGATGTTTAGTAACTATCCAAAATTTCTATTATTGGAATAGAAAAAGAACAGAAATGTATTTGGTAACTGCACAAAATTTCTTTTTACTAATAATATTTTAATAATATATTGAATTTTTTAGTATTTCTTTCTTTTTATTTCTTTTTTCTTTTTTTTTCCTTCTTCCCCTTCCTTGGCCATGGCCGGTTGCTAGTGCTAGCAATCGGCCATAGGCCAGGGTCGGCGAGGACGTCGTGGCCCTTGTCGGCTACCAGTGAGGGCGGTTAGGGGCCTCGGCGAGGGTCACCCTCGCCAGATCTGGCAAGGGCTGACTGGCGAGGGCGGTAGTAAGGGTTGCCCACGCCAGATTTGAAGAGGGCGGGCTTAACCGGCCTTGGCCTGTGGCCGGTCGCTGACGACTGGCCACAAGCTAGGACGAAGAAGAAAAAAAAAATTTCTTTTCCATTTCTAATTCTTGTTTTTTTTCTTCTTGATTTTGTTCTATAACTGATTCTGGGAACAAATTTTTGCAAATTTGTGCTCAGGAGTAAAAATTTTATTAAACGGATTTCTATTTTAAAACTGATTCTGAGAACAAAAGAATAAAAATAGTTATTGTTTGACCGGTTGCCAAACATGCCCTAAGACGCCACTAGCTCTATAACTTTCGTAGGGTGCTTACTTGAGTGTGACAACTTTTTTTTTCAATCGCTTAAGTGTTATAACTTCTAAAAAAATGCAAATACAACGTGACGTTATCAGCTTATGTAGCAAAAGAAAAAAGCCAACCCCACTTAGTGGGGCAAGGCTTCACAATTCTTGTTGTCAGTAGCAAAGCACATATAACCTTGTATGAAAAAGCATTAGGGCCCAAAAAAGAGTGCTCTCACCTGGTAATACATATAGGCTGCATAAAACAAGATCAAGAGTGGCATTATGGTCCGAAGAGAGATTGTGCTCACAATTCCTATAAGCACAAAAGTTGAAAGTAGCTGCCAGACTTGGCCTATAAACATATTCACAAGTTGGGCGACATTGCAATCTATGTCACCTAGATCCTCGGCAAACCTGTTGATTATTCTTCCCATTGGGTTGGTGTGAAAGAAAAGCATCGGTACCCTTAATATAGACTGGAGCATAGAATCATGCAATTTTTTTGCTGCATGAAGACTCGAAATGATCAACCAATAAGCATTAGTCAGTGTCACGGTCACCTGATGGGAGTCATCACGGAAGTTGCTAGACAGACCTACACTTCAGGTGACATATACCCACATCCACCAAAGACTTTAAAATACAGAAATCTAAAAATATCACATGTAACAGCCCGAATTTCGACTAATTTTTGGGATTTATAGAACGCGTGATTTGTCAGTGTGCTTATAGTAAAATCTCGCCCGAGAACTGATCACTCTCAGTTATTATTTTAAACTAGAGATTTTGCTAGAATCGCACTCGATCGAATTTTGTCGTTATTTAGACTCTGAACTTGGCAGTCAATTTTTGGGAGTTTCAGAAAGAAATAAATTGGACGGTGTCGATATTATTGTTGCCAGCATCGAGATTATCAAGAATGGTAAAAAAATGAATTTTTGGACCAGGTACGAATTTGGATTGGTAGACCACCCTTGTAGTGTGTCTGGGATTATTTTATTTTGGCATTTTGCCCTAGATTATTATTGGGATTTTTCGGGGACCGTTAGGCCTTTTTTCGAATTTGAATCGGGACCGTTAGGTCGATTTTTAATTCGAACCGTGTCCATTGGATCGTGCTCGAAAAATTTGAATTTGTCATTTTTCCTCTCTTCTCTCTCTCTTTCTCTCTCCTCTCTCTCTACCGAGCCCCCCTCCCGCGCGTGCGTCTTCTCTCTCTTCCTTTTTCCTCTCTCTCTCTCTCTCTCTCTCTCTCCCCCTTGGCTGCCGTGCACGCCACCTTCCCCTCTTCCCCATGCACTCACGTCCTCTCCCCCGCTCCCTCCCCATGCAACTCTGACATACACTCTCTCTCTCCTCTCTTCCTCTTTCCCTCTTCTCCTTCCTCTTCGTTCCTTCTTCGTTTTCTTTTTCCTCTTCAAGCCTCGCTTCGTTCTACTACGCCGGCCGCTCCGACCGCCGCCCGAGCTTGCCGCTGTGCCGTGACGCCTCGCCGCCGTCGCCAGCGAGCTTCACCGGCCGCTTTGACCGCCCCGTTGCCGGCCTGCCCGAGACACGCGCGTAGCAGCGAGCTCACCGTCGCTGCTGCCGTACCCGTCGCCGCGCCTGACCACCGCGCCACACAACACCCGGCTGCCATGTGCTTTCCCCAGCCACCGTTCGGCTGCCGCCTCCATCCGGTCGCCACCATCTTAGCCGCCTCTCTCCCTCTCCTCCCCTCCTCTGTTCTGCTCTGCCAGTCTTGTTCTAGTCGGAGCCGCGATCCGCGCCGGAGCTGCTGAGCTCGGGCCGCCGCTCACCAGTCCCTGGCGCCACTCCCAGCCCCGTCGACCTCTCCCTCACCCCTGTTTAGCCTCACCTCAGCAACCGTTGCAGGCTGAACCGAGAAGAACTCCGCCGGTTTCGCCCCGCCAGTGCCACGCCACCGTGTTCCGGCCCCCTCCGGCGACCGCCTCACCCTCTCAGTCCCTCTCTCCACCGTCCTCAGCCCCTCACCACAGCACCTCCTCTGGGTTGGCCGAGTGAGAAACGTGAGGTCCACCGGTGCCGTCGTGACCGCAGGCTTGCTCCCGGAGCGCCGCCGCCGATTCTCACCGCGAGTCGGTAATCGGCCGCCCGTTCCCGTCGCCTCGAGTCAATTTTAGGCGAGTAAAAATCTCTAAACCCCTAACTAGCCTAATTGCGAATTTTAGGGGTAAATTTTAGGGTTAATTAAGCTAATTTGTGGTCTAGTTGAGTGTGAAAGTATGTGGGCTGATTTAGGGACTTAATTGGGACTTAATAAGGTCGTTTAGGTGTGAATTGGTGGCCAATTGAGGGCTATATCGACACTGTTCACAGTAGAACCGAAAATAGGTTATTTTGTCCAAGTTGGGAATGAATTGGTTCAATAGGTGGTGGCTTGATTTTGGACACTGTATGGGTTAATTAGGACTCGTTGGGATCCTAAGGAGTGATACTAGGTTTGGGGGTTTAATGGTTGAGTTTGGTTGGTTATATCGAGTCCTAAACGGATTGGGATGGTGTAATACTAAGTTGTGCTTTGTATGTCGGGTGTAAATGGACGGAAATGAAATGAGTTAGGCGTGCCGATAATATCTTGAATTGGTCAGATGGTGGATAATCTTACTTGGCACATGTTGGCATTAGTGATCAGCTTGGGTCCCCTGACTTGTGATTACATATTATGTTGTTGTACGACTGAAATTGGGTGCATTGATGTACATGTTTGACACCTTCCAAACTGTTGGCCTTCGGGCCGGGCCTACGGGTCGTTTTACCAAACTGTTGGCCTTCGGGCCGGGCCTACGGGTCGTTTTACCAAACTGTTGGCCTTCGAGCCGGGCCTACGGGTCGTTTTACCAAACTGTTGGCCTTCGGGCCGGGCCTACTGGTCGTTTACCAAACTGTTGGCCTTCGGGCCGGGCCTACGGATCATTCTATCAAACTGTTGGCCTTCGGGCCGGGCCTATGGGTCGTTCTATCAAACTGTTGGCCTTCGGGCCGGACCTACGGGTCGTTTTATCATTAACTGTGGGCCTTCAGGTCGATATAATTGTATGTGAATCACATTATTGATAAATGCTTAACCTGCAGGAATATATGATGACATATGGGGCTATAAGCCAGGTGTAAATTATATTGACTTACTGATTCTTTGTCTGATGTGTTTTATTTACCCTCTGGAGGTGCACATTAGCCTAGTTTAGGATTAGGGGTTGTTACTTGCTGAGTTTTTCTCACGATTGTTGAAAATCGATTTTTCAGATTCTCGGCCATGAACTTCGATGACGCACCTCTACGCTTTGGGATTCCCCACCAAATAGAGCGTTCTCTGACCGTGCATCCCGTGGGGAACGGGGAGAAGTATATTAGACACTATACTTTAGTATGGGTAGATGTAGGTTTGCCTTACTACGAAACTCACGAGTACCTAGCTTGGTGTTTCCGGGACCGTTATGGGGAGGAGTTCGGTCCCATTAGGTTTGCTGATGTTCCATTCGTGGGAGAGGGCTAGTTAGATATCCAGTGTCCGGATGGCAATGTGGTGGACGTCGATATGGAGGGTGATCCTGATCCGGGGATGGAGTACGAGATCGTAAAGGATGAGGAGGAGCACGAGGAGCTAGGTGGATTAGCCTTCGAGCCGGAGATAGTAGACCCCATTCCAGAGCAGGCGGACCCCGATGCCCCTAAGCCCATGGACATAGATGAGTACGAGGAGCAGGACCCTGATCCAGAGACGGATTCGGAGGCTATGAGTTCTGAGAGGGACCAGGAGTCATCAGAGAACTCTTTAGAGTCGTCGGGTTCTGATCCCGACTGGGTACCGTAGGTTGGACACCAGTGTGAGGGTGAGGGCCGCCACTTTTTGATTGTAGCCCTCCAGTAGATAGATTGATATCCCTGGCCACTGATCCCTTTTGCTTCGTGGCCCTTTTGATGTACCTTTTTGTTGATCGAAGGGATATTGTACATGAATTTGGGCAAAAGTACACTATAAGTGCCATAACTTGTGTACGGCGCTCACTTTGGTGCCATAACTTTTTTTCGGATCACTTTGGTGCCAAATCGGAGGAAAAACGATCACTCAAGTGTCATAACTTTTTTTTGGATCACTTTAGTGCTAAAATTTTTGAAATTTGATCACTTAAGTGCTAAAATTTTTGAAAAACGATCATTTAAGTGCTAAAATTTTTGAAAAACGATCACTTGTCAATCTCCAGCGAGACTTCGGTGAGCCACGTCAGCTTCAGAAATTAATAAAAAAATGCCACATCAGATTTCCGGCGAAAAATTGTGTACGACACCGGAGTTGGCACTTAAGTTATCGTTTTTCAAAAATTTTAGCACTTAAATGATCGTTTTTCAAAAATTTTAGCACTAAGGTGATCCAAAAAAAAGTTATGGCACTAAAGTGAGCGCGGTACACAAGTTATGGCACTTGTAGTGTACTTTTGCCCATGAATTTGTAATAGAATGTATATTTTGGCTTAATAGATCGAAGTTTGTCGTCACACGTTACTCATGGTTGCGTGCTGCATTGTCTGGGTGTATATATGTATGTAACATATATGTATACGTCGTTTCCGCATGCGTTGTGTTTCTCTCTGATTGGTTTCGTATGGGTCGGCGACGCATTCCTGGGAGCGTTGCACCTTTCTCGACCTAAACGCGGATGTCTATGCTTCGAGGGGTATGGGCGTGACATCCCCGTTCGAATTGGTATCAGAGCACAGACAGCTCAGCCCAATTTAGCTGAACCCTAGAGTGACAAGGAGGAGTGACCATGGGTAGCTATAGGGTGACCTAGTGTGCTAAGTGTACCTCCAGATTGTTTGTGTTTGAATATTGTGGTGATTATTTGAACCAGTATCATGCAGGTGCGGCAGGACCCAAGGTAAGTGTGCAAGTCCTTGGGTGAAATTCTGTGCCGTTGTGCTAGCTGCTTGTTGAGTGTTTGAATGCTTTTGTGTTGATACCTGCCTAGGACTTAGACCGGTTAGTTGGTTTAGGTCTCTAATTCCTGGACGGAATTATAACAGGTAGTCGAGCACTCAGACTTAAAGAATAAGCAGCGAAGGAAGAAATGTGGGCAGAGTTCCAAGGAGGGGCACAGGAAGAGGAATCAGAGGTGGAGGTCGTGCTCGAGTTAGAGCCGTAGAAGACCTCGGGATGGGTGCTAGAGCAGTAGAAAATCCTGGAGTTAATGCTGGAGCTGCAGTAGACCCTAGAATGGAACAAGTGATCGAAACTCTAAGAGAAATAGGGAATGTTATGGGCAGACAGGCTCAAGAAAGAGCAACAGTCATCGCTGAGGCTGCCGAGGCCGCAGCAGCCGCTGCCATCAACGGGAACCAAGCCCAAGTCCAACAAGCTCATGCTCAACCGATGGTAGCAGCTAGACCAATGCACCAGTTGGTGGAGCAGTTTCTCAAACTGAAACCCCCTAAGTTCACAGGCAGAGGTGACCCAGAAACTACCCTACGTTGGGTAGAGGAGTTAGAGAAAACATTCGACCTGTTGGGGTGTACTGAGCCAGAAAAGATTTCGTTGGCGACCTATCAACTGCAAGATAATGCCCACGACTGGTGGAAGGCAGTTAAGGATAGAGTGTTCCCAGAAAATATGGAATAACCTGGGGCATATTTATCGAGCATTTCTATGGACAATACTTTTCGGAGAGTGCCCAGGAGAAGAAGATGGCGGAGTTCATGAGACTTCGCCAGGGGTCGATGACAGTGGTTCAGTACGAAGCGGAGTTCGTGAGACTGTCCAGATTCGCCCCAAGAATGGTTGAGAACCCATTAGATAAGGCTCGAAGATTTAGAGATGGACTGAAACTGGATCTATGCACTCAGATGCTTTTGTTGAATATCAGAGATTATAGGGAACTGTATGAACGAGCCCAGATCATGGAGAGAGATCAAATGGAAAGAGCAGCAGCATCAGGTTCAAGGTTTAATCAGAATCGGGACAATCGTCGTTTTGGAAAGAAACCGATGACCGACAATAGACGATTTGTTCCACCACCAAGAAAGAGTATAGGGAAACCTAGTCAGACGCAAAATAAATTTTGAGCTTGTTTCCGTTGCGGGAGTTTGGGACACCAGATAAAGAATTGCCCCCAGCAACGATTTTGGGGACCCCCAAGACAACAACAGCAGCCTAGGGTGGGAAGTCAGACCGGAAATCCCCCACCAGCTATCCTGGGCAGGCCACCGGCACAGGGATGAGTATACGCGATGGCGCCCAAGGATGCCGAGGACGCGCCAGGCGTGGTCATAGGTACCGTTTCTCTATGTGATCATGTTGCCTATGCATTATTTGATCCTGGGGCAACCCATTCGTTTATTTCCGAGCAGTTTGTTAGATTGATTGGTCTGGAGCCTGTGTTACTTGAAAACATGTTATGCGTGACGACCCCACTGCACGATAGGGTGTTAGTATCATTGGGGTGCTTGGATTGTAAAATTGTGATAAGGAATAAAGAGGAAAGGATTGATTTGGCTGTGTTAGCCATGTACGATTTCGATGTGATCATCGGAATGGATTGGCTGACTAAGCAAAAAGCCGTTATGGATTGCGGCAATAGGTCGATCCAATTCAATCCGATTGGACATCCTAGGTTTAAATTTCAGGGAAACCGAGGAGGGACCTCAATCCCTTGGATTTCCTCAGTAGAGGCAACTGAGATGCTCGAGGAAGATTGTGAGGGATATTTGATTAATGTGAAGGATCCGACTTTAGTGGAACCTAAGCTGAAGGAGATCCCTGTAGTGTGCAATTTCCCCGAGGTATTTCCTCAGGAATTGCCAGGCTTACCGCCAGAGCGGGAAGTGGAATTTGTAATAGAATTGGCCCCAGGTACTGAGCCAATTTCTAAGGCCCCGTATCGGATGTCTTTATCGGAATTGAAAGAACTGAAAGTCCAGATGCAGGAATTATTAGACAAAGGGTTTATTCGTCCCAGCGCGTCTCCATGGGGAGCACCAGTCCTGTTTGTGAGGAAAAAGGACGGGATGTTGAGGTTATGTATAGACTATCGGCAGTTGAATCAGGTGACTGTAAAGAATAAGTACCCACTGTCAAGGATCGACGACTTGTTTGATCAATTACAAGGAGCGTCAGTGTTCTCTAAGATTGATCTACGGACCGGGTATCATCAGTTAAGAATTCGGAAGGAAGATATACCCAAGACTGCATTTAGAACGAGGTACGGGCATTATGAGTTTACGGTCATGCCATTCGGTTTGACGAATGCCCCCGCAGCTTTCATGGATTTGATGAACAGAGTTTTTAAGGAATTCCTGGACCAGTTCGTTATTGTGTTCATCGACTATATTCTGGTATACTCGAAGAGCCTGATAGAGCATGAAATGCATTTGACTGAGGTACTACGGACATTGAGGGAGCACGCGCTTTATGCGAAATTCAGTAAGTGCGAATTCTGGCTTAGTAAGGTGGCATTCCTTGGACGTATTGTATCGGGAGAAGGAATATCTGTAGATCCGACTAAGATTGAGGCAGTGCTTAAGTGGCCCAAACCGACATCAGTGACGGAAATCAGGAGTTTCTTGGGATTAGCCGGTTACTATCGACGTTTTATAGAAGGGCTCTCGTCGATAGCCATGCCACTAACGCGATTATTAAAAAAGGAGATAAAGTTTGAATGGGATGACAAATGCGAACGAAGTTTTCATGAGCTTAAGCACAGACTGACAACAGCTCCAGTCTTAACTATTCCATCTGGACCTGGTGGATTCGAGGTGTACAGTGATGCTTTGCTCAGAGGACTTGGTTGTGTGTTAATGCAACATGGAAAGGTAGTTGCATATGCATCACGTCAGTTAAGGCCCCACGAGTTGAACTGTCCGACGCATGACCTAGAGTTAGCTGTCATTGTTTTTGCACTCAAGATCTGGAGACATTATTTATGTGGGGAAAAGTTCCAGATTTATACGGATCACCAGAGTCTCAAATACCTGTTCTCACAGAAAGAATTAAACATGAGACAGCGTAGGTGGATGGAACTCCTGAAAGATTATGATTGTGACATCATGTACCACCCTGGAAAGGCGAATCGAGTGGCGGATGCGCTAAGTCGCAAATCAAGTATGGCGCACATGATGATCAAGGAGTAGACATTGCTGGAAAGACTTCGAGACTCAGAGTTTAAATTGGAATTGAGCCATGTGTCGAATCTGCTGGCTACTTTGAGAATCGAGCCAGAGATTCAGACCAAGATTAAGGCTCTACAGTCCACGGATCAGGGGATTCAGAAAATCACGGAAATGGATACCACTACAAGGAAGCCAGATTTCCAAGTGTCAGAGGGTGGAATCCTAAAATTTAGAGGACGATGGTGTGTGCCTGAAGATACTGAGCTTAAAGAAGAGATACTAAGAGAAGCCCATCGCAGCAATTACAGTATGCACCGGGACAGCACGAAAATGTATCAAAATCTACGGCAACATTACTGGTGGAACGGAATGAAAACAGATGTGGCCAGGTACGTGGCTAAGTGCTTGACATGTCAGCAGGTAAAGGCACAGCACTGTAAACTTGGAGGACTGTTGCGACCGTTGGAGATTCCTGAGTGGAAATGGGAACACATCACCATGGACTTCGTGATCGGATTACCGAGAAGCCAGAGAGGGCATGACTCCATTTGGGTAATCGTAGATCGACTTACAAAGTCGGCACATTTCTTAACAGTACGAAAGGATTTTGAACTGGAAAGGTACGCAGAACTGTACGTGAGACAAATTGTTAGACTGCATGGAGTAACGGTAACAATTCGGATCGTGACCCGAGGTTTACGGTAAATTTTTGGAAAAGTCTCCAAACGGCCTTAGGGACAAAGGTGCAGTTTAGCACAGCCTACTACCCACAGACTGACGGTCAATCAGAAAGGACAATACAGACCCTCGAGGATATGTTGAGGGCCTGTGTACTGGATTTCCAAGGTAAATGGGAAGAGCAGCTGCATTTAGTGGAGTTTGCATATAATAACAGCTATCAGCAGAGTATCCAAATGGCCCCATTTGAAGCTTTATATGGCAGAGCATGTAGGACTCCAGTGTGCTGGGATGAAGTAGGAGAACGAAGCATTACAGGCCCAGATTTGGTGCAGCAAACAGTGGAAGCTGTCGAGGTTATCCGAGAAAGGCTAAAGACAGCACAAAGTCGACAGAAAAGCTATGTCGATCGGAGACGACGACCTTTGGAATTCCAAGTTGGAGACCATATCTTTCTAAAGGTGTCACCTATGAAAGGGTTATCCCGATTTGGCAAGACAGGGAAACTAAGCCCAAGGTTTGTGGGGCCATTCGAGATTTTGGAAAAGATTGGCGATATGGCATATAGGCTTGCCCTGCCACCTAACTTGTCCCAATTACACAATGTTTTCCACGTGTCGATGTTGAGAAAGTATGAACCAGACCCGACACACGTTCTAAGGTATGAAGAAATAGCTGTGGACGACAGGGTGTCGTACATGGAGAGACCAGTCAGAATTGAAAATCGGAAAGACCGGATACTGCGGAATAAGACGATTCCGATGGTCAAGGTAGTTTGGGAGCACCACGGGACAGAGGTCGCAACTTGGGAAAGCGAGGAAAAGATGCGGCACCAATACCCCCATTTGTTTCAGTAGTTGGTTGGATTGTAAATTTCGAGAACGAAATTTTTGTAAGGGAAAAGAATTGTAACAGCCCGAATTTCGACTAATTTTTGGGATTTATAGAACGCGTGATTTGTCAGAGTGCTTATAGTAAAATCTCGCCCGAGAACTGATCACTCTCGGTTATTATTTTAAACTAGAGATTTCGCTAGAATCGCACTCGATCGAATTTTGTCGTTATTTAGACCCCGAACTTGGCAGTCGATTTTTGGGAGTTTCAGAAAGAAATAAATTGGACGGTTTCGATATTATTGTTGCCAGCATCGAGATTATCAAGAATGGTAAAAAAATGAATTTTTGGATCGGGTGCGAATTTGGACTGGTAGACCATCCTCGTAGTGTGTCAGGGATTATTTTATTTTGGCATTTTGCCCTAGATTATTATTGAGATTTTTCGAGGACCATTAGGCCTTTTTCCGAATTTGAATCGGGACCATTAGGTCGATTTTTAATTCGGACCGTGTCCATTGGATCGCGCTCGAAAAATTTGAATTTGTCCTTTTTCCTCTCTCTTCTCTCTCTCTTTCTCTCTCCTCTCTCTCTGCCGAGCCCCCCTCCCGTGCGTACGTCTTCTCTCTCTTCCTTTTTCCTCTCTCTCTTTCTCTCTCTCTCGCTCTCTCTCTCTCTCTCCCCCTTGGCTGCCGTGCACGCCACCTTCCCCTCTTCCCCATGCACTCACGTCCTCTCCCCCGCTCCCTCCCCATGCAACTCTGACACACACACTCTCTCTCTCCTCTCTTCCTCTTTCCCTCTTCTCCTTCCTCTTTGTTCCTTCTCCGTTTTCCTTTTCCTCTTCAAGCCCCGCTTCGTTTTACTACGCCGGCCGCTCCGACCGCCGCCCGAGCTTGCCGCTGCGTTGTGACGCCTCACCGCCGTCACCAGCGAGCTTCGCCGGCCGCTTTGACCGCCCCGTCGCCGGCCTGCCAGCGACACGCGCGTAGCAGCGAGCTCACCGTCGCTGCTGCCGTACCCGTCGCCGCGCCTGACCGCCGCGCCACGCAACACCCGGCCGCCGTGCACTTTCCCTAGCCACCGTTCGGCTGCGCCCCCATCCGGTCGCCACCATCTTAGCCGCCTCTCTCCCTCTCCTTCCTTCCTCTGTTCTGCTCTGCCAGTCCTGTTCTAGTCGGAGCCGCGATCTGCGCCGGAGCTGCTGAGCTCGGGCCGCCGCTCACCAGTCCCTGGCGCCACTCCCAGCCCCGTCGACCTCTCCCTCACCCATGTTTCGCCTCACCTCAGCAGTCGTTGCAGGCTGAACCGAGAAGAACTCCGCCGGTTTCGCCCCGCCGGTGCCACGCCGCCGTGCGCCACCCCCCTCCGGCGACCGCCTCGCCCTCTTAGTCCCTCTCTCCACCGTCCTCAGCCCCTCACCACAGCACCTCCTCTGGGTTGGCCGAGTGAGAAACATGAGGTCCACCGGTGCCGCCGTGACCGCCGGCTTGCTCCCGGAGTGCCGCCGCCGATTCTCACCGCGAGTCGGTAATCGGCCGCCCACTCCCGTCGTCTCAAGTCAATTTTAGGCGAGTAAAAATCTCTAAACCCCTAACTAGCCTAATTGTAAATTTTAGGGTTAATTAAGCTAATTTGTGGTCTAGTTGAGTGTGAAAGTATGTGGGCTGATTTAGGGACTTAATTGGGACTTAATAAGGTCGTTTAGGTGTGAATTGGTGGCCAATTGAGGGCTGTATCGACACTGTTCACAGTAGAACCGAAAATGGGTTATTTTGTCCAAGTTGGGAATTAATTGGTTCAATAGGTGGTGGCTTGAGTTTGGACAATGTATGGGTTAATTAGGACTCGTTGGGATCCTAAGGAGTGATACTATGTTTGGGGGTTTAATGGTTGAGTTTGGTTGGTTATATCGAGTCCTAAACGGATTGGGATGGTGTAATACTAAGTTGTTCTTTGTATGTCGGTTGTAAATGGACGGAAATGAAATGAGTTAGGCGTGCCGATAATATCTTGAATTGGTCAGATGGTGGATAATCTTACTTGGCTTATGTTGGCATTAGTGATCAACTTGGGTCCCCTGACTTGTGATTACATATCATGTTGTTGTACGACTGAAATTGGGTGCATTGATGTACATGTCTGACACTTTCCAAACTGTTGGCCTTCGGGCCGGGCCTACGGGTCGTTTTACCAAACTGTTGGCCTTCGGGCCGGGCCTACGAGTCGTTTTACCAAACTGTTGGCCTTCAGGCCAGGCCTACGGGTCGTTTTACCAAACTGTTGGCCTTCGGGCCGGGCCTACGGGTCGTTTACAAAACTGTTGGCCTTCGAGCCGGGCCTACGGGTCGTTCTATCAAATTGTTGGCCTTCGGGCCGGGCCTACGGGTCGTTTTATCAAACTGTTGGCCTTCGGGCCGGGCCTACGGGTCGTTTTATCATTAACTGTGGGCCTTCGGGTCGATATAATTGTATGTGAATCACATTATTGATAAATGCCTAACCTGCAGGAATATATGATGACATATGGGGCTAGAAGCCGGGTGTAAATTATATTGACTTACTGGTTCTTTGTCTGATGTGTTTTATTTACCCTCTGGAGGTGCACAATAGCCTAGTTTAGGATTAGGGGTTGTTACTTACGGAGTTTTTCTCACGGTTGTTGAAAATCGATTTTTCAGATTCCCGGCCATGAACTTCGATGACGCACCTCTACGCTTTGGGATTCCCCACCAAATAGAGCGTTCTCTGACCATGCACCCCGTGGGGAACGGGGAGAAGTATATTAGACACTATACTTTAGTATGGGTAGATGTAGGTTTGCCTTACTACGAAACTCACGAGTACCTAGCTTGGTGTTTTCGGGATCGTTATGGGGAGGAGTTCGGTCCCATTAGGTCTGCTGATGTTCCATTCGTGGGAGAGGGCCAGTTAGATATCCAGTGTCCGGATGGCGATGTGGTGGACGTCGATATGGAGGGTGATCCTGATCCGGAGATGGAGTACGAGATCGTAGAGGATGAGGAGGAGCACGAGGAGCTAGGTGGATTAGCTTTCGAGCCGGAGATAGTAGACCCCATTCCAGAGCAGGCGGACCCCGATGCCCCTGAGCCCATGGACATAGATGAGTACGAGGAGCAGGACCCTGATCCAGAGACGGATTCGGAGGCTATGAGTTCCGAGAGGGACCAGGAGTCATCAGAGAGCTCTTTAAAGTCGTCGGGTTCTGATCCCGACTGGGTACCGTAGGTTGGATACCAGTGTGAGGGTGAGGGCCGCCACTTTTTGATTGTAGCCCTCCAGTAGATAGATTGATATCCCTGGCCACTGATCCCTTTTGCTTCGTGGCCCTTTTGATGTACCTTTTTGTTGATCGAAGGGATATTGTACATGAATTTGTAATAGAATATATATTTTGGCTTAATAGATCGAAGTTTGTTGTCACACGTTACTCATGGTTGCGTGCTGCATTGTCTGGATGTATATATGTATGTAACATATATGTATACGTCGTTTCCGCATGCGATGTGTTTCTCTCTGATTGGTTTCGTACGGGTCGGCGACGCATTCCTAAGTGCGTTGCACCTTTCTCGACCTAAACGCAGATGTCTATGCTTCGAGGGGTACGGGCGTGACATAACAAAGCTAGCAAATAGTCTGTTCCATGGTAAGATTCTCATTTAAAATTACATTAATTTTTCTGCACTACCAGCAAGGTATTGTTATCCAAACTCAAGGACTAAGAGGTAACGTGGCTTTCCCACTTCATCAATGATCAAGAAAGAAATTATAGAAGCATAAGCTCCAGCATAGAAGATAGTAAACTTAGGAGAACTATCTACTGAACTTTGACGTACCTGACTAAAGGACAGGAGCGCATAGATCAATATGTAGAATGCTGATCTGTAGTTCTCCAAAGTGCTTTAATCTGTCAAGAACTCAACCACATGCTACTTGAAATTCGAAGAACTTCAGTGGAAATATAGCATATAAAGAATACTGCCACCACCCATAGGCCTCCCAGTGCCCGTTTGTCACGCCTCGTACCCCACTGGAACGCAACATCCCGTCACGGTCGATTTTGGTGCAATGCTCCCAGGAAACGTCGCCGACCCACGTTCAAAACAGAGATCAAGCACAAGCAGAAGTAACGTATATAATTAAATATATACACCCGTACAATGAGACACATGAGACCAAGGTAGAATAACCGGTAATTAAACAGCTCAAAAAAAATAGCCATTGACATTGCCATAGAAAACCTTTTTACAACGTACCATTTACAAGCCAAACAAAAGAAACAAACACAGTAGGTCACACAGTCATCTGCCACTGGTCAAAAAGGGTCGTGTGGCTGGGGTAAGTGGGTCATCTATAGGGAAGGCTACAGACAAAAAGGTACGTGCTTCCCTATCGCTAGGACCTAGAACTTAGACTAAGGTTCCTAGTCTGGATCCGAGGACTCAGTAGGATCCTCTGAACTTTCCTCTGTTAACTCCTCGAAGGCGCCCTCGCTAGACCCTGACTCCTCCGAATCCATAACTTGAGCTCGCTCATCCTCAGAATCCATCTCCAACTCTAGGTCAAGGTAAAGCCCTAACTCCTCCTCGTCTGGTCCTAGCTCTGCCATCTCACCATCCTCCTCTATGTCCTGCTCCATGGCCACGGGTTCGTCATCCTCCTTCTCATCCATAGGCTCGGGGTACTCTGCTAGTACATTGGGCTCCCATGTACCTTCTCGTCCTGCATCATCCCCTCGGGCGTGACCTCAAGATCTATCACCTCACCGGCAGCTATAATTGGTTGCATCAAGCCAGTATCATCGATAGGAACATCAAAGGTCCTAAGGGGCTCTCCCTCAATCCCATTGGCATCTCGATGACACCATACCACATATTCTTGTTTCTGATAATAGTCCGCACCTATATCCACAACTACCTCAGAATGATGTCTCACAAAAGCCTCCCCATTCCCTGAAAGGTAGGTAGTAGAATACGTCCGGATCTCAAGAGGGATCCCAAAAAGAGGCGGTGGCCACTCCATCCTCACGGCCGGGGGTCTGAAAAGGTTCGGTTTACACAACCGTGAGACGAATCTCAATGAGTTTAACCCCTAAACCTAGGCTAGGCTAACATGCAATCTCCTGACCGGAAAATAGATATTTAAATCATAAATCAATAATAACAAATCATTCTTAGACCCTGCAGGTTAGACAGATCAGTATATCATAATCACAGTGCATACGTGATACTCATAATCACATATATGCCAATCACATAATTATGCACCGATTCTCACATTCTCGCATACCAGTCTATGTATGTTCATGTATGAAAATGTTATGGACTTGACACGTGCAATTCCCGGCCCACTGGCCCACACTGGCACACTGGCACACTGCCCAATTTATTATTATTACGACTCGAGTCATCAATTTTTCACGGCCCGGTGCGTCTAGCCTGCTTCAAAGTGCATGAGGCGCAGCAACCGATCTGGCCCAGTGTCTCTAGCCTGCTTCAAAGTGCATGAGGCGCAACACTGTTCTCCTTGCGAACCAGAGCCTGCTCCAAAGTGCATGAGGATGGTCGCCTTCCGAACGTACCGGGCATCGTCCTGCTTCAAAGTGCATGAGGACGGTATCGACCCGAAGGTCCTTAGGTGATCACACAATTCATTAATATCTGGACCCAGCGTATAACGCTTCAGGGTAATTTAGGTGATCACACACTCATGGCAGGCACGCATTCTCGCACAATTTCACCACATGCCACACTCCAGGCATACATAATGCGTGTCCATGTTATGCAATGCAATGCACCATGAGCACCAATTCAATTCAATCACCACCAAGCACAATGTATGTACAATCAATCAACCCGAACTTACCCGATAATTTTCTAATGGGCTCCTAAATTGATCAATTAATTCAATTTCTCATCCCAATAATTCCTCAATGATTTATCACAATTTTCCCGACAATAATTTCTACCAGTCAATTCTCAACCCAGTCTAAAATACACACGGCTATTATCTAAGCCAATCCACAATATACGGATAACACCTAAACCAGTCCAGAAATATGCACTATTAGTCCTAATCCGGATTTAGGAATTTTACTCACCTAATCAAGGGTCACGACGATGGGGAATGCCGGCCGATCACTGATGAACAGTGCAACTGGCAGCGAAATTCCCGGGACGGCGACGCGCACGGATGGTGAACAATACCGCCATACGGACGCGAACAGCACCACCTGTACGGACACTTGTACGGACGTGCGGAAACGGGTAGCCGGCGAGGCGCCGGTGACGGCCACGGCGGTCCATACGATCGGGATGAACAGTGATTTCCGTACGGACGTGAACAGTAACTTTCGTACGGGGACATTGTACGGACTGGGTGCAACGGCGACGTATGGACGTGCTGAGAAGCCAGGTGTCGACGGAACAGCGATCGGAGCTCCGACGAAGCTCCGGAGACACTGTTTGTAAAACTGGAAAATGAGAAAAACAGAGAAAAACAGAGCTGTTTCTGGACTAAAACCTGGGCTGTGGTGGCTGCACAGAGGTGGAATTGGTTGCTGGTGATGATGGCTCGACGGGGATAGCTCCGGCCGGTACTGTTCTGGGGTGAACAGTACCGAAAATGCAGAAACGATAGTGCAGAACAGAAAAACGTGAAAGAAGAAGGGAAATTCTGGGAAATTTTTGGCCGAATGCCTCTGTACGTGAGAGAGAGAAAGTGGTTTATCTGGTCAAAGGGGTCAAAGGTTAATTAATGGAGTCCATATATCCAATTCTAGGGCTAGATGACATTTTTACCCTTGATCAAAGGGCTAATATTCATCCAAATTCAATAATTTAGGGGCAAAATGGTCATTTACCCCTAACCAAGGGCTGACCAGACCCGAGTTAAGCTAACTCATCTTGGTTAATCCCAAAATTAAATCCAAATTTCGGAATTAATTAAAAATGGCCTAGGGGCATTTTCGTAATTTGCCGGTCCCGGGGCAAAATTTCAGTTTTCGCACATACGCGTTCCATATATGCATGGCCAACATAATATGGCGTCGGAATCGCGAAATTCACTTTTTAAGCTCTCGAAAATCGACTGCGAAGTTCCGGGAATAAAATAATATTTTTTTTCCAATTTTTGTCAAAATTATACTTTTTGTCCGTAACGACTCCCGGTATGCGTGGCCACTCAAAAATGGTGTCGGTCTCAAAAAATAACCTCAAACGGCCTCAGAATTAAATACCGGCACCCATAGGGGCAAAATCGTAATTTTCTCCAATTTCCGTCAAAATTTCAATCTTTAGCTAGTTTAGCCCCAAATGTACGTGGCCAGTATAATATGACGTCAGATTTCCAAAAATAGTCTCTTAAGCCTTCGAAAATCAATATCGAAATCCGGGCCCAATATCGTGAATAAAACTCGCTAAACTTTCAGTTACGGGGTCTCTCACTAACGGACGGCTGTTTAGAAGTTACGCGTATCGACCTAGGGTTATCCGTGTCGTAATGGTCTCGATCATTGAGAGAATGAGAAATTATTACTAGTTCTAGGAGTCACGATCATTCGGTTTAGGTTCAGGACTGGTTGGCCAGTGTACTTTCGGTCTTGCAGAATCACCTGCATCCCTATTATACATCGTTGGCCTTGGCCAAACCCAATCCATTACCCTTTCCTGGGATCGGCCCACATTGGCCCAGAATATTCACTCAGCGTCTCTCGTGATCGGTGTCCGTTTCATGATAGGGTCCCCGGTCCACGTACCGTTTTCTAGCTAGCCATGCCCCATTGGTTAGTATCCCGAGAGTGATCAGCTCTGGGCAAGACTGACTAAAATGAAATGCGAATTAATATCAGTTTTATTGATCCCGGAAATTACATCAAAATTCGGGGTGTTACAATTCTTCCCTCCTTACAAAAATTTCGTCCTCGAAATTTACAATCTACCCTTGTCTACTCAAATAACTGGGGGTGTTGACGTCTCATAGCTTCTTCACTTTCGCACGTGGCACCTTCTATTCCATGGTGTTCCTAGATAACTTTGACCATCGGGATTGTCTTGTTCCTCAGCACCCGTTCTTTTCTATCTTCGATCCTAACTGGTCTTTCCACATACGATACTTTATCGTCCACTTCTATTTCTTCGTACCTCAGAATATGGGTCGGGTCTGGCTCATACTTTCTTAACATCGACACGTGAAAAACATTATGTACTTGAGACAGATTAGGCGGCAAAGCAAGTCGATAAGCTATATCTCCAATCTTTTCTAAAATCTCAAATGGGCCGACATATCTAGGACTCAGTTTTCCCTTCTTGCTGAATCTAGATAATCCCTTCATAGGCGACACCTTAAAAAACACATGATCTCCAACCTGAAACTCCAAAGGTCGTCGTCTTCGATCGGCATAACTTTTTTGACGACTCTGCGCCGTTCTGAGTCTATCTCGAATGACCTCAACTGCCTCAATGGTCTGCTGTATCAACTCTGGACCTGTGATACTCCGTTCACCCACTTCATCCCAACACATCGGCGTCCTGCACGCTCTACCGTATAAAGCTTCAAACGATGCCATATGAATGCTTTGCTGATAACTATTGTTATAAGCAAACTCCACCAAGTGTAACTGATCCTCCCATTTGCCTTGAAAATCTATCACACAAGCTCTCAGCATGTCCTCTAAGGTTTGAATGGTCCTCTCAGACTGACCGTCTGTCTGTGGATGATATGCCGTACTGAACTGTAACTTCGTTCCTAAGGCCGCTTGTAAACTTTTCCAGAAATTGGCCGTAAATCTGGGATCACGGTCCGAAGTGATCGTTACTGGTACTCCATGCAACCTCACGATCTGCCTCACATACAAGTATGCATATCTTTCTAACTCAAAGTCTTTCCGTACTACCAGAAAGTGCCCTGATTTAGTCAATCTATCCACTATTATCCAGATTGAATCATGTCCTCTCTGGCTTCTTGGTAGTTCCGTTACGAAATCCATCGTAATATGTTCCCATTTCCACTCTGGGATTTCTAATGGTCTCAATAATCCTCCAGGCTTACAATGCTGTGCCTTCACTTGTTGGCACGTCAAACACTTAGCTACATGCCTGGCCACATCCACCTTCATTCCATTCCACCAGTAGTGTTGTCTTAAATTCTGATACATCTTCGTACTTCCCCGGTAGATACTGTAGTTGCTCCTATGAGCCTCCGACAAGATTTCTTCCTTTAGCTTTACATCATCTGGTACACAAAGTCACCCTCTAAACTTCAGAATTCCATCATCGGATATTTGAAAATCCGGTTTCCTATTAGCTGCATCCATCTCGATAATCTTTTGGATTTCTCGATCCGTAATCTGTAGTTCCTTAATCTTGACCTGAATTTCTGGCTCAATCCTCAAGGCGGCTAGTAGATTCGACACTCGACTCATCTCGAACTTAAATTCGGAGTCCCTGAGTCTTTCCAACAGGGTCCACTCCTTGACCATTAGGTGCGCCAGACTAGACTCCGACTCAAGGCATCTGCCACTCAATTGGCTTTCCCAGGATGATACAAGATGTCACAATCATAATCTTTCAGAAGCTCCATCCATCGACGCTGCCTCATGTTCAACTCTTTCTGTGAAAATAGGTACTTGAGGCTTTGATGATCAGTATAAATCTGGAACTTCTCCCCACATAAGTAGTGCCTCCAGATCTTAAGTGCAAACACTATAGCAGCTAATTCCAAGTCATGCGTCGGGTAATTCATCTCATGCTGTCTCAACTGACGCGACGCATACGCTACCACTTTTCCATGCTGCATCAGCACACAGCCCAATCCTCTTAGCGAAGCATCGCTATAAATCTCAAATCCTCCTGGGCCCGACGGAATAGTCAATACAGGAGCAGCCGTTAACCGGTGTTTCAACTCCTGAAATCTCCTTTCACACTTGTCATCCCACTCAAACTTCACGTCCTTCTTAAGTAGCATTGTCATTGGGATGGCTATTGACGAAAATCCTTTTACGAATCGCCTATAGTAACCAGCCAATCCTAGAAAACTTCGAATCTCAGTTACTGACGTCGGTCTAGGCCACTTGGTAACTGCTTCAATCTTAACTGGATCCACAGAAATCCCATCTCCAAAAACGATGTGTCCTAGAAATCCTACTCTGCTGAGCCAGAACTCACACTTACTGAACTTAGCATACAATGCATGCTCTCTCAAGGTTCGTAGAACCTCAGTCAAGTGTACCTCGTGCTCCTCGGGACTCCTGGAGTACACTAGTATATCGTCAATGAAAACTATCACAAACTGGTCCATGAATTCTTTGAACACATGATTCATCAAATCCATGAAAGTGGCTGGGGCATTCGTCAGTCCGAAGGGCATGACCGTAAATTCATAATGCCCGTATCGAGTCCTAAAAGCAGTCTTGGGAATGTCCTCGTTTCTGATTCTTAGCTGATAGTACCCGGTCCTAAAATCTATCTTGGAAAACACTGAGGTCCCTTGCAACTGATCAAACAGATCATCAATCCTCGGTAGCGGATACTTATTCTTCACTATCACTTGGTTCAACTGTCGATAATCTATACATAACCTCAGAGTTCCATCTTTCTTCTTGACAAATAGGACTGGCTCTCCCCATGGAGACTCACTAGGGCGAATAAAGCCTTTGTCCAGTAATTCCTGTATCTGAACCTTTAACTCTTTCAATTCTGATAAGGACATCCTATACGGCGCTTTCGAAATCGGCTCTGTTCCTGGTGCCAATTCAATCACAAACTCCACCTCTCGCTCGGGCGGTAAACCCGGCAATTCCTCATGAAACACATCAGGAAAATTGCTTACTACAGGTATATCTTCCAACTTAGGTTCCACAACTGTTGGATCCACAATATTCACTAAATATCCTTCACACCCTTCATCCAACAGCTTACTCATCTCAAGCGAGGAAATCCAATGGATCGAGGTTCCTCCTCGGTTTCCCTAGAAATACAAAACTAGGGCGTCCATCTGGATTAAATTGGATCGTCCTATCGCTGCAATCCACTACAGCTTTCTGTCGGACTAACCAGTCCATTTCAATAATCACATCAAAATCGAACATGGCTATTACTGCCAAGTCGATACTCTCTTCCCTACCTCCAATAATTACCTTACAGCTAGGACATCCAAAAGAAACTAGTAACCTATCATTCACAGGTGTTGACACACAAAGCATATGCTCAAGCAGCACTGGTTTCATACCAACCAACTCAACAAATTGCTCTGAAACGAACGAATGGGTTGCCCCCGGATCAAACAGTACATACGCGGCATGATCACACAAAGAAATCGTACCTGTGACTACGCCCGGCGCATTCTCAGCTTCCTTGCGCGCCATTGCATAAATCTTTCCTTGGGCTGGTGGTCATCCCTGATTAGCCGGTGGGGGAGGTCCGGCTTGATTTCCAACTCGTGGTGGCAGCACTCTGGACGGTCCGGATGGCTGCATCTGCGGGCAATCGCGAATCTGATATCCCATACTCCCACACTTAAAACATGCCCCATATCTACCTAACGGGGGATTCAGTTTCCCGATGTTCCGTCTAGCTGGCGGGACAAATCGCCTATTTCCAGTCATAGGCCTCTTTCCCAAACGGCGATTATCTCTATTCTGAGCAAACCGCGATCCAGAAGCGGCTGCCCTTTCCTGTTGATCCCGTTCTATGATCTGCGCTCGTCTATGCATTTCTCCGTACTCTTTGATATCATGGGACAAAATTAGACTCCGAAGATCCGGCTTCAGTCCATCCCGGAATCTTCGTGCTCTATCCCTCAGATTCTCCACCATAGTCGGTGCAAACTTTGCTAATCTTGCGAACTCCGCCTCATATTGATCAACAGTCATTTGTCCTTGGCGCAAGCGCATAAATTCCATCAACTTCTTCTCTTGCGCATTCTCTGAGAAATATTTTTCATAGAAATTTTCTACAAACACAGCCCAAGTCGGGGCCGTTCCTACCGGAAACACTCTATTCTCCACGGCATTCCACCAATCATTCGCACCTTCTTGGAGCTGATAAACTGCCAATGTCACCTTTTCCTCATCAGTGCACCCCAAAACTTTGAAGGTTTTCTCCAGTTCCTCTATCCATCTTGGCGCAGCCTCGGGGTCACCAGGGCCATGGAATTTGGGCGGTTTCAATTTCATGAACTGTTCTACTAACTGGGGCATTTGTCTAACCCCGGCTGGCTGAGCCTGTCCAGCATTAGCTTGATTCTCTTCTACCGCAGCAGCCGCTGCATTATCTCGCCCTTGCGCCTGCCTATCCAGAACATTCCCGATCCTTTCTAATACCCATAAAACTCCTTCTATATGTGGATCTTCTACAGGTCTCACATCAACTCGAGGGTTTACGGCAGCTCCCACATTAACTCCCAGGTTGTCCACTGCTCTCACTCGAGCACGACCTCCACCTCTAGATCCTCTTCCTGCACCCCTTCTGGCAGCTCTTCCTATACCTCTCCCCTCGCTACTCATCTTGGTCACTTGGTTCTACGACTACCTGCTATAATTCCACGAAGGATTTAAAGACTTAAACAAATCTATCCTAGTCTAAGTCCTAGGCAGGTATTAAACAACAATCAAACAATCCACATGCAGCTTAATAATTATCCAATACATCACCCAAGGGATTCGTATACTCACCTCGGGTCCTGCTGCACCTGCACTTA
This sequence comes from Syzygium syzygioides, assembly GCA_031216285.1. Taxonomy (NCBI): domain Eukaryota; kingdom Viridiplantae; phylum Streptophyta; class Magnoliopsida; order Myrtales; family Myrtaceae; genus Syzygium; species Syzygium syzygioides. The sequence continues at coordinate 14,339,332 of CM062245.1, read as the reverse complement.
CGGGTCACACCATCACAATTCAACACAATCACAAACTGTCAGGAGATACATGTAGCACACGAGCTCACTCTACTGGCTACCCAGGGTCTCATTGCTCCTTATTACTCTAGGCTTCGGCCTAATTGAACCGAGCAGACCTTGCTCTGATACCAATTCAAGAGGGGATGTCACGCCCCGTACCTCACTGGAACGCAACATCCCATCACGGTCGATTTTGGTGCAACGCTCCCAGGAAACGTCGCCGACCCACGTTCAAAACAGAGATCAAGCACAAGCAGAAGTAACGTATATAATTAAATATATACACCCGTACAATGAGACACATGAGACCAAGGTAGAATAACCGGTAATTAAACAACTCAAAAAAAAAATAACCATTGACATTGCCATAGAAAACCTTTTTACAAAGTACCATTTACAAGCCAAACAAAAGAAACAAACACAGTAGGTCACACAGTCATCTGCCACTGGTCAAAAAGGGTCGTGTGGCTGGGGTAAGTGGGTCATCTACAGGGAAGGCTACAGACAAAAAGGTACGTGCTTCCCTATGGCTAGGACCTAGAACCTAGGCTAAGGTTCCCAGTCTGGATCCGAGGACTCAGTAGGATCCTCTGAACTTTCCTCTGATAACTCCTCGGAGGCGCCCTCGCTAGACCCTGACTCCTCCGAATCCATAACTTGAGCTCGCTCGTCCTCCGAGTCCATCTCCAACTCTGGGTCAAGGTAAAGCCCTAACTCCTCTTCGTCTGGTCCTAGCTCTGCCATCTCACCATCCTCCTCTATGTCCTGCTCCATGGCCACGGGTTCGTCATCCTCCTCCTCATCCATAGGCTCGGGGTCTTCTGCTAGTACATTGGGCTCTTCATGTACCTTCTCGTCTTGCATCATCCCCTCGGGCGCGACCCCAGGATCTATCACCTCACCGGCAACTATAATTGATTGCATCAAGCCAGTATCATCGATAGGAACATCAAAGGTCCTAAGGGGCTCTCCCTCAATCCCATTGGCATCTCGATGACACCATGCCACATATTCTTGTTTCTGATAATAGTCCGCACCTATATCCACAACTACCTCAGAATGATGTCTCACAAAGCCTCCCCATTCCCTGAAGGGTAGGTAGTAGAATACGTCCGGATCTCAAGAGGGATCCCAAAAAGAGGCGGTGGCCACTCCATCCTCACGGCCGGGGGTTTGAAAAGGTTCGGTTTACACAACCGTGAGACGAATCTCAATGAGTTTAACCCCTAAACCTAGGCTAGGCTAACATGCAATCTCCTGACCGGAAAATAGATATTTAAATCATAAATCAACAATAACAAATCATTCTTAGACCCTGCAGGTTAGACAGATCAGTATATCATAATCACAATACATACGTGATACTCATAATCACATATATGCCAATCACATGCTTATGCACCGATTCTCACATTCTCGCATGCCAGTCTATGTATGTTCACGTATGCAAATGTCATGGACTTGACACGTGCAATTCCCGGCCCACTGGCCCACACTGGCACACTGCCCAATTTATTATTATTACGACTCGAGTCATCAATTTTTCACGGCCCGGTGCGCCTAGCCTGCTTCAAAGTGCATGAGGCGCAGCAACCGATATGGCCCAATGTCTCTAGCCTGCTTCAAAGTGCATGAGGCGCAACACTGTTCTCCTTGCGAACCAGAGCCTGCTCCAAAGTGCATGAGGATGGTCGCCTTCCGGACGTACCGGGCATCGTCCTGCTTCAAAGTGCATGAGGACGGTATCGACCCGAAGGTCCCGACCCGTAGGTCCTTAGGTGATCATACAATTCATTATTATCTGGACCCAGTGTATAACGCTTCAGGGTAATTTAGGTGATCACACACTTATGGCAGGCACGCATTCTCGCACAATTTCACCACATGCCACACTCCAGGCATACATAATGCGTGTCCATGTTATGCAATGCAATGCACCATGAACACCAATTCAATTCAATCACCACCAAGCACAATGTATGTACAACCAATCAACTTGGACTTACCCGGTAATTTTCTAATGGGCTCCTAAATTGATCAATTAATTCAATTTCTCATCCCAATAATTCCTCAATGATTTATCACAATTTTCCCGACAATAATTTCTACCAGTCAATTCTCAACCTAGTCTAAAATACACACGGCTATTATCTAAGCCAATCCACAATATACCGATAATAGCTAAACCAGTCCAAAAATACGCATTATTAGTCCTAATACGGGTTTATGAATTTTAATCACCTAATCAAGGGTCACGACAACGGGGAATGGAGGCCGATCACTAATGAACAGTGCAACCGGCGACGGAATTCCCGGGACGGCGACGCGCACGGACGGTGAACAGTACCGCCGTACGGACGCGAACAGCACCACCTGTACGGACACTTGTACGGACTGGCGGAAACGGGTGGCCGGCGAGGAGCCGGTGACGGCCACGGCGGTCCGTACGGCCGGGATGAATAGTGATTTCCGTACGGCGTGAACAATACTTCCGTACGGACACTATACGGACTGGGTGCAACAGCGACGTATGGACGTGCTGAGAAGCCGAGTGTCGACGGAACGGCGATCGGAGCTCCGACGAAGCTCCGGCAACACTGTTTGTAAAACTGGAAAATGAGAAGAACAGAGCTGTTTCTGGACTAAAACCTGGGCTGTGGTGGCTGCACAGAGGTGGAATTGGTTGCTGGTGATGATGGCTCAACGGGGAAAGCTCCGGCCGGTACTGTTCCGGCGTGAACAATACCAAAAATGCAGAAACGATAGTGCAGAACAGAAAAACGTGAAAGAAGAAGGAAAATTCTGGGAAATTTTTGGCCGAATGCCTCTGTACGTGAGAGAGAGAGAGAGAGGTTTATCTGGTCAAAGGGGTCAAAGGTTAATTAGTGAAGTCCATGTGTCCAATTCTAGGGCTAGATGACATTTTTACCCTTGATCAAAGGGCTAATATTCATCCAAATCCAATAATTTAGGGGCAAAATGGTCATTTACCCCTAACCAAGGGCTGACCAGACCCGAGTTAAGCTAACTCACCTTGGTTAATCCCAAAATTAAATCCAAATTTCGGAATTAATTAAAAATGGCCTAGGGGCATTTTTGTAATTTGCCGATCCCGGGGCGAAATTCCAATTTTCGCACATACGCGTTCCATATATGAGTGGCCAACATAATATGGTGTCGGAATCGCGAAATTCACTTTTTAAGCTCTCGAAAATCGACTGCGAAGTTCCGGGAATAAAATAATATTATTTTTTTAATTTTTGTCGAAATTGTACTTTTTATCCGTAACGACTCCCGGTATGCGTGGCCACTCAAAAATGGTGTCGGCCTCGAAAAATAACCTCAAACGGGCTCAGAATTAAATACCGGCACCCACAGGGGTAAAATCGTAATTTTCCCTAATTTCCGTCAAAATTTCAATCTTTGGCTAGTTTAGCCCCAAATGTGCGTGGCCAGTATAATATGACGTCAGATTTCCAAAAATAGTCTCTTAAGCCTTCGAAAATCGACATCGAAATCCGGGCCCAATATCGTGAATAAAACTCGCTAAACTTTCAGTTACAGGGTCTCTCACTAACGAGCGGCTGTTTAGAAGTTGCGCGTATCGACCTAGGGTTATCCATGTCGTAATGGTCTCGATCATTTAGAGAATGAGAAATTATTACTAGTTCCAGGGTCACGATCGTTCGATTCAGGTTCAGGACTGGTTGGCCACGTGTACTTTCGGTCTTGCAGAATCACCTGCGTCCCTATTATACATCGTTGGCCTTGGCCAAACCCAATCCATTACCCTTTCCTGAGATTGGCCCACATTGGCCCAAAATATTCCCTTAGCGTCTCTCGTGATCGGTGTCCGTTTCACGATAGGGTCCCCGGTCCACATACCGTTTTCTAGCTAGCCATGCCCCATTGGTTAGTATCCCGAGAGTGATCAGCTCTGGGTGAGACTGACTAAAATGAAATGCGAATTAATATCAGTTTTATTGATCCCGGAAATTACATCAAAATTCGGGCTGTTACACCCTTTGTACCTAAAAATAGATTAAGCGAAAAAGAAAGTCAGTTCATACACATGTCACATATAAGCAGCATTATTCCTATGTAATTCTATACAGTGGGGTCCAGATTTGTGAGTCCTAATAAAAATAAAGGGAAGAAAGCATATTACCAAACAAAACACAGTGTTGGTTTTCACTAAAAAGGAATTAGCAAATGCATCAACCATAGGTGTTTATAAGCATTTAATGATACACGTGACCCATAGTCATGTGGAGAAAACCTAAGCACTGCAGGAAAAGGTACCTAGAGACCACGTTTTGAGTGATGTCAAGTGAAGCTGAGAAACAATGCTGCACAAACTTTACACTACATCAATATTGCCTCCATACAGTATCAAGTGTTGCATGGACTTTCTTGAATATTTCATTTGAGATATCAAACAAATGTTTATTTTTTTTTGGTAGGGCTATATCAAACAAATGTTTGAGGTCATTTAATTGGCTAATTTGAATCCTAGTTCCATTGTAGAGTTCAAGAAAAAGTTTTTAGGTTATAAATTTCTTATCCAAAAGTAAGCCTTTACAATTAAAGCTGCCTATCATGGATTTGACTACCTCGTCAGGACTTTCCAACTCACGACACACGTTTCCCGTTCCTCTTGCTTAATATGTACCAACTTCCCTCCTTTACGTTTCTTGCCATAGCCTTGATCTTTTGGCAATTCGTTAGCAATGTTAACTGCTGGTTTTGTTGTTTGCTCCTCCTCTTCTGTTTGTAACTTCGTTTTTCCTGCATTCTCCATAAGTTTCTGGAACAGTTCCCCGCTTCTAGAGAGCTCCTCAAAAGTCCCTTCCTCTTTGACCATTCCTTCATGAACCAAAATGATTCGATCCACTTGAGGAAGAAAATGTAGCTGGTTCGTGACAAGAACCCGTGTCTTCCCTTTCAGATCTTCCTTGATACAGCTATTAAACACCTGCAGGTGACTGTGGGTTAGTATAAGCTAATACGGGAATTGGCCTCATTTCTGAAAATTCAAAGAAGAGATCCTACTGAATGGAAGATCTATAAATGTGAAACTAAAGTTTACTTCAGATGTGGAGATCAGTCGAGCCAAACGTTCGGATACACCTTGTTAATAACTACTAAAAAAAAGCTGGTCAAACAAAGACAATAATAGATATACCTAAATTTAAATTAAGAAGTCCCAAATCGGAAAAAAACATATGAGTTTTGAAATTAGCAGACGTTGCTTCAATTATCCCAAGATTGATTGCAGCAAGTTGTCTTAAGGGCAGGACTGTAGGGTCAGAATTCTTAACCTTGTTTAAATGAAGTATTTGAGCATACTTCGCGTAAAAAGCTTTTCAAGTATACAGGTAATTGTTGAAGAGCACCAGTGGTAATCTGAAGTGACAAATATCCTGCGTCCTGAATTTCATACCTGTCGACCAACATGAGCATCCAGAGCACTTAAAGGGTCATCAAATACGTAAACATCTGAATTTGAGTATACAGCCCTGGCCATAGAAACCCTCTGCTTTTGCCCTCCGCTTATATTCAACCCTCTTTCACCAATCTCTGTAAGATCGTGACCCTGAAGATTGATTGAAACAGATAATTATCAGATCACATCCCGTGTAAATAAGAGAATCTTGCAAAGCACTGAGTCCAACTTAACTGGAAGCAAATCAAGATCATGCTCCAGTTCAGTAATGCTGACTGCCTTCCAATATCTTTCTGGTTCAAATTCGGACCCAAATAATATGTTGTCATGCACCCGATATCACACAGTAGGGATTAGGACACGATATGAAATGATGATATTGTTCCCAACATCGACGGAAAAACAAAACCAGCACTGTGCAACTTACAGTGGCATTGAAAATCCATGACACTTGTATAACATAAGCAACGGTTCCCCGTACAGTAATAATGCATGCGTCGGAGATAGGAGGGAGTTCCCCAAGCATTGCGGATATGAGAGATGTCTTTCCCTCTCCAGTACCACTAATAATAGCAACTAAGCTACCAAATGGTATGTCCAGATTGATGTTTGACAATGTGGGTTTTTCTGCCTGAAGTTAGCTGAAAATTTAGCCTCCAGTTGAAATAAGATATGGGAACAAAAAGACTGGAAACCACCGTATATGAACATATCTTTTATCAGTGAGAATGACATCTTACAATAAATTGAAATTTCAAAACGATGGAAAAAGAGATGCACTCCTCTGAGTTTTGAGTTCAGTTATTTGCCTCCTCAGACATTTGACAAGAGTGAATTAACCCCAAAACATTACACTCTAGAAATTAGCACAAGTTCCCTTGCATGATTGGTCGTGTAGAAGTTGTAAGTGCTTTAATCACTTAACTAAAAGCTTAAGTTGTTCAATGAAGATGTGCTTTAAATTTTGATTACAACATCAACTAACTTTGACGTTCATGAAAGACTTCTAATATGCCCTTATCCTTCAGATCACAGCGGTGGTTATTTTTGTTTCTAAATGCATGGCCGATGGTGTTACAGCCCCTAAAACCTAGACAATTCATACATACTGAAGTCAACAGTTTATTCACATTGAATTGGGAAAACGTAAGTGATTTTGCCAGAAAATGAGGCATATGTTTATTTGACCTTTCTGTCCCATGAGTAGTCCCCATCCTTGATTAAAATAGAAGGCTGTCCTGGCTCAATTGGTGGATTTGGAACTACAACTCTCTCCTGTTAAAAATAGTTCCTCCAAACATTGCAGGGAAACATTCGCGCTAACAACCTGAGACACAAAAGTATGAGTGGAAACTAAAAGATGACATACAAATGTTCGCAAGCACTGTTAAATTAAGGTTGCTGGATCTAAGTTGTAGAATACGCGTCATCTTTGAGAAAGCAAGGGTAAAAAACCATAATAAGCACAGGAAATTCTGACTCCCACTTTCCAAATATTGTAAAAGCAGTTTAATGAAGGGATAATCTGTTACAGATTTAGTTATCACAACATGGTTTTCGCCTTCCATTTCAATTTTCACATTGATGTTACAGGTTTAACCTTCGACTCAATATGTTTCCATTTTTGTGCTATTTCAACAACTAGACAATCAGTTTAGTTTAGACAAAAATGTAGTATATGAGAAATGATCGTCCCGTTTTTGCATGTCGTTTTGTCCAACTCATGTCACGCCCCGTACCCCACTGGAACGCAACATCCCGTCATGGTCGATTATGGTGCAACACTCCCAGGAAGCATTGCCGACCCAACGCCCAATCAGAGATCAAACAGATGCGGAAGCAACGTATATAATTAAATATATACACCCGTACAATATAACACATAAGACTAAGGTAGAACAACCAAATAGCAGTCAAGCACCTCAGTAAATATATACACTGGTGTTACCAACGAAAACCTTGTTTTTTTTACAATGTTCACTACAACAAAAAAGGAAACACCAACAGCTGGGAATAACCAAACAGTCACTTCTCCGTTCTGCTCCGTCTCCACTGGGGTGCATACTTAACGACTGCTGGATAAAATGTGGTATTCCAAAAAGAGGTGGTGGCCTCGGCATCCTACTGCTGGGGGTCTGAAAATGTTGGTTATTACAACCATGAGACGAATCTCAGCGAGTATAACCCCCTAAACCTAGGTTAGGCTAACATGCAATCTCCTGACTGACAGCACAAAACAACACTTCAATCCAACTCATAAATAAACTCCGATCTAGGCCCTCTGGCCCAGATCACTTACCTGGCTGACCCTGCAGGTTATTCACAATAATCATATAATCAAACCACATACCCAAGCACTCGGTTCACGCGTACGTCAAACGCATGCTCATACTCAATAGTGATAATATCGCGTGTCATTCACCGAGTCCCGCATGCTCGCATTCTGACCCATGCATTCTTATGCATGCAAATGTCCACATTCATGTCTCGGCTCACTAGCCCACACTGGCACACTGGGACTTTCTCAATTTGTCATTTAATATGACCCGTGTAAAATGCATCAGGTCTCTTTCTTTAATCACAACACTTCATGGCCCGCGTTAAAACGCATCAACTGGCCCAGTGTCTCTAGCCCGCGTCAAAACGCATCAGACGCAACACCGATCTCCTCACGAACCAGAGCCCGCGTAAAACGTATCAGGATGGTCGTCTTCCGGACGTACCGGGCATCGTCCCGCGTAACACGCATCAGGACAGCACACCCCGCGTAACACGCATCAGGGCGAAATGTGATCACACGAACATACAACCAATTATTATCTAAACCCCGCGTAACACGCATCAGGACATTTAGGTGATCACATGCTCATGGCAGGCACGCATTCTCGCATAATTTATCACACGTATCATTCTCGGCATTCACAATGCGTGACCATGCAATGTAGTATAATGCACCATGAGCAACAACCAGTATAGGTACTCAGTCAATTTCATGCCGCAACAATCGTTCAATGGCCAATTAATACCGTGCGGCCCAATTCACAATGGATAATTCAATAATCCAATCAAGCCATTAAATGGTCAACCACACTCCGCACGAGTCGGCCACGCAGTCACGCGACATGGCATTATTCAACTTCCCAACAATTGGGCACAACAATCAACCAGTCATTCAGTCCGGGCACACTCGGCAGTCCAATCACATAATCACCAACTAATCCGAATTAGCCCAATAATTAGTTCTAACAATCCCACTAATTTTTCTTGAATTTATTCCACCCATTTGTCCTCAATCCAGTCCGAATTTTATACCGATACTACCTAAACCAGTCCAGACTACACTGATCATACCTAAGCCAGTCCAGAAAAATGCACAATCAGTCCTAATCCGGGTTTAGGAAATATACTCACTTAATTACTGGACCACGGCGACGGGGAACGGCGGCCGATCATTGATGAACAGTGAAACCGGCAGCGGAATTCCTGGGCGGGCGCACTGATCACGGTACTGTTCACCGTGCACTGTTCACGCGATACTGTTCACGGCTGAACGGAAGGGCAGAGACGGTGGCCGGCGAGACGACGGCGACGGCGGCGACGGGCGTACGGACGGCGATGAACAGTAAATCCGTACGGATGACAGTAAAATACGTACGGACAATTGTACGGACGGAGCTGGATGGCGACGTACGGGCGTGTTGGACGTCTGGGCTTCGACGGCGCGGCGATCGGAGCTCCGACAAAGCTTCGGCGAGGCTCCAAAGCGGCGGCGATGTAAATCCGGGAGAGAAAAAGAAGGAAAAAGAGAGGGAAAGGGAGAGAGAGAGGGCTGGATAGAGGCTAGGCTGAGGCTGGGGGACTGTGGTGGTCGACGGCGGGGCACGGCGGTCGGCGGCAGTGCTCCGGTGGCCGGCGACAAACTCCGGCAAGCCAAAATCAAGAGAGAAAATGAAGAAAAAGAGAGGAAAAAGGAAGAGAAGCTGCTGGTCTGCTGGTCTGAACGTGAGGGAGGGCTGAGGAGAGAGAAACAGCAGTCCAAAGTGGTCAAATAAAGCAGCCCAAGGTGCCACGTGTCGCCGATCCGTCGGTTTTGACCAAAATACCTCTAATCTAACGGTTTAAATTCAATCTTATCCAAAAATGAGGGGCAAAATGGTCTTTTGGTCAAATAATTGAGCTGATAATCCTCTGATAATTATCTCAAAATTTTTTCAAAAAAATTCGGAATTAATACCGGCCTAGGGGCAAAATCGTCATTTTTCCGGTCCCGGGGCGAAATTCCAATTTTTGCACATACGCGTTCCATATGTGTGTGGCCAACATAATATGGCATCGGATTCGCGAAATTCACTTTTTAAGCCCTCGGAAATCGACTGCGAAGTTTCGGGAATAAAATAATAATATTTTTTCAATTTTTGTTGAAATTCCAATTTTTGATCGGAACCACTCTAAATGTGTGTGGATGCCCCAAAATGACCTTGGCCGCGAAAAATAACCTCAAACGGCATCCAAATCCAGTCCCGGTGCCCACAGGGGCAAAACCGTAATTTTCCCAAATTTTCGTCCAAATTTCAATTTCTAGCCAGATTAGTCCCAAATGTGCGTGGCCACACCAAAACGATGTTGGTCCTACAAAATAATCGTAAACGTCCACAAAATTTCGACGTCGAAGTTCGGGTCCAATCTCGCGATCAAATTTGCTCATTTTAAAATTCTAGAGCCTCTCACTAACGGGTGGCTATTTAGGTGTTACGCGTACCGACCTAGGGTTGTCTGAATCGTAATGGCCTCAATTTTCGAAAGAGCGCGAGGAATTATCACTAGTACCGGAGGTCTCGGTCATTTAGGTTAGTTCGAGAATCGTTCGCCATGTGTACTCTCGGTCATGCGGAATCACCCGCGATCCGATCATACATCATTGGCCGAATCGAATCCGTCATCTTCCTAAGATCGGCCCACGTTGGTCCAAAATATTCCCTCGGCGTTCTTCGAAGTCCGTGCCTAACTCGCGATCAGGTTCACGGTCCACGTACCTATTCCTATTTAGCCTTTCCCATAAGGTTAGTATCCCGTGATTGATCAGGTCCGGGCGAGACTTTCTAAAATTAAATGAGAAATAATTTACACTTTATTGATCCCGAAAATAGGTCGAAATTTAGGATGTTACAACTCAAACAATCAAACTCCTCAGTAAGATGATCTACTGCAGTTCACCTTTAATATTCTATCTCATTTTTCTGGCAGTTTAATACTGCCAATCATTTTCTTCATAGCTAAAGCAAGATGAATTAATACTTAAACTGAGTGAGGGATATCACAAACAGCATATCCTAGGTACAAAATTAGGAGGAAAAATAAAATGATATATTTTACTAACCACATAATAACCACATATGTTGTTGACAATGGGTTAGATCAGTAGACTTCTATTGAGTGCAGATATACAGAAATGAGGGTAGGATGAAGTGAAAGAACCTAAGACATCAAGTTAGGTAGCCTGTTCGGAGGAGACTGTAGCACCGCAAAAAGAGAGTGATGTAAACGCTCTGGCTGGTGTCAAATGCCCACCAAGTAAAGTGAATGTCCCAAATGAGACAACGGTTACGATGACGGGGATGCTGTTCAGTACGAAGCTGTTGAACTGCCACTAGAGTTAAACTCTTAGACAAATGGAAAACCATCAAGCATTATGGAAGAGAAAATGCCATGTCTCTCTCGCCCACCTGACAAAAAGGGTCCATATTAATTTGTCTACTGCTAGTTGAGAAACAAATGGAGACTATTTTTTGTTGCACTTTTTGCTAATAAATCTGCTGATTCAAACAAGCTAGTATAAGTCTATGACTACTCAGCTTACACAAAACGGAGTCCAAGACCAGATGGATGATTTGACACGGTAGATCAATCACCTTTCTCAATTTTACACTCACTCTCAATATGAAAATAAATAGAGAATTTGAATTGCTAGCACATGAGTACTTATGAAAGTTTTTTTAACTGCTGTCGGTCTACTTGGTAAATTTATATTAGACAGAAAGAGCCAAGACATGTCGTTCCATAAATAGTGTTTTCACAATTCTTTTTTTACATGAGCAATATCCTGCCACAGAGGATTTTTTTATCTCTCTCTCTCTCTCTCCGTGGACGTGTGCATGTGCGTGTACGTGTGTGCGCATGTTTATTATAGTACATAGATATGCATATCGGGGAAAGCAAGAATTTTCCAACTGTCGATACAGAAGATAATTCCACAATCAGCAGGCGTAAGATCATCTTAATTTTTATAACGTCCATACCGCAGATAGTAGTTGTGCTCTACGGAACCATGAAAGCTCATAATTTCGTACTTCTTGAACTCTAGATTGAAAGATCTTTTCCCAAACACAACATCTGCAGAAATTTTCCAATGAATCTCAGTCGTTATAAAAAGAACACAGCCATAGAGAATGTAGGCCAGAGCTTCCTATACTTCGCCACGTCTATTGCGGCCAAAATTTCGTTCATGAGGCTGACACTCTTGTCAGTCCACTGCAGCCCTTCCTTGGTGAATTTTCGCATTTTGCTGTTTATGACCGTCTAGTTCACCATGGACAAGATTAGAACATGTAAGCCAATTAATTGACAGATAGACAATTAATCATCAAGGTATAAATGTTAAGGGCTAATACCACGAAAAATCCTAAACTGATACACTTGTGACACATTTACCCCAAACTATTTTTTTGACCATAAAAAACCTCAAACTGGTACACCTGTGACAATTTTACCTTGAACATACCACGAAAAACTCCAAACTGGTACACATGTGACAATTTTACCCCGAACTAATTTTTAATATTATTTTTTTTATTTTTTTGAATTTTTTCTTTTTTCTTTTTTCTTTTCTTTTGTTTTTCATTTTCAAACTTTGGCCAGTCGCCGATCCGGCGACCGGCCAGAGGCGGAAGCCGGCGAGGGTCGTCCTCGCCTGCCCAGGGCAAGTGTGACCCTCGCCCGACTCAAGCGAGGGCGGCCCTCGCGAACACCCTCGCCGGCTCACCCTCGCCCGAGCCAGTGAGGATCGCCCTTGCCGACGTCGGCGAGGGCGGCCCTCGCCGGCTTTCGCCTCTGGCCAGTCGCCAGACCGGCGACCAGCCAGAGTTTGAAAATGAAAAAAAAAAAAGAAAAGAATAAAAATAAATAAAAATTCGAAAAAAATAAAAAAAAATTAAAATTAAAATTTTAATTCAGGGTAAAATTGTCTCATATGTACCAGTTTGGGGATTTTTGTGGTAAGTTCAGGGTAAAATTGTCACAAGTGTACCAGTTTGAGGTTTTTTGTGGTCAGAAAAATAGTTCAGGGTAAAATTGTCACAGATGTACCAGTTTGGGGTTTTTTATGGTCAAAAAAATAGTTTGGGGTAAATGTGTCACAAGTGTACCAGTTTAGGGTTTTTCGTGGTATTAACCCAAATGTTAATCCATGAGCTGAGAGTGACAATTTGGCGCAGAAAACCTCTTGTAGCTAACCACACGGCGTAAATATAGAGATTGGGAGTCTGGGAATATCTTAACGAGTGATAAGCCGTGTAGGCAGACATCACTAATTTTGAATCCTGGAACTCTTTACTTGTTAGATCATTATCCTTTGGTCATAATGGCAATAAGATGTAATTGCATTCATTTCTTGAGCAACCAGATTAGGCTTACCTAAAGCATGTGTTGTAGCACATAGTACCGCACCAATATGATATTGCCTATCAGCAATACTACTCCGATACGACCATTACTATATAGAAGTTCAGAGGATATACAACCTCCAATGAGTACCTAGATCAGAATGCCCTTCATAACAATTAAAGTTAAAGAGAAGTGGGACCTCCAAGTCAGCACAAATATTACCATATATATGCTATTAACTTAAATTGGTAAATGGTTACTAATCATGGAAGAAATCGGTATTACTGATGTAATAGAGAGGATAAACTTTTGAGGGAATAAGAGAGCACAAGCTTACTTGCAATGGGATCACGAGGACAAGCACAAGAGATCCAAGCAGCGAAGCAACACCTAATTGCTAGTACAGAAGAACCATGGCAATGACAATGCGAAATGGAGCCGACCATAAGTTGTGAAGTTGTTGGCATATTTGCTGAAGAATGTCAGGTATCACATAAGAAGTATTTCAGAAAATTCGCTTTTGCAAAATCAGAAGAGCAGGACATATGATTTCTGAACTAAGGAAGATGTCACCATTGACTTAGCTAAATCACGTTGCAGCAATAAGAGAACTATAGTAGCGATGTCATAGTCATGTCTGAGGTAAGAATCTCACCTGAAGTGCATTAGCATCTGTTGTTATCATGTTTGTTATCTTTCCAGATTGGAACTTCTTGCGACCCTCGTGAGAGTCTTAAGGATTTGCGGAAAATGGCCGCCACTTACCAATTAGGTTGAATAAGCTATGGTAATTGCTCTCCTACTATAAAGGACGAAGAACAAGCTAGACTAAACATCTGATACTGGGAATTAGTACTATCTGGTAGAAGTTTTACCAGAGTTGACCTCAGCCTAAATCCTGTCCGAAATGCATTCTGAAAATACTGGGCTTCAGAATCAAAAGACAGAGGCACAGATAAATATGAGTAATTGGCAACCCTTGCCTGAGTCCTTGCCCGCCCCGGCGAGGGCGACCCTCACCTGCCCAGGTGAGTGCGACCCTTGCCTCGCCAGATCCGGCTAGGGCTGCCCTCGCCCAACCCCAACGCTGGCGAGGGCTGCCCTCGTCGTCTTCCCTTAGCCGTGGCCGGCGGAGGGAAGAGAGAAGAAAGAGTAAAAAAGGAAAAAAAACAGAAAAAAGAAAAAGACGAAAATATCCTTGGACAAAAGTATTGTGGGGTAAATGTGACACAAGTGGTATAGTTTAGGATTTTTCGCGTTACAAAAAAAAGTTCAAGGGAAATTTGTCACAAATGACATAGTTTGAGGTTTTTTATGGTGTTTTTCCCAATTTTTTCGAGCAATTTTTTTTTAAAAGATTATTTACTTCACTTTGTAACCAATGACAAATATATTGCACAAGGGAGAGGATATATCTGACTTTCCATTGACCTTTTCTTAATAGCGGGTCAAATAGCATCCGAGCCAGTTTTCGCACATCTTGACTAATCCACCTTCTCAAGCGATCGTAAGAGCGCATTAACCTATATTAGTTTGATGTGTTTGGAATTTTATTCCTAGGATGTTTCTGTACCATAAGAAAGGGAGCAAACTCTCTTGCCATTAAGGCTCCGTTCGTTTAGCGGAAAATATTCTCCTTTTGAAAAATATTTTCTCGGAAGTCATTTTCCTGAAAAATGTTTTCCTGGAACATAATTTTCTGGCGTTCGGCTAAAATCTGAAAAAGTTTTGGAAAATTTTTTCTGGTGTTCGGCGATCGCCAATCCAGCGGCGTTCAATGACTAGCGATGGCGATCGGCGGCAGTGACCGAAGGTTGCAGGCAGCGGTCGGCGGCGGCGGCCACGGGCGCGGGTCGGCGACGGCGGCGGGCGGCGATTGGTGGTGACCGATGACCGACGGTCGGCGTCGGCGACGACCGGCGACCGACGGTGGTTGGCGGCGACGATCAGTGACCGGCAGTGGCGACCGGCAGCAGCCGAAAAACGACGGTGACCGGCGACCGACGACCGGCGGCAGCTGGCGAAGGGCGGTGGTGGCGACGGGGCGGCGGCCGGCGATCGGCGGCGGCCAATGATCAACGGTGACCGGCGACTAATGGCGGCGGCGGCAACTGGCAACTGGTGGTGGCGACCGGTGCCGACAGCGGTCGGTGGCGGCCGGCAGCGGCGGCGGTCGGTGGCGGCCGGCAGCGGCGGCGGCCGGCGGCAGTGACCGGTGGCCGACGGCAGTGACCAACGATCAACTTCTTCTCTCATGGAAAACATTTTCCCTCCCATGGGCAATTTTGCCTTCACTTTGGAGGAAAATGATTTCCTCTTTGTGAAAAGAGGAAATCATTTTTCACAAAACAATGAAGGATTTGAGGGTGGGGAAGGAAAATGTTTCCCCACGGAAAACATTTTCCGCCCCAGAACACCGGAAAACACGGAAAATGTTTTCCGGAAGAATATTTTTCCGAAAACGAACAAAGCCTAAGATCAACACCTTGTTGATGTCGACATTATTTTACACAAGAAAAGAATGAAAAAAAAATGCTTTTTCAACAAACTTGTAGCTTCGACAAAAAAAAACAAAGTATTGCTTTAATTGCAAATTTGTGAATATTGGAAACTCTAAAGGAGGAAAGTACAATTAAAAGGAACGTCGTGCAATTAATTGGCGCGTTTGAAAGTTCTTGACTAAAGGCCCGTTGTGCTTTTATCTTGTATTTACCCTATTGGAAAGAGGACTACCTCTTTTTAATTTATAGTTTAAGGAGAGGACCCATGGTCTATTACGTGATTAAAGTTTCGAGGGATAAGCGAATCGAAAGTCCTAAAACTTATCACGAAAGTATAATTGAGTTTTAAAATTTTCAAAAAATTCAATCAAATCCTAAAACTTATCCTGAAAGTACAACGAGTCATAAAACTTTAAAAAAAGTGCAATCAAGTCATAAAACTTATCGTGAAAGTACAATAAAGTTTTAGAACTTTCAAAAAATATAATCAATGGAAGGACTTGATCGGATTAATTTGATAAGTTTTAGGATTTGATTTCACTTTTTGTAAGTTTTGGGATTTGATTGCACTTTTTTGAAAGTTTTAGGATTTAATTACACTTTTCGAAAATTTTAGAACTCAATTACACTTTCTTGACAAATTTTAGGACTTACAATACACTTATTCCAAGTTTCAATTAGTCGTGGAGCATGATATTTGTTGTTTTGGTACTTTTAAATCATGTACGATAACATGTATATAGGTCGCTATAAATCGCAAAGAAAAAATGGAAAAAACATAGGGAAAATTTCGGAAACCATGCATTTCCCGCATGTATTCACATCAAAGACGGTTTGCATCTTCAACTTTCGAACTTACGATTTACATTCTTACCTTTGTGAAGACACTTCAGACTGCACGTCATTGTTTGCCGGTTTTATTTATTTATTTATTTATGGAAATAGCCGGTTTTCTTTCAAGTTGCTCCACTCATCTCCGGTGTGGCGGACGGTCACCTCATTGCCTCCCCGGCCCCTGCTGCCTCCTCTCCTCGTGACTCCCATCTAGGCTCTTCTCTCTCTATCTCTACCTTCTTCACCCCCTCAGGTTGACCCCTCCGACGCCGTTGATCTGGGCGGCTCCGGTCAAGCTTGATGTGAAAGTAAATGAGTCTTTTTTTTAGGGTTAATACCACAAAAAACCCTAAACTGGTACACTTGTGACCCATTTACCCCAAACTATTTTTTTGACCATAAAAAACCCCAAACCGGTACACCTGTGACAATTTTACCCTAAACTATTTTTTTTACCAACAAAAACCCCAAACCGGTACACCTATGACAATTTTACCCTAAACTTACCACAAAAAATCCTAAACTGGTACATATGTGACAATTTTACCTTGAATTAAAATTTAAATATTATTTTTTTATTTTTTCGAATATTTACTTATTTTTTATTCTTTTCTTTCCTTTTTTTTTTCATCTTCAACCTCTAACCGGTCGCCAATCCGGCGACCGACCAGAGGCGGAAGCCGGCGAGGGCCACCCTCGCCCGATACCGGCGAGGCGATCCGGCGAGGGCCACCCTCGCTTGCGTCGGGCGAGGGCCGCCCTTGCCCGATACTGACGAGGCGATCTAGTGAGGGTGGCCCTCGCCCAATGCAGGCGAGGGTCGCCCTCATTGGCTTCCGCCTTTGGCCAGTCGCCGGACCGGCGACCGGCCAGAGATTGAAGATGAAGAAAATAAAAGAAAATAAAAAAAATTCAAAAAAATAAAAAAAATAATATTAAAATTAGTTCGAGATAAAATTGTCACATGTGTATCAGTTTGGGGTTTTTTGTGGTATGTTCGAGGTAAAATTGTCACAGGTGTACCAGTTTGGGGTTTTTTATGGTCAAAAAAATAGTTTTGGGTAAATGTGTCACAAGTGTACCAGTTTAGGGTTTTTCGTGATATTAACCCTTTTTTTAAGTGCTTTGCCCAAATATACGAATTGCAGATTCTAAAAAATGGGGATGCACATTATTCACCGTGTGAGAAGGACCATAGCTTTGAAAATGTTTCCTCAAAAATAATTTCATCTTGTCAGCTTTGCCGAGCATTGATTCCCATAGTTCAATGGAAGAGAGATTTCTCATTTTGTGTGACATTCCGAATTTCGGCCTATTTTTGGGATTTATAAAACGCGTAATTTGTCAGTGTGCTTATAGTAAAATCTCGCCAGGGAACTGATCACTCTCAGTTATTATTTTTAAATTAGAGATTTCGCTAGAATCGCACTCGATCGAATTTTGCCGTTATTTAGAGCCCAAATTTTGATGTCGAATTTCTAGGAGTTTTGGGACGAAATAAATTGGACGGTGTCGATATTGTTGTGGCCAGCGTCGATATTACCAGGAATAGTGAGAAAGTGAAATTTTGGACCGGGTGCGGATTTGGACTAGTAGACCTCCCTCGTAGTGTATTTTGAGTTATTTTATTTTGGCCCTTTTGTCCTATATTATTATTTGGGAATTTTCGTGGATGGTTAGATTTTTTTCAGAAATTGAATCGTGATCGTTAAATTGGTTTTTAGTTTGAACCGTGTCCGATGGATCGCGCTCGCAAAACAAAAATCAGCTTTTTCCTTTTTCTCTCTCTCTCCTCTCTCCTTTGTGTCGCACCACCCACCCCGTGCAACGTCCCTTCGTGCACGTCTGTCCTTCTCTCTCTCCCCCTCTCTCTTTCCTTTCCCCTCTCTTTCTTTCCCTCTCTCTTTCCCCTCTGACCACGTGCGTTCCCCCCATGCAAACATCCCCTCTACGCCCATGCAGACCCTGATACCCTCTCTCCTCTTTCGTTCTTTCCCCTTTCTCTCTCTCTTCTTCTTCTTTTCTTCTTCTTCCTTTTCCTTCTCCCTCCCGCGACCCCGACTGGTTCTACTTCGCTTCTGCCCGAGCTCATTTGACCGCCGCGCCGCACTGTCCGCTAGCCGCCGCCCCCGACCGGCTGGTCTCTCCCTCCCTTTCGCGCCCGGCTTGCTACTCGAGCCCGTCGCGCCGGTCTCGGCCCGACGCTGCCCGGCCGGCCGTCTTGCCCCGCTCCGTCGCCCAGCTCGCCGCTGCCGCGGGTCATCGTCGAGCCAGCCCAATCGAGCCGTCGTTGTCGTCGGCCCAGCCAGCGAGCCAGCTCGCGACCGCGCCCGCAGCTCGCCAATGCTGCTTCGCCGCTCGTCGGCCGGCCCCACGTCGCCAGTTGCT
Source organism: Syzygium syzygioides (assembly GCA_031216285.1). Lineage (NCBI taxonomy): Eukaryota > Viridiplantae > Streptophyta > Magnoliopsida > Myrtales > Myrtaceae > Syzygium > Syzygium syzygioides. The sequence goes on along the minus strand of CM062245.1, from coordinate 14,320,483 downwards.
GCTTTGCTGCCCGTTGCCGCCGTTCCTCTCACCTCAGCCGGCAGCCCCTCCTCCCACGCATCACTCTCTCCCTCTCTTCCTCTCTTGTTTTGGCCGTGAGGAGCACTTCGCCGGAGGAGAGGGTGCCGCCGCTGCCGATGCCGCCGCCGAGAACCACCGCCCCACGCCTCACCACCCTCACCATTCCGTCCTCTTCCTCCTCTCTTCTCCCCCAGCCGCGTGAGGATCGGCCTCCCCCGCCTAGGCCACTGTCACACGCACGCCGGGAGGGTCGCCGTCGCCACCGCTGTCCCGCCGCTGCCCAGCCTTCCCCGTCGCGTGTTCAACCTCATTTCCAGCTTAGGACACCAAGTGAGTTTAACCCTAAACCCTAATTAGGATAATTTGCATTTCTAGATGGGTTTTATGGGTTAATTAGGGTAATTTAGGGGTTAAATTATAGAGATAATTAGGGGCTATTGTTGTGGCTGATTTGGCAGATTAGTGTGACGAATTAATGGAGTTTTAGTGGCCCGAGAGACGTTGTACATTGGCTGGACAGATTTGGATCGGAATGGCCCAAGTTCGGGAAAGTTCAGGTTGAAATGCGGACTTTAATGCGCGTCTTATTTAGCTTTGTGGTGGCCGATTAGAGTGGCGTTTTGGAGAGTTTAATGGAACATTTTGAGGATAATTAATGGCCTAGAATTAGCGGACTAGTGGCTGTTCATGATGGGATCGTATTGGGCGACGTGCGAGTGATTTGAGGTTTAATGGTGTAATTGGCGGAATTGTTGGATAGGCCGAGTTAGTGATTAAATTGTCCTTGATTGGGAGTAATTCGGTAACGTCGTGACATGCCTAATGTGACTAAGAACGGAGTAGCTTGGCGGGCCTCGATTGCGTGGATTTAGGTTGAGCTAATTGTGTGACTTATACGTCTGAATTTCGTACCCTACTAGAATACTTGATTTGTCCTCACGGTTGAGTAGTATGTTGGTTGGGCATAGTGAAATGTGGAGTGAGCATATTGCGTGGTAAATCAAACAAGTGGTGTAGTGATATTAAATGCTCATTGTGAAATGTGTGAATGCACAAGTGTGATCGTTGTAGTCATGGGTGTGCGTCACGAGCATTGGCACGGCATGTGCATTTATAAGTGCGCCCGAGTGACATGTGCATTGTGATCACCTAAAATGCCCTGATGCGTATTACGCGGGGTTCAGATAAAAATTGATGCCTGAGAATGTGTGATCACAATAAACCCTGATGCGTTTTACGCGGGGTATTAAACCTGTCCTGAGGGGTGTTACGCGGGACGATGCCCGGTTTACCGGAAGATGACCAACCTGAGGCATTTTATGCGGGTGATGTGTCATGAGCCTGATGCGTATTACGCGGGCTAGAGATCGATCTCGAAGTGGTGGACCTGATGCGTTTAATGCGGGTCGGAGGAGAAATTGATAAATGGCAGAGTGTTAGCATGCCAGTGTGCGTTAATGCATTGATGAGACGTGAACATGTGTATGCGAACATGAGCATATGCATTACATATGTCGGAACCGAGTGATATGTGTGTATGTGCCTCGATCTAATTTTACAATACTGTTGTGAGTATATATTTTTAGAATGCTTAACCTGCAGGGTCAAGTAAGATTAGACTTAGGCCCGAAGGCCTGAGTCAATTATGTTTTGAATTATGTGTTGTTTAGTATTCGTCAAGAGGTGCACGTTAGCCTAGTTTAGGTTTAGGGAATTACTTACTGAGATTATTCTCATCGTTGTATAAAATCAATTTTTTAGACCCCCAGCCCTGAGATGCCTTCAGTTCCAGTACGTTTTGGGATTCCGCATCATGTAGAGCGGACGTGGACGATACACCCCATAGGGAATGGGGAGGTATATATTAGATATTATACCACAGTTTGGGTTGATGTGGGGGAGTCACATTATCAGAACCACGAGTATGTGGCGTGGTGTTTCAGGGACGATTTCGGAGAGTATGGTCCTCTCCGGACTTTTGATGTCTTGTTTACGGGGTTAGGCACCTGGTACCCTCGATACCCTGATGACGAGGTGACAGACCCTGGCTCTTCAGGCGAGGAGAGTGCAAGCTCCGACGGTGTACCGGTAGAGTACGAGGTAGATGAGTTCGAGTTGATGGATATAAAGCCAGACGACGGGGATGCTGTTCCGGAGCCGATGGAGTCGGACGATGAGGAGCTAGAGCCGATCGAGGAGGATCTCGTACCGGAGGCCGAGCCTGAGGATATGGTCTTGGAGGAGGAAGCTATAGAGGCCGAGTCTGAGACGGACTCATCAGGGTCCGAGGAGGAGATGCTTGACAGCTCTTCATCCTCAGAGTCTTCTAATTCCAACCCAGATTGGGCACCGTAGGAGTTAGCGTTCGCTTTAGGTTGGAAAGGCTAGTACCTTTTTGACTAGTGCCCCGCCTGTAGTAGTGGACTGACCCCCGAGCCATTTACCTCTTTTTGTTAGTAGTGGCCCCTGACCCGTTTTTTTTTTATTTTTGGTGATTGGGTTGTACTTGGATATTGTATATGGTTTCCCCATAGCAATGCAAGTGTTTATTTTGTAATCTTGTTCTCGTTTGTAGCTATCTTTGGTTGGGTGTTATAGTTCTGTATGAGTGTTTAATTTGCTTTCGCATGTGCTTTAAGTCTCTGTATTGGGCATTAGGTCGGCGACGCGTCCTGGGACGTCGCACTCGAATCGACCATGGCAGGGATGCTCGCACGCCGTAGGGTTCGGGGCGTGACATTTTGGCTCATGCTAAGGCAGTGAAGCAAATTGGAACCTTGGGCATGATACTTGGAAGAACCTTATCTCAGTTGGTCCAAGAGATAGTGTGTTTAAGATGTTATATGTAATTTAGCAAAAGACTAAAGATCACGACAGAGCCCGTTTCTCCGCGAAAAAGAGTCATTTCAATGACTTTCAAAGTCTTTCAAGTTCCATTACATTTTGTCTAAACTTAGCATTGGTTTCTTCAATAATTCAATGTTGACTTTTAAGTTGACTTTTTGGTCAATCTCGGTCAACATTTTTTTCGAAAATTTTGAAAAATTATCAATTCAATTCTTTGCAAGCTTAATTAGATTTCCAATTCTTAATTTTTGTGAAAGAACATTCAAGAGTTAACTTTTCGGTCAAACTGAGAATTTTGACCCTCAACTGGCAAATTTCAAATTTCATTGATTTATAATCATTTTTCAGAATAATTCCTTCTCGACATTTGATCCAGGGATCGTAAGGCACCATGATCTCAAGCCAATTTTGAGAGTTCAAACTTGAGACCAGTTGGCCTAAAATTTGAATATGATTAAGCCAAGTTAACTCAATTTCAATATCAATTTCATGGTAACTTGGCTGAAATGATGAATCTGGATCAATAGGGTTGGGCTAGGTCAACCCGATTGACATGACCTGGTGAATCTAGGCCATCAAGATCGCCAAGTCATCTATTCATGTGACAAAAATTTTGCCAATGAGAGCTTGTCTTAACCCCTAAGGAAACCATATGAGCCATTGATCGCAATTGAGTCCTAAAATTTTGAAAAAGTTCAATTAAGTTTTACAACTTGTTTCAAAAGTGCAATTGAGTCCTAAAATTTTTAAAAAGTATAATTATGTCCTAAAACTTGTCATGAAAGTACAATCAAATCCAAAAAATTTCAAAAAATGCAATCAACGAAATAACTTGATTGGATCAATTTAACAAGTTTTAGTTATCGATTGCACTTTTTGCAAGTTTTAGGACTTAATTACACTTTTGCAATAAATTTTATGACTTAATTAAACTTTTGTAAGTTTTAGGACTCAATTACACTTTCGTGACAAGTTTTAGGACTTTTAATACACTTGTCCCAAATTTCAATTAGTCGTGAAGCATGACATTTGTTGTTTTGGTGCTTTTAAATCATGAACACTAACATTGTAAACAAGTGGCTTTAAATCGCAAAGAAAACAATAAAAAAAACATAGGGAAAATTTCGGAAACCATGCATTTCCCGCCTGTATTCACATCAAAGACGATTTGCATTTTCGACTTTCCAGCCTACAATTCGCATTCTTACCTTTGTGAAGACAACTTCAGATTGCATGTCATTGTTTTGGTTTTCTTTTGTTTTTTTACTTATGGAAATTGCCAATTTTCTTTCAAGTTGCTTGCCAAGCTTCTCATCATTCCGAGACCTGCACGACGATACCTATCTGGTAAAATTTCATCGTCTGTTTTTTATGCTTTCGCAAGTCTTCCTGTATAGTTTCTGTGCCGAAGTGCCGATTTTCGGATCCAAGCACCGATACCTAATTATATTTTGGACAATATTTTCCAGTTTTTCAAAGAGAAATTTATTTTCCTGAATTTAAGCATTGGTTTTCCGTTGACTAGGATAACATTTTCCATTGACGGCCGATGTCTACGTCAGGGATTTCCGGCCTAAATTGGCCAAATGGACTGAATTGGTACTAAGGTGAAAAAGTTCATGACTAGATTGGTTTAATTAAAAGGTTTAAAACTAAATCGGTACCAATATAATATATTTATGACTTTTTTTAGTACTTTTCCTTTCGAATCTCTTATGACGGAAAGAGGGACCCTATAATTTCAAATAGAGGAGGAATCATCATCTACCACACTTACGAGATTCACAAACTGTAATGAAAATCAAGGCGTACAAAGAAGTTACCTTAGACTTACGAGAAAATTCAAGCATTTTACTTTAAATCACGTATAAAAAATACATAGACAAGTTGAACAGAATGCTAATTTAAAATACTTCCATTTTGGTGAAGTTAGCTAAGCCTTGATCCTGGATTCTCATACTCCAATTGAATAGTTTGAATTTTCAATTACAAGTACTAAAACTAATAAGCAAACATCAAGAAGAATTATCGCCCGCTTAACGGCTTCATGCACATTCACTGGTGTAAGAGCACGCCAATACAGAGCATCACCAAACTTGGGGGAAGATTTAACCATAACTCAGTTTCGGGAAATGTACAGGATACATTGATAGAAGGATACATTGATAGAAGTACACATGTACAAATTGAAGATTGTTTTCCACTTCTTTTATAACATTTCCACAGCATCCCAATCCGAGTTGTCTTCAAACTCATGCTCTAGTCGTTCGTATCTACGGTCAGCCAGTCTGCTCATCAAACCTAGACCTGCATGAAGGAAGATTAATTAGATGCAATGTACGAATGAAAATGCAGAAAAGGATAAATAAGAACAAAAAGTAGATACCACATGATCTTGGTCGTTTCTTTTTTTTTTTATAGACTTTCACAATTCCATCCATCTGAGGAGGGAACAACCTTATATTTTGAAGGTCCAAGTAATCAATCTCACGCAGCGGCCTTTAGTGAGCAAACAGCCTAATTGAAATATACAATAAGGTATGTGCAGGAACGAAGCACTAACCTTCAACTATCTTGTAGAGAGAAGACCACCAGGTATCAGCAGAAACTTGATAATTGCACAAAGCATTTTCTATATCTTCATTGTGCTTTCCTTCCAAGACGCCCTGAAGGGTTATAACTGCATCTTTTGTTCTCTTAAGGATGTTGTCACTGCTGTTGTCATCATCCTCGATATTCAAAATCTGTAGGGCATTGTTGGAATTGAGGCTGACCGCTAGAGCGACATTGGCAGCAGCAGCCCAGTAGGAAGAGGCTGATCTTCGTCTCTCGCTGTCTGGATGTTTTGTTTCCATCTGTAACCCACTCTCTTTCCTTTGGAGGACTAAGCCATGTAGATACTGTGCATTGGCAGAACCCGTGCTTTGAACCATCTTAGAGAATGCGCTCGCTTCATTTGACAGCAGATTCTCTGGAGTATCGTGTTCTGCTACCTAAGGTGAAAGTTGAAAGCATTGCAGTCGATACAACAATAAGAAGTAGAAACGCAGCGACATTGAAATACATGAATAGTTCATTGGGGAGTCACGGTCCTTTTATGTTGAATTGAATGAGATGATTAATTTCACTTCTTATTTTTCAAGAGTGTCGAGCACCATAACAATCAAACTTCACAGATAAGAGTGGTTTTCACTTTTACATATTTATGACGACAAACCATAAATATGCATTTCTTGCTAGTACTGATGTGTGCATGAATGTTAGAACATACTTGGCCAGCATCGAGCACAAGAATTCGGTCAGTGTCAATGATAGTGTTAAGTCTGTGAGCGATGATGAGCATGGTGCAGTAGTTAAATTCTTCACGGATGGTTTTCTGAACCAGGGCATCTGTTCTAACATCGACAGCTGCAGTTGCTTCATCGAGAACAAGAATCTTTGATCTTCTTAGTAATGCTCGAGCAAGACACAGCAGTTGCCTCTGTCCGACACTGAAGTTCTCGCCTCCCTCAGAAACCTTGACAGGACACAGCCAACATCAATATCAATGCAGATCTTTAACCTCGTCTTTCTTAACTTGTAAGAAAGAACCCACGAATACATTTTAAAGCCAATAGAATAATGCAAAGCATTACATCAGCCACTTGCATATAGACAAGTCCCCACCTGCGTGCTTGAACATCGGCCACTTGCATATAGATAAGTCCAGCACACACACATATGAATCGACATCTCAACTTCAGTTAAGACTAGACACTGTAATATTTTATGTATTGAGAAAACGCTATACAAGGGATCCAACAGTATTTTTCGCACGTAAAACAATTCAAATGATTATACATGCTGCTCACTATACCATTAAGTCCTGCCCAGATTGAAGGCTCTTTTACTCTTGCTTGTGGTTTATAATTTAGTCAAAAGGAGGGATATTATGCATTTCATGGAAATTCTGCAGGTATCATGAAATTAGTTTCAAGTCAGAGATTTCTCCAGTGAGATGAGCTAACCGTAGTGCAAGCAGAGCATTCAAGCAAAAGTCTTTATGACCATACATAGAAGATTATTGCTATTTATTTTTTACCAATCTTGTGAACAGACCTTTAATTTAAATAAGTTTTAAAATCCATGCTAATTTTAACTACATAATTCATGTTTCTAAAAGTATAAGATACATATGTTTGTTTTCCCTGAATGGTGGCTCGCTGATAATGCACTGCATATGCATGTAAAATTTTTTTGCTGAACTCTAATTCATGTCCCTTGCCTTCTTTCAATTTGACTCACTTTTTCTCCTTTCTCTGCCAAAGGGCATTAACCTAGTCAATTTGTTGGTGTCACCATCTCAAATCTTGCACGCTTTAGACAACGTCTAACAATCCTTGTCCTTCACGAGACAATTTTAAAGCTTAAATAATTTCCCCTTTAACATTGTTGGGTGACTACCGATAATTTCATCAACATAAAAAAAAATTTAATAGGAATTGCAATGATCCCTTCATTAACAGTTTACATCTAGCAACTTTACACAAGCTTACCTCAGCATCTAGGCCGTAAGAGTTCCTCCTGACAACATCCTTCAAATGTGCTCTTTCTAAAGCCTCCCAGAGGTCAGCGTCATTATGTTCATTGAAAGGGTCGAGATTAAATCTCACAGTTCCTACACAAAATTGGAAAGAAAGAAACTATTTGAGATAATATCGAGTCTTTACAAACATTGGAGTCTAAAGGTTATTTGGTATATACTGTAGAAGCTTCACAGTTTACAGTAAAGGAGTTCAGTGTACACAGTTGTGATTCATATTGTAGCCTTTTTCACGTGAAATATTGGACAGCAAATGAACAGAAAATTGATCATTTGTTATCAAAATGTTCCTCGGAATCAAATCAAATCAAATCAAAGTAGGACAGTGAATTAAGACATTTGAACTAATTAGGACTTGTCAGCAGTTTATTTATCTCAAAAAGAAAGCGCCCATCCAAGAGTAGTTGGCTAAAGAATTGGATTGCAAGAACTGTAAGTAGTTCTTGTGAACTGATGCTTGCTCCAAGGAGAAAAGAGTTCTGGAGCTCCTTTATCGTACATAATTAGTGAGAAAAAAAACTCTCAGCTATGAATTTGTTCGAGGAGATAGCAATATAACCAGCAAGGAGACTAATATGAACAGATCAGCAGACTTTCCTATGGAATATCAGAGGTTGAGTGGAACGAGGGAGGGAAGAATGAAGCCATTTTAACAATCAAATTAAGGTGTTCAAAGAATTTCACAGTGCTTACCCGAAAAAAGAACTGGTGATTGAGGTATGATGCTAAGGACTTTCCGCAAATCTTCGAGTCCTATCTTAGAAGTGTTGCACCCATCTATCAAGATTCTTCCTTTCTCAAGCTCGACAATTCGGAACAAAGCATTTATCATACTAGATTTTCCGGCACCAGTTCTTCCGACTATTCCCACTTTTTCTCGGGGTGCTACTGAAAAGGACAATCCATGCAAGACGGGAGGAAGTTCAGGTCTGTAACGAAGGACCACATCTTCGAATTTAATTGATCCCAATGAAGGCCAGCCAGGAGGGGGCCGGTTGCTCTCTATTATAGCCGGAGCCTCAGAAGGCAATTCTATGTACACACCCACACGCTCTACAGCATTTAGGCTATTCTCAGCTCTGCTTGCTTGTCTCAGAACACCGCTCAAAAGGCTCGTTATATTCAAAGTGTAGCTGAGGAGGAGACCCATAGTTGAAGCAAACGCTGCTCTGTTTTCCGCTTTTCCAGTCTGCATGACTGCAAATGTTGCTGTCAACCAGATCATTATGCCTCCTAAAGTCTCCAACCTTATGGTGAGCCAACGATTGGAACTGACATTGGCAAGGGTGAATCTGATATTATTGTCCATGGCCTTGGCGTTAATGGTGGCCAACCTATCATATGCTTTATATGCACGTATTGTTGACAAGCCATTCAACGCTTCTCCGAATTGCGCATAAACTGGAGATCTGGTAATTGAATCCAGGCGTTTCACTTCACGAGAAGTAGTCTGTTAACAACCACAAGGAAAACAATTAGAAAGCCCATTACGTCCAAACTTCTAAAGGACTCGGCTATGGGTAGAGGACAAAACATGCAATAGAACAAGAAGTGTAACACTATCAAGCAACTAAAAGAATCTACTGTTAGCCTTGATGATTAACCCTCCCTCTGCCAAAAAAATGAAAAAAAGATGGCTAAAAAAATTTCATTCTGAGCCATCGGTGCTTATTACTCAATCACTGTTTCATATAAAGGAAAAAAAAGTGTTGCTTACTACTGTAGAAGGATTATGATATAATTTCCACTATGAAACATCTAAATGGCGGTGCGCAGTGTCACAAGCATCACAAAAAATGCAAATACAACATTAAATTGTCAGCTTATGTAGCAGATGAAAATAACCTTGCTCACTTAGTGGGACAATGCTCGGCAATTGTGGCCCTAAATAGCAGAGAACATGTCATTTTGTATGAAAAAGCATTATGGCCCGAACAAATCTGCACTCACCTGGTAATACAGATAGGCTGCATAAAACAAGATCAATAGCGGCATTATGGCCCAAAGAGAGATTGTGCTCACAATTCCTATAAGCACAAAAGTTGAAAGTAGCTGCCAGACTTGGCCCATGAACATATTTACAAATTGGGCGACATTGCGATCTATGTCACCCAGATCCTTTGCAAACCTGTTGATTATTCTTCCCATTGGGTTGGTGTGAGAGAAAAGCATTGGAGCCCTTAATATAGACTGGAGCATAGAATCATGCATTCTTTTTGCCGCACGAAGACTCGAAATAATCAACCAATAAGCATTAGTCAGCGTCACAGTCACCTGATACATAGAAACACAGGAGTCATCACGGAAGTAGCTAGAAAGACCTACCCTTCAGTTGACATATACCCTCATCCACCAAAGACATTAAAATGCAGAAATCTAGAAAAATAGCAATGCTAGTAAATAGGCCGTTATGTGGTTTGATAACTCAGTCTCTAAAATTACATTTATGTTTCTGCATTATAAACAAGAAGCAGTTATCCAAACTCAAGGACTAAGAGGTAATGTGGCTTTCCCATTTCATCATTAATTGAGAAAAAAAATTATAGAAGCGCAAGCTACTGCATAAAATATAGTAAATTTGGAGAGGAGATCCATCTACTGAATTTTGACGGACCTGACCAAATGACAGGAGTGCATAGATCAATATGTAGAATCCTGGTCTGTAGTTTGCCGAAGTGCTTTGATCTGTCCAGAAACTCAACCACGTGCTACTTGAAACTCGAAGAACTTCAGTTGAAATATAGCATATAAAGAGTACTGCCACCACCCACAGGCCTCCCAGTGCCCCTTTGTACCTAAAACGAAAATCGGTTCATATGTGTGAGATTTTATGGGACCACTGCCAACTATTCTAAAAGCTTAAACTATTAGATGAAGGTGTGGTTTAATATTTAATTACTCTAACACTTCCCCTCATGCTTAGTCTGGTTTTTTTGACTAGTACTAAGTGTGGATATATTTAATTGGAAGGGAAATGGGGCCATAAAGATTTGAACTCGGGACCTCCTGGCTCTGATACCATGTGTGATTTTGTGGTACTACTGCCAACTGTTCTAAAAGCTTAAGATGTTAGATAAAAGCATGGTTTAATATTTAATTACTCTAACAATATGAATGTCAAAGATAAGTAGCATTATTGCTATGTAATTCTATGTGGTGCAGATTAATTGAGTCTTAACAAAAAATGAGGGATAACAGCATTTTACCAAAAAATGAAGACAGTGTTGAGGTTTTCAATAAAAAAGAATAGGCAAATGAATGGACCTTAGGTGTTTATAAGCATTTAATGATACACATGAAACATATTTATAATGTGAGAAAACATAAGCATCGCAGAAAAAGGAACTTCGAGACCACGTTTTGAGTGACGTCAAGTGAAGCTGAGAAAGAAATGTTGCACACAATTACACTGCATGAATATTGCCTCCATACAGTCTTAGGTATTACATGGACTTACTTGAACTGATTGTTCAAGATATCACATGTATGATTGAGGTCATTTAATTGGCTTATTTAAACCTTGTTCCACTGTAGAGTTCAAGAACAATTTTAGGTCATGTATTTCTTATCCATAAATAAGCCTTTTATTCTTTGTAAATAACCTGTCTACACAACAAGTGTTAGAAGGTGAAGTTTTATATCATGCAGTTTAGTACCTCATCAGGACTTTCCAACTCACGATGCCTGTTTCCCGTTCCTCTTGCTTAACAAGTACCGACTTCCCTTGTTTACTTTTCTTCCCATGGCCTTGATCTTTTGCCAATTCATTAACAATGCTGTTAGTTGCTCGTTTGGATGTTTTCTCCTCTACATTTTTTTTCTCCCCCTCCTCGTCCTCTTCTGTTTGCTCCTCCATTTTTCCGGCATTCTCCATAAGTTTCTGGAACAGTACCCCATTTTTAGAGAGATCCTCAAAAGTCCCCTCCTCTTTGACCATTCCTTCATGAACCAAAATGATTCGATCGACTTGAGGAAGAAAATGAAGCTGGTTTGTGACAAGGACCCGGGTCTTCCCTCGCAGTTCTTCCTTGATACAGCTATTAAACACCTGTATGTGACTGCGTTTTAGTATAAGCTAATACAGGAACTGGCCTCATTTCTGAAAATTCAGAAAGGAGATCCTACTGAATGTAAGATCTATAAATATGAAACTAAAGGTCACTTGAGATGAGTACGATAGTGCGGAGCCAGATGTTCAGATACCCTATGTTATTAGAATTGAATAATAAAAGAAACTGGTGAAACAAAGACAATAATAGAAATACCCAAATTTAAGTTAACTCCCAAATCAGAAAATGCCTATGAGTTTGAAATTAACATATGTTGCTTCAATCATCCCAAGATTGATTGCAGCAAGTTATCTTAAGGGCAGGACTGTAGGATCAAACTCTTGTCCTTGTTTAGGTGAAGCTTTTGGACATTCTTCGCATAGAAAGCTTTTCAAGTATAAAGGTAATGTGGAAGCCCCACAACGTTTATGCTACACCTGGGGGAAAAAGTGACTAATATTCCGTGTCATGAATTTCATACCTGTCGACCAACATGAGCATCCAGAGCACTTAAAGGGTCATCAAATATGTAAACATCTGAATTCGAGTAAACAGCCCTGGCCATAGAAACCCTCTGCTTTTGCCCTCCGCTTATATTCACCCCTCTTTCACCAATCTCTGTAAGATCACGACCCTGAAGAATAATTGAGACAGATAATTAACAGATGACATCCCATGTGAATAAGAGAATCTTGCAAAGCACTGAGTCCCACTTAACTGGAAGAAAATCTAGATCATGCTCCAATTCAGTAACGCTGACTGCCTTCCAATATCTTTCTCGTTCAAATTCGGACCCAAATAATATGTTGTCGCGCACCTGAAATCACACACTACGGATTAGGAAACGAGAAAAGATGATGATAAGGCGCTCAACATCGACAGAAAAACAAAAACAGCACTATGCAACTTACAGTAGCATTGAAAATCCAGGACACTTGAGGAACATAAGCAATGGTTCCCCGTGTGGTAACACATGCATTGGAGACAGGAGTGAGTTCCCCAAGCATTGCAGATATGAGAGATGTCTTTCCTTCTCCAGTACCACCAACAACAGCAACTAAGCTACCAACTGGTATTTCTAGATTGATGTTCAACAATGTGGGTTTTTCTGCCTGAAGTTAGTTGAAAATTTAGACTCCACTTGAAATAAGATAGTGAAACAAGAAGACTTGAAAATCACTATAAATGACCATTCAGTTATGCTGAATCATTGAATATCAGTTAGAAACATAGTTACATTAACCTGAAAATGATTACACTTAGAAATTAGTGCAAGTTTCCTCGCATGATCAATCACCTTTGTAGAAGTTGTGAGAGCACTATTCCCTTATGTAAGTGCTTAAGTGTCCAATGAAAGTGTGATTTAAATTTTGATTATGGCATGTACTTTCTTTGGGGTTCAATAAAAAATTTCTAATATTCCCTTGTCCTTCAAATCACAGCAATGGTTACTATTGTGTATAAATGCATTGACTTTGGTGTTACAACCCCTAAATTCTAGACAATTTATACTATAGTCAACAGTTTATTCACATTGAAAAGGGAAAAAGGTAAGATATTTTTCCAGACAGAATGAGGCATATGTTTATTTGACCTTTGAGTCCCATGAAAAGTGCCCATCCTTGATTGAAATAGCTGGCTGTCCTGGCTCAATCGGTGGATTAGGAACTAAAATTCTCTCTTCTGTTAAAAATAGTTCCTCCATACGTTGCAGGGAAACATTAGCAGTAACAACCTGGGACAGAAAAATAAGATTGGAAACCAAATGATGACAAACAAATGTTTGCAAGAACTGTCAAAATAAAATTGCTGGATCTAAGATGGAGAATATGCATCATCTTTGAGAAAGCAAGGGCAAAAGGCCGTAATAAGCACATGAGAAATTCTGACTCCCACTTTCCAAATGTTGTAAAAGCAGCTTAATGAAGAGATAATCTGTTGCAGATCTAGTGATCACAATATATTTTAAGCCTTCCATTTCAATTATCAAATTGATATTAAAGGTTTAACCTTCAACTATTGTTTGTGCTATTCCAACTAGATAATCAGTTTAGTTTAAACAAAAATGTAGTATGTGAGAACTGATTGTCCCCTTTCCGCATGCCATATTGTCCAACTCAAAGAATCAGATCCATCATTAAGATAATATACTGCAGTCTACCTATATGATTTTTCTGGCAGTTTGATATTGTCAATCATTTTCTTCATCGCCAAAGCAAGATGAATTAAACTTAAACTGAGTGACTGAGTGAGGCTATCATGAACAACATATCCAAGGTACACAATTAGGAGCAAAAAATAAATGATATATCCACTGACCACAAAATAGCCACACATGTTAATGTTGACCATGGGGTAGATCAGTAGACTATTCTATTTAAGTGACAGAGATACAGAGATGAAATTAGGATGAAGTGTAAGAACCTGAGACATCAAGTTAGGAAGCATGTTTAAAGGAAACCGTAGCACTGCAAAAAGAGAAAGTGATGTAAACGCCCTCGCTGGTGTCAATTCCCCACCAAGCAAAGTGAATGTCCCAAATGAGACAACGGTTACGATGACAGGGATGCTGTTCAGTACGAAGCTGTTGAACTGCCACCAAAATTAAATTCTCAGACGAATTGAACCATGTGGCATCATGGAAGGAGAAAATGTCATGTCCATTAGATCTCTCGCCCTTCTGACAAAAAGGGTCCAAATTCATTTGTCTACTGCTATTTAAGAAACCAATGGAGACTATTTTTCATGCACTTTTTGGTAATAAATATGCTGATTTAAGAAGAGCTAGTATGAGTCTATGACTACTCAGATTACAAAAAACGGTGATGGAGCCCAAGACCAGATGGATAATTTGACACGGTAAATCAATCACCTTCCTTGATTTTACACTAACTTATGCTCATGATGCATGAAAAGAAATGGAGACTCTGAATTGCTTGCACACAAGTACCTATAAAAGTATTCTCGACTGTTGTCAGTCTGCTTGGTAAGTTTACCGTAGACAGAAAGCCAAGACATGCTGTTCCATAAGTAGAGTATTTCACAAATTTTTTTGTTACATAAGCAATATCCTGCCACTGAGGTTCTTTAATCTGTATGGCTTACTCACTCAATCACTCACTCTCTCTCTCTCTCTCTCTCTCTCTCTCTCTCTCTCTCTCTCTCTCTCTCTCTCTCTCTCTCGATGCTTGTTTCAGTGTGTTGATGTGCATGTGTTGGTGTGTGTTGGTGTGCGGATGTGCTTGTGTCGGTGTGCATGTGTGTGCATACATATAATGCATATCAAGGAAAGCAAGAATTTTCAAACTGTCAATACAATTGATAATTGCATCATCTGAATGCATAATATTATATTAATTTTGAAATAGTCCATACTGCAGCTAGGAGTTGCGCTCTACGGAACCATGAAAGCTCATCACTTCGTATTTCTTGAACTCTAGATTGAAAGCTCTTTTCCCAAGCATAACACCTGCAAGAATTTTACCAAAGAATTTCAGTCATTGTGAAATGAACATAGCCATAGAGAATGTAGGCCAGGGCTTCCCG
Source organism: Syzygium syzygioides (assembly GCA_031216285.1). Lineage (NCBI taxonomy): Eukaryota > Viridiplantae > Streptophyta > Magnoliopsida > Myrtales > Myrtaceae > Syzygium > Syzygium syzygioides. The sequence goes on along the minus strand of CM062245.1, from coordinate 14,305,438 downwards.
CTTATTCAACATACTTCACAGTGTCCATTGCTGCCAAAATTTCATTCATGAGGCTGACTCTCTTGTCAGTCCACTGCAGCCCTTCCTTGGTCAGTTTTCGCATTTTGCTGATTATGACTGTCTAATCCACCATGAAAAGTTATTAAATGTAAGATGATTGATTGACAGATGAAGTATTAATCATCATGATATAAATGCTAATCCATGAGTCGAGAGTGACAATGGGGTGAAGAAAACCTCTTTTAGCTATTCAACACTACTCCTGATACAACTGTTACTACATAGAAGCTTCAGAGAAAGAACATCCTCTACTTAGTACCTAGATTAGAATGCCCTTCAAACAAATCAAAGTTAAAGGGAAGAAGGACCTCCAAATAAGCACAAAAATTAAAATATATATGCTTTAACTTAAATTGGTAAGTGATTACAATTATCATGGAAGAAATAGGTATTAATGATGTTATAGGGAGGATAACTTTCAATGAAAAGAAAGAGCACATGCTTACTTGCAGTGGGATCATGAGGACAAGCATGAAAGATCCAAGCAGCGAAGCAACACCTAATTGCTGGTACAGAAGGACCATGGCAATGACAATACGAAACGGAGCCGACCATAAGTTGTGAAGCTGTTGGCATATTTGCTGAACAAAATCGGGTATCATGTCAGATGTAGTTCATAAAATTTCGCTTTTGCAAAATCAGAAGAGCTGGGCATATGATTTCCAAACTAATGAAGATATAACCATTGACTTAATGAAATAACGTTGCAGCAATAAGAGAACTAGCGTAGCAATGTCATAGTCATGTCTGACGTGAGAATCTGACCTGAAGTGAATTAGCATCTGTTGTTATCATGTTTGTTATCTTTCCAGACTGGAACTTCTTGCGACCCTCGTGAGTGAGTCTTAAGGATTTGCGGAAAATGGCTGCCACCTACCAATATGGTTGAATAAGCTATTTAATTGCTCTACCATGACAAATGACGAAGAACAACCTAGGCTAAATATCTGATACTGAGGATTTGTACACATGTGGAAAAGGTATTACCAAAGTTGACCTCAGCCTGAATCCCGTTCGAAATGAATTCTGAAAGTACTGGGCTTCGCAAAGCACACCAAGCGACTGAACAGAATCCAATCAGAAGCCATTAACATATTAAAAACGGCCGTTAATACATATTTTATTGATGGAAGGACATCATCATTGAATAAGAACCAAAAGCAAGAGGCAACAACAATCATAAGTAAAGCAGAGATTTTTGGCATATGGTAACAAATTATTTAGGAGATAATTGCAATAAACTTGATTACCATTTTCACAGGTGATAATGATATTTAGGTTCCGTCTATTTCATGGAAAATGAATGATTTAAAAACATTCTCTTTAAAAATGATCGCTTGTAGAACTTGCAAAAGTGAAAAGAAGGAAAAAATTTTCATCATTCACAACAATGTTTAGACATAAATTGTTATTTGTAATGAAAAAATTTTCATTGACTAATTATTTCAAGCGACACAAGCAATCATTTTCTGGAAAATGTTTTCCAAATCATTCATTCTTTGTAAAACAAACGGAGCCTAACTTCACATGCGGCACTTTAAGAATTTAACATGTGCAAACTTAGGAGGAAACGACTTTGACTCCCAACTTAAATCAAAATCTTGACACAAAACAAAGATAGGATCATACCACACCGACAAGAATTGAAAAGGCATAGAAGTAACCAATCCATGCAGGGTCCCCTCTTTGCATTGACTGCAAGTTGCAAAGAAAGACACATCAGAAAAGCAAATCCGTTCTTGGAAAATTTACCTCCATATAACATACTCCACTGCGATGTTGAATGGAATACAAAAGTAAAAGGTCAGCCTATGTGCAGAATATTTTTCGCTATGAAAGGCAAGGTGCTTGAGTCCTCAAGATCAATCTACCCATAGAACAGAACAGATGACATTCTTATTGAATCAATCATGGTCCCTACAGTCATTATGCCATCGCTGTTCATTTGTTGTCCTGTTTACGTTGATGGAGCTTTCTGTAATGACAACACATGGAGCACACCCAAAATAATTATTAGAAAATGACATTTACTCTAAGTAAAGCATGCTAACTCTGTTTCTGCAGGGTTCTGCCCTCTCTCAACAATCCTTCAAGTCCACCCAAGGATGGTCTATCAGACAATATTCTAATCTTCAATATATATATATATATATATATATATATATATATATATATATATTCTAATCATTTGAGAGGAAGGTTCCATGGGAACAATTTTTCATATTGAGGCGCATACGAGAAGGTAAAATGTCACAATTCTTGGATTGCATCAAAATCTTAAAAGCAGAGTCCAGCATTGATCTAAAAATTGATGCCTACAAATTCATCTGGGAGAGAAAGAAAGAGTCGGAACATCTTACTTGAAGGAGGTGGTTCAGCAATGTGGGCCCTGCAAACTGGGAAAGATCACTCCCGATCTGTGGTTATCCATGCAAGAAAGAGTTACTATGCTTCCAATGAGCATTGCATATTCAAGTGAACAGTATGCTCTCGCAGGATTGTTGTTCTGGCGATCATTCAAGCTTAATCACGAGACGAAGCCTCAGAGACTTCAGTCCTTTAGATACCACTTTTTTTCTTTCAGATTCATCAATTTTAAATGTTCTGCTCAACCAAAGTAAATACGTAAATACACATGCATAGTATATGGCCATCATCATCCTACTAGGAAGTAACAACATTTGATTAAGCACCCATTCACGACATCTAAGGAATCTGAACATTTTGGAATGAGTCTGGCATACTTTAGATCATGAAGGTAAGTACGATACCTTAAAGAAGCCTCCCAACCAAAACCTGAAGAAGCAAGCTAGTGAAATGAGAAGGGGAACATTCAAACAATGAGGAAGCTTACAGAATAAAGCTGTACAGATATCAGTGCACTGTCAAATCGAAATGGGAATGAAGAATGGGACATGAGATGTAATTCAACAAATACATACCTTCTTCCAAGGCTGCTGTTCAAAGCTCTTAAAAGCCACGGTTTCGGCCTTTGAGACTCTTTGGTCCAGCATTTCTGGAATCTGCAAAATTAGATACAATTGCGATGCTTATGAAATATATCTTAAAACACAAAAAGTGTAAAATACACCTAAAGAAAAGTGGACGCAAACCTTTTAATCAGTGTCTCAGTCTGATCCCAAGAGTCTAACTTCCAAACATCCTTTTCTGTAATCGGTGTTTTGTAGCCTTGCTGCATAAGTGGAGTCATCCACCCAAAGTATATCCCTATGAGAGAGAGAGAGAGAGAGAGAGAGAGAGAGAGAGAGAGTTAGTGTCATTAACAATACAACAATAAGCAGCTAATTAATAAAACACTAAACAAAATCCAACGTGCCATTTCACTAGACCCCCAAAGTTTCATCTCACTTTTATTTTCTAGCAAAGGAATTATATTATGCGTCAGGGAGGAAGAGATATGCGCAAACAGGGAACTGATGATTGCCAACACTAGAAAGCTAGCAAAACACAAGCAAATTGGACTCGTTAAGCAGACAGAATCTGAAATGTCAAATTATCAGTTTATTATCACTGCTTATTGGAGAATATCAGGCAGTTCTTTGAAATGTCAATGCATAGAGACTAGCTGAACCGCTCAGATCTTATTAATAACAAGCAGAACTGTTGGATAGAAAAAATGAAGTTCAGGTGTTACTCACTGGAAAATATGTTGACATGCCTTTCAGGACAAACTTGCTCCTCTCCCGGAAGAGCCTCATATTCAACACTATCAAGAGGCTCGGTGTGGATCATCGTATACCCTGGACAAGGGTCCAGATTCGGAACATAGACAAAAAGAAGAATCCCAAATAGAACCTTCATCAAAAGAAGCACAAAAAAAAAGAAGAAGATTTAATAGGAGTTCTTTCGATCAAGGTGACCAATGACAGAAAGAAATCTCAATAATTGCTGGTGTTCATATCAAATCTATTAACAAAGCCCAGCACGAGCTGTTTATTCAAAAGGCTAGGAAGTTGTAAAGATGAGTCGAGGAGTAACAGTTTATTGAAAGAGAAGTAACCTGGCAAAAAACCGTGCTGATATACAGATAAAGTGCAGACCTGTAGGAGTAAAAAAGATAAAATATTAGGTCCTCCCTGGAACATGCTGAATATGAACCTTAAACTCTAAACCAATGTGATGTCACACATTGTAACAGAACAAACTGCTTCGAAAAGGTTTTTGAGTCTCCAAGAAAGATTTCCAATTCTAGTACTTGATTGAATAAGGCAACTCAACCTACAACTGGCTATCATCTTCGACCATTAAAATTAGTTTCACATTCCCAAAGGGAGATCACGGTGTCACCTTAATTTTGGCAACGCAACAGAGAAATGCTTTCAAAACTTACATAGACAGTATGAAAGATGTTTAACATGAAATGGTATTACTAGCCACATGCACCAGTTTAAGGAAGCAATTTAACCATATTGCAAGACATGGACGGGAAAATCTAGTAAATATGTCCTTCGCAATGATTTAGCGATGACATAATTTTCAGTGAAGCAGTGCGGCCACCAAGGAGAAGAAATGCACACTCGAGAGTATTTTAACAATAGAAAACTTAATTTTTTTGACTCTTTTCATCAATCTGCATAGCTTAAAGAGAGAGAGAGAGAGAGAGAGAGAGAGAGAGAGAGAGAGAGAGAGAGAGAGAGAGAGAGAGCATCTAATAACATCACTATACTACTCCACTAGTATCCAAGTCTATATGAGGAGAATATGGGATGTACATATTCTGAAGTATGAGCAATTATGTTAAATGTCTGCTGATGGATAAAAACTAACCTATGATGCTGATAGTGGTCTCTCATCGAGAGGATAAGATTGAGCATCACAGCTTCCCCCACAAGAACATAAATGAGTCCAAAGCGCACGTACCATCTGAACTCCCGAATGTAAACGTGCATTTCTAGGCTAATCATAACTAGCATGGAGCACCAAGCAAGAGACTCTATGGTTAACGAAACCATCTGCCAAAGAAAAAAGGAGGAATGATTACAAAGCGAATTAGACTCTCTCTCAGTGTGCCATCCAATGTAAAACAGCATCATTTAAGATTGTTACGGACTGGTGTTCTGAAGACTTACAGTATAACACAGATTGCAAACTATCAAGGTCAGACATTAGTCAGCAAACGGCATTGAAATTCGGAATATGGCAGCGGTAGAAACAGAGTTGTGCAATTTAAAAGTTTTAACTATAAACCGTAGCTGATTGCTTACTCAGAGGGTTAAACTTGGCACATACAGAAGTTGAAAAACTCACATGTGCAATGTTTTCCATTAAGTTTGTGGCTTTTATCAAAAGACTAGTTCCACATTACACAAAATGTAGCAGTAACGAGGAATGCTATAATCTGACAAGCATTAACTGGTGCCAAGCTTCTTCCAAAAGAAAGTGGTTGAAACAGAAAATAGAAAGGACAGTCAATGTGCTAGTGGACAATTTCAGTCTAATGCTTTCATTTATGTTGGGGTTGAGCAACTAGCTATGTAAGTTTGTTAATAGGACTTATAATATGGGAGTCCGTCGATGTGCATGGTCACATAAACAAAATAACCAGCTAATCAAGATTGTTCATCAGACAAAGAAGTATTACGTGAACATTGGAGAGTTGAAGCTAGGAACTCAATATAGTAACATTCCTACCTCAAATGGAAGGAGGCTAGTCTGACCATCCAGATTGAAAACCGAAAAGCCCATCAGCAACCTCAGCAGAGGCTCGGCAGCACAGTAAAAAGAAACCAATCCCAACATATAGTTGTAGCATTTTGACCTCAAGCGGTATTTCTGGACTTTCGAAGTCCTCTTGATCAACCAAATTCGGTAGCAGGAAAGGCCCAGAAGAACCAAATGGGATATGGAAATGACCAAGGAATCAACAGCGCAAGGTGTGTACGCACCAAAAGCGCTGTCTGCAGTCCTTGCCCAAATCCCATTTGCCACCGGCCGGCAATACCAATCCAACGGCTCAAAACCCATATTTTAAATGATTGAGGTATTAGCTCTTAGTTCATGAAGTAATTTCTTTTTTGCATCCCAATCAAAGTGAAGCCTTTCCTACAAGAGCAAGAGTCCATCACAACTGCTTCAGTTGGAAAATGCAGATATATTCACCTAGAAGCCTCATAGCAAAAATTTCCCCCGAATCAATGCACACGTTCAGAAACATCCATCATGAATGCGGCAGGGAGTTTGGAACTGGAAGAAGTTAAGCGGGAAAACCCACTATGGCGATATCATCACAGGAAGTCACTGAGTTTATGTAGATTGAAGAATGCACTGCAAGCAAAGTTCACAGTCCTTGGGCCTTTAATCCCAACTAAAAACCCGGCTAAACTCCCTCAACTTGACTTGAGCTTTAACAAACCCGCAATCACCAAAACACTGCTTAGAACTACGACCCAAAAGAAGTTAGAAACAAGAAAGAACATACAACTCCATAAACACACGCGGAGAGAGAGAGAGAGAGAGAGAGAGAGGAGAACCTGCAACACTCTGGAGCTGCTTCATGTTGAAATGGCTCGTGAATTATATACACATAGCGAGGGAACTGAGTGGGACAACGAGAGTGAGTGTGTGAAATAGACCGTTACGGCGGATGGAATTATTACCAAGAGAAAGGGACGAAAAAAAAAGGAGAAAGGATGGAAAGAAGAGTCAAATGGGACAGACAACAACATTTGGCGCTACGTACGCGGGCGTCACCGCTTACGTAGGCAGCCCTCTTGTTTTTTTTTTTGGGTCGGTAAGGCAGCTCTCACATTAGCTGAAACGATAGGTAGACGTGACGGAGAAAATCTCTGCATGATTGATTAGCCTATGGTATTACATCACACTTTGTTTTGGCTTCTTCCTTGGACTCACAATCATACTGATTAACAAAGACCGATGAGGGGGCATTCTCTTTAGGAGTCCATTATAATCATTTCGATCTTTTCGGCCCTCGATTTGGTATACTCTTCTTTATAGACGGGCAACATCTCTAGTTTTTTCTTTATGAAGTTGTTGAGCTTGCGGATCAATAGGATGCAACCTCTTCTCGATTGATTTCTTGTATTGTATCTTGCGGTACCGTAAGAGGTTCGAGGATCCTACATGCACTGATTGATAGCATAGTTTAATTTTAGAGGGTGTCGATAGTTCTACCATCAGGGATATTCTTCTTGTTGGACTTGAGATGTACTAATTGCTCTACATACTTTGAGACTATGCTTGGTAGTCCAGATTTGAATCCGGATAGGATAAAAAAGAATCTTATTCGGTATTTGGAAACGTCCTCCGGACCAGATTAATCAAGATATGTCTGGATAAAATGGTGGATAAAAAAATCATGGGTAGAGATGGGATAGACTCAAATTGGACAAGAAAAAAATAGAAGAATATTTGAGAAGAACGACAACAAGTTGCTTTCTACTGTGATGATTGGCGAAATCATTGAAAGTTATGATGGCGCAGCGCGATGTCTCTGACGAGTGAGTTATGCCAATGGAAGAGCTCGTTGGAATAGCTCCGTGTCATTGGACTGCATTGCGACGGTTGATTGCTAATCGAAACTCAAGGCAAGGAAATACCTGCAATCGGTTTATGGTACATCGGTCTATAACTTTTTTTAGAATAATTCCATTATTCTAGAAAAGTTCCTCAATCCATAATGCATAGTGTTAACCAATCTATAGATTATCCTAGTTTTGTAGGTCAGATAATTTGTTGGAAACGGATGCGGAAAACGAAAAACAGAACACCAGAAATTTACGTGGTTCGATCACAAGGTGATCTACGTCCACGGGCGAGGCACGACAAAATTCCACTATAATCAAAGAGAGAGTACAAAATTTCAGAAGTCGAAACAACGACAAAACCTCACGGCTCAACGAAACTCTCTGAAAACAAAACTCTCTAAACAATGAGAAAACCTAGCCACAGTACAAATAGGTCTCCCGACCTATCGGCCCAACCCTTCGCGTCGCGAACCAAATCTCAATTTCCTTTCCACTTTTCGGGTCGCACAAAAATATGTCGGGTCGGGTCATGAACCGGACCGAGTACATTAAATTCAAGACATATTTAACAAATCTCCACATTGGCTTGAATTTCCCAAAACAAAGTAGTTAAGAAGCCGAACACATTCTCTTGCCATCCCTAAGCCTACGTGAGCTAACTCGGTGTAGGAAACAAGGGATGCAACAAAAGCACATATCCACTTCAAAACACACAAATGTAGAATTGCCATTACCTCTCCACCAAAGCCCCAAAAGGGGCAAACTCAACCAAGCATGCCAATCAAGTTCAAGCAATGCTTAAACTTGTTGGCGGGAACTGGCTTGGTCAACATATCAGCAGGATTGTCATCTGTACCAATTTTCTTTACCGTTATGTTTCTCTCTGCAACTGCCTCGCGAATAAAGTGATACCTGACATCGATGTGCTTAGTCCTCTCATGATATGCTTGATTTCTAATCAAGTATATATCACTCTGATTGTCACAAAAGACAACCGAATTGTCTTCCTGCTGTAGCCCAAGTTCCTGAACAAGATTCCTCAACCAAATACCTTCTTTCACTGCTTCTGCTGCTACCATATACTCTGCCTCTGTAGTAGATAAAGCAACCGTCGAGTGTAAGGTTGACCTCCAGCTAATAGCCGAACCAGATAATGTGCAAAGATAGCCAGTCAAAGATCTCCTCTTATCGAGATCACCTGCAAAATCGGAATCCACAAACCCCACAACTGAGGTACCGTTGGAACTATTTCTATCAAACACTAGACCCAACTCTGCGGAACCTCTAAGATACCTAAGTATCCATTTCACTGCCTGCCAATGAACTTTTCCAGGATGCGCCATATATCTACTAACCACACTAACTGCCTGCGCAATGTCTGGACGAGTGCATACCATAGCATACATAATGCTACCGACTGCACTGGAGTATGGGACACGAGACATCGCAGACTCCTCGACTTCTGATTGAGGTGAATGTATAGCTGAAAGTCTAAAATGAGATGCCAACGGTGTACTCACGGGCTTAGCGTTTTGCATGCCAAACCTCTCAAGTACCTTCTCAATATAACTCCTCTGCGAGAGATATAACTTCCCTGCTTTCATGTCCCTCTGAATCTCCATTCCTAAGATCTTCTTGGCAGAACCCAGGTCTTTCATCTCGAACTCCTTATTAAGCCGTTTCTTCAAGATCAACACATCCGACATGTTCTTTGCAGCAATAAGCATGTCATCCACGTATAAGAGAAGATAGACAAAGGATCCATCTGAACCCTTCTTGAAGTAGACACAACTATCATAGTTGCTCCTCTGATAACCGCTCCCTATCATGAAGCTGTCGAATCTCTTATACCACTGTCTTGGTGATTGCTTTAGACCATACAAGGATTTCTTCAATTTACAAACATGATCTTCCTTGCCTTCTACATAATAGCCTTCAGGCTGAGCCATATAAATAGTTTCTTCAAGCTCGCCATGCAGAAAAGCAGTCTTCACGTCAAGTTGCTCAAGCTCTAAGTCAAATTGAGCAACTATTGCCAGCAACACACAAATGGAAGTGTGTTTTACCACATGAGAGAAAACTTCAGCATAATCAATTCCCTCCTTCTGGTTGTAGCCTTTAGCTACAAGCCGAGCCTTGAATCTTGCATTTTCAACACCTGGAATTCCTTCCTTTTTCTTGAAGACCCATTTACACCCGATGGCTCTTTTTCCCTTAGGCAACTGCACCAAGTCCCAAGTCTGGTTCTTGTGAAGTGATTCAAGTTCCTCAACCATAGCAATAGACCATTTTTCTGATTCTTTGCAAGTAATGGCTTCTGTATAGGTAGAAGGTTCCTGAATACCCATATCTTCTGCTGTCGTGAGAGCATAAGCCACAAGAGCAGAAAACCCATATTTCTGAGGAGGTCGGGTCTGTCTCCTTTCTCTGCCAGTAGCAATGGAGTATGGTTGCTCCACCTCATCTACAGCTTCCTCATCTGAACTTGAATCAACACCAGCATTTTGCTCGTTCAAAATATTTTGAGAGGTCTTTTCTGGAAGCTCCACCTGAACCTCCACCTCATTCATATCACTCTCATATTTACCTGCAGACTCATCAGCAACTTTCCTTTGATCAAGCATATGCATTTCATTAAAAGTAACATCCCTACTAATAATGAACTTAGGTAAGTTAGGTTCCTGGCACCATAAACGATAACCTTTCACCCCCATCAACATATCCAACAAAAATGCATTTCTTTACTCTAGGTTCTAGCTTACCATCCTTAACATGATAATAAGCAGGACATCCAAAAACCTTTAGATTAGAGTAATCACAAGGCTTACCTGACCACATCTCAAAAGGAGTCTTGCATTCTATTACTGTTGAAGGAGAGCGATTAACCAGATAACAAGCCGTGTTAACAGCTTCAGCCCAGAAATCCTTTTCCATGCCAGCATTAGAGAGCATGCATCTTGCCCTCTCCAATAGAGTTCTGTTCATACGTTCTGCCACTCCATTCTGCTGTGGAGTGTGCCTGACTGTACGGTGTCGAACAATACCTGCATCTGCACAGAATTCATTAAAATCGCCACCACAGAACTCAAGACCATTATCGGTCCTCAGATATTTGATCTTCTTCCCTGTCTGATTCTCAACAAGAGCTTTCCACTTCTTGAAGGTTTCAAATACATCACTTTTTTCTTTTCAGAAAATAAACCCAAACCTTCCTGGAATAATCGTCAATAAACGTCACAAAGTAAAGAGCACCACCCTTAGATGGAACTTATGCTGGTCCCCATAAATCAGAATGGATATAGTCAAGTGTGCTCTTTGTCGAATGAGTCCCTGTGCTGAATTTGACCCTGCATTGCTTTCCAAGAACACAGTGCTCACAGAAATCTAGTGAGGTCGTCTGCTCCCCACAAAGTAAACCACGTTTACTCAAAACTGACATGCCACGTTCACTCATATGGCCCAAACGCATATGCCACAATTTCGTTTTATCATTATCAGAAACTGAATTACTTGTGCCAATTGAAGGACCCATAACTGTGCTACCCTGCAGATGATACAAGTGATTAACCTTGCTTCCTTTCATCATAACCAGATTGCCTTTTGTAACTTTAAGAACTCCACCTCCACCTGAGTACACACACCCAATGGAATCCAAACTGCTCAACGAGATAAGGTTTCTCTTCAAGTCTGGTATATGTCTTACTTCAGTCAAAGTTCTTACTGCTTTGTCGTGGCACTTAATCCGAACAGTACCAATACCCACGACTTTACATACAGCATCATTCCCCATCAGGACTGATCCACCATTCAATGGCTCGTATGTGGTGAACCATTCTCTATTTGGGCACATGTAGTATGATGCTCCAGAATCCATAATCCAAACATCATTGGACAAATTAACAGCAGAACATGCCGTAAGAACACTGTCTGATGCATTAGCCTCATTGTCGTTTGCAACATTCGCCGAATCTTGTTTCTGAATATGCTGCTTATCCTTTTTCTTGAGCGAAGGACAATCTGATTTGTAATGTCCCTTTTTATGGCAATAGTAGCACTCAACGTTCGTCTTATCTCCAGGTGGCTTAGATTTTGAACGTCCAACAGATTTCCCTCGATAAGCTTTATCCCTGCTCTTGCTCCTGCCTCTCACAAACAAACCATCTACTTTATTTTCGCTAGTATTCCCATTCAACTTTGTTCTCAGTTCTGCAGAATTCAAAGATGCTTTGACATCCTCCAAAGTTATGGATTCACGTCCATACAGCATCGAGTTCACGAAATTTTCGTATGAGGCAGGCAGCGAACATAACACGATCAAAGCTTGATCTTCATCTTCGAGTTTAATATTAAATTTTTCATATCCAGAACAATTTTATTAAACTCATCCAAGTATTCCTGAACAGACGTACCTTCGCGCATCTTTAGGGTATAAAGACGCTGCTTCAAATACAGTCTCGACGTTAGGGATTTCTTCATGTAGAGACTTTCCAGTTTCTTCCAGAGACCGGCCGCTGTTTCTTTATCGGCGACTTCTCGCAAGACCTTGTCATCTAGAGACAACTGGATCGCGCTATGCGCCTTCTCCTCCATCTCTTCAATTTCAGCCGAGGTCATATCTTCTAGATAATTTCCGTCCAGAGCCCTAACCGTACCCTCTCGCCTCAATAAAGCCTTCATCTTTATTCTCCATAATCCGAAATTGTTTTGTCCGTCAAAAGATGAAATCTGAAACTTCAAAGATGCCATCTTCAAGAACCCTAGAATCCAACGTTGCTCTGATACCAATTGTTGGAAACGGATGCGGAAAACGAAAAACAGAACACCAGAAATTTACGTGGTTCGATCACAAGGTGATCTACGTCCACGGGCGAGGCACGACAAAATTCCACTATAATCAAAGAGAGAGTACAAAATTTCAGAAGTCGAAACAACGACAAAACCTCACGGCTCAACGAAACTCTCTGAAAACAAAACTCTCTAAACAATGAGAAAACCTAGCCACAGTACAAATAGGTCTCCCGACCTATCGGCCCAACCCTTCGCGTCGCGAACCAAATCTCAATTTCCTTTCCACTTTTCGGGTCGCACAAAAATATGTCGGGTCGGGTCATGAACCGGACCGAGTACATTAAATTCAAGACATATTTAACATAATTGGCCTAAGGGTACATTTAGCGTTTCAAGATCGATACACGACACTCGAGTCGTTGAATCTGATTGTGAGATGTCCATCACCTATGGCCATATACTAATTTGGTGGGCTAGCAACCACATTGCTTCATGCGCTCCATTGGCTCGTTACTCCTAATATTAATCAGCGTTTGAACTCTCTCCATCTTTTGACTTGAACATAATCATTGTATATCGCGACCCTCCCAAGGTGAACTCAAAAGGGGTTTAACGGATTGCAAAAAGAGCGCGAATTATCCTTTCGCGAAACAGTGCTAGCGTTTAGTACAAATTCTTCCAAAACTTAGCGAACACAACTTGGTTTTCCCATTAATTATGTCATTTAATTTACTTTAGGAGTCACCACTAACTTATTATGACCGGCTGTGGACCTGCCGGAGCGAATCTTACTTTTATGAACTAAAGATTCTTGAGCTCGAGGACTTAGATACTCTATATTCATCTAAGGCCCGTCATCGGTACATTTTTCTCTTATATAAGTTTTTTTCCTCTTATATAAGTTGCATGCAATCTTCTATTAAGTTTTAATCTTTTCATTTTTTTTTTCTAAAACATGAAAATCTAAGTTATCATGCACGGATGCTCACAGATAAAAATCCGTCATCAAATAAAAGTATATAAAAGGCTTTACAAATTAAAAAATAAATGTAATAAGTCTACCCATTATATGAGGAAAAAAGTATATCATTAGAGGCATCTTTTATATGATAGCATATATTTCAACATAAATATGACAAAATGCATAATAAGTGATGACTTTCATGATTAAAAAATGGTATGGGTACCCATTATGACTATGTTCGATAAGTAATTGATAACAAATCAAAAAATGTTTAATAACATAATAGTCCATTAACAAGTAAATGATATAAATATGTGCTAAATAAGATGCTCGTTAAGAGTTGAACGACGTAGAAATCTCTATTATAATAACATCACATTCTATATTTAACAAATAAATTTTATTAGCGAATTGATAAAATATATTAGGGAAAATTTCAAATCAGTACCTAAAATGGGGTCATTTTCTCAAAAAAGAGTCCAAAGTAGATGTAGTGTCAATTAAGGACATGAAGTGCCAAATCAATATCAAATAGAGGTCCGAAGTGCTCAATAAGTCTCAAGTAAAAGCCTGGGTTGGCCGGCTGGTCAAATGCTCACCGGTCGGCAAACATGTCACTGTTCCGACAATCGGAATGAGGGCAATTTCTTTTACATCATATTTTTTTGTTTTTTTTTCCTTTTTTTGTTTTTTCCTTTTCCTTTTCCTTTTCTTCTTCTTTATTTTTTTCCTCTTTTCCCTCCGCCGACCATAGCTGGGGCCAACGAAGGTTGCTTGCCTCGGGCGGAGGCTACCCTCGCCAGCATCGAGCGAGGCCCTCCCTCGCCTGGGCTGGGCGGGCGAGGGTCGACCCTTGCTAGATTCGGCAAGGGCGAGTGTTGCTCTCGCCGGATCTAGCAAGGGTCGCCCTCGCCCGACGTCGGCGAGGGCAACCCAAGGTCGGGCGAAGGCAACCTCCGCCCGACGCCGACAGCCTCCACCCGACATCGGCGACCTCCGCCGGCCCTGGCTTTGGCTGGCTGAGGGAAAAGAGGAAAAAAAAAAGAAGAAGAAAAGGAAAAGGAAAAGAAAAAAACAAAAAAAGAAACAAACAAATTTAAAAAGTAAAAGATGAAATTGCCCTTGTTCTAATCGCCAGAATAGTGACGTGCTTGTCGGTCGGTAAGCATTTAACCGACTAACGAACTCAGGCCTTTACTTAAGACTCATTGGCCACTTCGGGCCCCTATTTTGAGACTGATTGGGCACTTTAGGCCATTATTTGACACTATCTCCACTTTGGACTCTTTTTTGAAAAAATGACTCTACTTTGGGTACTGATTTGAAATTTTTCCAATATATTATCCATCATCACAAAAAATAAATTACATTGCATGCTTTACAAACAAATGAATATTAGCAAATAAGAAAACAACTACTAAAAAATTTATAAAATAAAAAAACCTTGTCCATTATTACAAAAAGTAGACATAATGAAAATATCATATAATTTTTTAGTTAAATTATGTATTTGCGTATATATCATACATAATTGAGAGTAAATGCGAAATCATTGATGACGCTTCTAATTATATTATACATCTCATGCAACCGTTGACACTCGATTTTTAGCTGACGCTTTAGAAAGGTAAGAATTTTGAGATCAAGGTTTCTGATCGCAACGGAACCCAATTCTCAAGTAAAAAGAGTCATTTAGCATTTGAATTAGCATTAGCCATTCAATTTCTAGCTTTTTGCATTTCAATTTCAAAAAGTCAATGAGTTGACTTTTTTATCAAATTTTAATCAAAAGTCAACCCAAAGTCAAAATTTGGTTGTTTGCATGAAAAACCCCAAAATACTGTCAATTTCACTTTTGCATCATCAATTTAAAAAAAAAATCAAAGTTTGAGCCATTAATTGGCATTTTAGTGACAAATCACTAAAATGTTCATATTTTGTTAACACTTTTTCAAAAAAAAAATTCAAAAAATTAAAAACCCCTAAGTCAACTCATTTTTAGCTTAATTTCACTTTGGCATCATCAATTTTACAAAAATCGGTTTAGAATCAACTTTTCCCCAATTTGCGAAATTTGATTTCAATCGGTCAAAAATTAAATTACTTCATTTCTAGTCATTTTTTATGATAGTTTCCTTCACTACCTTTGATCTAGAGGTCATATTACATTCAATTTTAAAATTCCAAACCAAGGATGAAAATCCCCAATTTGAGCCCTAATTAGGGATTTCGATCGATTCTCCATGATTTGCATAATTAAGACACGAATGAGCCTAATTTCTTATATGCAATTCATATTCGAAATCAATTTTAGAAGATTCACATGAATTTGAGCGAATTTGACCAATCTAGTGATCCAATGATTAAGAAATCCAAGAGTAATTGGTCTAATTAGTGCAATTCAACTTGACACATTCTAGATTAGCATCTAATTTGATGAATTGAAGCTCAATTTGACCAATTAGACTTCAATTAAATTCATTAGTTTAGCTTGGCCATGTAATTTAACTCAAATTAATGAGCAATTAGGCCAAACAAGTTAAATTGGATCAATTTTGTACTTGTATTTCAAATTGGTTCATTCCAATTTAATCAAATTTAATTCAATTGGGTCAATTAATCATGATGCGGATTCAATTGCATGAAATTAGAACAAAATTGAGAGAAGAATTGAACCAGTTCAACATGTTCGAACCCTGGTCAAAACGGTTCAACTCGATTTGACTAGAATTGAAGCAGCTCAATCAGACCGGCTGTTTCGTGGCCAAAATTCCGGCGGCCAGTTGTCCATTTTGACTAGCCAAGGCTAGCCACATCCCTTTGTGCCCAAAATGATATGCTCTTAAATGAAATTACAAAAATGCCCCTAAAGTGAAATTACCAAAAAACCCTTGGTTAAAGGTTGAGCAAAATTACTTAGAGGGTAAGTAAATGGATCATGGCCATTCATTTAGAATGTATCATAGCCATCCATAGTACCATGCCACTTATATTTAGCCCCTAAGGAGTATTCTTAATCATTAAGGGAAAATTTAGAGTCATTGGATTGATCCAAAGGCTAAGACTCAAAGTTGGGGAGATATATAAGGATTTTCCCTCCAAAAATCAAGGGGAGCTCATTTTCAAATCTGCTCTCTCTCTCTCTCTCTCTCTCTCTCTCTCTCTCTCTCTCTCTCTCTCTGCTAGATACTCCCCCGCCTAGTTTGATCGCTCGCTGGCTGGTTTTCGGCGCACCGCCGCCTCTCTGGTGACCCCTTGGGAGCCTTGAAGCCAGTCGCAAGATCGTCCACCGCTGCTGGTGGCTGGAGCCTCTCGAACGGCTCCAGTTCTCTCTCGGCCACCGGGCTGTGTTCCACGCTAGCAACAATTCCCGCCGACTCAAGCGGTTGAACCGGCTGGCCGGCGGTCCCTCCGGCAATTCCGACGCCTCGGCAATCCATCCCGACGTCCTTCCGAGGCTATGGTGGCCATGGTTCCTCTGAACGGCCACTAGATCATCTCGTTCTTTTGATTTTTCGATTAAACGTTCATTTGTGCAAAACTAAGTCGGTTCTCACTTTGGCTTGTACGCTTGATTCTCAGAGGTTCGTCGAGCTTTCTGAAGCTTCTCCGTGGTATCCTAAGGTTGTATACAAATGCCGAATCGCTCGGTTGTACATCAAAGAGTTAAAACACAAGGTGAGTTCAAATCTGCTATTCTCGGATCTTGATGGTCAATCTACTTGCGATGATGATTTGATTTCGAAAATGTTAGAATGTCGTGAAGTGATGAACTATAGAAACGAAAAACACATCATGAGCTTCGTTTTGATAGGTTTCCTGTCTAAAATGGACGTCGTTTGCTATGCTAAAACTATATCGAAAGTTGAGATCAGAATCTGGAATGAATGTATTATGTTATGTTCTTATATGCTACTAAATGACCTTGCTCGGTTTGATTATTTTTCTGAATTTTTGTATTCGTTATTTGAAAAAGCTTACTCCACAAAAATTGAAAGAGACATCTAGATATATCCACCGTAAAAGTTTCAAAAAATTTCAAGTATGTTAGGTTAGGACGATTAGCGTCGTCATTTAGGTTCACTCTCTATCATGGATGAATGTTTGACCGACCTTCACGTGCTCTTCGATTTTTGTAAACTCGTGTGTTCAAAATATGGAAAAATATTCTTCAGAAATTTCACGTTGAGATCCAGATCTTTATGATGGTACCAATTTTATGAAAATCGGAGCTCATTTAGATGTTCAAAGGAATTTTTCATGATTTAATAAGATTTTGTGTCCAGATCTGAAGTTACTTCCCTTGAACTCCAAAACATGTTTCTCCGAATTTGATAAGTTTTGTGTCCTTTTTTAGCAAAAACTCAAAACTATAAAGTTTCTCATTGGGTCTTATTATGTAGACTGGAAAGTTTTGGGGTTTAATAGTAATATTTATGGGGTCAATTTGCTAAAAATCTTGGATAAGGTCCTCCTAGCCTCAAAAATGATTTGCAAACGAATCCTCGATGAAAACCGAATTTTATAAAAATTTAAGGGTTTTTTAGCTAAAACTCAAAACATGAAAGTTATTTGTAATAGGGAATCCTAACTGTCTAAAGGTTTTCATGCATTTTGGGTAAGGTTTGTTATTTTCCCGCTATTATTTTGAAATCTCTAACAGAATCGGGTCCAACCTATCATTCCGAGCTAAAATGTGATTTTCGGGAAAGTTGAGCCGAAATTGAGAAAAATGGTCTTCTTGACTTTGGATCCTCACAACCTCTTTAAAGACACATGATTTGGATCATTTGTACATCATCAGGTTGATTAATCATATCTAAACAGAATTGGTCTGAATTTTGACAATTATGATTAAATAAGTGGTCCTCTTATGAGGCCCACTACCCATTACTTGATTGGTTGAGAAGCAAAGCCCGTGAGCCTAAGTGCATACTTTAATTATTATTATGCATGTGATTGCTAGATGTATGTCTAGGCTCGATGCATGTTCGGCAGGTAGCCCTATGATGAACACTTAGACCCAACTTTAGGGGTTAACCGACATGAGTCGCCATTTTGTGAATGCAAATGGTGGCTCGTTATCGTTAATCATTAATCAATCAATGCTAGTTGATTAAGTGGGTAGGATGATCAGAATGTATGTAAAGCAAAGGCCGACCCCGATGCTTGTTCTTGAGTTGATGCTTGAATGTTCATGCTTTGACTTGTTTGAACATTTCTTGAATGTATGGTATGAATGTAAAACCGACACCCGTGAGGCGGTCCATGGAGAAGATGACCAAACAACTTCGAGGATGGTAGTTTAAGACCGATGTCCAATCCGGTCTCAATTTGTACACAATTTTTGTTACCTGATCATGTCTCGGGTTTTTCTATTCGTGTTGTATTAAACACCTAACGATTTGTGGGTTTTTTTTTCTTCGCACTTAGAATAGCTCACTTTTAAATACTTTGTGTGTCTACTTTATACATTGTCTTTTCAATACAAATTGTTTAATTCTTTTCCTTTTCTAGACTAAGATAGCACTAGTATAGAACCTAAATGGAAAATACAAAAACAAGTTACATGATCACCTAGTGGACTATGTCTTTGGCATAGAAATGGTAAAAAAAATAAATAAATGCATGATGACTTAGATAATAACCATGTTAAGTTTAGTGATACCGAAAGGGCATTAGTGGAAACATTAACGTAAACTTGTCCCTGAACCCATGATATCTGGTTTTTGTAGAAACCAAAATGAAACTCTTGCATTTTGATTGGGTATTCTAGCTAATCTCCGACCTAGGCTAGTGACGACCCCTAAAAAGATTGATGCTTCAGTAAGTCGTCTTTTGTGATGTGTCATACGGACCTTTTCATGAACACTTACCTCTAAACCCACTTCATCGAGTTTGGCCCTTGTGAAGTAGGTCGCGACAATAACTCCAATTATTTTATGGTTGATGTGAACGAAGTCCTACATTACGTATCCTTTGTATTACTTTACAATGAATAAGAACAAAGTAAGTTAAATAAATAACATGACATGATGGTCCATACTTAACAAATGATTTAAAATGATATATATATATATATATATATAAGGTGATAGTATATATTCTACGTACAAATGAAAATTAGCAATTTAATAAAAAAAATTGCTCATTAACACAAACGATTTATCGAAGAAAGAATTAATTTAAAAAGGCTCTATAACATGATCGTCCATAGTCATTAACATATGATGCTAGAGGATGATTGAAAACGTTATATCACACGATGCCCTACCCTTCTATTTGATAAATGAATGATATTAGAGGATTCATAGAAAATTTTACAACTAAAACTATCATACGTCATCTATTACGGATAAGGAAATATTATGGAACCATTTAAAGTAAATGCTATCAAATAAGTAAAAGAACCAATCATTACAAAAAATTTATGACATAGTTAAAGGGTTATTTTACATGATTATGAAAATTTCATAAACAACTATAAATAAAAACTTCATGACCCTTATAATTAAATGGATGATTAGAGATAACTCTCATCACTTTGCATTGAAGATAATTGCGAAAAATTTGAATAATGTACAGTCACACAATATAACTAAATATTTTCACAAATAATGTTGTTAACTCGTTAGTGAACATGGCAGCTCATATTCGATGAACAATTGATAGAAATATAAAAAAAATATTTTAGCAAAACCATCATTACATAATCTTTATGGAGAAAGGAAAATGTATTTTCAATATGTTACATATTTTTCCATACTTTATAAATTAATATGACTTATGTAAAACTAGTGATGGCTCCAATCGGGAACAAGGACATTACAAGTGCCAAAAGTTATGTATGGTGCTCACTTTAATGGCAAAAGTTTCCATTAGATTACTTAAATGCCAAATCGGATAAAAAATGATTAGTTAAGTGCCAATGGCGAGAAATTCTGACCAAAATTAACATGTGACATTTACAATTAAAAGAAAAAGGTGACATGGCATATTTTTTAAAACACTGTCCACGTGGATGTAAAAAACGACGTCATTTTTCTGTTCGATGTGCCTCCAACAAATGAAACGACATCGTTTGGAGCCTATGGCCAAAATAATGTCGTAGAATATGGATGCATAAGATTCTTCGCTCATTTGGCCAAGATCACAGAAGGTTGGTAACCCTCCACCTGTTACTACATATGAACAAAGTCCCTCGATCGCCGTCGCCCGGTCACTATTGGCTGCCCACCGTCGCTCACTCGCTACCATTGTCTCGCAGTCAATCATTCAGGTTAGTCATCTTCCCTCTTGAGGTTCCGACTGCAAAAATAGGGCAACAAGGGCAAAATTAGGGATTGGCTCGGAGGGAAAAGGGTTTTTGGTAATAGAGAAGGAAAAAGGGCCTAGTTCTTGATACTAATGAACAAATTCACTTTTGTTGTGGGCATCTCACTTTGTTTAATTAATTTGGTTCTATTATAGGGACCAAATTGACCAAATCAATTTTGTGGGTTTCGTTCTAGAAAACGACAACCGCGGAGTCAATTCTCGCCACTGTCTCTCGATTACTATCGCTTGATTGCCATCGCTCGCCCGCCGTCACTCGCTCGCCGTTGTCATCTCACCGTCAATCACTCAGGTTAGTCATCTTCTCTCTTGAGGCTCCGACTACAAAATTCGAGAAACAAGAGCAAAATTAGGGTCTGGCTTGGAGGGAAAAGTGTAACGTCCTTGCCTTGGGGTTATTAATGCGACGTATGAGGCGCGTCGCCATCCCGTTTCTTTTATCTTCTTATTAAGAGTATGACGTCCCATTCACTTTTATCTTATTGCTACGATCAAGCAAAAGCATAAACTCAGGACAATTAAACAAGCAACGTGATTAAGACAAACACCATGAACAAATCTTATATTTATAGGATGGCATATTTATTACATGAGTGTATTCTATAAGCCTCTTTCTACGGACCTTTTTTTCTTGTCAACACACTACATATATCCACGTAGGCTGGGGGAAATTCCTATCTCCTTTAGCGTGACCACAGCTCTCAAAACTGATGTGAGACTTCCATGCCTACAAATCTGAAAAACAACAAAGTGAGTCGAGGACTCAGTAAGTAAAACTCACTAAACTCTGGATAAAAGGATGCCTCGCCATCAAACAAAGCACGTGTCATAGCCACATCAATTGATAGTAGATCAATAGCAAAAATGCTTCAAACACACTCGTTTTTGTGCATAAGATGATCTCAACTTGCCTTCTGATTCAAGCAATAACATCTCAACCAAAAGCATGCACACGAGGGATTCATTATCTCAACCGTTGGTACGGTTCTTCCGGAAATTCTCTTGGCAACGTCCCCTAATCAAAGGTGACGGCTATTCATCCAAACTTAATCGGGCAACGTCCCCTAATCAAAGGCAATGGCTATTCATCCAAAATTAATCGGTAACGTCCCCTAATCAAGGGCGACGGCTATACTTTTCTCTTGTGCGACCATACCAACAAGCATTAAACCAACTTGAGTACTTCACATAAAGGGCGTATCATGCCATGTTGCCTCTAAAATCTTAAGTCATGCCAGGCACAAAACCAAGCTCGTGGCTCGAACCAACCAGTCATGGCGCTAACCTACACCAAGCAAGGCTTGGATCGGTACTCCTCAATACCGATCCTCCAAGCAAGGCTCGTTCCGACATGCCTCGACGTCGATCCGAACCAAGCGAGACTCGTTCGTAATTTGGACGTGCTCTCAAGCATGATGCCATATACATGAGCAAACCTTACAAATGTAAATGCAAGCATGGCAAGCTATATCAAGTGTTCACAAACCACATAATTCATGCAAACACTACAAGCACATGATTTGCTCAACAATGCAACACGACACCCTAGCCAAGGTTTAGTAAATCTACTTATTACTCTCCAAGGTTATAGCCGTGTGTGGTTTAAGGGTGAGCCGAGCGGCAAGGGGCGCGGCAAGGGCGCAGCCGAGATAGAGATGGCGGCCAAGAGAGAGTAAGGACGAGAGAGAGAGAGAGAGAGAGAGAGAGAGAGAGAGAGAGAGAGAGAGAGAGAGAGAGAGAGAGAGAGAGAGAGAGAGAGAGACAGACAGACAGAGAGAGTGGTGATGGTGAAATGGTGAGCCAATGGTGCAAGTGGGGCTCCTCTATTTTTAGGTCTCAACCTTATCATTACTCTTCTATTTGGACCAATAAAATTCTTTGAAGTGGCAAGCCTATTTTGATGAGTTGGCTAGCCTAGCAAGAAAAGGTGACAAGTCTAAATAGATGGTGTGCCAAGCCTAAGCAGTAGGTGCATACTTGCTTTCTTCTCATTGGGCCACTTAGGGTGTGAATCATCCTAACATTAATGAAGTGTAATAATGTAGGAGACACCTAAGCTAGGTGACTCACCTTCCCTCATTAATGGTTAGATTTAGTATAATCATGAGCTTAGGATTTGATGTTACCTCTAACTTACTCTCCAAGACAAGCTCTTCTCTCTAGAATATTCTATTTTATCCATTTTTCAAGGAATAAGGCTAACATAAGAACTAAGTCAAAGAAAGTACTAACTTGGTCGGGTATGAGTTCCTCATGTTCATCCACGATTGACCATGCCTACTAAACTGAGATTTGTAGCCGAGTCACCATCGGAAGTGGCGAGTCATGGCAAAAGTTATTTTGGATGACTAAGTTGGTGGCCCATGTCAAAGGCACAATGATTGACACTAACCAAGCACGTGGCCTAGCAAACCAGGCACGTAGCCCGTGCATGGCCTGACATAGGACCTATCCACTTAGTTCTTAGCCTGAACGAGCCCACAGTCGGGCCGTTAGCAGAGTAGACTGGGCATGTGGCCTGCGCAGACTGGGTGTGTGACCCGTGCGTGACCTGGCGCGCAACCCATCCGTAGAGTCTATTGGACAGGCACATGGTTGGCGCTTAGGCTGGCCTTTGGCCTTATGATAGGGTCAAGTGAGGCAAATGATCGGCTCTTAACCTGGCACATGGCTTAGGCACATGACCCAATCGGCAAGGTTGTCAAACCAATCCGCGACCAATCCATGACCGGTCTGTGACTCGTCCAAGTGTCTCATGGCCAAGCATACTTGGTCCATGGATGACCCTTGGTTGTTATGTAGTTGTTTGAGATCAATAGTTCCATGACCCATACACGGTCGCACGGATTGATCCAAGGTCATCTGCGATTAGTACATAACCGTGCGGAACCACCCGTAACCAGAATAAGATTGTGCGGAATCTATCCATGATCGTCCACCAATCCATGGTGGTTTAGGATCGTCCCACGACTAATCCTTATGGTCGAGAAGTCAATCCATGGCCGAATAGCTCGAATAACTTGTATGGTCATTAGATTGATTCATTGTCGATTCCTTTGATCATTCCAAGGTCAATCTTTCGATCAGATCATGGTTGATCCCTTGGTTGCCCTTCCGACCAAGTTGATCAGTCCATGATCTATCCTTGTATTGGTCCATGGCCAATTTCTCCCACAAATCTGTACGCCAATTCTATAACTATTCTGTATAGCCAAAATCATGGATGTCACAAAAAGGTTTTTGGTAATAGAAAAGGAAAAGGACTTGGTTCTTGGTACTAGCGAACAGATTCGCTTCTGTTGTGGGGACCTCACTTTGTTTGATCAATTCAGTGATATTGTGGGGACTAAATTGATTAAATCAACTTTGTTGGTTTCATTCCAGAAAACGACAACTGCAGAGTCAATTCTTTAATCAATTTTTTGCGATTGTGGGGGTCTCCAGGTAAAATTATTGTCCTTTTTGCTATGTGGTCCCTAAAGCTAATGTTTTTTTCCTTGGGTGCAGTGTCAGCATGGAGGAGAATCTTGTAGCCATCATTGTTTGCTATGGTGGGGAATTTGTAATTAGCGCTGAGGAGTGGGAATATGCCGGTGGAAATGATGGTGTTATCTTCATCGATGTTAGGAAGCCATTATACATTGAATTCATGGAGATATAGTATATCATTTATCATGCAAAGTGCAAAACTACATTATTGTGTTCCTAGGAAGAAGTTAAAGGATGGTTTGAGATACTTTAGCGATGATAATGGTATTAAAGATATCATTTACTATTATCTTCATAGCGAAGAAGCTAAGGTGTATGTTGAGTATTATAGTGATGATGAGGATGATTGAGATGATGAAAACGATGAGATCACTAAAATAGGAGAAGTAGGAGATCGCATTCAAGTGAGTAATCCGGTCAGGGATGAGTCTACATTAGATGAAGGGCAACAAAAGAGGCAAGTGAGGGAGGAGAGGGATGAGTCTACATTAGTTGATGAAGAGTTGATTAGATTAGATTAGATTGGGAAGTTGCTCAATCGAG
This sequence comes from Syzygium syzygioides, assembly GCA_031216285.1. NCBI lineage: Eukaryota > Viridiplantae > Streptophyta > Magnoliopsida > Myrtales > Myrtaceae > Syzygium > Syzygium syzygioides. The sequence continues at coordinate 14,280,754 of CM062245.1, read as the reverse complement.
TGACAAAAATGATGAAGTTTTGGCAAATGTGAATTTTCCAAGTGATGAAGATAATGATGCACTTGCATAGTCAAGACAAAAGCAGAGAGAATTTGTGAGAAATAAATTCGTAGCATTTGGAGAAACGTGTGAGTCTAAGCCCAAAAAAAAGAGATGAAAGAGCTGGAGGTAATGAAAGTGCTGGTTCTGAGAATGAACTTGAGGATGATGATGTATTTGCTTTCTTTGCTATGATTCAACTATCGCCAAACCTGTTTTGTCTGTAGGCATGACATTTGATGATGCTAAATAATTTAAAGAAGCTATTATGAAGAACTCCATTACTAAACAAAGGAGCATTGAATTCATTAGAAATACAAAGGAATTTGTGAGAGGTAAATGTTCCCAATCTAATTGTCCGTGGAAGATCTATGGTGCGCTGAGTAGGAAGGGGTCATTCTAGATTTGGTAATTTCAGGAGGAACATAATTGTTCCATCACGTTTGACAATAAAAGAGAAACAAGTGCATGGTTATCAAGGTAATTCTTTAATACTATTGAGGCAATGTCTGAGATTAAGAGTCCTCAATTTCAGCAATTAGTGAAGGAGAGGGTAGGGGTTAATGTGTCGAGAAATCGGTGCAAAAGAGCGAAGCAAAGGGTGATGAAAATACTAATGGGTCAGTATAAGGAAGAATATGCCTAGATTTGGGATTATGCTTGCGAATGCATGCTTTAAAACCCATTTAGTCGAATATATATAGAGGCTGTTGATAGGCCACTGCTTGACTATGGGCCAAAGTTTGATAGATTTTATGTATGCTTTAATGCATGCAAATGGGGATTTTTGGCTAGTTGTAAAAGAGTCGTAGGATTGGATTGCTGTTTTCTGAAGGGATTATGTAAGGGTAGGAGTGAGCGGTTCCAGGTTCTTTACAGATTCCTCATTTTTTGGAACCTGGAACCTACTCGTTAGAATTTGAAACCTAGAACAAGTTCCAAGGTCTAACAGGTACTTTTATTTATTTATTTAAGTTTTAGTTAAACAAAACTAAAATAAACGTAACAATACTGAATAAGCTTGTCAATCACCAAAAAGAATACAAAAGACTAGTTTTCTTGACATTATGGTTCAAATAAATACAATTAAAATGATAAGTCATTGTGTGAATTAATACTAGGGGTGAGCGGTTCTATGTTCCATATATGATAATTGATTTCTCATTTTTTGGAACCGAAAACCTACCACACAAGTTCGAGAGTTGGTTCCAGAGTCTACCTAGGTTCTATCTGTATTATTAATTAAATAATTACAGTGAATCATCACCTTTAAGGATCACTACTTACTGCTATGATCCACTAACCACAATTTATATATAGACACATGAAACTTATTAAATATTAACAAGTCATAAAATGAAAGCTCATATTAATGATTCCAGATTATATACTTGTCATTTGATGCCATGAAATACCACAGAATCAAACAAAGATATAGACTTAGAAAAAACACAAAAAACTCTTTTAGAATCCAAGTTCTAGGTTCCAGGTTCCACTTACCCGAACCCAGAACCTACCCGTCGAAACAGGTTCTCTAATTTTTTGAACCTGGAACCTACCATACATACCTTGAAATCTAAAACCTACAAGTTCTCACCGGTCAAGTTCTCAGGTTTCAGGTTCTACCCTGGAACCAGGTTCACTCCAATGTAAAGGAGAATTCTTGGTTGCTATAGGGAGAGGTGCCAATAATCAAATATTTCCAATAGCTTAGGCTATTGTCAAGATAGAGAACAGGGAAACCTGGTCATGGTTCTTAAAAAATTTAATGGCTAACCTTGAGATAGGAGAGGTTGGGCATTCATGAGCGACCAACAAAAGGTAATGCCATTCTCAATTATTATCCTTTTCATGTTACTTAATCTCATATTTTTGTTTACTTGTATTTGTTGGTTTGAATTTTTGCAAGGACTTGTTCCTGCATTGGCTGAGTTGATACCATATTCCGAGCATAAAATGTGTGCGAGGCACATATATGCAAACTGGACAAAGAACTACAAATGATATAAGCTGCAAAAGCAATTTTGGCAAATAGCAAAGAGTGCCAACATGGCTGATTTTAGATTGGCCAAACAGAGGTTATTGCAGCTGACAAAGGAAGGTTCGAAGCACTTTTCCAAAAAGAAGCTAAGCATTGGTGTAGGGTCTTCTTTAGCGAAGAATTCAAATGCGATTTCATTGACAACAACCTTAGTGAAGCCTTTAATGGAAGAATAATATAGGCGAGGTGCAAACCAATCATCAACATGCTTGAAGACATTCGCGTTATTGTCATGACTAGGCCACATAGACAAAAAGATGATGCTGCAAAATGGACTAAAAAATGTGGTTCTAGTATTGCGAAGAGATTGGATGAAAACCTAGCTGCTAGTAGGTTCTGCTATCCAATTTGGAATGGAGACGATGGCTATGAAATAATGAATAATAATGATAAGTATGTCATCCATCTAGAGAGGAGAAAGTGTTCATGTCGAACCTGACAACTAACTGGAATTTCTTGTGCCTATGCCGTTTGTGCCATCCAACTGAAGCGACAAAACCCAGAAAATTACCTAGATGGTTGGTACAAGAAAAGTACATACCTTACTTCATACCAATTCATGATGCAGCCTATCAAATGTAGCAAATTATGGAAGTCAATGAATCATGAAGCCCCTATACCCTTACCACTAAAGAAGTAAATAGGAAGGCCAAGAAGGAGATGAAAAATATAACAGGAGGGGATCTCAAGTTGGAGGATGACTAAAACTGGGACAAAGATGAGGTGCTCCTATTGCCACAAGGAATGGCACAATAAGAAAAGATGTACGTTGAAGAAGCAACATAAAAAACAGTAAGCTATTTGGGCTGATATAGGGCCAATAGAAGGGCCTCTTGTAGGGCTAACTAAAAAGACATGAGAATGGCCTCATATAAAGTCAGGTGTAGGGCCAGCTAAAGGGTCAATAGAAGGCACTATTATGGGTTAGGTGTAGGGACTACTACATGCAGGATAGCAGCAACAACCACTGAGTTGACTGTTGAATAAATAAGAAAATATCCAGTAAGTTGTACATGATTGTGCTTTTTCTGTGTTATTTTATGGGTTTAAATTTAATTTTTTTATGTCTTTCTACGTGAGAAAATGATGAACAACACAGGTTGCACAGGTTGCTCCCCCATAAGTTGCCGAAACTAAGGTACCACAACGAACAAGATGAGTTCTTGGGAAAAGGATAAGGTAATATGATTATGGCCTTTGCACAAACAAATGTACTCAAATGACTATTTTGAATGTAAGTTTTGTAGGACTTGTGCATTTAATTTATATTATGGCAATTGTATTTCATATATTGGTGATTATATGGTTATTTTGTTGTAACCTGGGAGAAGTTTGGAGCTACTTATCTCTCAAGGTGGCCCAACTAAAGAGTCAATGGTTGTGCCAAAGTCAAAGAAGAGTGCTCCAAAGAAGAAGATATTGACTATAGCTCCAAAATAGCCATCGACAAAAAATCAAGCAACAGTTCCATATGAACCGACTAAACCCGGTACCAACAATAACCCTACGAATAGCTCCCATCACATGACATGTGGTAGAAAGAAAATAACTGCTATTAAGAAGAAGGTATATGGGACAGAAAGGCCGGTTAAAGAACCTATACATCTAACTAGAAAGAGTGTAAGGATTATGAGTCAAGTAAAAAGTGTAAAAGGAAGAGGAACTGAGGACGTTATGCAAATTGACTGATGGAAGTTGCTGCCATTGTTTGTTTTGCAGGTTGCTACCATTGTTTTTGTTTAGGTTTGTTTTGACATGTTATGTGTGAAGGAAACCTTGAGTGATTGGAGAAGTAAAGTGAGAGATTTGTTTTTTTTTTTTTGTAAAGTAGTTCAATGTTAATGGCAATGATGTTTTTTTTTTCGATTCTCATTTTTTGTCTTGGTTTTGGCTGGAATGCGAATGGTTGTTATGTTGTGCTGCTGGTGTAAGGTTGTGATGAGGCTCATGTTATTTTGTTGCTGGTGGAAGTTGTGTATGCTAGTGCATTTATAGGTGCCAGCAATTGTGTGTACTAGTGCAAACACAAGATGCACCAACTGTGCTAGTGCAGTTTAGGATGCTAGTGCATCTTGGCACTAGCAAGCATAAGATTGCACCAGCAGCTTGGTGGTGTTGGTGGCCGAGTGGTGCTAGTGGTGGTGGTGTTGGTACTAGTGGTCGAGAGTGGTGTTAGTGGTTTCGGTGGCCGAGTGTTGTGCCAGTGGTGCTGGTGCTGGTTGCCAAGAGTGGTGTTAGTGGTGCTAGTTATTCTGGTGGTGAGTGTGCTGGTGCAAGCGCAACATGTGCCGTGTTTTTGTACCAGCAAGTACTGGAGTACTCCAGCAAGTACCGGTGGTGCATAAGATGCACCAGTTCCTTGCATCGTCCAGTGTTTGCATATATATGTATCTAGTGGCTTGTATTGTGCTAGTGCACGGGGGACAAGCTCGAGGATCGTGGACGAGAGCGGCCAAGTGCATTGATGGCTAAGCACAATGCATTTAGTATGTTATGGTGCATTACAAGTAAAAAAAAAAGTGAAACCAGCTTAATCATTTTTTAAAACTTATGCAGCACAAGTGATCACTTTTGAGCCACGATTAGCACTTAAGTAATCACTTTCAGAAAAATTTGGTACTCATACGATCACTAATTACAACATTTGGTATTAAAATGATCACTCGACAACTTGTTCACTCCTTATTTTGACCGATGTTTGCAACAAATATTGCAGCAGACTAGCAAAACTTTACCAGTAAGCCATTGAAGCAAATCAAGATTGACTATACACAACTAATCAAGAAAACTTGTGAGTGCTCACAACTAATAAATTCCAACCTTCTATTTTCACCATAGATTGCATACAAAAAAAAAAAAATTGTAGCAGACCTACAACCTAAATATACTTACAAATTAAATAATACAAGTACATAATCCACTGATCTTCACAACTATGGTAGACTGAGATACTTCTTCTCAACACTTACTTTACATTTTAGCATAAAATAGACCAAACAAGACAATAATAATACAAGGAATACTCGATAACACTTTCTTTCTCTTTTCATCTTTAAAGCTTTCTTCTTCAAATGGTTGGCCATAGATGCTAAATCCTTGATTTCTACTTGCATAGAGTCTACATCATCCAACTTGCCTGTTAATGTAGGTGGAGGTTGATGTTGTCCTTTAAGTAGCTCCAAGATCACCTTTGTCGTTCGACCGAAGAATTTTACATCGATCCATTTGAAATATTTGCATTTCGAGTCTTCTCTATATTTGGCGCATCCATGAAATCTTCTCTTGGGATTCAACCGAGTCCAAGATGTTCTTCTTGGACTTGGTAATCTACAATAACAATTACACTCACCTCCTTCTTCGCTTTGTTGAAAGGAAATTGAGCCGTTGCTGAAGCTCTTGCCCTCCATTTGCAAGCGCAAGCACTTAATTTGGGGGGCAAACCAAAATAGGGTGAATTCAGTTGGTTAGGGTTTTCAATTTGGGATTCTCTTTTAATTTGGGGATTTAAGGTTCTTCTTTGGGGGAAATAAGCTAAACTACATCGTTTTGAAATGTACATGGTAACTCTATATGCTGACTAGACCTTCGGCGAGCCACATCGGCTTCATAAATTAATAAAAAAATGCCACATCGGATTTTCGGCTAATCAAATCGGAGTTGGCACTCAAGTGATTGGTTTTTAAAAAGTTTGGCACTTAAGTGATTTGGCAAAAACTTTTAACGCCAAAGTGAGCACCGTACACAACTTATAGCACTTGTAGTGTCCTTGTTCCCTCTAATCGTGAAATGATAAATAGAGATATCTCTAATAGATAATATGTTAATATATTTTCTTTAATTTGTAGTAAAATATTAATAAAAAAAATATTACGTGATGTAGACTCACTTAAGTAACAAATCGAAGAAAAAACAATCACTTAAGTACATCCGCCTACAAATTCCCGTAAAAAATATTACGTGATTTTTTTAAATGTAATGTTGATGTCTAGGTGGCTTTTTCATTAAAAAAAAATCCGCATGGATGATAAGGTGGCATGTGATCACAAAACAATGCGGCACTAAAGCAGTTCAACTCCCTCTCTCCTCCAATTTCCTCCATGTCTCAGAAAAACTTGGCAACCATACGATCACTAGTTATAACTTATGGCATTGGAATGATCACTTGACAACTTGTTCACTCCTTATTTCGACCAATGTTTACAACAAATATTGTAGTTGACTAGCAAAACTTTACCAATAAGCCATTGTAGCAAATCAAGATTGACAATATGCAACTAATCAAGGAAACTTGTAAGTGCTCACAACCAATGAATTCTAACATTCCATTTCCACCATAGATTGCATACAAAAAAAAATTGCAGCAAACCTGCAACACAAATATACTTACAAATTACATAGTACAAGTACATAATCCACTAATCTTCACAACTATGATAGACTGAGATACTTCTTCTCAACACTCACTTTACATTTGAGCATAAAATAGACCAAACAAGACAATAACAACACAATCAATACTTGATAACACTTTCTTTCTCTTTCCATCTTTTAAACTTCCTTCTTCAATTGGTTAGCCATAGATGCTAAACCCTTGATTTCTGCTTCTGCTTGCATAGAGTCTACATCATCCAACTTGTTTGTTAATGTAGGTGGAGGTTGATGTCGTCCTTCAAGTTAGATGATGCTAAAAAATGCCACGTCGAATTCCCGGGTAATCAGATTGAAGTTGGCACTTAAGTGATCGTTTTTCAAAAAATTTGACACTTAAGTGATTCGGCGGAAACTTTTGCCGCTAAAGTGAGCGTCGTACATAATTTTGTGCACTTGTAGTGTCCTTGTTCCCTCTAATTGTGAAATGATAAATAGAAATATCTCTAATAGATAATATGTTAATATATTTTCTTTAATTTGTAGTAAAATATCAATAAAAAAAAAGGTTAATCATCATAGCAAAAAGTTGCTAGTGAATTCAAAAAAGTTAAAAAGAATACCATGTACCTTGGTTTTGCTGCATAGATATAGAAAATGAATAATTAATATTTTATCTTGTTAATTTTCATCAAAACTATATCTTCGCCAGGAAACATCAAATAAATATATGTTTTTAAACTCACCGAAGTATGAAAATAATGCAAATATGATGATCTCTGTAAAGGGATCAAAACAAAATCGACCAGTATTGTATTGAATAATTAATTTGAAGCATCAATAAATACAAAATATATTCACAAAAATTATACAAAAATTATAGTGTTAGGCCTCTATGATACACATGCAACATATTATTTGGTTGTATTTGCTATGATTTTGCAGGTTTTGAACAAGTTTTGGAGGCCTTGTGCTGCCGGAAATATAGGGCCGAGCAATTAGCCAAAAAACAGCCGGGCGACTGGCCTATCACCGGTTGGGTGAACGGAAAGTCGCCTGGATTACCCCATCCATTATGTGACTTAGCCTCCAGCCAGAAGATCTCTTCCCCTGTGTCTATCCTCTTACCATTTTTTCAAGTGTTGTCTTTCGAATTTCCAAACCACAACAACGTGCTATCAAATATCCTTTCTAAAATTGCTAGAGATGAGCCCAATACATAGAAGACTGCCCATCAGGAAGAAACTTGAAGTACTTGGAGCAGCAGGAACTCAACCAGGTAGCTCAAAGACAGCGGACGGTGACCCGAAATTAATTTAGATGATTATAAAACTCACTTAATCAGATTTATGTGCTTTACATGTTATTTGTAATTTTACAGGGTTTACACCAACTTTACAGGCATAAAGGGTTGCACGACCCACAAAATGAGAAGGCAAAGCACAAAGCATTCAGTGACCCAAGTATATAGATAATTTGAGGAGGCATCATATTTTCAGGGACATAAGAACACTAAATGTGTCAAAATTTTTGTACAGAACTCACCTTAGTATTAAAAAATTTCGCCGGCTCATTTAAGTAACAAATTAGAGAAAAAACGATCACTTAAGTGCATCCGTCAATAAACGCCTACAAAAAATATTACGTGATTTTTTTAAATTTAATGTTGCCGTCTAGGTGGCTTTTTCATAAAATAAAATATAAAAAAATTCACATGGATGATGAGGTGGCATGTGATCGCAAAAAGACGCGGCACTAAAGCAGTTCAACTCCCTCCCTCCCTCTCTCCTCCAATTTCCTCCATCTCTCGCATCAAATTATCACCACTTGCAACGTCGATGGCGAGAACTCATTTTTGCCGTGTGTTCTTCTACGGTCGCCTTGTCTCTCCTTCTGAGCTTCTTGCCGTTTCGCTTCTGGCTCGGTGGAGTCGACGCTTTCCTGGGGAAAATAATGGAGATAGGATCGAATTACTCTAAAATTCGAAATTGAGGAATATAAATCGAAAATTGAGGCAAGTTGAAATAAACGAGGGTCGGAGTTTTACCTCGAAGAGAATCTCGGACTTAAGGAAATTGGCCAGACTCTCATCTTTGTCGTCCGAAGTCGACATGGAGGAGGGTCTTCTGGTAGTCGTGATTTTTTAGTGTGCCAGTGATAATCCGATCGATTGAAGTCCCCACTGAGATTCATTGCCTGGGGAATCTTGCCATTTTGGAGGGGAAGAGAGTGGTTCCCGGGCAAAATCGAATTAGAGTTTCGAATTTGGGAAAATTCGAATTAGGGTTTCGAATTTGGGGAAAAACATGTAGACAACTTCATTTCGGGACATATATGTTGACTGGGCACGAGCCAGTTGGTTAAAGAAATTACTAAAATATGGCCGCATCGGATTTTCCGTGATCAAAATCGGAGTTGGCACCTAAGTTATTATTATTTTTTTAAAGTCGCAGTTAAGTAATCCGGAAAAAAAAACTTTTGCCATCAAAGTAATCATCGTACGAAACTTTTGACACTTCTTATTTTCTTATTCCTTTTTTAGGGACTGTTCTAACTCAAGTATCGGGTCAAGGCTTGGTTCATAGACATGCGGGTCGAGTTGATCCAATGCTATCTATTATTCCCATTCGACTCAAATATTTGAGATTTCGATACTCAATTTGCGCTCAAGCTTAACTAAGTAAAGCATTTTACAAGTACAGCTTGACTCGGCTTGATTCGGTTTTTCTCAATATGAAAAAGTTAATTTGGGTCTAAACCAAGTTAAGCTCAAACATAAGCTTGATCAACCTTAATGACTCAAGCTCTAGGGTGGATTTAGGCCTAACATGGTTGATACTCTGGATTCAGTTGATCCGCATAACCAACGTTCCGATATCCAATGATATGGTTTTGTTCCATTTCTTTTGGTTACACATTCTCATCTTTCGTTTTATCAACTTCACAAGCCTAGCAATGATCACACAAACTAAAGTTTTAAGTTTTTGACCCTCGACTCCTACTTTACTCTTGTTCTTTGTCGAACCGCATTCTAATATCAGAAAGAAAGAGGGCTTCTGTAGTTTCGAATAGAATATCTATCACATTTATCCGATTCAAGCATTGTAAGGAAATTCAAGGCGTACAAACAACTTAGGTAAGACTTACGAGAAGATTTACACAGTATGCTTTGTATCTGACATAATATCAAGAGGGCCTCTATAATTTCGAATCGGGAGGACTTGTCATCTATTACATTACAAGATCCACACATTGTAATGAAATTCAAGGCGTACGAGAAAGTTATGTAAGACTTACAAGAAGATTCACGCGTTGTACTTCGCATCATGGACAAAGTACGTAGACAAGCTAATTTAAAATACTTCCACTTGGTGAGGTTAGGTAACCCTTGATCCTGTATTCCCACAGTTCAGTCAAATAGTGTGAATTTTCATTTCTACTAGTACTAAAACTAATAAGCAAACATCAAGAAGAATTATCGCCCGCTTAATGGCTTCATGCACATTCACTGATGCAAGAGTACGCCAATATTGACCATCACCAAACTTGGGAGAATATTTAACCTTAGCTCAGTATTATGCATGATTGATTGATTGAAATACGTATGTATAAATAGAATATTATTCTCTACTGAAATTTCCACAGCATCCCAATCCGAGTTGTCTCCAAACTCATGCTCTAGTCATTCGTATCTGCTGTCAGCCAGTCTGCTCATCAAAACTAGACCTGCACGACAGAAGATTAATTAGATGCAATGTACGAATGAACATAAAGGATACATAAGAAACAACAGAAATTATACATGTACGAATGAACATGCAGGATACAAAAGAACAAACAGAAGATACATATGAATATGATCTCTGTCGTTTCTTTTTCAATACTTCACAATTCCTCCCGTCTATAAGCAGGAACAACCTTATGTTATAAAAGTCCTAGTGCTCAATCTCATGCAACAGCCTTAAGCTGAGTGGAGAGCCTAATTGAAATATAGAATAATAAGGTATGTGCAAGAATGAGGCACTAACCTTCGACTATCTTGTAGAGAGCAGACCACCAGCTATCAGCAGGCACTTCCTAATGGTACAGAGCATTTTCTATATCTTCGTTATGCTTTCCTTCCAAGACGCCCTGAAGGGTTATAACTGTGTCTTTCGTTCCCTTGAGGATGTTGTCGCTGTTGCTGTCATTGTTGTCAATATTCAAAACCTGGAGGGCATTGTTGGAATTGAGGCTGACCGATAAAGTGAAATTGGCAGTGGCAGCCCAGTAGGAAGAGGCCGATCGTCATGTCGCGCTGTCTAAGTGTTTCATTTCCATCTGTAACCTGTTCTGTTTGTTTTGGAGGACTAAGCCACGTAGATACTGCGCATTGGCAGAACCGGTGCTTTGGACCATGTTAGAGAATGTGCTCACTTCATTCAACAGCAGATTCTCTGGAGTATCGTGTTCTGCTACCTGCAGTGCAAGTTGAAAGCATCCCACTTGAAACTTAAACAAGAAAGTAGAAACGCAACAAAACAGAAATGCACGAAAAGTTCGTTTGGGGGGTCACGGTCCTTTTATGTTGGATCTAATAAGAGTGGTTTTCACTTTTACATAGTCATGATGACAAACCATAAATATGCATTTCTTGCTAGTACGGATGTATGCATGATAAATAGCAATGTCAGAACATACTTGGCCTACATTGAGCACAAGAATTCGGTCGGTGTCAATGATGGTGTTAAGTCTGTGAGCGATGATGAGCATGGTGCAGTGGTTTAATTCTTCGCGGATGGTTTTCTGGATGAGAGCATCAGTTCTAACATCGACAGCCGAAGTTGCTTCATCGAGAACAAGAATATTTGATCTTCTTAGTAATGCTCGAGCAAGACACAGCAGTTGCCTTTGTCCGACACTGAAGTTCTCTCCGCCCTCAGAAACCTTGACAGGACACAACCAACATCAATATCAACAGGTAAAACAATTCCAACGTCTATACCACTCTGCCCACTCACCAAGTCCTGCCCAGATTGACGGCTCTTTTACTATGCCTTGTGGTCTACAAGTTAGTTCAGAAGAAGGGATATTACACATTTAATTCTGCAGGTATTAGAAACTTAGTCTCTCATCAGAGATTTCTCCAGTGAGATGAGCTAACCACAGTGCATGCAGAGCATTAGAGCAAAAATGTTTATAATCATACATAGAAGATTATTGCTATTTATTTCTGACCAATCTTGTCTACATCTCGTTTAACTTCATTAGTTTTATAATCCATGCTAATTTTAACTACATAATTTGTGTTTCTAAAAGTAATGGATACAAATCTGTTTTTTCCATTGATATTGCCTCACTCAGAATGCATTGCATATGCATGTTGAACTTTTTTGCTAATACTCATTCAGTCACTTGCCTTGTACCAATTCAACTCAATTTATCTCCTTTCTCTGCCAAAGGGATTTAACCTACTGAATTGTTATTGTCAGAATCTCAACACTTGCATTTTGGACCATGTCTACCAGTCCTTGTCCTTCACAAGACAATTTTCATATCTTAAAGATTTTCTCCTTTAACGTTGTCAGGTAATTACTGATAATGTCATTAACATAAACCAGATTTTAATACGAATTGCAATGATCCCTTCATTAACATTTAATGTCTAGTAACTTTATTGCAAGCTTACCTCAGCATCCAGACCAGAAGAGTTCCTCCTCATGACATTCTTCAAATGTGCTCTCTCCAGAGCCTCCCAGAGGTCAGCGTCATTATGTTCATTGAAAGGGTCAAGATTGAATCTCAAAGTTCCTACAAAAATTGAAAAGAAAGAAAGTATTTAAGATGATTCTTATTCTCCACAAAGAAATGGAGTCTGAACGTTCGTTTTGGTATATTGTAGAAGCTTATCAGTTCACAGTGATGGAATTCAATGTATGCGGTTATGATTCGTATTATTGCCTTTGTCACATCAAATATCAGACAGCACATGATGAGAAAATTGGTCATTCTTTACGCAGATTGTTCCTTGGTTACAAACCAAAGTAGAAGGACAGTGAATTAAGCACATTTGAACTGATTAGGACTTTCAGCAGATTGTTCATTTCAACAAGAAAGCAACCGTCCAAGAGTAGCTGGGTAAAGAATTGGATTGCAAGAATTGTAAGCAGCTGTTGTGAACCAATGCTTGGTCAAAGGAGTAAAGTGTTCAAAAGCTCTAATATTGGACATAATAAGTGAGAGAGAAAACTCTCAGCTATGAATTGGTTAGAGGACACAGCAATATCAACTAGCGAGAAGACTGAAAAGCACAAACTTTGTTAGCAGAATTTCCTATGGAACATGAGAGAGGATGACAGAAATGGGGGAGGGAAGAAAGAAGCTATTTTAACAAACTTGTTAAGGTGATAAAAGAATTTCAAAGTGCCTACCTGAGAAAAGAACTGGTGATTGCGGTATGATGCTGAGGACTTTCCGCAAATCTTCCAGTCCTATTTTAGAAGTGTTGCACCCATCTATCAAGATTCTTCCTTTTTGCAGCTCGACAATTCGGAACAAAGCATTTATCATGCTAGATTTTCCGGCACCAGTTCTTCCAATTATTCCCAGTTTCTCACGGGGCGCTACCGAAAAGGACAATCCATGCAAGACGGGAGGAAGTTCAGGTCTGTAACGAAGGACCACATCTTCGAATTTAATGGATCCCGGTGAAGGCCAGCCAGGAGGGGGACGGTTTCCCTCTATTATAGCCGGAGCCTCGGAAGGCAATTCTATGTACACACCCACACGCTCTACGGCATTTAGACTATTCTCAGCATTGCTTGCTTGCATCAGAACAGCGTTCAAATTGTTGGTTATATTCAAAGTGTAGGTGAGGAGGAGACCCATAGTTGAAGCAAACGCTGCTCTGTTTTCCGCTGTTCCAGTCTGCATGACCGCAAATGTTGCAGTCAACCAGATAATTATGCCTCCAAGAGTCCCCAACCTTACGTTGAGCCAACGGTTGGAACTGATATTTACAAGGGTGAATCTGATGTTATTGTCCATGGCCTTGGCGTTTATGGTGGCCAACCGATCATATGCTTTATACGCACGTATCGTCGACAAGCCATTCAAGGCTTCTCCGAATTGCGCATAAACTGGAGATCTGGTGATTGAATTCAAGCGTTTCACTTCACGAGATGTATTCTGTTAACAACCACAAGGCAAACATTTAGAAAGATAATTATATCCAAACTTCCAAACAAATTGGCTACGGGTAGAGGACGGAACATGCGCTGAAACAAGAGACGTAATGCTATTGATCAATTAAAAGGATGAATTGTCAGCCTTGATGATTACCACCTCCTCTACCAAAAAAAAAGAAAAATGACAAAAAGATGGCTAGCATAACTGACTTCACCTTTGAGCGTAACCCAATAAGAAATTTTGGGTCTGAACCCTTGGTGCTCTTAGACACGATTATGGAAATGGTGTCTCAAAATTTCCTCTATGAAACATTTAAATAAAGGTGTGTGGTGACACAAGTACAACAAAAAAGGCAAATAGAAAATGAAAGAGTCAGCTTGTGTAGCAAAAAAAAGCCGACCCAACTTAGTGGAACGAGGCTTGCAATTTTTGCTGTAAGTAGCACAGAACATATCACTTTGTATGAAAAAAACATTATGGCCTGAGCAAAACTGTGCTCACCTGGTAATACAGATAGGCTGCATAAAACAAGATCAAGAGCGGCATTATGGCCCAAAGAGAGATTGTGCTCACAATCCCTATAAGCACAAAAGTCGAAAGTAGCTGCCAGACTTGCATCATAAAAAAATTTACAAATTGGGCGACATTGCGATCTATGTCGCCTAGATCCTTGGCAAACCTGTTGATTATTCTTCCCATTGGGTTGGTATGAAAGAAAAGCATTGGAGCCCTTAAAATAGACTGGAGCATAGAATCATGCAATCTTTTTGCTGCACGAAGACTTGAAATAATCACCCAATAAGCATTAATCAGTGACACGGTCACCTGATTCACAGAAACATGGGAGTCAACATGGAAGTTGCTAGAAAGACGTACCCTTCAGTTGACATATACCCACATCAACCAAAGACTCTAAGATACAGAAAAATAGCGAAGCTAGCAAATAGTCTGTTTTGCGGTATGGTAACTGAGATTTTCTTCAAAATTACATCATTATTTCTGCACTATAAACAGAAAGTTGTAATAGAACACGAGGACTAAGAGGTAATGTGGCTTTTGCACTTCATCAATAATCAAGAAATAAATTATAGGAGCACAATCTGCATAAAAGATTGTAAGCTTGGAGAAACTAATTTGGAGATCTAACTGAATTTTGACGTACCTGTCCAAAGGACAGGAGTGCGTAGATCAATATGAAGAATCCTGGTCTGTAGTTCTCCGAAGTGCTTTGATCTGTCCAGAAACTCAACCACGTACTACTTGAAATTCGAAGAACTTCACTTGAAATATAGCATATAAAGAGTACTGCCACCACCCACAGGCCTCCCAGTGCCCCTTTGTACCTACAAATAGATTTAGCGAAAAAGAAAATCAATTCATATGCATGTCACACATATGTAGAATTAGTGCCATGTAATTATATTCAATGTGGTCCAAATTTATGAGTCCTCATAGATAGAGGGGAAAAAGCATTTTACAAAATAAAACAGAGTGTTCGTGGCTTCAATAAAAAGGAATTAGCACATGCATGGACCATTGGTGTTTATAAGCATTTAGTGATAAGCATGAAAAATAGTTATCACGTGAACGAAACCTAAGCATCACAGGAAAAGGTACATAGAGACCTTGTGATGTCAAGTGAAGCTGAGAAAGAAATGTTGTGCTAACTTACACTAAATCAATATTGCCTCCATACAGCCTTAGGTGATAGGTGGATCTTCTTGAACTTTTTGTTCAAGATGTCATGTGTATATTTGAGATCATTGAATCGGTTTATTTGAACCCTATTCCATTGTAGCATTCAAGAAAACTTTTAGGTCATGAATTGTTACCCATTTTTAAGCCTTTTTGTAAATAACCTGTCTATACAACAAGTGTTAGAAGATGAAGCTTCGTATCATGCATTTTAGTACCTATTCAGGACTTTCAAACTCACGACGCCTGTTTCCCGTTCCTCTTGCTTAATGAGTACGGACTTCCCTCCTTTACCTTTGTTCCCATGACCTTGATCTTCTGGCAATTCGTCAACAATGCTGTTAGCTGATGGTTTGGATGTTTTCTCCTCTACATTTTTCTTCTCCCCCTCGTCATCCTCTTCTGTTAGTTCCTCCATTTTTCCTGCATTCTCCATAAGTTTCTGGAACAGTACCCCTCTTCTAGAGAGCTCCTCAAAAGTCCCCTCCTCTTTGACCATTCCTTCATGAACCAAAATGATCCAATCCACTTGAGGAAGAAAATGTAGTTGGTTGGTGACAAGAACCCGGGTCTTTTCTCGCAGCTCTTCCTTGATACAGCTATTGAACACCTGTAGGTTACCACGGGTTAGTACAAGCTAATACATGAATTGGCCTCATTTCTGAAAATTCATAAAAGAGATGCTACTGAATGGAAGATCTTCAAATATGAAACTAAAGCTCACTTCAGACATCGAGTTTAGTCGAGCCAAAGGTTATGATACCCCATGCTATTAAAAATAGAAAAAAGAAGATGATGAAACAAAGACAATAACAGATATACCCAAATTGAAGTTAAGAAGTCCAAAATCAGAAAATGCTTATGAGTATTGAAATTAGTGGACGTTGCTTGGAGTATCCCATGATTGATTGCAGCAACTTATCTTAAGGGAAGGAGTGTAGGATCAAAACTCTTTTCTTTGTTTAACTGCAGCATTTGAGCATGCTTCGCGTAAAAAGCTTTTCAAGTATACAAGTAATTGTTGAAGCCGTACAACATCAATTGCTACATCTTCAGTAATTTGAAGTGACTAATATTCTGTGTCGTGAATTGTATACCTGTCGACCAACATGAGCATCCAGAGCACTAAAAGGGTCATCAAATATGTAAACATCTGAATTCGAGTATACAGCCCTGGCCATGGAAACCCTCTGCTTTTGCCCTCCGCTTATATTCACCCCTCTTTCACCAATCTCTGTAAGATCAAGACCCTGAAGAATAAATGAAACAGATAATTAATGTATCACATCCCGCATTTAATAAGAGAATCTTGTGAAGCACTGAGTCCCACTTAACTGGAAGCAAATCAAGATCATGCTCCAATGCAGTAGCACTGACCGCCTTGCAATACCTTTCCGCTTCAAATTCGGACCCAAATAATATGTTGTCACGCACCTGATATCACACACTAGGGATTAGGGCAAGAGATAAAATGATGATCAGGCGCGCAACATCACCATAAAACAAAACCAGCACTGGGCAACTTACAGTGGCATTGAAAATCCACGACACTTGAGGAACATAAGCAATAGTTCCTCGTATATCAACACATGCATCAGAGACAGGAGGGAGTTCCCCGAGTATTGCGGATATGAGAGATGTCTTTCCTTCTCCAGTACCACCAATAATAGCAACTAAGCTGCCAACTGGTATGTCCAGATTGATGTTCGACAATGTGGGTTTTTCTGCCTGAAGTTAGCTTATAATTTAGCTGCCGCTTGAAATAAGACATTGCAACAAAAAGACTGGAAATCACCACAAATGACCATTTAGTTATCCTGAATCATTGAATATCAGTTAGAATGACATTGTTACATTAACTTGAACCTTCAAAAAGAAGGCAAAAGAGATGCATTCACCCGGAGAAATTATATTTACTGAGTTTTGAGTTCAGTTATTTGGCTCCATAGACATTTAGCAAGATGAATTTTACCCCAAAAAATCACAATTAGAAATTAGCACAGGTTTCCTTGCATGATTGGTCACCTTTTTAGAAGCTGTGAGAGCAGTTCTCGCTAAACTAAATCCTTTAGTTGTTCGATGAAGGTGTGCTTTAAATTTTGATTGTGGCATCAATTTCAGGTTCATAAAAAATTTCTAATATGCCCTTTTCCTTCAAATCACAGCAGTGATAATTATTGTTTATCGATGCATTGTCGAAGGTGTTAATCCCTAAAACCTAGACAATTCATACATACTATAGTCAACAGTTTATTCACATTGAAAAGGGAAAAGCTAAGTGATGTTGCCAGACAAAATGAGGCATATGGTTATTTTACCTTCGAGTCCCATGAAAAGTGCCCATCCTTGATTGAAATAGCTGGCT
Source organism: Syzygium syzygioides (assembly GCA_031216285.1). NCBI lineage: Eukaryota > Viridiplantae > Streptophyta > Magnoliopsida > Myrtales > Myrtaceae > Syzygium > Syzygium syzygioides. The sequence goes on along the minus strand of CM062245.1, from coordinate 14,263,079 downwards.
GTCCTGGCTCAATCAGTGGATTTGGAACTAAAACTCTCTCTTCTGTTAAAAATAGTTCCTCCAAACGTTGCAGTGAAACATTCGCAATGACAACCTGGGAAACAAAAGTAAGATTGGAAACTAAAAAAAACGTTTGCATGCACTGTTAAAATAAAGTTGCTGGCTCTAATATGAAAAATATGTGTCAGTTTTGAGAAAAGCAAAGGTAAAAACCATAATAAGCACAAAGCAGAAACTCCGACTACCACATTCCAAATATTGTAGAAGCAGTTTAATGACGGGATCAAATTACAAATTTAGTTATCACAACATCACTTTGATATTACAGGTTTAACCTTTGACTAATTAAATTTCTATTGTTTATGCTATTTCAACGACTTAACAATCAGTCTAGCTTAAACAAAAGTGTCGCATGTGGGAAATGATTGTCCACTTTTGGCACCTTTATTGTCCAACTCAAATAATCAAACGCATAAGTTAGATAATCTGCTGCAGTTCACCTCTGACATTCTTTTTTATTTCTCTAGCAGTTTGATATTGTCAATCATTTTCTTCTTCGCCAAAGCAAGATGAGTTAATATTTAAACCAAGTGAGGGTATCAGGAGCAAACATATCCAAGGTACACAATTGAAAGCAAAAACAAAATGATAGATCCACCATCCACATAATAACCGCACATGTTGACGTTGACAATGGGGTAGATTAGTAGACTGTTCTATTTGAGGGTAGGATGAAGTGAAAGAACCTGAGACATTAAGCTAGGGAGCATGCTTATAGGAAGCCGTAGCACCGCAAAAAGAGAAAGTGATGTAAATGCCCTCGCTGGTGTCAAATCCCCGCCACACAAAGTGAATGTCCCAAATGAGACAACAATTACCATGACAGGCATGCTGTTCATTACGAAGTTGTTGAACTGCCACCAAAATTAAACTCTCAGATAAATAAAAACCATCTAGCATTATGGAAGGAAAAAATGTCATGTCCACTAGCTCTTTCGCTCGCCTGACAAATAGGGTCTAAATTTATTCGTCCGATGCTACTTGAGAAACAAATCGAGACTATTTTCCATTCACTTTTTGGTAATGAATCTGCTGGTTTAAAAACAGCTAGCACAAGTCTCTGGCTACTCAGCTTACACAAAACAGTGAACGGAGTCCAAGACCAGATGGATAATTTGACACAGTAAATCAATCACCTTTCTTGATTTTACACAAACTTATTCTCAGGATGTATGAAAAGAAATAGAGAATTTGAATTGCTTGCACACGAGTTCCTATGAAAGTATTTCAACTTCCTTTTAGTCTGCATGATAAGTTTACTGCAGACCGGAAGCCAAGACAGGTCATTCCATAAATAGTGTTTTCACAACTCTTTTTAGACAAAAGCAATATCCTGCTGTTGAGGTTCTTTAATATCTCTCTCTCTCTTTCTCTCTGATGCGAATGCGCGCATGTAGGGGTGTAGATGTGCATATGTGGGCGTGCATCTGTGATTGCATACATATACATTACATCCTGACATAGACATGTATACTGGGGAAAGCAACAATTTTCCGACTGTCAATGCAGATGATTATTCCATGATCAGAAGGCATAAGATTATCTTAATTTTAAAATAGTCCATACTGCAGATAGTAGTTGTGCTCTACGGAACCATGAAAGTTCATCACTTCGTATTTCTTGAACTCTATATTGAAAGCTCTTTTCCCAAGCATAACATCTGCAGCAATTTTTCCAATGAATTTGAGTTGTTATAAAATAAACATAGCCATAGAGAATGAAGGCAGGGCTCCCTGCTTATTCAACATACTTCACAGTGTCCATTGCTGCCAAAATTTCATTCATGAGGCTGACTCTCTTGTCAGTCCGCTGCAGCCTTTCCTTGGCCAGTTTTCGCATTTTTCTGATTATGACAATCTAATTCACCATGAAAACGACAAGAAAATGTAAGACAATTGACAGAAAGGGGATTAATCATGATATATATGCTAATTGAGAGTGATGATGTGGCACAGAAACCTCTTGTAGCTAATTACATGCCAAAGAACATAGAGATTGTGAGTCTAGAAATTTGTTAACAAGTGTTGGGTGGTCTTGGGCCTCTGTTACCCCAAAAGCTAGCTCAAAAGGTGACGCTTTCCCTCACACACTTATAAATTGACCATCAGCCCCTTCCACAACCAATATGAGACAACCTCAACAATCCCCCCCTCACACATCAGGGGTTGAGTCAAAGCCATGACAACCCGTATCACTCCCGTGTGACTGTTGGGTCCAGACTCGTTGGCAACCTTGGGCTCTCATACTAGTATTTGCTGGTCTTTGGTCTCTCTCACCTCAAAAGCTAGCTCAAAGGGTGAGACTTTCCCTCACACTCATAAACTGACCATTAGCTCCTTCCACAATCGATGTGAGACAGCCTCAACAACAAGCACTACACAGAGTAGGCAGAGACCACCAAATTTAACTCATGGAACGATGTACTTGTTAGACCATTTGTCTTTGGTCATAATGGCAATAAGAAATAATTGCATTCATATCTTAATGAACCAGATTAGGCTTTCCTAGAGTATGCGTTGTAGCACATAGCGCCCCACCTACATGATGTTGCCGTTTTGGCAATACTACTCTTGATACAACTGATACTACATAGGAGTTTCAGAGGATAAAGAACCTCTACTTAGAACCTAGATCAGAATGCCCTTCATAAAAATTGAAGTTAAAGAGAAATGGGACCTCCAAGTTAGCACAAATTCTAACATGTATATGCTTTAACTTAACTTGCTAAATGGTTACAATAATCATGGAAGAGATGGGTATTACAGATGTTATAGAGAGGACAAACTCTCAACAGAAAGAGAGTACAAGCTTACTTGCAATGGGATCATGAGGACAAGCATGAGAGTTCCAAGCAGCGATGCAACACCTAATTGCTGGTACAGAAGAACCATGGCAATGACAATACGAAATGGCGCCGACCATAAGTTGTGCAGTTGTTGGCATATTTGCTGAACAATATTAGGTATCACGTCAGATGTAGTTCATAAAATTCACTTTGGATGTGATTTCTGAACTAAGGAAGATGTCACCATTGACTTAACTAAATCATGTTGCAGCAATAAGAGAACTATGGTACCAGTGTCAAAAGCATGTCTGAGTTGAGTGTCTCACCTGAACTGTGCTAGCGTCTGTTGTTATCATGTTTGTTATCTTTCCAGATTGGAACTTCTTGCGACCCTCATGAGTGAGCCTTAAGGATTTGCGGAAAATGGCCGCCACCTACCAATAAGGTTGAATAAGCTATTTAATTGCTCTAACATGATAAATGACAAAGAATGACCTACACAAAATATCTGATACTAAGGATTTGCACTCATCTGGTAGAGGTTTTACCAAAGTGGACCTCAGCCTAAATCCCGTCCGAAATGAATTCTGAAAGTAATGGGCTTCGCAAAGCACACCGAACAACTGGACAAAGTCCAATCAGAACTCAATAACATATCCAGAAACAGCAATGTTGACATATCTTATGGATGAAAGGACATGATCATGGAATAATATTCAAAAGCAAGAGGCACCAACAAATATGAGTGAATGCAAACAATATATGCATATGCAACCAATTACAAGACCGATAACGATATTTATTTGAGATATCGCACTATAAAAATTTAACAGTGTGCAAACTAGAAGGAAAGGACTATCTCCTAACATAAATCAAAGCCTTGACACAAAACAAAGAAAGGATCATACCACACCAACAAAAATAAAAAAGGAATAGATGTAACCAATCCATGCGGGATCCCCTCCTTGCATTGACTGCATGTTGTAAAGAAAGATACATCAGAAAAAAAAATCCATTGCTGGAAAAGTAACCTGCATCTAATTAAATCCACCATGATGCTGAACGAAATACAAAAATATAAGGTCATTCTATGCGCAGAATATTTTTTGCCATGGAAGGCAAGGCAATTGAGACTTCAAGATAATGTACCCAGAGAATAGAACAGATAAGATTCTTATGGAATCGATCATAGTCCCTATAGTCATTATGCCATTGCTGTTCATTAGTTGTCCTGTGTATATTGGGGCAGCTTCTCTGTCACAATAACACATCGAGCACACCGAAATAATTACTAGAAGATGACATTTTATGCTAAGAAAAGCATGTTAACTCTCTTTCTGCCACGGTCTGCCCCCTATGAATAGCCCTTCAAGTTTGTCATCCAAAGATGGTCTGTCGAACAATATTCTAATCATTTGATGGGCAAGGTTCCATGGAAACAATTTTCCTTAATGAAGCACATATTTCTAGAAGATAAAAACTCACAATTCTGGGATTTCACCGAAATAGTCCAGCATTGATTTAAAAATTGATGCCTACACATTCATCTGAGAGAGACACACAAACATGGAACAACTTACTTGAAGGAGATGGTTCAGCAATGTGGGCCCTGCAAACTGGGAAAGATCTCCCCCAATCTGTAGTTATTCATGTAAGCAAGAGTTACTAAGCTTCGAATGAGCATTGCATATTGAAGTAAACAGGATGCTCTTGAAGGAGCATTGTTATAGCGATTGTTCAAGCTCAATCACGAGACAAAGCTTTAAAGACTTCAGTCCCTTCAATACTGCTTTTTTCCTTTCAGATTCATCAGCTTTTATTGTTCTGCTCAACAGAAGTTATTATGTAATGAGGAATGCATAGCATATGGCCATCATGATTCTACTAGGAAAGGAGTTACAACACTTGATTGAGCACCCATTCAACCCATCTGAGGAATCTGAACATTTTGGGATGAGTCTGGAATTAAATTAGATCATGAAGGTTAAGTATGATACCTTAAAGAATCCCCCCAACCAAAACCTGAAGAAGCAAAGCAAACAAATAAAATGAGAATGAGAACATTCAAACAATGAGGTAGCTTACAGAATAACACTGTACAAATATCAGTGCACTGTCAAATCAAAATTGGAATGAAGAATGGGAAATGAGATGCAATTCAACCACTACCTTCCCCCTAGGCTGTTGTTCAAAGCTCTTAAAAGCCACGGTTTGGGCCTTTGAGACTCTTTGACCCAGCAGTTCTGGAATCTGCAAATAGGATATAATTGCAATGCTTCAGAATTGTATCTGGATACACAAAAAGTGGGAATACCGCTAAAAAAATGTGGTTGATGTGAACCTTTTAATCAGCGTCTCAGTCTGATCCCAAGAGTCTAACTTCCAAACATCCTTTTCGGTAATTGGTCTTTTGTAGCCTAGCTGCATAAGTGGAGTCATCCACCCAAAGTATATCCCTTTAACACAGAGAGAGAGAGAGAGAGAGAGTTACTGTCATTAAAAATACAACAATAAGCTGCTAAATAATAAAACACTAAACAAAATCCAACGTTCCATTTCTCTAGTCTCCCAAAGAAAGGTCTCATATCACTTTTATAATTCGCCTGAGGGAAGAAGAGATAAAGGCAAACAGGGAACCAACAAATGCCACCATCAGAAAGCAAGCAAAACACAAGTAAATTGGACTTGTTAAGCAGACAGAATCTGAAATGTCAAATTATTAGTTCATTATCAGTTCTTATTGGATAATGACAGGCAGTTGTTTGACAAGTCAATGCATATGACTAGCTGAACTGGTCTAGTCTTATGGAAACCAAGTTGCTCAGTTGGATAGAAAAAAATGAAGTTGACATATCACTCACTAGAAAATATGTTGACATGTCTTTCAGGACAAACTTGCTCCTCTCCTGGAAGAGCCTCATATTCAACACTATCCAGAGGCTCAGTTTGGATCATTGTATACCCTGGATGAGGGTCCAGGTTTGGAACATAGACTAAAAGAAGAATCCCAAATAGAACCTACATCAAAAGAAGCACAAAAATTAAGAAGATTTAGTCAGGATTCTTTAGATCAAGGTGACCAATGACTAAAAGAAATCTCAATAATTGCCGATGTTCATATCAAATCTGTTGACTGATGAATCCCAGCAGAAGCCGTTTGGTCAAAAGGCTAGGAAAGTTACAAACAGATGGGACAGGAGTAAAAGTTTACTGAGAGAAGTAACCTGGCAAAAAACTGTGCTGATATACAGATAAAGTGCAGACCTGCAGGAGGAAAAGAAGATGGATATTGGTCCTCCCTGAAGCATGCTGAACATGGATCTTAAACTTTAAAACAATGTGATGCAATTTAACAGAAAAACCTGGTCACAAAAGGTTTTAAGTCCCCAGGGAAGATTTTCAATTCTAGTAGTTGATTGAGTGAGGCATCTAAACCTACGATAGGCTACATCTTTGACCAATCAAAATTAGTTTCCCATTTCCAAAGGGAGATCAGGGTGCCACCTTAACTATGGCCACTCAACAGAGCCATGCTTTCAGAACTTACATATACAGTATGAAAGCTATCAAATATGAAATAGCACTACTAGTCACATGCACCAGTTCAAGGAAGCAATTCAACCATATTGCAAGACATGAATGGGAAAATCTTGCAGATCCCTCTGTGATGATTTAACAATTTACATAATATTTAGTAAAGCAGTGTGGCCACCAAGGTGAAAAATTACGCACTCTGGTGTATTTGAACAATAGAAAAGTTGATTTTTTTACTATTATCATCAATCTGCATAGTTTGAAGAGTGAGAGAGAGAGAGAGAGAGAGAGCATCTAATAACATCACTATAGTTGTCTACTTGCATTCAAGTGTATGTATAGGAGAATATGTGTTGCAGATATTCTGAAGTATGAACAGTAATGCTAAATGTCTGCCTATGAATAAAAACTAACCTATGATGCTGATAGTGGTCTCTCATCGAGAGGATGAGATTGAGCATCACAGCATCCCCCATTAGAACATGAATGAGTCCAAACCGCACGTACCATCTGAACTCCCGGATGTAAACGTGCATTTCCAGGCCAATCAGAACTAACATGCAGCACCACGCAAGAGACTCTACGGTTAGCGAAACCATCTGCCAAAGAAAAAGAACGTGCTATTACAAAGCGAATCAGACTCTCAGTTTGCCCACCAATGTTAAATAGCATCATTTGAGATTGTTACAGTTTGGTGTTCTGAAGACTTACAGTATGACTCAGATTGCAAGCTATTATGGTCGGACACAAGTCAGCAAACAACATTGAAATTTACGGCATTGGCTGTGAAATTTGGTGGGATCGCTACCAACTGTTCTAAAAGTTTAAGCTATTAAATAAAAGTGTGGTTTAATATTTAAATATTCTAACACTACCCCTCAGGCTTAGTCTGGTCTTTTTTGCCTAGTACAAAGCATGGAATTATATAATTGGGGAGGCAAATGGGGCCTGGAAATATTTGAACTCACAACCTCTAACTTTGGTATCATGTGAAATTTTGTGGGACCGCTACTAACTATTTTAAAAATTTAAGCTGTTAGATAAGGTGTGGTTTAATATTTAAATATTCTGACATTGGCAGTAGCGTAAACACATTTGTGGAATTTAAAATTTAACCATAAGTGGTAGCTGATTTGCTTCCTCAGAGGGTCAAACTTAAAACCAACGGAAGTTGAAAAACTCACATGTGCAAAGAAGGATGTTTCCATTTAATTCATTGCTTTTATCAAAAGACTAAGTTCAACATTACACAGAATATAGCGGCAACTGGAAATGTTGTATGGCTGGTACCAAGCTGCTTCGAAAAAAAAAAGCAGTTGAAACAGAAAAAAGAAATGAGAGTCAATGTGCCAGTGAACAATTTCAGTCTAGGGCTTTCTTATTTGTTAAGGTTGTGCAACTAGCTACCAAATGTAAGCTTGTTAATAGGTCTTACAATATGAGACTTTGTCTATGTGCATGATCACTCGTTAAACAAAATAACCACTGTATCAAGATTGTTCATCAAACAAAGGAATATTACATGAATTGAAGCTAGGTTCTCGATACAGTAAACTTCCTACCTCATATGGAAGGAGGCTAGTCTGACCATCCAGGTTGAAAACCGAAAAGCCCATCACCAACCTCAGCAGAGGCACGGCAACGCAGTAAAAAGAAAGCAACCCCAACATATAGCTGTAGCATTTCGACCTCAAACGGTATGTCCGGACTTTCGAAGTCCTCTTGATCAACCAAATTCGGTAGCAGCAGAGGCCCAGAAGAACCAAATGGGATATGGAAATGACCAAGGAATCAACGGCACAAGGTGTGTATGCACCGAAAGCACTGTCCGCAATCCTTGCCCAAATCCCACTCTCCACTGGCCGGCAATACCAATCCAACGGCTCGAAACCCATTTAAATGATCAAGTAAGGTTCATACTCATAGTACATCAAGCAATTTCTTCTTTGCTTTCCAATTGAAATGAATCCTTTCCTACAACAGCAAGAGTCCATCACAACTGCTTCAGTCAGAATTGAACTATATTCACTCAGAAGTCTCATTAAGCAAAAACTTCCCCCAAATCAATGAACATGTTCAGAAACATCCCTCATGAATACTGCAGGGAATTTGGAGTTGAAATAAGTTTAGCAAGAAAGCCCACTATGGCGAAATCACAAGAAATCACTGGGTTTATGCAGATTGTAGAGTGCAATGCAAGCAAAGTCACAGTCCATTGCTCTTTGTTCCAAACTAAAAGCCCAGTTAAATTTCCTCAACTTGACTTGAGCTTTTAACGAGTCCACAATCACCAAAGCAATGCTTTGAGCTATGACCCAAAAGAAATTAGAACTCCGATTTTTTTCAAACATAGTACCAAGCAATCGCCCCAAACAAAATTAGAAACAAGAAAGAACATATAACTCCACAAACCAGCACAGAGAGAGAGAGAGAGAGGAGAACCCGAAACACTCTCGAGCTGCTTCTTGTTGAAATGGCTCTCGAATTATATACACAGAGAGTGAGTGTGTGAAATAGACCGCTAAGGCAGATGAATCACCACCAGGAGAAAGAAAAAACAAAGGAAAAAGGAATAAACGAAGGGTCAAATGGGACATTGGAAGTTTGACATAGTTTCTAAGGAAATTACCAAAGCAAGTCCGAGACAGACCAGAACACTTGGCGCCAATGCATGCGCCACCGCTTACGTAGGCAACCCTCTCACACGTGCTGCAACAGACGAGGACGTGATGGAGAAATCCTCGCATGATTGATAAGGTTATATAGTTTTCTACGTCCCTATGTTTTTGGCTTCTTCCTTGTACTTACAATCATGCTAATTAACAAATGCTAACGACGGGCACTCTCTTTCGGAGTCCACCGCGAGCATTTGGACATATTCGTAGACAGGCATAATCTGCCTGCATCCTAAGATTTTTCTTTATGCGGTATTGTAAATTCATTAATAGATTGTTACCATCTAAGTCTAAAGGATGTCGATGGTTCCCCTCGCATGAGGGCTATTTTTCCCACCTTCCAGTGGGCTCGAGATTTTCTCCCCTTTATGTGTTCCTCCAAAGATCACAGATCCACCATCAACTAGTGTATATGTCATGAATTTTGATGGATCTACCGACATTTGTCTCGAACACTCACCGTCAAGATACCATTTACGTCTTTTTTTATCTTTGTTGGACTGAGTTTAAGAAACACAAATTTATTTCCTCTTTTGTACCAAATATATATGGGTCCTTTTATATTAGAGACAAATGAAGGAATTACTTCGGTTATCAAGAGTTCTTCTCAAGTTTCATAGCCTTAACCAGATTGGGATATTTTTTTTGTTGATTTTAAAAAATGAGATCGATAGTGATTGATAGTTGGATGAGGATTTTTTTTTTTTGGAGAAAAAGCTCTTGATTGTATCGGGGATATACCCTAATGTAGACTTGTTATAGAAATGATTTTTTTTTTACATAATAGAAAGGAATTCGACAAGCTAAGATATATTTAAAAGTTTCTGAGCTCAAAGAGAACCTTTTGAAAATTCGTATGCCTTCCCTTTTTATAAAAGCATTCTCCTTCTGTAGTTGGTCACATTCTATTTTGGTAGACTCTAACTTCATTCTATAGAGCTTGGTATCCTTTTTATTTCACGAAAACTCTCACTCTTTTAACGAAGAAATTTCCTGTTTCAGCTCGAAATTCTTTTTAGAAACTTTTCTCAACTCATCAAACATTTCTTTAAGCGTGTCATACATTTCGTCACATCTAAGTTCAGAAGGTTCTACCTTATCAGCTTCTGATCCTACATCAACCATCGAACATGGGTTAGCTTTTCTCTATATCGTCACCATTGTTGGACTCGCATTCTATATCACTCCACGTCTAAGCTTTCAGCGCTGTCTTCTTCTTTCCCATCTTCCTTTCTTTTTCTTCGACTGAGCACAACTCGGCTTTATATGTCTTGGTTTTTTGCATTCAAAACATGTGATTTCTTTGCTTTTCAACTCTTTTTTCCTTTTGAACTCTTACTTGGTTCTACATGCTCGTATCCGTTCTTTCTTTTGTACTTTCTTCTTCTCATGTAGCTTCTGGACCTTTTGATAGTAAGGCTACTTTTTCATCGTTGTCTTCATTTGATGATGTATTATCTGCATCGAAAGGGTTAGCATTAAAAACAATAGCCCTCTTACCTCTTGAGTTGTGCTCTTTGTTTTCAAGCTCAACCCCGTAAGCAATGAGAGTTCCCACGAGTTCATTCAAAGACAACGGTTGGATTTTAAGAGTCTCTCAAATCTTGGGGCGAACCTGAGAAACGTCAGCCCAATGCGTCCCAACCCATAGATCCCATGTCGGTTTCATCAATATCAAGGGTTTAGATGTATTGAGCTCACATGCACACATATTACTTGAGAATTTTTCCATAACAACAGCGATAATAAACTTGGCATGCTTTGTGCTGCTGACGGGTAGGTAAGGCTCAATTTTGGTTCCTCAATATATACACAGCATGTTATGAGAAAATCCTCGCTGTGCGCAAATTGTGAAATGGCTAGTTTAATACACAATGATTTCAATACTATTTTTTATTCCTTTTAGATAAGCTTATATATATAGTTAAACTATTAAAGCAAGGTAAAAAATTTCCTAATATTTACATGGAAATATTACTCATTGTTCATGATAACTTGGTTTCAAATATATAAGTACTATCCTTAAACTACATTATTTAAATGTAGCGAAAACACATATAGTCGAGGAAATACTTTTTTTTATCATCTTGTAATAATTTGCATCCATTTCCTAAACTTAGCACTTTTTGTCCTATATGAAAACTCTTTTATATGGCATGCAAGTATGGGACTTTCCCGTGAAGCTTTTCTTGTTCTCTAGGGATAGGACATCATACTAAACGAAAAATGATACAAATGGTTCCTTAACTTTAGCTCAATGTATAATGTTATCCTTGAAATTTTAACTTATTTAATGTGGTTCCTGAACTTTAACCCAATGCGCAATATCATCTCTAAATTTTTAATTTATTCAATATGATGCCTGAGCTTTTGGTAGATATTCAAACTAATCCCTAAACTATAAGAAAGTGTTGATTCTTTTTCTTCCGCTGATTCAAGTAGTTGGAATTTATTGATTAAACTTCCAATCAAGCAAGTTTGAACGGTTGACCAAAAAAAAAGGTTATACACGAATTATCCACATAAGAGATTGAACTCAAGTTAGAATATAATAATCCTTGTTTTTGGAATATAATATTCCTTTTAATTTGTTTAATTTGTTCAACTTGGAAAAATGATTATCTATATTTTTTGATGACATGGATTTTATATCTTGATTTAAGTTGAATATTTTACGTGGATAATCCATGTGTACTTTTTTTTTTCTCCACCATTCAAGCTTATCCGATTGGAAGCCAAATAAGCAAATTTCATCCAATTAAATTAACAGAAGGATAACATTGAATATTTTTATATAGTGTAGAAACTAGATTAAACATTTACCAAAAGTTCAGAAACAACATTAAAAGAAATTAAAAATTTATGAACAATATTACACATTGGGCCAAAGTTTACGAATCATTTTTATAATTATCCCAAAACTAAAATCAATCTCTTTGCTAGGTAGCATAAAATATTTCCGCATCTTTTCAAAAACAAAAAAGATTTGTGCTAAAAACAGTTTGTCTATTTCCAAGTTAATTATAAAAATCGAAAACTCGTGCAACTGGGCGCCCGTGGCCTAATGGATAAGGCGTCTGACTTCTAATCAGACGATTGTGGGTTCGAGTCCCACCGGGCGTGCCTGCTTCTAAATTTTTATTTGCTTTTTGATTTTGTAATTTCCTTAATAATTAGGTGAAACTATCTCATCAAAGAAAAAATCTCAGTTGCATTATACGTTTTGAAATCATTAATGACTATTTTAGAATAAATAAAAAAAATTAAATGCTAGAGGCTGAAAAATGGAGCTGAATAAAACATATAAGAATGTGCTTGTTAATAAATAAATGATTGAAGGATGTTTTTTTCTTTTTTTTTTCCCGGCTTATGAGAATGAAGTAATGGTAAATGCACGAGAACGTTATCGTCAAGCACGCTAAACGTTTTTGCTGTTAATATTTATTGACAACGAAAACGGTTGTTGGATTATTTTCTCGAGCAATACAGACGGCGAAAGATTAGGAAAATATTTTTCGTTTAGGTTAATACCATAAAAAATCTCAAATTGGTACACCTCAGACAAATTTACCCCAAACCAGTACACCTATGATAATTTTACTCTTCGTTAGTTTTTGCTAAATTTTACAGTCAAATTTTAAATTAGATGACACATAACAATTAACAGGTGTATCAGTTTGGGGTTTTACTTTCCATTTATTACAGTTTGGATTTTTTTGTAGTCAAAAAATTAATTTGAGATAAATTTATCACAGGTGTACTAATTTGAGATTTTTCGTGATATTAACCCTTTCCCTTTTTGCTGATTTTCCACCAAATAATTTCCCAGAACTCAATCCTTCTCTTATAATTGTTGCATATAGCTTCATTGTGGAAGACTTTTTAAATTGACAAGAGACGGGGCACGATGAAAAATTTATCAATCTATGAACAAACTGAAAAATCGGTGAAATATTAGTTTTTATTTTTTTTTCAAATCAATTTAATTGCCAGAACAGATTATCCAAATCATATATGAGATAACTTGAAGTTTAATTTAGAAAAAAAAAAATGAATTGCAGGGGGGGGGGTGGTGTTAACATGTTAGAAATAATTGATATTTTCAAATAAATGTTAATTAAATAGGAGAAAAGAGATATATTACTTGGAGAGAACAAAGTATGGACAGAAGGATCATGAAACTAGAACAAAACTAGTGCAACTTCTTTTCCTCAGCATTTTTGTTTTTACAGGGCACCCAAGTTCTTGAGGCCAAGAACAACCCCAACACCGATGATGTGGCCAAAGCTGCCGCAAGCCAAGGTGTCAGCGAGAGTGAAGCCTGCCGGGTCGCCGGTCTGCAGGCCCGAGTCCCTCGCCTCCAACTTCAGACCGGCAGTGGCCTTCCGGTTCGCCGACGGCGCCAACCCGAACCTCCCAGCAAACAGCATCAGGGTTGTTGTGGTCACCATGATCTGCACATACACATGATGCACCCGTTTTTTCAAATCCACCAAAATCCAAGTTTCTAACCAGAAAAAACCCGAAACAAATTGGACTCCGAAGACAGTCGAATCAGGTCCGGGCTCAGTCCGATCTCGAACCATACATAATATTTACAGTTCCTAGTCTAACACCTTTACAATGACCCGATCCGATCCACGTGGGACGAACTCTCGCTCCACTGAAAGGACAAACTCCACATTTTCACATCACTCCATAGTCCCTTCTTTTAGCAAAATTATACGGGATTCGAGGTGTCGCGGTTTTAAGACGGAGAATCTCCATGATCTCGGGCGAAATGCAAAGAAGTCCAATTTAGAAGGAAGAATTCATTGGGTATCAGTGAATTTTCCGGAAAAAGATAACATTACATGATGAAGTGCAATGTAAGCTTAGGTGCAGCTTACCAAGTTAGTGGGCGAACCAATGAAGTCGCAGCGAGCGCCCAACGCTCCCTTTCCCTTGCGCCTCATCGGCTGAACAACCGCAGCCTGAAATGGGCATGAACAAAAGTTTGACCTACTTAAGATTTGGTGCAGAAATGAACTAACAAGGCAATGCACAAGCAGCAAATCCATCAGTATGCAAACCCAATAAGTTTCTTGAGAGTCAGCTTCCTACCAGACTGTGCACAGGAGCTGCTGAAGCAGTGGGCCTGAGGCCATTGAACTGAGGGAGAGATGTCATGACTGTTGTTGCCATTGTTGTGCTGAAACTGAGAGAGATCGAGCTACAGATTTTCTTGGTCTCTCTCCTTCTTCAAGCTGTGATTTGATGATTTTGACTTTACAGATTAGTTTTCTGCAGTCCCAAAGGGTTATAAGCAAACTCAGCCCCACATTCTGCATCACAGCCACATGAGCATTCTGTGGCCTCAGATGGCCAACATTGGATACATCACGATCTTTGCCGCCGACGTGGCGTTCTGCCATTGGGTTCACCGGTTTGGATAAGGTTTCGGTCGTTTGAGGTATTTCTCTGGATATGATAGTAATATGTCCCCCAGCTTAGGATTTATTGTCTCTTTCTTTTATTTTTGGAAATTATATTTGAATGATGGAAGAGCTTAATTTGCATGAAACTCGTGCCGTCCAAGGGCCAAATTGAAATAAAAAAAAGGCGAAATTATATGGGATACTTGCCAAAAAAATCCTAAACTTATTATACGGATACCAATTATGTCATAAACTTTTCCATTTGACCAATTTGATCTTAAAATTTAGTCATTCTGGCCGATTTTGACCAGAAACCGATGACATGAACACTGATCATCCCATCTGACATAGGAAACCGCTGACATGGACACTGGAAACCTCTAACGTGGATAATTATTTTATAATTTTCTGAATTTATTGTATATTTTTTTCTTTTCTTTTCTTTTCTTTTTTTTCCATTGTGGCCGACGAGGATCGCCAGGCCTTGCTAGTAGTGGGCAAGGTTTGTCCTCGCCGGCCACAAGCAACGCAGCCCTCGCCGGCCATAGTAGAAAAAAAAAAAGAAAAGAAAACTCAAATTAAAAAATTTATTGAGAAAATTTATTTATAAATTGAAAAAATTATCTACAATAGTATCAGCTATACCACGTAAGACAGTAGCATCCACATCAATGGTATTCAGCTAAAATTAGCCTGAATGACTAGATTGACAAATTTTCAAAAAGTTTATAACTGAATGGGCCAAATTGAAAGATTTGAAACTAAATGGACCAAATCATCAACGAGACGAAGAAAGATCGAATTAGCCAACGTTGGGAAAACGGCAAAAGGACACTACAAGTGCCATAAGTTGTGTACATAGATCACTTTAGTGCCATAACTTTTTTTTTTATCACTTTGGTATCAAATCGAAGAAAAAGAGATCACTTAAGTGCCAACTCCGATAAATTTGGCCGGAAATCCGACGTGGCATTTTTTATTAATTTTTTCTGCCGACATGACTCGCTGGAGGATGAGTCAGCGTGTACAGTCAGCATTTTTTATTTTAAATAATTTTTTTGCTTTTTTTTCCTCTTCTTTCCTTTTTCCTTTCTTTTCTTTTTTTTTTCTTTTCTCTCCTCGCCGGCCAGTTACCGGTGGCCAGGCCGGCCAACGACGAAGCCTGGGAAGGGCTGAGCAAGGGCAGCCTTGCCCATGGCCGACAAGAGGCGGCCTCACCAGATCTGGGCGAGGTGACCCTCGCCGACGATAGGCAAGGCCACCCCTCACCGGCCATGGGCGAGGGGCGGCCTCGCCTGTCGCCGGCGAGGGTCGCCTAGCCCAGATCTAGCGAGGGGTGGCCTCGCCCATGGCTGGAGAGGGGTGGTCTTGCCCGTCACTGGCGAGAGTCGCCTCACCCAGATCCGGCGAGGGGCGGCCTCGCTTGTCGTTGGCAAGGGTCGCCTCGCTCAAATCTAGCGAGGCCGTCCCTCACTGGCCATGGGCAAGGCCGTCCCTCACCCAGCCCTTCCCAGGCTTCGCCGGTGGCCGGCCCGGCCATTGGCAACCAGCCGGCGAGGGAAGAAATGAAAAAAAAAGAAAAGAAAGGAAAAAGGAAAGAAGAGGAAAAAAAAGAAAAAAAAGGGAAAAAAATTATTTAAAATAAAAAATGATGACTATATACGTTGACTCATCCTCCGGCGAGTCACATTGGCATCAAAAATTAATAAAAAATGTCACATCGGATTTTCGGCCAAACTTATTGAAGTTGGCACTTAAGTGATCTATTTTCCTCCGATTTGGAACAAAAGTGATCAAAAAAAAGTTATGTCACCAAAGTGACCTCCGTACACAACTTATGGCACTTGTAGTATCGTTTTGTCTTGGAAAAACAATAATATTTAGGAATCCAGAATTTGATTTTGGAAGAGATTTCGTTCACCCAACTCTAATATCTGCGTTACTGTATCTTATGTTTTACATATAGAATTGGATTATTTGTGTCATTATGTGTTCATTGTGTCTAAGGGATAATTGTCCATAAAATCCTAAACCTATTGTGCGCCAGCCTATTCAACTCTAAACCTTTTAATTGTACAAATTTAGTCATAAGCTTTTGGATAATTTGTTAATTTATTCCTTTCGGCCAATTTTGACCGGAAATCACTGATGTGGACGCCGGGCATCTTACATTATGGGTGCATAATTAGTACTGACGTAAACAATTTTTGCTTTTTTTAAAAAAAATTCTGAATTTTTCCTTCTTTTTTTTGCGTGAATTGGGTCATGTGAATTGATTGGTCAGACTTATGTTTTCTTTCTTTTCTTTTCTTTTCTTTTCCCTTTTCACTCTTTTTTTTATGTTTTTATTTTTATATATTTATTTAAATGTGCATTTGATTTGTAGACTAAAATTAAGGTAAGAACATTGGGATAAAGATTAACGTCTCATCGCAGCAATGAAGATGAATGATTGTGACAAACTTAATACATCTAAGACGGTAGACTTCGACTTTGAGGGCTTATTAATAGAGTCATTATGAGATTATAGCACTCTGATAGAATCTAGGGTTCCTCAAATAATGTAATATCTTGCACCGGGTAGTATTATCAATCCTGGAATTGTACTCGTTAGAACGCAGAAAGCCGAGATGAGCCACCTCTTGGTGACCCAATATAGCTTGGCACATCGTAATTTGCCTCAATCCAATTTCATCTCTCACTCAGGTCACTGAGAAGCACAAAAGCAAGAAGATGTCAGTTATTATCGTCAAGCTCATGGATTATAGTATTTCATGGATTATACGGTCGAATGGAATGAATATACATATAAAATGAGTAGTAATAACAACAATCTCCGTATGGTAATCCTTAGTGCCTCAAAGGGACGAATCATGAATTTCAAGACATACATGTTACCTTGTCGTTAAGTTCTCAACTCACTTTCCAAGGCCATGATGAAATCTATCTCAAACTCCTATATATTTAGGGCTTTCTTGGTCTACTTTAGCCAGAAGAAACGACAAGATCAGATCCATTTGACCAAAGAAATTTTAAAATTTATCATTACAATCATTGAAAGATCAATGAGAAAAAATAAGAAGCTTCTAAGCAAAATGAGAGATCTCGAACTATCCGAAGAAGATCAAATTGAAATAGAAGAGTATTGTTGATACCTAAATTTTGACATGTCATTTAGTAATTTATTACATGAAAAATTAGAAATTGATTTTTGATCCCTAAAAAAAATATTAATTAAATTAAAGAGCATATAGGCACTAGGAGAATTGCATTAGTAGAAATAGGATTTACCAAGAAATTTTAAAAAATGGGCAGAAAAGAAAGGGGGGGCCCGCTTGGCGCGAATCAGGGCTGTCCGCCTCACACAAACTCTAGCTCCCGTCCATCCTTCGTTTGGTTGTTGTGTGTGTTGTTGTTTGTTTATTGAGAGCCTCGGCCCTGAGTCAAGTCACGATTGAGCCAAGAACCCCTTGTTTCGGTAGTGCACTCTAATTGTTGTTAAAATGCTTGAATAAGATCCAATTTTGTTTAGTTGTTTTGGTCAGAGTCGAGCCATCGGTGCTTAGCCTCGCCTTGTCAAGACATCCTCGTGGCGTTTGACATTGCTGGGTGTTGGCCGTTTGGCCATTTCGACGCATCCCTGCCGCCTCACCCACTGTTTTTGCATTTGGCCAAGAGGGGGTATCCTCAGCCTGCGGCATCGAGATCGGCTACAAAACGGTGACCCAGGTGAGGGTGTCATCGTCAGAGTGGCCGATGTTTCTCAGTCCGTGGCCACCATTGTGGCAACTCACGGAGGCTATGGATCTCATGGATTGGGCGCTCGAGCAACGCCCATAGTGGCCATCGATGAGGCATTGCCGGCTAGGCGGGAGACAGGCCGAGTCGACTCTCGATGCATCCTAGGCCGGACGGAGACAAGTGGCATCTCTTTGCCGTGGCCGCCTCCGTTGCGATGAGGCTACCGCGAGGCTACTGGGGAAGAAGTCGCGAGAGGGAGTTGGGTCGGCCAAGCCTGGACCAAGTCGGGCCCAACTCACAGGTCTGGCCAACCAGGCCTGATTTGGTTTCTATTGGACCGGCTTAATATAATTATAGCTTAGGTTTGTAATAGGTTATGGGCTAGGCTTAGTTTTTTGCTTTTTTTTAGGGTTGCCAGACTGGGTTTATTTGCAAAGCCCAGTCCATTTATGGACTTGGACCGACACGCCCGGGTCAGATTGCCTATGGCCGGCAACTGGTAAGCTGCCGACCATGTGTATCCCCCATTTTTTAGGAAAAGCAATAAAAAAAAGAAAATGAAAAATATTTAGGAAATTATAAATATATATAAATTGTCAAGTCAATCGAGTCTTTATAACTAAGTTACCTTATTTTTTGTGGGATAAGTGTACACGAAGCCTTAAAATTTATCACGAAAGTACAATTAAATCTTAAAATTTTTAAAAAGTACAATTAAGTATTAAAACTTGTCACGAAAGTGCAATTAAGTTTTACTATTTTTTTTGGGTTAAAAAGTCTTACTACTTTCAAAAAGTGCAATTAAGTACTAAAATTTGGCAAGTCTGTGCAATTAAGTTCTTCTATTAATTCCGTCCAACCTGATAAACAAAAAATGCTAACAAATTTTAAGGTTTAATTGCAAAAACTTAACAAGTTTTATGACTTGATTGCACTTTTGTGATAATTTTTAGGACTTTTAGTATACTTATCCCTATTCTTATCGAGAGGACCCAAACTCTTTTCCTTTTGAAGGAGAGTTATAAGAGCATGGCTAATTGGTAGAGAATTTCAATGCATATAGCCTTCACATGCGATTACTTAAACTTTTAGATAAACCGGCAGGGATACTATAGTCATATGTACTGTTAGAATAATAAGTTATGTACTTTAACATTCTCAAGACTACCGCTTGCCTCACTACTTAGGATTAGTTTCCATGCTTTATCTTAGGTCAAATTCCAATTTTTGCATAACGATGAGTGTCATAACAATTAAATACAACTATACCAATTCTCCCGAAAAAACAAATCAAATAAAAATTTGGTTGCTTTATTGAGGCCTTAAATACATTTTGTTGTTAGAATGTCAATCAAAATCAGAATTCGAGTTAAGGACTACCAAGGTGGTTTCACAAGATCATAAGTTCATTTCACATCATGAATGGGACAGCTTGTATTGCATTACTTAACTGTGGCATGCTTCATGTGGAGATCTTCAAATCATCGCCACCGATACCACTTGTTAGTTTAACGTAGTAGAAACCCGATACTTTTAACCAAGGTGGTTTCGCAAGATCATAAGTTCATTTCACATCATGAATGGGGCAGCTTGTTTTGCATTACTTAACTGTGGCATGCTTCATCTGGAGATCTTCAAATCATCGACTTCAATACCACTTGTTAGTTTAACGTAGTAGAAACCCAATACTTTTAACCAAGTGATCATCCCAAGGGAGTGCAAGTCTAAGATCATCAATATATCCAATTAGATCAATATTAACAAAAAAATTTAAGAAAATATGTATGAGCCAATCATAAGATATTAACACCTCTACCATACACCACATCCTCGATGTAGGACTTTTTTTAGTCTAAAACTTTCCCACCCATATCATCTCTAACAGGTCCAATGAAGCAAAGAGCAATTTCCTCTTGTGGGGATAAAATCATGACACGAGAGTAAGATCTGGGATATATTTTATTTTTCCTTTGACCAAAGAAAATAAAATCAACCTGTGAGTAGACAAAGGGCCGTACCCTAAACTACCTTGTAATCATTCACATACATTATTACATACCCATCCATTTATTTATATGTCTTGGGTGTTCAAACATTGTTCATTTGTCAAAAAAGGACATGTACAATGGAGGGTCGAGTCCAAAATTAAACCTGACCAATCCCAAAGGTGTTTCCCAGCTTCAATCATGGCCACTAGCTCTAGACCCTAACCAGGAGCTTTTTACTCCAATGACCACACGGACTGGTGAGTTTATATTTGAATTTCGAACACTTTTAATTTAACTGTAGAGATCACAAGCAACACAGCATCAAACGCGTTCGCAAGCTCGAACTCCCCACCAAATCCATACGCAATCAAAACCCATCTCATTAGTCCCACCAATAAATGTGGAACCAATTACTTCCACTCCAGAATTAATTAAATATAGTTTGAAAATGAATTATTGGCATTATTGTGGTGAATAAAGAAATCTTCACTGCAGCATCATGCATCACGTGCACTTACTAGAGTGAGCATAATCCGGATGGGCGCTTCCCATCATAGAATAGAAAACTGCCTACTAAGAATTGGTTTTGAAATATTAGAATCGAGAACCGCCCATTGGTTGCATGGATCCACTCCAGAACCGGACCACTGGTCTAGTCCAGTTCTTGGGTGTGTCCATGGAGCCGGTTCTACCATGCTTCACGCAAATGGAGGTGACTTAGATTAAGAGAGGGAGGTGATGAATGGCTGAAGGCAATGCCGTGAGTTGATGGGAGTTAAGAGTCGATGCCATAAGTCGATGGACAATGAGCTTAAAAGTCAAGATCATGAATGAAAGATAGAGAGATGACTCAGACAAAGTGAGAGTAAGACAAAACCAGCACTTAGTTGATGGGTGTTGAGCTTTATATTAGAGACTTTATGGTTTTTATTTTTCTTAAAATATTTTTTTGTTAGAAATTTTTCTTAAAAATTATATATATTACTGGTTTGGTCTGGTCATGGTAGACGGTTCCATACCTAGAACCGGGAACCGGACCGGTATTCACCGGTTCTAGTAAATTGGAACCGGGAACCCGACCAATCCCCATGGGAATCACCGATTCTTGTCCGATTTCGGGTGGTTCGGTTGCGGGTGGTCCGAAAGGTTCCCGGTTCCTTTGCACACTCCTAACACTCACCAACCCCCGGAGAGAGAGAGTTGGAAATTTACAAAACAGGATTTTCAAGGATGTCGCTTTTGTTCCCTAGGGTTTTGTGATTGCGAGGTGAAAAAATAATTTCTGAAGAGAGGGATAAAAGGGGATGATGAAGACACCATCCGAGGAAACATGGCCAACGAGAACGATAAAAACTAAAAAGTAAGAGGACAAACAAAAGGAAAAACACAACCACCAAGGGCCAATGCAAGGTTGTCATTAGGGATAATGACACAAACAATCCTTAAACTTTGGCACAATGTGTAATTTAGTTCCTCAATTTTTAATTTGTTCAATATAATCCATGAACTTTAGGTTAATGTTCAATTTGATTGCATTGAACATTTTTATATAGTTTAGGGACTGAATTGAACATGTACCAAAATTTCAAGAATGACATTGAATAAATTGAAAGTTCATGGACCAAACTAAACATTAGCATAAAGTTAAAGGACTATATTGAACAAATTAAAAGTTCATGGACCAAATTACACATTGGGCCAAAATTCAGAAACTATTTGTGTCATTTTCCCTTGTCATTATTATCATATTAGTGGTGATGGCGGTGACCGTGGGAAAATATTTATTTGTTTGATTCATACACTTATTTTATTGGAGTATAGTCTCTTCTAGAAAGTCACGGTGCACTGATACTTGAGAAAGGGTTGGTAAGTTTACGAAATTAAGCAGTTCAAAGTAAATTAGCAATAGGGCACACGTACAATTGTGCAAAAGAGGAGAGGAGAGGTTGATCTTGGTGACGTGAGTTTGTAATCAAGCGAGGCGTTAAAGTGGTGGAACGTTGTTGGTAGGTTGAACCAGTGGATGGGTTAAGACCCTTTAATCCATATTGGCTTTGTGTGAACCCTTCCTGCGAAAAAAAGGGACCCTCAATCACCCCGATAAACTAGCGCGGAGAGAGAGAGAGAGAGAGATACTTGACGGGGAAGAAGTGAAACTATCCTAAGTATTGCATCCACTTCTTGTCACCACCCCATTTATCATTGGATTCTGTTAAGGTAATTAAATATTAAATCACGCCTTCATGTAACAGTTTAAGCTTTTAGAATAATAGGTAGTAGTCTCATAAAATCTCCTTTAATATCATAACTGGAGGTCTTGAGTTCAAATCTTTTTAGGCTCCATTTATCTCTTCAATTAAATATGTCAATATTTAATACTAAGCTGAAAGACCAGACTAAGGTAAGGGAAAGTGTTAAAGTAATTAAATATTAAATCGCACTTTCATCTAACAGCTTAAGTTTTTATAACAGTTAGTAGTGTGTCTCACAAAATCTCATAACTTCAGTTCATGCACCACTTCAGTAGACAACAAAAGAAAAACTTAGCCATCCATTCAATCTCCTATTTCCCGTTCTTCTGATCTCTCTCTCTCTCTCTCCCTCCCTCCTCTTAATCCTTGCCATGCCCTAGCCCACCAGTGCCCTCCCGCCACCTCTCCTTTGCCCACAATGTTGCTAGTGACCTTGTGGCTTACCATCAAGAGCGATGCCAACCACCGAGCCGCTGGACCTTCCTAGAAGCGCCCCTATCTCTCTCCTCTTCCCCTTCCCCGCATTTGAGAAAGAGGAGAGGCCGAGCTTAGTGAATCGAGCTTGTAACAAAGTGGGACATTAACATGATAGAATGTTATTGGTGGGTTGGACCAGTGAATGCGTTAAGAACCTCTAATCCATATAGGCTTTGTATGTCGTGACCTACCCCTTGAGGGCCGCCTCGGGAGAAGTAGGTTTAGAGGTACTTTACGAGACACTCCCTTAGTCCGTACCTTGTGTGATATTAGTTGTCTAAATTTACGTACTTTATTTAGAGTTGCCACTAACCACGATTAAAGATCAGCTAGAAACCTTAAAATTAAGACGTGAAAGTATCGTCTCGATACATACGCAACCAGATATTCTTAGGAATCGGAGACTTGATTATATTAGTTTTTTTAACTAATGCCCTTTCGGTACATAAACTCGACTATTTGTTAACCAATATGTAGGGGCAGTCTTTTTTATCAATCGAGAATCTTGAAATTTCGTCTTAATCATTCTAAAGAGAACAACAAAGAGAGTATTTAAAATGCACAATCAATTGAAATCAAAAATGAAAATGTACAAATAATGACCTAGCATAATCTCTAAAAGAAAAAGAAATAAAAAATTTCTAAAGTAAAGCCCTAAAGGCTTATTCAATTTTGGATTCAATTTTTGTTCAAGCCTAAAGTGTCTATTGAAAGCCCTAAACTAAGAGAATTCTACATTTTTTTTAGCTTTTCTCGCATTTTTTATTTTTCTGAATATTCTGAAATTTTTTATTTCTATTTTTTTATTTTTTATCTCGAAAAAAAGGACTCTAGACCCCGGTCAAGGAACCCGGTTTAATTAGCCGGTCTGACCCGGACCCAAACTAGCAATTCGGACCGGTCCTTAGGCTCAGTCTAAATTTGGGTCTCTTCTGATGAGCCATCACAACAAATCAAGCCCGAGAACTAACTTCGTTTGTTTAATTTATTTTGCCCCAGTTTCGAGTTCAACCCAATCACACCAACATTGAACACTTTTTGCAGCGCAGCCTCCAACCCGACCTCAAATCTGACCCGAGTAACAAGATCTGATCCGACTCTAATTTATTTCCATCTTTTTTATCCCTATTTTCTATTTTTTGATTTCTTTATTTCACCTTTTTTGTTTCTTCTTCTTTTTTATTTTTTATTTCTATTTTTCTGGTCTTCTTCTTCATACCTTCACCGAAGTTTCTACACTGCACTTCACCAAAAACCATCGGGAATCTATTACCACCGATTCTCTAACCCTCGCCATCGGCCATCTATTCCAGCCACCGTCGGACTTTCGTCGACTACAAATTACAGCCACCGTCGTCGCTCATCACACATCGGCCACACTAAAAAATAGAGCCTCTTATTCTCAATCGGTCACCAATCTCCATCTAATCCAACACGATAAATCTAAGCACTCATGAACACACGAAACAAGGATAGAGAACTCATTGTGGCGGCCTCAAACCGCTGGCTTAGCTCCGGTGAGCAAGCGAAAGAGATGACAGGTGTGAGACTGGGCTGGGGTCAGAAGAAATGGGCTGAAAGGAAAAAATTGGGCCCAAAGACAAAATAAAGAAAAAGAGAAAAGAAGAAGGGGGGCCGAATTCAGCCCAAGCAAGGAAAGAAAGGTAGGCCCAACCCACAGCGGGCCGAACGCGCATATTAGGCCCAATCAAGCTGGGTAGAACAAGAGATTTTTCTCTCTTTTTTTAAATTTTTTTTTTGAAGTTTTCTGAATTCAAGGTGTTAACATTGCGTGACCCCTTATCGGGCAAAAAAGAACCCTCAACACCCCAATTGAGGGAGAAGCAGTACTGTCATTAGTATTATAGCTACTTCTTGTCACCACCCCATCTATTATTAGATTCGTGCCATATCCCACTCCAGTAGACAACAAAAGAGAAATTGAGCCATCCATTCAATCTCCCATTTCCCCTTCTTCTGGTCTCTCTCCCATCCCTCCCTCTCCTTTTATCCCTTTGCCATGCCCTAGGCCCCTAGCCTCGACGGTGCCCTCTCGCCACCTTTACTCTTCTTCGCCCACAACGTCGCCAATGACCTCGTGGCCTACCTTCAAGAGCAATTCTAACCAGCAAGCCACTAGACCTTCCTAGTTGCGCCGCCATCTCTTTCCTCTTCCCCTTACCTGCACATGAGAAAGAGGAGAGGTTGAACTTTGTGACTCGAGCTTGTAATTGAGTGGGACATTAAAATGGTAGAACATTATTGGTAGGTTGGACCGGTAGATGGATTAAGACCCTATGAACCATATAGGCTTTGTGTGATCTCTTCTCGGGTAAATGAGAAAATATTTAGTGGTTTATTCATGACACATCACGTGCTTACGTGGCATTCATAAACCCACATGGACCACTGATAATAGGTCATATGACACTGACCCGGAATAAAAAAAAATAAAGCTATGTTTAGTTCCTCCCTCCTCTGATGCCTTAGAAAGAAGACTCTCTCTCCTCTGTACCTATAGGAGGAGGCGTGAGCAAAGAAGTGAAGCAATTAATGCGTGCGTTAATTGTTGTGTCTCTCTCCCCTTCTCCCTCTTTTTTCATTTTCATAATAGTTTGAATTCCATTACTTTTTCACTCCTCGTTCCCTTCCCAGAAGGCTTCCTCTCATCTCATTCTTGTTCTTAGCTTTTCTTCGTCACTTCGTTGTCAGTGGCTTCGAAAACCGCCGATGAAAAGTGGAAGGCAGGTCGCAGCGGCTGGGTCCCTAGATCCCCTCCGCCTTTGCCTCCACCCTCCCGCCTCCGTCCTCCGCCCTCTGGCCTCCACCTCCCCCCTCTTGCCGCCGCCTTGTCGCCTCAGCCTCGCGGCCTCCTCCTCCGCCCTCTCACCTTCCGCCTTCGTCCTCCCACCTCCGCCTCCGCCTCCGCTCTCTCGCCTCCGCCCTCTTGCCTCTACCTCCCCTTCGCAGCCTCTACCTCTGCCCTCCCGCCTCAGCCTCGTGGCCTCCACTAGAGAAAAGTCACCTCCACCTCCCGCTTGTCACCTTTGCCCTCCCTCTTCCGCCTCCGTAATCAGTCAAATATTTTACTGTTGGTGTTAAGGTTTAACTGATCTTTCTGCATAATCCATTTTTTTTAGAAGTCTCTTAAGTTATGTAACCCATTATTTATGGAGATGAAAGTGACTAACTGAGAAAATGTTCACAGGAAAGTTTGGAGGAAAAAATAAGACAACTAGAAAGAGAATATTTTCTCTAATTCGTGGGTCTCAAATGAGGTAAGCAACTTTCTACACCATGCTTGTTGTTGTTAGTCAAATTTTACTGGGAAAAATTCTCTCATTGTGTTTGTGGTTAATTCTATAAGGCAAGCTTTTTTAAGCCACGATTAGTGGAGCTGATAGATTTTGAAAATGATCAACAAGAACATATAGAGGAAAAAGATTGTTGTAGGTTTTGTTATCTATTACATTTATTTTCTTGGATTGCTTTGGTTGATTAAATCTAATCTAATTTTGATTATATGATATTATTACTTTATTATGGCATCGTGAGGATTTTCAAATTGGTCGATTGATTTTCCATCCAAGATATGTCCATGTCCTCAAGGGAAATTACGCACGGTAAAAAAAAGTACAAAAAAATCCTATTAATTGAGGAAGGTTATATTATGCTTTGACTTGTAATGTAAGTGTATCAATTTACCATATTGTGCACGTAGTGACATTTGTAATACCTGATATTACTTCACACTAATTTTTTTTCGGACAAATAATTGTCAGGAGTTTGTGCAATGGGTTGAAGATTAAATTGAGGAATATAGGATCTATTCACCTAAAAATGTGGACGTAGTCAATTCTAGGGAGGCATCAAGCGAAAATAAAGAATTGACAATCATAAAAGGAGATTTGAAGTTAATTAGAAGAAAAATAAGCTTTATTCTGTTAATGATAATATTATATGGAGTCATCGTATCTTTCCTTCTTGGAATTGCGATTTGTATGTTACTATATAGGTAATTATAGGAGTTAATCTTGATGGTTATGTAGAACTTGCTTTACTTTACTATGATCAGCTTAACAAAAGTTAAGATGTTGGCTCTTATTTCTCATTTTCAACAACAAAGGGTGATCGTGGAAATTGGTCCGCCATATATCAGTTTACTTTTTCTGGCTTAGAGAACCTCCGGGTTTGTCAGCCATGTACTGCACAATTATGAGTGAACTCCCCAGTTGTTAACGAATGGGTTATTTCTTCACGGGACAGTAATGTTATCTTAGGGAGATGGGTATTCATAGACCTCAAACACTAGCAATAAGTAAAGCTTCAGTTAGTGATTTGCGGTTGTTTATATATACTTGGTCGAATTCTTCTACAATCACTGGATCATCTTCTTCTCCACTCATGTAAGTTCTTTTTCTCTTGGAATGGTGACGAAACCAAATAAAGGCTAGAACAAGAATGAGCAAAATGAAAGAACCTGAACCTAAGATAGACCATAGCCACAACTTGCTCGAATGTTTTTCTGAACCTAAGGCATGGAAACCCAGCTCTAATGTGCAAGTGATGGTTGGAAAAAAGCGTGGCGGGCTCTTCTGGTGAAGGAAAGGTGAGATAGTTGAATTCAGTTACCTGACGCCCGAAAAATGTTATCACCCAGCATCTTTAGAGCACAAGTTTCTGAGTTTTGTGATTTAGACAATTCCACTGTGAATAGTGTCTAATTGCTGAAGTTGATTCAGTAAATCGGAAGTTGACTGGGGCCTGCAATTTATTCATGGCTTTCTCTCTGTCAGAATACGTAATCGCATGTTGATTTAGGCACTCTTCAGTGCATCTGACAGCGGTGGAGATGCTTTAGATGATAATTCATAATTTTGTGTTTTTGCCAGTGCATGGTCTATTACTCTCCCTCCTGCTCTCCTGAATTTATAGTCAAGCCAATTTGGTTGTGCAGTTTGTTCACGCTGTGCTACTGCTATTGCTGCTTTGAGACTTGCGAGTGCTGCTTGGAGACTATCTGTTGTTGCTGCTAGTTTAACCAAGAATTGTTCCTTCATTATGAAAAGACAATAATGTTTGGAAAGACCGTATTTCTTCTTTGTGTAATCATTTGGAGATTTTATTATCCAACAATTGGTCATGTAAATGGGTTTATATAAAATTGAAGTGTGCGTGGTATTCGATGTCTGTAATAACATGAACGTGTTTGTTTGATATTCCTCCCAAAGTTCTTTCTCTCACGTTTCAGATTCGTCGAGATGTTCCAATTTTCAAGCACCATGAATTAGGTTTATGATCACATCAACGGTCGAAGGCAATTCCTGAGAAGCTACCAATACATCTGGAGCTGAATGACAGAAAGTTTATTTACATGTCAAAATTTCATATAGAATATACAATTTACAATGACTAACAATAGAAGATGGCATGTTATGAAAACAAAACTGACCATAGTTGTCGTATTTAGACTACCAAGTCATTGCGACTTTAACATCTCTATAGTCCATGCCCCTTTTATCAGTTATAAAAGACATGCACAAGTGATTTTTCAACTAGTGCAAGTTCATCCTCTCACCATCTTGCTGCCTTCCTGTCTAGAAATTTCTTACCGTTAATGGCCCTTCCACTTCTGGCCAAGTCGATGGATCACCTCTGTCACCCTTTCCATTATTAGTAAACCTGTCAAAATGGGTCATAAATCCATTTCTTAACCCATATATTAGTAAATGGGTCATAAATGGGTTAGTTATATTTAGTAAATGAGTTATAAATGAGTAGAAGTCTAATATTTGTATTTAATGGGTCATAAATGAGTTTACAACTGATTTAAACTCAATTCATCTCTCTCGCCCTCACTCAATCTTGTGCTCACTCACTTCGTACCTTTATCTCAGTTTGGGTATGAATTTTCCTAGATTTAATTAAATATGGAAGTGTTTTAGCAATATGAGTTTGACCAGGTATGGGTTGGGTATGGATCGAGTCGGGTCAAATATAGGTCAAGAAAATTACATTACGCATAAATGAATTATAAATACCACCCGCCTGGGTGGCACTGCCGGAACGCGCACTCTTCCTCTCGCAAAAGGTTGAGTGTTTGAATCCCGGGCGCCGCAGGGTGACTTAACCGGTGGCACGTGTGTGGTGGCTAGCACGTGTCGCCCCCAGGGTTTACTCCCCGGCTGTCGGCTGTGCGGGGGTTCCCTGAGTTACCAAAAAAAAAATTATAAATGGGTTAATAGGTCAATTTAGATCGGACCATTTATGACCCGACCCATCCATTTGACAGGTCTAATTATAAGTCGACTGCAAGGGAGGAGAACTCAGCATTGTTTGCATAGAAATAACACCTGACGTGTAACATTCGGGCTACATAATAACTTTAAGGAAGACACAAGTTTTTTACAGGAATCAAGACCGCCAATCTTAAACCTGAAACCATATGCATCGATTCAGAGTATCTACAATGATCATTCATCAAGTCATCTACACTAATCATTCATCAACTATAAATCGCCCAGTCCATCTACACTAGACGATGATGGATTCACAACAAGAATTAGAGATGCTAGGTGCCCTAGAATTATAGACTTGGCAATCGCATTCACTTGGTTTGGCTAGCCAGTAGATCTGTGAGCTTCAAAGTGTACTAGTGCATTCAAATGAGCATTCATTTCATCTCACATATGGAGAAAACAATACATCACTCGATCCAATCTCCATAAGAAGTATGCCCATCAACCATGCATGCCAAGCAAACCACCTGCAAACAACACCATTAAAGCCGTGCAACGAGTCCACACATTAGATAACAAAATTTTGGATTGAATTATCCAAAAGGATCATTTCATTAAGCATCTAAATTGTTTGACTAGAACCACATACAAGATGACTTCACGTCGAGCATCAGGGATACAGAATAACAGCTAAAGCTATTCTACAAAAAATTTGTAAGAATGAACAAAAGATACAACTATTAACTCAGGTGAATCCTCCAATCAAATCGAACTTAAATAAGAACTTCTTTTGATCACAATCCAGCATCTCGCTCATGCTACAGCTATGTTCCTTTGGCTCAAAAATCTGTAACGTCGCTCTAGTCTGTTTTCAAACTATAGGGAAAGAAGTAAGGACAATCAGCACCTTCATCGAGTTATCTCCCCATTATATCAATCAAAAACCTAATCCAAGGTTTTGAAGAATTGTTAATGCTTTTAATCAAAACTGGAGGATAACCAATCACCAAATTTGCTATCTACCCATCATAGTCAATGATCACCGAAGGCCAATCCTGCAAAAAAGGAAGAGTATCATAATAACTTCATGGCTTTTATTGATAAAATCACAAATTAAACAAGCATCATACCTTGTGTGAGGTGCCTCCTGCGCATGAAGATGGTTTTCTCTTTCGCTTTTCACTAGCACCCTTCAACTGAGTGTTTGGTACACCTTTTGGTCTTCTTCAAAAGAGATCATGCATTTGAATTTCACAGTTTTCTACATCTTCAGCTTCATTACTTTCCACCAAGAAATTAACATGATCATTACCTATCAAAGATTGCATTCCTTTGGCTCAAAAATCTGTAACGTCGCTCTAGTTTGTTTTCAAACTATGGGGAAAGAAGTACGGACGATCAGCAGCTTCATTTAGTTGTCTCCCCATTATATCAATCAAAAACCTAATCTGAGGTTTTAAAGAATTGTTAATGCTTTTAATCAAAACTGGAGGATAACCAATCACCAAATTTGCTATCTACCCATCATAGTCAATGATCACCGAAGGCCAATCCTACAAAAAAGGAAAAGTATCATAATAACTTCATGGCTTTCATTGATAAAATCACAAATTAAACAAGCATCATACCTTGTGTGAGGTGCCTCCTGCGCATGAAGATGGTTTTCTCTTTCGCTTTTCACTAGCATCCTTCAACTGAGTGTTTAGTACACCTTTTGGTCTTCTTCGAAGGGGATCATGCATTTGAATTTCACAGTTTTCTACATCTTCAGCTTCATCACTTTCCACCAAGAAATTAACATGATCACTACCTTTCAAAGATTGCATTTTGTTTGTGATATGGGAGCGAAGACGCAGCAAGGTTGTAGTTGCAAGCTCCTCTATAACATCATCGTTTGCACTAATATTAAGAACGCTGAAAGCCAATTGCATCAATCTCTTCAAGCATAATGTTTTTGACTTTACCACAGCATGAGAGCTTTGTCCAACATCACAATAAGTCCCTTGTTTTGCAGCTTTTGTCCACCTCTTCAGAATGTATTGCGAAAGAATGCTTGTAACATTTACATGTCTCGAGATGCATAAAGTATGCCAACACAACTATCCTTGCATTTCAAAGAACTTGCAGCTACATGTAATGGTTAAATCACTTGAACTAAAACAAACAACATGCCTCCTTTCACTACTTTCAGTTGCCACAATATAAGTGTGCATTGGCCCATCAATTTCGATCCACAAACACCCACAGACAAAGTATGCAAGAACTCATCCTGGAATTTCTGATAAATGACATGAGTGTATAAATTTGCAGCATGTTTCAAAATTTCACTATTTTCAACCATAATCCCCGGCTTTCCTCGAGCACACTCAAAATCATCAACAACTTCAGAATTGCGCATTTTTTTTTGTTGCTTCTCATAATGATTGACAAATTCATACAAGGTCATGGTCTTGCATGCCATATCTTGAAAGACTTTATTTGTGCTCTCACTTCTTTGTGTGGATCTAATTCCTACAGAAAAAATATCTCAACCAAATGCAGGACACCATTTATAACACAGCTGATACATGTTATTTAACCATTTGTGGTCTCCCAAGCTCCATTCTTGACATATAACTTTCCAAACATTCTCCATTTCAAATTCGAATTCACAATGATATAAAAGTTTATGCCAATAGTTATCGCGAAAACTCAGATTTGTAAGAAGATGCCCAATATGATCCGTAGCATTTTTCGCAATGTGCCATACACATAAACAGTGATTAGTATTTAAAAGAATAGTCTTAATGGCATTCGCTATGGCATGATCTTGATCAGTGAAAGTAGTCTTGGGTACTTTATTGCCCATTACCTCTAAAAAGGATCAAAATGCCCAAACAAAAGAAGCAATAGTTTCATCCAATAAAAATACACAACCAAAGAGAACATTCTTCCAATGATGATTCAAGCCAACGAAAGGTGCACATATCATATTGTACTTATTTGTACGGTAAGTTGTATCAAATATCACCACATCTCCAAAACTTTCATAGTCCAGCTTGGATACACCATTAGACCAAAAAAAGTTGGTCAATCTTTATTCCTCATCCGGTTGAAATCTATATGAAAAATTGCTTTCATTTGATTGTAAGTAATTAAAATGGTTAATGAGACTTTGACAATCACCCGCACTAATCAAATCCCTTCTCTTTGATTGTAAGAAATTTTGACAATTACGTAAAGTGAAGCCAATATTCTCTTGTTGTCCCGCTTCACCACTCAGGTAGGAGTACGCTTGCATAGCCCTTATACCAGCTCTAGCCATAGACATCAAATGCTTTTATTAGTATCTGTCATGTGCATGTATGATCTTATCAAGTGTTTTTGATTATCGTCAATGAAAGGATGATTATGATCATCCATAAACTTGTCAACTATCCAAACTCCATTTTCAATTTTGAATTTACATAAGCTTGACATTCAGTTCTCTTTACTGTCCTATAAACATCTCTTTGTTCATGAGGTAGGATTAGTGGAGAGTGTATTTCATAATTACAAAGAAATGAGCATGTTCGCAATATTTCTTTTTTATTGTTTGCCTTTTGTCCTCTTCTCACTCCAAACCCCTTGGAAATTGCATATGCATTGTATGTCTTATATGCTTCATCCTCGTTAGCAAATATCATGTCAATTCTAAATTCAAATTTTTTATCAACATTATGCACAATTATATTATCCACTACAGCCTCTACAGATTTTTAAAAGCAAAAATCTAATCATTTAAAGAGGGAAGATAAAGTGAAAACAAACTTTAATTCTAAAAAGATGAGTTATACTCATTTGTCTCGAGAACAAATCGAGCTAGCAGCAAAGTACTCGGAATAATTTGTCGAAAATTCGTACAAGTGTAAGTTACTGACCGTAAAAAATTGTGAAGTGTGCATATTTCAATCATAATTTGAAACAAGTGTAATGAAGCATGTTTTAATTCCAGTCAATCGAGTATAATTCTAGGTCTCTGCATTCCCAAAAGTTGGTATTTCTAAAGCACGATCACATACTCGGAAGCAAAAGCCTATTGCAATGTGTATGGTGAACTTGCAAGATCTACAAATTTAAAAAATAAAATAAACACAACGACTCATAGATATCAAGGATGCTACTGGCGGAAAACCCTCTAGCAAGAAAGACGCAGCAGAAAATTCCCTCATACACATTTTAAAAAAAAACACACAAATCACATCACATATCCAAAGATAAATCATTTTCAATTTTATCTTTAATTTCAGTACTAATTTGAAATCCAAACTTGAATTTGATTATAGTTCATGTGGAATGTTGGGCTTGTCAAGTGCTTAAATTGGGCTTGATGATGTTAATGAAACTTGTTTATGTTTGTATGTGGTCTTGACCAAAAAGATTTCAGGTCGTGACTAAGTCGAGTTTAATTGTTAGTGAGGTTAACTGACTCAAGTTACCAAAGGCCTCTCTTCAACTTCATCTGGTGAATCTGAAGTGGCAATGATTTGTTATTGAAACTCAGAACTTCACAATCTCTTCGAGGAAAAAATCTCCAAGTTTGCCTTCATCCTTGTTCTTGAGAGATAGATGAAAGACATCGGTGCTTGTTGCATGCTATAACTCTATCTATGATTTGTGCATGTGCATTATTTATGAAATTCGAAGTTGGTTTACTTCACGTACTTCTGCTTTGAGTTGTAAACATTCCCAAGTAGAAATATAGTTGGTCATATCTTGGTCCTAAGTTATCATGAATGTTACTTGACTAACAACAACAAGCATGGTGTAGAATGTTGCTTACCTCATTTAAGACCCACGAATCAAAGAAAATATTCTATTTCTAGTTGTCTTATTTTTCCTCCAAACTTTCTTGTGAATCATTACCTTAGTTAGTCACTTTCATCTTTATAAATAATGGGTTATATAACTTAAGAGATTTTTGAAAAAAAAATAAGGATTATGCAAAAAGATCAGTCAAACCTTAACACCAATAGTCAAATATTTGACTGATTGCGGAGGCTGAAACGGAAGGGTGGAGGTGACGAGTGGGGGGCGGAGGTGACTTTTCTCCGGCAGAGGCCACGAGGCTAATGCGACAAGGTGGAGGCCACAAAGCTGAGGCAGGAGGGCCGAGGCGGAGGCCGCGAGGCTAAGGCGATGAGGCGGAGGCCACGAGGGGGAGGCAGAGGCGGGAGGACGGAGGTGGGAGGGCGAAGGTGGAGGCGAGAGGACAAAGGCAGAAGGTGGGAGGGTGGTGGTGGAGGTCGCGAGGCTGAGGTGACAAGGCAGAGCCCGGAGGGGGGAGGCGGAGGTTGGAGGGTGGAGGACGGAGGCGAGAGGCGGGAAAAAGCTACCCAAAACCTTAAATTATGCCTACTATGACATAGTTACCGTAAATATTTTTTTGTAACATCAAAAACCTTAAACTTGTATATTTATGACATATTTACCCTCCATCAATGAGAATCATTAAAAATATGCTTTCATGGACACCAGAAAATAAACAATATTGACATGGTTCCCACGTGAGCTAAGTAAAATAAAAATGATGTTTTAATCAAAAAATCATAATGAAACCTTGGCGGAGAGTAAATATATCACATAGGTATAAGTTTGTAGGTTTTTTTGTCACAAGAAAAAATTTAGAGTAAATGTGTCACAATGGATATAGTTTAGGATTTTTAACGTCACAAAAAAATTATGATAAATATATCTCGGCATAATTTGAGGATTTTTTTTTATGACTTTTTCCCTCAGAATAACTCTACAGTAGTTTTTTATAGGGCAATTGTTGGAATCCCATGTGAGGATAGTTACAGAATGCAGTGGCATGGGAGAAGTACGATTGAATGGGAATTATATGCTCTTTTTTTGGTCTTCTAATCCAAAATGTCATGCGGACGCACCAACACAACCACTGTTCTAGCAAATGAAAAGCTATTAAAAGGACAAAAACCACATTGAACATCGTCGTCAATGGCCTCCAAGGGGCACATAAGAAAAAAAAACTTATCAAGAATCTCACCTTAGGAGAGAATTTTCACATGATGTTTCCCTAAATCTAGTACATGACTGATCAAAACTGACCCCAGAATTCAATTTTTGGGAGTGTCGATCCTCACCAATCCCACCTGAAGTTTGTCCCCATCACTGTATCTGTAACCCTACATGTCTAATCCAGTTTCTCTTAGCTCATCAAGTCGGTCGGGATTCGACCAAACCAAGATAATCAATCTCCGACTAGAGCACCATCCCCCTCTAAACTTAAGGATCCCGAAATCAAGTCAATCTTGAAAAAAAAAACAAGAAAGAGATTTTTGAAAGAAAAATACGAGCCTCACATAGAACAAGACAATTAAATTTGGTCTGCACCGTTTTAAGAGTCACAGGACTTTATTTGATAATGTGATCACGATCGCTATGAAAAGACAATAATTGAAGTGATTGAATTTGATGGGTATTGACACTCGCTTTACTGTTATATAAAAATAATCTTTAGTGAGTGGAAAATTGCGCTACTAATTAAAGGGCCCAAGTACGAGACAAGAGAGAGAGAAAGAAGGGAAAAAGAAGGAAAGAAAGGTGCGGAGTATCAAACTTTTCCCTTTTTTTTAGGTCAAGAGGCATCACTCGCTTCCCTAAATTTCCTTTCCCATTTGAAATTGATGACGATACCCAAGAATGATGTAATTTTCATCTTTCGGACCCAAGAACGAGACGAGAGAGAGAGAGAGAGAGAAAGAAGGGAAAGAAGGAAGAAAAGCAGATTCCCAAGGGCCCATTACTTGTCTCCTCAGTAATACCCAAGAATGATGTGATTTTCATCTTTTGGATCCAAGAACGAGACGAGAGAGAGAGAGGGAAGGGAAAGAGAAGGAAGAAAAGCAGCTTCCCAAGAGCGCTCATTACTTGTCTCCTCAGTAATACCCAAGAATGATGTGATTTCATCGTTCTCCATTTGTGCTCTCTCTCTTTCTAGCTCTCTCTCTCTCTCTCTCTATTAAGGATCTCTCGCGCCTCTTATCTCTCTCTCTCCTTCCATTTTTTCGCCATCAAATTCCCCCAAAGGAATAAAACTTTCGTGTAATTAATCATGTCGTCGACCGAAATCCAGAGAAATATAGCTGAGGGATCATCCGTCTGATTATAATATTATAATATTATATCATTATTTTAATAACAAAAAATACTAATAAATTAATAAATTTCGAAAATTAATAAAATAGAATTGAGCTAGGAAATTGCCTTTTCTTGCCTTTTAGTTTGATTAGTACCATGCTTGATTGCACGTTGTTTGGTTTGCATGTTTAAATTGTGTGTTTAATTTAACCTTGCATGTGAATGTTTAGAGGCATGTTGGGCCGTTATTTGCACACTTCCGAAGTATTGATTATTGTTTCCTTAGCTTGGTTGGGATTAGGACCCTAGGATTCATTATCGATAAGAAGATTGCATGAACACTTTAGTTGATAATTGAACAAGATTAGGTATCGAAAAGACACTAGTTGGGTAACTAGTGTAATCAAACCCCTGAACTCACTAAATTTATGGTTCGTAGGAGTAAGGCAATTCTCCCGTTGCTTTACTTGGATACCTAATCAATCCACCAAAAATTGATTAGTGGCAACTGATAATATTAAGAACTTAAATCATAAGTTGCAAATTGATAGAGGCTTGGGAGAGCCCAAGCTATATTTAAACTTAGTAATCCATTAGCCAAATCCCTAGGCGGTTCCACCCGGTTCGTGGAGGTCCTAACAAGTATGAGGAATGGAAAAATAAAATAACTCAATGCCCATCTTTTGTACAGACAAGATGACAAAGCTAAGTTGGTAGATAATCCGAAAAAGCAATATGCTTTGATAGACATATGAGGAAATATGAATGGAAGGATCCTGCCTTTCCCATCGTAATCTAACAAATGAACCATTATAATGGGTTCAGTAGGCAGGTGGGGCAAAGGAATATGTCTGGAGGTGCGGTTCACGACCTCAATTTCTAATAAATGTGACAAAAATAAAGCGGTGCGAATTATGTAAGAATGGATATATCTCATCATATATCACGAAACAAAGTAGGCAAGAAAGAACTTATATTCCTCAATTCGATAACAATGCATACAAATAATATTAAGGGAAAAGTTCAAATAGGTACACAAAGTTAGGTCTTTTTCTCAAAATATAGTCCAAAGTGGATATAGTGTCAAGTAAGAGTCTGAAGCACCCAATCAGTCTCAAATAAGGGCTCGAAGTACTCAATTAGTTTCAAGTAAGAGCTTAGGTTTGCCGGTCGGTCAAATGCTTACCGGTCGGCAAGCATGTTACTGTTTCGACGATCAGAATAAGAGTAATTTCGTCTTCTATTTTTTAAAAGGGCTAATACCACGAAAAACCCTAAACTGGTACACTTGTGACAATTTTACCCCAAACTATTTTTTTGACAATAAAAAACCCCAAACTGGTACACTTGTGATAATTTTACCCTGAACTATTTTTTTGACCACAAAAAACCCCAAACTGGTACACTTGTAACAATTTTACCCCGAACTATTTTTTTGACCACCAAAAACCCCAAACTGGTATACATGTGACAATTTTACCCCGAACTAATTTTTTAATATTATTTTTTATTTTTTGAATTTTTTTATTAATTTTTTATTTTTCCTTTACTTTTTTTTTTCTCTTTAACCTCCGGCCGGTCACCGGACCGGCGACCAGCCGGAGGCTGTAGCCGGCAAGGTCGGCCCCGCCAGCCGCTGGCAAGGCTCGACCTTGCCGGCGTTGGGCGAGGTCGGACTCACCCTGCAACAGCGAGGTCGAGCCTCGCCCAGGCGAGGCCGACCTTGCCCAACGTCGGCGAGGTCGTGCCTCGCAAGCGACCGGCGGGGCCGGGCCCTCGCCAGATCTGGCGAGGGTCGACCTCACCGTTGTAGGGCGAGGTCGAGCCTCGCCAGCGACCGGCGGGGCCAACCTCGCCGGTTTTGGCCTCCGGCCGATCGCCGGTCCAACGACTGGCCAAAGATTAAAGAGAAAAGAAAAGAAAAAATAAAAAAATTAATAAAAAAATTCGAAAAATAAAAAATAATATTAAAAAAATAGTTCGGGGTAAAATTGTCACATGTATACCAGTTTGGGGTTTTTGTGGTCAAAAAAATAGTTCAGGGTAAAATTGTCACAAGTGTACCAGTTTGGGGTTTTTTGTGGTCAAAAAAATAGTTCGGGGTAAAATTGTCACAAGTGTACCAGTTTGGGGTTTTTTATGGTCAAAAAAATAGTTTGGGGTAAAATTGTCATAAGTGTACCAGTTTAGGGTTTTTCGTGGTATTAACCCTTTTTAAAATTTCTTTCTTTCTTTTTCCTTTTTCTGTTTTTTTCTTTTCCTTTTCCTTTTCTTTTTTTTTTTCTCTCTTCCTTCCGCCGGCCATAGCCGGGGTCGGCGGAGCCCTGGCGAGGGTCGCCCTCGCTTGGGCTGGCGAGGGTCAACCTCGACACTGAGGTCATCTTCCAGAAGAAGACGAAAACGAAGAAGAAGAAGCAGCAGCAGCAGCAAAATCGCAGGTCATGAATCATTCTTTACACGCTCATTCGTTCCTTTTTCCATCTTTTCGTTCTATAGATTCGTTATTCTTGATCATTTGGGAAATATTCACACACCCAGGTTGAAGATAAAGATTGTACACACAAATTTGTGATAAATGAGGAAGTGTTCTCTATATAACTTTTCTCGGGAAAATCTTTGGGGGGGGGGGGGGGGGGGGCGGCGGGCCGGGGGGGCTCTTGGCCATGCGCGGATAATTTTCTCCGGAAAGATGAAGTGGGTTGCGTGGTTCTTGCTCGATCTCGACTCGGGATGCTCTTTATCCGAGCCAAGAAGCGATAACAAGATATGGGTCATCCTCATCCCTCATCATTCATGGAGATGCGATCTTCTTGCACGCAAGCAAAAGATGGGTTTCCATCGGATCTCCCATTGATTTGGCCTTGGAGAGGCAACCCTCGTCCTCACCCTCCTAGCCCAAGCGAGGGCCGCCCTCGTCAACCCTCGCCTGGGCAGACGGGTGAGGGTGACCCTCACCAGATTCGACGAGGGCAACCTTCGCCCTCGCTTGACCAACTCAAGCGAGAGCGGCCTTCGCCTTATGCCAGCCACGGCTATAGTCGACGGAGTGAAGAGAGGAAAAAAAAAGAAAAGAAAAAGGAAAAGAAAAAAACAGAAAAAGGAAAAAGAAAGAAAAAAAATTTAAAAAATAAAAGACAAAATTGCCCTTGTTCCGATAGCCAGAATAGTAACTTGCTTGCCAGCCGGTAAGCATTTGATTAGCCGGTGAACTCAAGTTCTTACTTGAGACTAATTGAGCACTTCGGACTTTTATTTAAAACTAATTAGGCACTTCAGGCCCTTATTTAACACTATGTCCACTTTTGACTCTATTTTGAGAAAAGACCCCACTTTTGGGTACCTATTTGAAATTTCCCCCTAATATTAATATAGACAACCATCCATGTCTAGTGGATCAAAACATGTTAGCCTCAAAGTGAAGAAACTTTGTACTTTTATATGCAAAGGACATACGTGTTTGATCATTGTCCATAAGCGACCTTAGCTGAATGCCAAGGATCTTATGATCAAGGTCTTTGTGAGACTATCATGACGAAATATTCGCTCCCATCACCGTTCACTAGGCCTAAACTTCGGCAAACGAGATCTCATTAGTCGACAATGGCATAAACCTACTGGTTAGTTGATCTGGTATCGGTCTTTCTGTCCTGCTGAGGAAGAAGGCCGGTTGTTGGAGCAGTTCAAGAGTAACACAACGGCTACTCAACTTATGGACTATGTCTGCCATTGTGGGTCTACGATTTGGATCTTCTTGAGCACACAGTAAACCAATTTTGAGGCATCTAAGAACCTCATCCCTTGAATACGAATCTCCAATGACCGGATCTAACACTGCCAACGGCATACCGCCTCTCCGATTTTTCCAGGCCTAGAAAAAATACATTGAAAAGAATTTCTCAACATCAAATTTGCATAGTTTAACAATTTTCATTTGAGTTATAGAGTCGATATATGCAACTTACATGGATAGCAATATCTTCGCCCCCATCTAGTTGGTAGAAAGAACTATTCTTCTTACCGATAACGAGCTCGAGAAGTAGCACACCTAAACTATAGACATCTGACTTCATGGAGAATTGACCACGTGTTACATACTTAGGTGACATGTAACCACTGCAATCCATGACACGTTAGCAACATAAGCATAAAAGAGTTGAGAACAAGGCATGACAATACTTACTAAGTTCCCACAAGTTTACTGGTGTTTGCTCGTGATTGATCCACTCCAAAAATCCTTGCCATGCCAAAATCTGAAATGTTCGGGTTCATTTCACTGTCCAACAAGATATTGCTTGCTTTTATATCGCGATGGATGATCTGAGGTTGAGAGTCCTCATGTAGATAGAACATTCCTCGAGCAATCCCACATGCTATTTCATAACGTGTTGACCAACTTAATTGCCTACTCCTTTCATGATATGCACGTATGCACAATTGAGATGCGGGTATCTTCGGTTGATAAATCCTCTTAAATGGATTTTAACCAAGGAACTAACTTTGGGTTTCAAAAGATAGTGAAACATTCAACATGATTTGAGGCCAATCACATGTTCACCTCAACATGGAAAGCGATAGTTTAGGAATATATTGAAGTGTGACGTACCAAATAAAAACTAATCGAGGCTTTTGTTCGGCATAAACTTATAGACAAGCAGTTTTTCTTCACCCTCCAAGCAGCACCCAAGCAGCTGCACAAGGTTTCGATGTTGAAGCTTTGCTAGAATGACTTCATTCTCAAATTCTTTGGCACCTTGTTGCGAGCCTAGAGATAGTCTCTTCACCGCTATTTGTTGTCCATTGAAAAGCGTGCCCTGAAAGATTAGTATTTTGATGTTTAAATACCCATGAATAGCTTCTGATATCAACTTTCCAAACTACCAAATCAAAGATCTTCAAGTTCTTTTACATTAGAGATTTTTCAAGTATAATAACTAACAGTACCTTGAAAACTTCACCAAATCCACCCTCACCGAACTTTTTTTGACTAGAGAAATTTTTTGTGGCGTCTCATATGGTGGCAAAATCGTACTGCAAGGACTTGGCGTTTGCAATTTCAATTAGGCCTACACAACGAAACGATACGAGATGGTCATTTCACCAAAATCATAGAACAGTATATCCAGCGCATATGATTTCATCATTCTATCCAGTATTCAGCGCAGGTACGTATTTCGTACCGCTTTGATCTCCTTGGATGGCTGCGTGCATCTTGGTCGCTTTCCTCCTACAGAAACAAGCAGCAAGGGAGAGAAGCAGCACGCCTTCGCTTACAGGAACGGCGACAGCGATCATTATCGCCCTAAATTCATTGCTTTTGCCTACATATGTGCAAACCTTATCTGTACAGCATCACTCTGTGTTTATGAATTTATGAGCTTTTAGAAACTGGAATTGCTACCATAGGCTAGAGCAAATGTAAAATATAGAATAAAACAGAAGGAGTACGCTTAAAGAGCAACTGTCCTGAAGAAATGAAGCTGTAATTTATAAAATATAGGGGAGTAACCATTAATCAATTAAAATCGATCCTTGAACAATTGTTATGTAAATAATCTAATGTCATAACTCGATATTAGTAATCCAACCTGAAAATATTTTTCACCTACCACATCTTAACTCTACGGGACGAAATACATGGATGAAGTATTAATTTCTCTTAAATTTCAGTATTTATAAATAATATCATTAATGCGGACACTCGAATGTTATTTTAATGATAATTACGATAGGATACCTAAATCAAATTCAAAAGAGGACAGGACCAACAAACGCTCTGAGACCGGAAAAAATAAATATTTGCGGTAATTAATGCCCCTAAATCAACATCTTGATTCAAAATAGAAAGAGGAGAGTTAGGAAAAAATCCAAATTCAAATCCAACTAAGCTGGACTCCACGATCTGTCCATCATGCAAAAATCCAATTCTTTTCCAAATTCCTATGGGAGCGCATCGATTCGGTTATTGGGGATTAACCATTAATCGATTAAAAAGCTAATCTTATCCATATGTTCTGCAGAACAGAAACCACTATGTTCTTTTAACAAAATGTTGCAGCATAAAACCGGAGTAACCTCATATCTTCAATCAGCCAATCACGTCTTTTTCTTTGAAGAAAAATAATATAAATAATCATGGTTGATGCTCTATGACTAACCCGGTGGATAGGTAACATCGATACGTCTGGAATCAAGATCTTGATCTAAAATAAAGCGAAAAGAGTTAAGGAGAAAGATCATAGATTTAATTCGAAAAATTATTATGCTTGAAATAAAGAGCAGAAAAAATACAAACACGAACAAAAGCAAGACCATTTTTTCGGAGCGACATGGAAAATTTGCTAAGACTCTGAAAAGCTCCTCGGATACTCCAACAAATCTCACTCACCCACTTGACTACTAAAAAATAAATCCTTGAATCAAAATTCACCAAATTTGTCACAATCTCCACGATTATCCGCTTGTTCGTGTCACCGTGACGGACCATGAAAACTTCGCAGGTTATTATTGTCGGAGAAATTAAGAAAAGAATAAAGCTTGTACCATCAATGTAATGAAAATTATACGTAGACGGCTTTATCCACCTTTAATTTGAGAGTTATAACTATTGCTCTCTCAAATCAATGATGTACTATTTTTCACACTAACGGTGTATACTATATTTGATCAAAAAAATTTAATCCAAAAGCCTAGTCGGAGAGATATTTCTTTCATAGAGGTTAGCTAAATCTAAGTATATATTTTTGGCGCACTGGACTAAAATCCACGTCCTCGATCTGATAAAAAAGGAGAGTTAGGACGGAGGAACAGAAGCAATACAAGCACACGCATACCTTTAGGTCCGGTCATCAGAGCGGGAGGCGGAGGCGGAGGCGGAGGCCCCGCCAGGGCTGGGGTGTCATAAAAGGGGTGGAGCTCGTACCTCATGTTGCAGCTCGGAGTGAGCAATATCCCCCCTTGCTTCTGCTGAGGCAGATTAGCGATCACGAACTGGAGGCACACGCGACAGTCTGAAGCCGTCAGGTCTGGCGTGCACTGTGCGAGTACGTACAGCTTCTGCAAGCTCGTGAAGTTGACCTCCGCCACAGCGACCTTCTTCCCCGACCCACCAGCTGAAGCCCTCGTGGCTACGTCATTCATGATTTCTCCTAGGAGCTGCATGAACCGGGTTGGTTGGGTGACGTTCCCGAAGTTGTAGAAGCTCCTATTCGGCGATTGCTTCATGGCAGAGAAGATGGACCGGCTCGAGTACCGCAACATGCACTGGTCATACCAGATTGCACAGACTCGCTGGTTCGGGCATCTTTGGAGGATATCCTGTTTTCCAGTGGCCGCGCAGTCACTACATGAGGCGGCAATGACGTCATCGTGGCAGAGGAAGAGCCCATAGGCCCAGTCAAGAGGGTTTTGGCCGGCAGTGGCGGTCGCGTTGGCAAAGCCTTTGGTGCTATTGGCGGCCGCGGAGGAGAGGGAAGAGAGGAGAGTGTGGAGGTTGGATTGGTAGGTGGAGTTGGGAGCGAAGAGGGTGGTGTTTGGACAATCATGATACAGATATTTGGGTGCAGCTTCAGAACTCAAAATATTGATGAAGAAGAAGAAGAGGAAGGAGAAGAAGAAAGAGAGAGAGATGGAGATGATGAAGCAAGAGTTCATTGTTGGTAGGTTGAACAATCGTTTAGGCTCGTGGAAGAAGAAGTGAATCGTGAAGAAGCTCTCGAGATTCCTTCTTTTCGAGGACTGGGAAAATCTAGGGCAATGGTGGAAGAGTTGCAGCCCGCCGCACCAAAAGTTGGCAATATTGTCTTGGTAGGTGGTGATGTAATGCTTACATATGAAAGCAAGTTTCTGGTTACAGTGGAGTCATAGTATTAAGCTGGTCACCTGGACACAGTCATATAACATATTTTGTTTATCAAAATGCATTGCTAGCAATACCGTAGAAAAGTATCGATACATATAGACTTGTTCTATCAATGTCATGTGGTAAGAATTTGTGTTATTTTATGTCAAATTCCCTATTCTTACTACTTTTTTTACACATGATTGATTTAATTTAGTAAACTAAGTCTGTAAAATATGGGTTTCAAAAAATAAAAAAAAAGAGTCTTCAGTCAACAAGTCAAAAAGAAGAATAGTGGTTCGGCTCTTTTAAGAAGCCAGAGAAGCACGAAATAGAACAGAAACAAAAATAGAGAGGAAAAGAAGAGAGGAGAGGAAGAGAAGAAGAAGAAGAAAAAAAGGGGGGTTTTGCGCCGCGCGGACTTCGCCTAGCCGATTCGACTTCGGATCGCAATGCTCGGTAAGTACTCGCGCCCCTCGTTCATTTGATCGGAGAAGTTTTCCGATTTAAGGTTTAAATTCGGAATTTTGGGAAATTTGAGGGGCGAAGTCTGATTTTTGAGTCGTTCAGCTGCGTATTTTTATAAAATTGGTAGTTTATGGTGTTACGGAGCCGTGGGATTTTACGGAACCTGATTTGGACTTACGGTTTGCCAA
The DNA here is from genome assembly GCA_031216285.1 of Syzygium syzygioides. Taxonomy (NCBI): domain Eukaryota; kingdom Viridiplantae; phylum Streptophyta; class Magnoliopsida; order Myrtales; family Myrtaceae; genus Syzygium; species Syzygium syzygioides. The sequence goes on along the minus strand of CM062245.1, from coordinate 14,218,299 downwards.
ATATGAATTTTTGAAGTTGGTGTGCGCAGTGAACAGTACGCGAACAGTGCGCGAACAGTAATTTTTAGGCCGATTTTCGGCTCGATTTTGGGGCTGCTAAGTTGGGGTTTCTGTAGTGCTTTGAATAAGCTTTCTATTGACAATAAGTTTGCTTAGAACGGAGTTTGGTGGAAAAAGCTATGGCGCAATTAAGTTTCACGCTCAAGTTTCGCGTCGTGAACGAATTTGGATAACTGTTTTGAACGAGTGTTTTGGGAGCGCCTTTTAGTCGTTATATTAGCATCTAAGCCTAGTTGAGCCGAATCGTAGTTGAAAAATCATTTTACTCAGTTTTGATACCGTTTTTCGGCTTATTGTTAGGTATTCGAGTACGTCGACTCGAGAAACCGCCGTAGGTTAGTTTTTCAGCTTTTCAAGGTGAGTGGTACTATTTCTTCTTTGAATTTGTAAGCTCATGTTTAGAAAATGAAATATTATAGATTTGTTATCATATAAGAAATGGCATCTTTGTTGCATAAAAAATGGATCGAGCATTTACTACCGTTTTGTCTGTTTGATCGAAAGATTTCTTTTGGTTTCGGTTTGAACTTATGGAATGTAAAAGGATTTGTGAAACCTTTTGTGAAAGACTTATAAGGAGTTCTTAAGTTTGAATGTGATTTTTGAAGGATTATATACCCGTTTGCGAAATGATTTTTGAATATTGGTAATTTTGATAGTGGATTGGATTTGCTGGTATGGAAGGATATGGATTTTGATGCTCAGTGTCTCTGTGAACCCAAATGAGGGGTTCTGGGTATGCCCATACTAGTCTAGGATATCCTTGTGGCCGAGCCACCGGCTTATAGTAGGTGGAGACCTTGCCAAGGGGGGAATCTTGGTCGCCTTTCACGGGGCGTTATCCGTGATTATACTTAGATTTCTGAGCATGAGATTGGCCAATGGAATAGACCATTGGCGTGTGTTCCCGACGAGATTGGCCAATGGAATTGACCATTGATTTCTTCTTTGATATTATTAATTAAAACGAGATTTCCTATTGTGAAATGATTATGTTTAAACTGGTATATAACGTATTTTGACTCTGAAGTTCGTGATATGTTGGAGTTGGGATTAATTGAGCTTTTGTTTGGTCTTATAACTGTGTGCATAGTGGGTGCTCGATCTACTTAGAAGAAATGTATTACTCACTGAGCCGTGGCAGCTCATTCCTCTCATTTTACTTGTTTTTCAGGTTCTTCACCGAGGCGCTAGTAGGCATGAGAGTCCTGTTGTTGGGAAGGGCATTTTGATAGTGGGATCTTTTTGGTACGAGTTCCACATGGATGTGGAGTTAAGTTTTAGCTTGTTGTTGGTTATGCTTTTGGCCTTTTGATGGATTGTAGTTAACTCTGATATTGTAATCAAATAAACTTTATATCAGGTATATGTGTGGTTGCATATATTTTGATATCATGTGAGTTTTTTGTTATGTTTAGGCTGCATCCTTTTGTTAAAGGATGGCCGTGTCATGCACTTATTCTTGTTGAGTTTGGGGTGTGACATTTATTGGTATCAGAGCATAGGTTTTGATTTTTGGAGTATAGATATGGGACGTTGTGAGATTGTGTGATAGATTTTTGCGCTAGTCTTTTTTTATATACTAAGTAGTATTTCATTCTTGGATACAGGCGATCATGAGTTCTGACTCGGAGCCACTTCCTCGCTTCTTAAGAGTAATAAAGGCAAGCGAGTCATTACTTCCGACACTAGAGATATGCCTCAATGTTCTCAAGGTGCGACTTTAAAAAGGAGATTGGAGGATCAATATGAAGTCAGTTCCGACTCACCAGAAGCTAGGGAAGAACCCCAAGAGCCTAATCCCCCGACTGATTTCACTCAAGCAATGATTCATTGGTATCGTCAGGCGAAGGAATTAAGTAAAGGTGGCACCACTAACTCATGCACTTTTGCACAATTCAAAAAGGTGGATCCACCTAAGTTTAATGGGAAGTTTGATCCTCTTAAGGCCAATGGTTGGATTAGAAGCATAGAAGAAATCTTTAGAGCAGAAAATGTTCATGACAATCAAAAAGTCAACTTTGCCACTCGTTATTTGGAAGGTGAAGCTATATGTTGGTGGCAAGGGACTAGACCCGCCCTTGGAGGTACTGATGTAATCATTTCCTGGAAGGACTTTACTGAAGCATTCAATGCCCAATTCTTCCCCGAGTCATTCCAAGTGAAGATGAGGAGTGACTTTGCCAATGTATCTCAGGGTAGCTCATCAGTTATGGAGTATCCAGCCCGCTTTAATCAGCTTAGTAGATTCGAGGAAGGCTTTATGGCTAGTGAAAAGCGGAGAGCAGAACACTTTCAGCGAGGACTTCGACCTGATATTCGCGATATTCTCACGCCTTTTGTACTGACCACGTACAAAGATGTCTTGGATCGAGCGATTAGGGTGGAGCAAGACATGATAGAGAGTGGCGCACAGGGTGCACCTCAGTACAAGAGTTTCAAGGCCACTGATCATCATGATAGTCGGACCAGTAGTAGCAAAAAGCGGAGGGATTTCATTTAGCCAGGAAGGCCCAAAATTCAGAGTAATCCGGGTCCTTGTGCTACTTGTGGTGAGCGTCATAGCGGTCTTTGTTATCGCAAGACAGGAGCGTGCTTCCTTTATGGGAAAATAGGACATATGGCGCGTGATTGTCCTACACAGAAGGATACTCCTGGGGAGAGTAGAGTGTGTTTTGTTTGTGGGCAGCCTGGGCACCTAGCATCCGCTTGTTCTATGAGGAAAACTGCATCTTCAGCTGGTAGGCCCCAAAGGAATCAGGAAAGGCAAAAGACGACCGGAAAAGTTTTTGCGTTAACAAAGGAGGATGCGGCGGCATCCAATGCAGTTGTTGCAGGTAATATTCATATTGCCTTTCAATATGCGTATGCGATGTTTGATCCGGGTGCTACGCATTCCTTTATTGCCATTGACTTCGCAAGGAAACTTGATGTGTTGCCTAAGCCTCTTGAGTATGAGATGCATGTTGATACACCTACTGGTGATTTCCTGATTGCTAATCGTGTGTTCAAGAGTTATTTGCTCCGGATTAATGATGTAGCATTACCTGTAGATTTGGTGGAGTTAGATATACCGGATTTCGATGTTATTTTGGGAATGGATTGGTTATCTACATATCATGCAACTGTTGATTGCTATTCTAAGAAGGTTGTCTTTCGACTTCCAAATCAACCCGAATTCTCTTTTTCGTGAAGTTGTAAAGGCACTTTTCCAAGATTGATATCAGCTTTACAAGCGAGGAAACTTTTGAGGAAAGGTTGTTGTGGTTATGTGGCTTATGTAAAGGACACAAGTAAAGATGTTGTAAAGCTTGAAAATATTCCTATTGTCAGAGAATTTCCAGATGTGTTTCCTGAAGAATTACCTGGCTTGCCTCCTGATAGAGAGATTGATTTATGTATTGATTTGACGCTTGGTACTATGCCTATTTCTAAGGCACCATATCGGATGGCACCATCTGAATTGAAGGAATTGAAAGCACAGCTGCAGGAGTTGTTGGATAAGGGTTTTATTAGACCTAGCATTTCGCCTTGGGGAGCTCCTGTTCTTTTTGTGAAAAAGAAAGATGGTAGTATGCGACTTTGTATCGATTATCGGGAACTTAACAAGGCGACGATAAAAAATAAATACCCTTTGCCCCGGATTGACGATTTGTTTGATCAACTTCAAGGAGCTCAGGTATTTTCTAAGATTGACCTTCGTTCTGGGTATCATCAGTTAAAGATAAAGGCAGATGATGTACCAAAGATTGCTTTCAGGACGAGGTATGGCCATTATGAATTTCTTGTCATGCCTTTTGGATTAACAAATGCACCTGCTGCTTTCATGGATTTGATGAATAGGATGTTCAGGCAGTATCTTGATAAGTTTATCGTGGTGTTCATTGATGATATTTTGGTGTATTCGAAGAGTTTGGAGGAACATAAACAACACTTGAGGTTCGTCTTGCAAACTTTGTGTGAGAAGAAGTTGTTTGCTAAATTCAGTAAGTGCGATTTTTGGCTTGATCATATAGAATTCTTAGGCCATATAATCTCGAAGGATGGCATTTCAGTCGACCCAAAGAAAGTTGAAGCAGTTGTCCAATGGAGTCGCCCTACCAATGTCACTGAAGTGAGAAGTTTTCTTGGTCTAGCTGGATACTATAGGCGGTTTGTGGAGGGATTTTCTAAACTTGCCGGTCCACTTACTCGCCTAACTCAGAAGGGAGTTAAATTTTTATGGTCCGATCAATGTGAGCATAGTTTCCAAGAGTTGAAGAGACGGTTAGTGAAGGCTCCTATATTGACCTTACCTTCAGGTACTGGTGGCTTCACAATCTACTGTGATGCATCTAAGGAAGGTTTAGGTTGTGTTCTTATGCAGAATGGTAAAGTTGTAGCCTATGCCTCTAGATAGTTGAAAGTACATGAGAGAAATTATCTCACTCATGACTTGGAATTAGCAGCGGTTGTGTTTGCCTTGAAGATATGGCGGCACTATTTGTATAGTGAGAAATGTGAAGTCTTTACTGATCATAAGAGTTTGAAGTACATCTTTACTCAGAAAAAATTGAACATGAGACAGAGGAGATGGCTAGAACTCTTGAAGGATTACGACCTGTCTATCAATTACCATCCAGGTAAGGCAAATGTAGTAGCTGATGCCCTAAGTCGTAAATTTTATGGAAACATGGCAGCATTGCTCACTTCTCAGAAGCCTATTCTTGAAGATATGAGGAAGTTGGATTTGGAGGTATTGGTACATAAGCTTGGTGCTCGATTAGCTAATCTTCAAGTACAACCAATGTTGATTGACAGAATTAAGGCTAAGCAGAATGGGGATCCTCAGTTGGGAAAGATTAGAGAAGGAGTAGAAGCTGGGAGACAAAAGGACTTCAGTATCCATGCGGATGGGTCATTGAGGTTTCATGGTCGGTTATGCGTTCCTGATGATTTGGAATTGAAAAAGGAGATATTGCAGGAAGCTCGAGATTCTCTATTCATCCGAGAAGCACTAAAATGTACAGGGATGTGAGAGAATTTTTGGTGGATCAATATGAAGAAAGATATCGTGAAGTTTATTGACCAGTGTCTAGTTTGCCAGCAAGTAAAGATTGAGCATCAGAAACCAAGTGGACAGTTACACCCACTTGAGATACCTAAGTGGAAGTGGGAGTATATTACCATGGACTTCATCGTCGGTCTACCGAGGACACCTAGTGGTAAGAATGCTATATGGGTGATTGTCGATCGATTGACTAAATCTGCTCACTTTTTGTCATATAGATTCGGTCTTTCACTTGAGGATATGGCGAAGCGGTATGTCAATGAGATAGTAAAGCTTCATGGGGTTCCAATGAGCATTGTTTCTGACAGGGATCCCAGGTTTGTGTCTAACTTTTGGAAGAGTTTGCAAGGAGCATTGGGTACTAAACTCAACTTCAGCACAGCTTTTCATCCGCAAACAGATGGGCAGTCTGAGAGAACGATTCAGACATTAGAGGACATGCTAAGATCCTGCGTTATTGACTTTGGCGGTTCGTGGGATGAACACCTTCATTTGGCGGAATTTTCTTATAATAACAGCTATTATTCTAGCATCAAGATGGCTCCTTTTGAAGCTCTATACGGTCGAAAATGCAGAACTCTAGTATATTGGGATGATGTTGGTGAGAAAAGATTAACTGGCCCAGAGTTTATTCAACAGTCAGAAGAGAAAGTCAAGGTGATTCGAGGGCATTTGAGAACAGCACAAAGCCGTCAAAAAAGCTATGCTGACCTCAAAAGACGCAAGGTAGAGTTCAATGTGGGAGATCATGCATTCCTCAAAGTTTCTCCGATGAAAGGCGTTATGAGATTTGGCACTCGTGGTAAGTTAAGTCCAAGATATGTGGGATCATTCTTAAAATTAGAGAAGATTGGTGAAGTTGCTTATAAACTGGCTTTACCACCAGCGTTATCGGGTGTGTATGATGTGTTCCATGTGTCTTTATTGCGAAGATATGTGCCAAATCCTGAACATGTGCTCGACTTTACACCTTTAAGGTTAAACGAAAATCTATCATATGACGAGCAACCAATACGCATTGTTGATAGAAAAGATCAAGTGCTACGACAACGCACTATTCCTTATGTAAAGATTCAATGGCAATACCACACCGAGAGGGAGGCCACTTGGGAGCTTGAGGAGGAGGCAAGGCGCAAATACCCTCACTTGTTTGATGATTGAGGCACGTCTAAATTTCGAGGGCGAAATTTTTTTAAGGAGGGGAGAATGTAAAATATGGGTTTCAAAAAAAAAAAAGAGTCTTCAGTCAACAAGTCAAAAAGAAGAACAGTGGTTCGGCTCTTTTAAGAAGCCAGAGAAGCACGAAACAGAACAGAAACAAAAATAGAGAGGAAAAGAAGAGAGGAGAGGAAGAGAAGAAGAAGAAGAAAAAAAGGGGGGGTTTTGCGCCGCGCGGACTTCGGCTAGCCGATTCGACTTCGGATCGCAATGCTCGGTAAGTACTCGCGCCCCTCGTTCATTTGATCGGAGAAGTTTTCCGATTTAAGGTTTAAATTCGGAATTTTGGGAAATTTGAGCGGCGAAGTCTGATTTTTGAGTCGTTCAATTGCGTATTTTTATAAAATTGGTAGTTTATGGTGTTACGGAGCCGTGGGATTTTACGGAGCCTGATTTGGACTTACGGTTTGCCGAATATGAATTTTTGAAGTTGGTGTGCGCAGTGAACAGTACGCGAATAGTAATTTTTAGGCCGATTTTCGTCGATTTTCGGCTCGATTTTGGGGCTGCCAAGTTGGGGTTTCTGTAGTGCTTTGAATAAGCTTTCTATTGACTATAAGTTTGCTTAGAACGGAGTTTGGTGGAAAAAGCTATGGCGCAATTAAGTTTCACGCTCAAGTTTCGCGTCGTGGACGAATTTGGATAACTGTTTTGGACGAGTGTTTTGGGAGCGCCTTTTAGTCGTTATATTAGCGTCTAAGCCTAGTTGAGCCGAATCGTAGTTGAAAAATCATTTTACTCGGTTTTGATACCGTTTTTCGGCTTATTGTTAGGTATTCGAGTACGTCGGCTCAAGAAACCGCCGTAGGTTAGTTTTTCAGCTTTTCAAGGTGAGTGGTACTATTTCTTCTTTGAATTTGTAAGCTCATGTTTAGAAAATGAAATATTATAGATTTGTTATCATATAAGAAATGGCATCTTTGTTTCATAAAAAATGGATCGAGCATTTACTGCCGTTTTGTCTGTTTGATCAAAAGATTTCTTTTGGTTTCGGTTTGAACTTATGGAATGTAAAAGGATTTGTGAAACCTTTTGTGAAAGACTTATGAGGAGTTCTTGAGTTTGAATGTGATTTTTGAAGGGTTATATGCCCGTTTGCGAAATGATTTTTGAATATTGGTAATTTTGATAGCGGATTGGATTTGCTGGTATGGAAGGATATGGATTTTGATGCTCAGTGTCTCTGTGAACCCAAATGAGGGGTTCTGGGTATGCGCATACTAGTCTAGGATATCCTTGTGGCCGAGCCACCGGCTTATAGTAGGTGGAGACCTTGCCAAGGGGGAAATCTTGGTCGCCTTTCACGGGGCGTTATCCGTGATTATACTTAGATTTCTGAGCATGAGATTGGCCAATGGAATAGACCATTGGCGTGTGTTCCCGACGAGATTGGCCAATGGAATTGACCATTGGTTTCTTCTTTGATATTATTAATTAAAACGAGATTTCCTATTGTGAAATGATTATGTTTAAACTGGTATATAACGTATTTTGACTCTGAAGTTCGTGATATGTTGGAGTTGGGATTAATTGAGCTTTTGTTTGGTCTTATAACTGTGTGCATAGTGGGTGCTCGATCTACTTAGAAGAAATGTATTACTCACTGAGCCGTGGTAGCTCATTCCTCTCATTTTACTTGTTTTTCAGGTTCTTCATCGAGGCGCTAGTAGGCATGAGAGTCCTGGTGTCGGGAAGGGCATTTTGATAGTGGGATCTGTTTGGTACGAGTTCCACATGGATGTGGAGTTAAGTTTTAGCTTATTGTTGGTTATGCTTTTGGCCTTTTGATGGATTGTAGTTAACTCTGATATTGTAACCAAATAAACTTTATATTAGGTATATGTGTGGTTGCATATATTTTGATATCATGTGAGTTTTTGGTTATGTTTAGGCTTCGTCCTTTTGTTAAAGGATGGCCGTGTCATACCCTTATTCTTGTTGAGTTTGGGGTGTGACAAAGTCTATGCAATGAATCATGTAGTCTATACCATGATGTGTAAATGATGAATGATATATATAGTATAGATGATTATCAGACTAGGGGCGCCGTAGCGAATTTTGGTGTAGGTATAAAGCTTCTAGAACCACCCCAAAGAAATTGGCCTGCATTCGAACTCGAATTGAGATGATCCTGTTGAAATCATGTAAGTTTAGCTAAATATGTCGAAAGCATTGCAAAACCGTGGAATTAAATAACGAAGAATATAATGTAGTGGACGTCTATTCACGGAGGGAGAATGCAATGGGGTCACATGCCCTTGTCGATAGTCATGGCCACGGGCCGGGTTGGGCCCGGAACCGGCCCGGAACCGGCCCGGTCAAACCCGGGACCGGCCCGTTGACCGGGCCGGCGGTTCGGAACCGGAACCGGCCCGTGCCCTACGGGCCCGGTTCCGGTTCCCGAAATTCTTGAACCGGCCCGGAACCGCCGGTTCCGGGCCCGGTTCACAAAAAAAAAAAAAAAAAAAAAAAAAAGCGCGCAGCCGGAGGCGGAGGCGTCGCCCGCCTCGCCCGACGCCGGCGAGGGTCGACCTCGCCTGGGCTGGGCGAGGCCGACCTCGCCTGCAACTGGCGGGGCCGGCCTCGCCCGACGCCGGCGAGGCCGGCCTCGCCCGTTGCAGGCGAGGTCGACCCTCGCCGGCGTCGGGCGAGGCCGGCCTCGCCCGTTGCAGGCGAGGTCGACCCTCGCCGGCGTCGGGCGAGGCCGGCCTCGCCCGTTGCAGGCGAGGTCGACCCTCGCCGGCGTCGGGCGAGGCCGGCCCCGCCAGTTGCAGGCGAGGCCGGCCTCGCCCAGCCCAGGCGAGGGCGGCCCTCGCCTGACTCCGGCGGCCGGCCTCAGGCGGCGACCGGCGGACGCCGCGGAGTCGCCGTCGGCCGTCCTCTCCTCGGCGCCCGGGGGCCGGCGCCCGTCGTTGGGCCCAACCCAACGCCAACGGCGTGAAAAAAAAAAAAAAAAAAGTGCAAAGCACTTTGCACTTTGCAGGGCAGCAGGGCCTGCAGACGTGCAGGCCCTGCTGCACTCTGCAGTGCGGGCGCCCGGGCGGGCCCGCCCTTGCGGCCCGTTGCCAAACGGGCAAATTTTTGCCCGTTTGGCAACGGGCCAACGGGCAAAAATTTGCCCGTTTGGCAACGGGCAAATTTTCTTCTCTTTTTTTTTTTATTTTCTTCTCAATTTTTTTTTATAAATACTCACACAATTCTCTCAATACTCACACAATTCTCTCAAATTCTCTCAAATTCTCTCAAATTCTCTTCTCTCAAGTCTTAAATTTTCTCAATACTCGAAATTCTCTCCAATTGCCAATTCTCTTAAATTCTCTCAATTTTCTCAATCCACGCAATTCTTTCTTAATTCTCTCAATTAATCCGCTCAATTCTCTCAATCCACTCGAAAAATGGCAAGTGGAAGTCGAGTGCCGTCTGACAAAGGTAAGAATATCGCGACGGAATCCCATCATTCTTTTGATCCTCGTGAATATGCAGATTTTCAAGATGATGAAATCAACATTTTTCCCGATATGGAGCGCGTCCCGACTCAAGAAAGTTTTAATCCTCCTGGAGAAATATCTACAACAAAGGAAACGGAACGAGAATTTACATCTGACATTTGGAATCACTTCACGAAAACGGAAAGGTTTGATCTTGGTGAAAAAAGGTATGATATAATTTGTAAATATTGTGGGAAAATATATAAATATACAGGTGGACAAGGATATGGAACATTTAAACAACATCTTAGGAGCAAACATCCAACCGAAACGGGAATCGATATCGGGCAACAACAAATTTCCGGGTACGTTAATCCTAACAGTTCCCCTTTATTTCGTTTTAATGACAAAACTTATAAGGAAGAATTAGGCAAATTTATTTCCGTTGAGCATTTAGCATTTAATTTTGGAGAAAGATTTGGTTTTAATGAATTTGTACAAAATGCATGTGCTCCACAAGCAAAACGTGTTCCTAGAAATTCAGTTAAACGAATAATTAAAGATCTTTACAAAAAAGGAAAAAAAGATTTACAAAATTTTTTTATGCAATTTAATGGATGCGTGCATATAGGTAGTGACATTTGGAGTGATCCTTGGCAAAGTCATTCTTACATGGGCATAACATGTCATTGGATAGATGACGAGTGGAGTATTCAAAAAGAGTCATTGCATTTAGAGTTTTCGATGATAATCATACGGCAAATAATATTTATAGATTAATTAGGCAAATTTTAGAAGAATATTATTTGCTTAACAAAATTTTTTCAATCGGTTTTGATAATGCTGCAGCAAATACCGCTTCAATTGTCGAGTTAGAAAATATTTGTAGACCTGCTTTTGGCGGAAAATTTTTTCACGTTAGATGTGTTTGTCATGTTTTAAATTTATGTGTACAAGATGGTTTGAAAACTCTCGATATTTTTCTTCAACCAATAAAAATGGCGATTCAATTTTTATGGAAACATCCTCAAAAAATGAGAGAATGGGGTAAATTTTGTAGAGAAAATGGCAGAAGGCCAAAAAAATTTCCAAAAGATGTTCCGACTCGTTGGAATTCTACTTTCCACTTGCTTACTGAATCTTTAGCATATAAAGATTTATTATGTACATTCATTTCTAATAATGTACCTCAGATTAATTTATACCCACAAGAGTGGGATATTTGCCAAAAAATTTTAGATATTTTAAAGGTTTTTAATGATGCAACTTATACTTTGTCTGGTGTTTATTATCCTACTACACATTTATTTTTAGTAGAGTGTATTAATATTGTCGGAATTTTTGATGAATGTGAAAATGATGTTCAATTACAACATACTATACTTGCAATGAAAAGGAAGTGGCTACATTATTATATGGAAATTCCCATTATTTATTTAGTTTCTTCTGCTTTTGATCCGCGTTGTAAAATTGATGGCTTACATGATTTTTTACGTGTGTATTATCAATGTTTAAATTGTGATGATATAAATATTACAGCTATAGTACGTAATGTTAAAAACGTAGTAATAGAATTATATAATGAATTTTATACTAAATATAATTTAGATGATACTGGATCTTCTCAATCAACGGAGATACAAAACGACGGTACAGGTAAAATTAGTAGAGGGTACCAACTTTTATTACATAGACAAAAAAAACAAAAAGGAGTTATGGGAAATATTTCTGAATTAGAGAGTTATCTAAACGTTTCATTTGAGATTACTGAATGTGGTAAGGATTTTTTAATTTTGGATTGGTGGAAGGGGCACGCAAGCCGATACCCAATCCTTGCTCTTATTGCAAAACAGATTTTTTCAACCCCTTGTTCCACAGTTGCGGTCGAACAAGCATTTAGTGCCGGAGGTAATATTTTGGAAGAACATCGTTCAAGATTAGATCCAGAATCAGTGCAGATGCAAGCTTGTGTTGCTGATTGGACGAAGGCTCAATACCGGCAACAAGAGATAGATCGCAATGCTGAATCCGAATTCTTTAACGATGGAGGAGATACTACCACTACCGGTACTGGAACGGGTAGTGACGATTGAGATTTGAGGGTAAAAGAATTATTGGAGTTGGCAAATATTTCGGGAACCCTTGTTTCTCATATCGGGTACGCCCACATGAGCTTAGGGAAACCCGAGTATAATCCGACGACACGTGACCTCTGATCCCCTATGCATTGTGTACGGAATGTTTTGGTTTTGCCGTTTTGGGATCATTTTATTTTTTAGGGCATATATATTGTGCTCGTTTTTTTTATAAATCGTTGTAACGAATTGTAATGTGTTTAATGATAATTTATTAAGTTCAAGTCATGTATTTTTATCCCCAAATTTAATTACAATTTACATTTTAATTACAATTTATATTTAATTTTCTTTTCTTTTCTGTTTTTCCTTTTCTGTTTTTTGTTTTTTTGGTCTTCCTCCGCCGGCGCCGGCGAGGGCCGGCGGAGGTCGCCGGCGAGGGCCGGCGGAGGTCGCCGGCCTCAGGCGAGCCTCGCCGGCGTCGGGCGAGGCTCGCCTGAGGCTGGGCGAGCGAGGCGAGCCTCGCCCGACGCCGGCGAGCCTCGCCCTCGCCTGGATCTGGCGAGGGCGAGCCTCGCCGGCGTCGGGCGAGGCTCGCCTCGCTCGCCCAGGCGACGGCGAGCCTCGCCCGACGCCGGCGAGGCTCGCCCTCGCCAGATCCAGGCGAGGGCGAGGCTCGCCGGCGTCGGGCGAGGCTCGCCTCGCTCGCCCAGCCTCAGGCGAGCCTCGCCCGACGCCGGCGAGGCTCGCCCTCGCCTGGATCTGGCGAGGGCGAGGCTCGCCGGCGTCGGGCGAGGCTCGCCTGAGGCTGGGCGAGCGAGGCGAGCCTCGCCCGACGCCGGCGAGCCTCGCCCTCGCCAGATCCAGGCGAGGGCGAGCCTCGCCGGCGTCGGGCGAGGCTCGCCGTCGCCTCGCTCGCTTGAGGTGGCGAGGTCCGGTTCCGGTTCTGAACCGGTTCCGAACCGTTTCTGAACCTGACGGTTCCGGTTCGGAACCGGAACCGGACGGTTCCGAACCGGAACCGGAACCGCCTCTGGCTGTTCCGGTTCCGGTTCGTTATTGGCCACGAACCGGAACCGCCGGTTCCGAACCGGAACCGGTCGGTTCCGGCCCGTGGCCACCACTACTTGTCGACTTCTTTTCCTTTTTTCTTCTTTCTTTCTTTCTTTTTTTAATTTTTTTTAATTTCTAAAATCTCATTTTCTTTTTGGGTTAGAGTTGCAAATATAAGTGGTAAAATGAGGGCCATCTTGATCCGCCGTAGATTGATATACAGTACCACTAAAAGAAAGTAACAAAGAGCCAAGTTAATATGAGAGAGTGTATCCTTGAATTGCTCGGGATGCACTCTAAGGATAAAATCTAGAATGCACTAAGTTAATACAAGAGAGTGAGTCCTTAAAATCATTTGAGAAAGTAGACCAATCGAGGTATGTGAAAGCGAGCGCAAACACTAACTTACTCCTAAAACAGAAAAAAAGAAATGGGGAAGGGTTGGGGTGGGGGAGGGGCATGAGGATGAAAGGGCTGCTGGTGATACTTACAGCTTTGAATTTTTCATCAAATAAGTGTAATATTGAAATGATCTTCGTATATTGAAATGATTCATAACATTGGTTTATAAAATAAGGTGCCATCCTTTTGACCAAAAAGTAAGGTGTCATCCTTTTTTATAGTATTGAATATGCTTTTTTTGTGGATCAAATGAAAAACCCTTAGAAACTAAATTTTGTAAATCACAATTATGATTATTGTATATCAATTTTCGTAAATCAATACCAATTCGCACCTTGAACATCGATATAGTCAAGGTTTGGACCAAAAGAAATGGACACTTCTCCATTACACCTGCCAGCTCTTTCAAATGGTGCAAATACTTTATTGAAATAAAGGTCGAAATGTTCCAAACGACCTTAAAAAAGGTGAAACCAATATTATTAACACATGAAATGTATTCTACGTGGTACTCAAATAATTTAAGTATTTGGAGTAAAGGACTGCGCACCCAACTTCATATCATATGAATGAAGAAGATGCTCTATAAGGTTGAAGTTGACTTTCTCCTCCTCGCATTGAATAAGGAATTTCAAGTGCTCTTGAAACATGAAGTCCCTCATACTAGTGATGGACAAGAACATTATGCACCAGATGTTCTTAAGATTCCTTTCCCATGCGACTATTGACATAGTGATCGTGTCCTCCGGCAACCAACATTCAATGGTCACCATGATTTCTCGAGTTTGGGCGTGCGATCTAGGGTTTTTTTCTTTAGATATGTGGAGGAAGGTCTCAATCGACCATCGGTTACTAACCCACATTGCATGCTCGGTCGATCACCGCCTAAGATCACAATGGGCGGAGTCTCCTAGGCGCGAGTTCAGGTGGTGCTCGTGTGATTCCTTCCTCACCTTGCTATCCTTATCCGGCCTTGAGCATTGACCGACCACCACCTGGTGATCACCAAACTCAAGCGACCACCGTGTGGTTGTTGGTGGCCTCAGGCGGCCACGATATTTTGGTTTGATTCCAAGCACTTGCTGTTCAGTGGCTTTGATTGATAGTGAGCACCTTTCTTTTAAGAAAAATTTTCTTTCCTCTTAATTTAATCTTGATTGATAGCGAACGCCTATAGGTGAAGATTTTAAGATTGCTCGCAATGCTTGTGAATGTACAAAGATTTGTTGAGATGTCGGGGATCTAACTACAAATTTTTATGGTAATTACATTTTCATCTTTCAAATATAATTTTTAGATGATAATATATTCCATAAGAAATGGACCTAGGTGATATGTAAATGGGTTCTTTCTAAGAAAAAGTAGGAACTCTTTTTTTCTCCTGTTACATAATCTACCCCACTACATAAAAAAAAAGGCTTTTCCGACATTTTAAGCGTTTCCAACTCAATTAGATTTGTTTCCTCATTGGGCGTGGTGATATCTAATATAAACATAAATCATATAGGTGTTACATTATATACATCATTAGATTAGGCAGATACATTATATAAAATATATAAAAAAAAAATTTACACTGCATTCAGCTCATATTACATTCATGCATGTTTCCTAATTTAGAAATTTATATCTTAAGTGCATTAGGAATCATGTAATAACCTAGGAAATTACCTAATTTACAAAAATATTGTCCATCCCAAAAGAGTTATATAGCAGTTTTAGAACAGCAAAAGATCATCCTCAGATGGAGTTTGTGAATAAAAAGTACTTTTAATGTCCCGTTGAAATTTAAAATATTAATCAAATCTCAAAACAATAAAGAAAAATTGTATATAGGCGAATGTACATGTCCGTCATTACATATTATGAATTTCTGAGATGTTTGGACTGAAAAAAGTTAAAGAACGTATCCAACAAAACTTAGATAAAGTAAAAAATAAAATACAACTCGAACGTGTTATCGATTATTAAGAATGATTAGATTAACAAAAGGCAAAGATTTGATAGCTAATCTCCTCAAAGTATCTTTCCTAGCGACTGTATATTGCACTTGGATGGAGCGCAACCATAGGTAGTTTCAAAACAATCTAACTGACATTTAGATTATTTTGGCGAAAGTGCGAAAAAATGTAAGAGGTAGAGCTTCATTATACCAAAAAACCAACCCTTCGCAAGCTAACGTTATTTTAGCTACTTTATGGAGACTTCCTACTCTATATTCTCGAATTATTAGTACTAGTTGTAATGCTGGGAAATGCCCCTAAGCTGCTGTACATCATCTGTTATATACTACTTACATTTTATACCAAAAAAACTGTTATATACTACTTACATTTTACATAAAAAAAAGAATGAATATATATATATATATATATATATATATATATAATTTTGTTGGCTTTGTTCCCCGACACCAATTTGTGGGTGTGAGGTGTGAACTTTTTGACCTCGTGTTGGAATATTTTCTATTCTTTCCTTTCGTTGTGGTCCCATCTTCTCCAATCTTCTTTAAAAGATAATATTATATCATATTAGTCTGAACCTTCGGTCGAATTGTCAACTTCATAACAAAGTTACTTTAAGCCTCCCACATATGTTTGCTGTTAAGATCCAATGTTGGCGTTTAAACATTCCACGCTTCGCTTTTGGAGCACCGCTTTGAATCGCTTAAACACAAGTTTTCCAACCTAATGACGATGACCAAACGATTATTAATCCTAAAATAAACGTTTATAAATTTGATTACAGTTGTCAATTACGGTTCGTCACGTAGGAGTGGGTGTTGTTTCGGCCGAAGAAAAATAATTAATCTGATCTAACCTAATATATATTAGTAAAACTGACTTTTCTACATGGAATACATTCAAAGCAATGATCATCAATGAGATAATTATTTTGTTTCCGCATAAAAATTAGATAGAGAGAGATATTCTAAGAGTATTTAATTCCATGGAATTTATCATAGGTTTGACTCTTGTCATTTAATGCATCATGTGGTCCGATCAAGTTGTTTCCTAAAACGACGATGAAAAAGCAAGTCAATTGCGTTATCAACGGGTAAATCACATGTAATGCAAAAGTAAATTCATATAGTAACATGTTCAGAGCTATCATCTGTTTATTACATCCTCAATTCAATTTCATGAAAAATAAATGTACGTAACAATTATACGTTAATAAATCAATAAAACTGAATTTTTTAAAATTAAAAAGTATCCGACGTAATTATATTTGTCTTATTGTTGTTTTGCTCTTCTTGCGTGGTACTATGATTAGCCAAAATCAAACATGGGAAAAATCTATTGCACTTTTAATTGTTATAAGGAATTATTGAGAAAAATTATCCAAAAAGTCATAAACCTATTGCACTCACTTTGGTCAATTTAGTTTTAAATATTTTAGTTTTGTCAATTTAGTCCTAAACCTTTTTCACATTTGATAAATTGAGTCCATCTAACCAATTATAATCGGTAATTACTGATATGAATGGCAGCCATCGTGCGTATCTTTTGTCTTCTTCCTTTGTGTCTCATCAAGTAAGTCCACGTCTCCCGTTTGTGTCGTGTGCACTTTGTTTCCCTCACATGGGAATTTCTAGCGTGAGATTTTGGATACTCGGTGGACGAGGGAATGTGTTTTTCTCTTTCCAAAGACCTGGGAAGGTTGACCTCCAATGTCATGACACGACCGCGAAGATATTCCAGGAATATCTCTTGAAAAAATTCTCATGAAGGTAATTTACTTCATCGATCGATTTTACTCAATAAGTCAATATGGCGGTCTCTTTTTGTCACGCCCCGCACTTCTCGGTGCGCCACATCCCTCGCAGAGGTCGATTCGTGGGCGACGTCCCAGGACGCGTCGCCGACCCAAACCCAACACAGAGAATTAAAGCACATGCGGAAGCAATTAAAACCGCCCGTACATCAATGAATACATAACCAAGGGCAACCACAGAATTTAACACTTGCACTGATATTGAAAAATTTAATACAATATCCAAATACAACCCGAACACCAATCAAAAATCAAAAGCGGGTCAAAGCCACTACTGACAAAAAGGGGTAAGTGGCTCGGAGTTCAGGTACTACAATTAGCCGGGGGCTCTTCTCAAAAATGTATCGGAACGCCTGTCATCCTCAAGGCCGGGGATCTGAAAATGTCGGTTTTCAACAACCGTGAGAATAAATCTCAGCGAGTAATTCCCTAAACCTAAACTAGGCTAACATGCACCTCCTGACAAGTACTAGACAGACAGCAAGCAATCTAAACAGTACATGACTCAGGCTCTCGGCCCGAATCTAGAAATCACATGACCCTGCAGGTTAGGCATTCCATGAATAATGACAAGCACGCAACAGAACTTGATCACAATATATGTACACGCATTCCCATGTCACAACGCATGTTATGCATATGCCAGTGCTCGCACTCATGCTCTTGCCTCATCAATGCATTACCGCATACTTGCACACTAGCACTCAGCCATTTCTCAATTTCTCCTCCGACTCGCGTTAAACGCATCAGGTCCGACCCGCATAATACGCATCAGGTCTATCACTTCGAGATCGATCTCTAGCCCGCAAGCTCATGTCACACAGCCCGCGTAAAACGCATCAGGCCGGACATCTTTTGGTAAACCGGGCATCGTCCCGCATAACACGCCTCAGGACGGGTTCACTACCCCGCGTAACACGCATCAGGGTTTATTGTGATCACACGTTCTCAAACCCCAATTTTATCTGAACCCCGCGTTAGACGCATCAGGGCAATTTAGGTGATCACAATGCACATGTTACTCGGGCATACTTATAAATGCAAATGTCGTGCCAATGCTTGAGATGTGCAACCATGGCCATAAAGTTCACACTTGGGCATCCACATGCGCGAATTACGAGATAACACACTCAATTTGTGCCGCGCATATTCACATTCATAAATCCACATGCCCAAGTTAGACAATCAATTTCAGTCAGCCATAGCATCAAATCAGCACCCATCCATGCACAAATTCACATAATCCGGTCAATAAGCATTCGCAAGTTCGAGGCCCACCAAACTAATCCATTTCTAGTCCCGCTAGACATGTGACAGGACACCATCAAATTAACCACACTCAAGGCTCAATTAGCCAGTCAATTACACCAATCGGCCAATCGCAGTAATTGCACAATTAAACCTCCAAATAATCGCGCATTGCCCAAATCAAATCCAATCCAATCCAATCGTGACCGGTCACTAAACCACAAATTCTAGGCCAATAAGCGTCATTAAATTGCTCCATCATACTCCCCAAATATTACTCTAATTGACCACCACAAAATCAAAATAAGGCGCGCACAATAATCCACGTATCGAACCCGAATTTTTCCGAACTCGGGTCGATTTAGTCCAAATTGTCCAGCCCACTTATCGCGCCATTCGGGCCACTAATCCTCCATTAATTAATCAGAATAATCCACCAAATCGACCACAATCAAAGTCCCTAATCAATTCCACAATTCAACCCCTAAATTAACCCCTAAACCGGTCTAGAAATGTAAATTATCCTAATTAGGGTTTAGGGTTGTACTCACCGAGTGTCCTACGCGTAAAACGGGCCGGACGGACCGATTCGGGCTCGAGTGAACAGTACCCGCCGGAACAGTGTCGCCGGCGGTGAACAGTGTCGCCGGAAATGCACAATGACGGGAACGGCGAGGCAGGTGGCTCGGGGGCGACTCAGCAAGGTGGGCGGCTGGCCGTGGCGGCGGCGGAACAACTCCGGCGACGGCGGGCTTCTCCGGCGAAGGCCTCCCACGGCCGAACAAGGGAGGAAGAGAGAGAGAGACCGGGAGAGGGAGAGGAGGAAGGAAGGGAGAGGGGAAAGGTTGAGGTGTGGGGGAGTGGTGGCCGGCGGACGGGCCGGCGACGCGCGGTGGCGGGGTGAGACGGTGCGCGGCGACGACCGAGCTTGCTGGTCGGGCGGAACGGGGAGGGGCAGAACAGGGGAAGAGAGAGAGGAGGAGAGAGCTGGGGGAGAGAGCTAGGGGAGAGTGAGAGGCTGAGGGGTGGGGTGCGGCGGCGACGACGACGGTCGGAGCAGCTGGGGCGACGGCGGCGACTGGCGCGGCAAGCAGCGGCAGTGGGCTCGCTTCTGCGCGCTCGCCTCGCTGCTGCGCACACGCCTCGCGGGCAGGCCGGCGACGGCGACGGTCGGCGCGGCTAGGGCGACGGCGGCGATGACGAGCAGCGGTGGGCTCGGGCGGCGGTCGGCGTCGACTGGGCGAGCAGGAAGCGAAGCCGAACCAGTCGGGGGGAAAGAACCAGACGAGGAAGAAGAAGAGAAGAAGAAGAAAAGAAGAAAAGGAAAAAGGAAAAGAAAAGAGAAAGAAGAGGAGAGAGAGAGGGAGAGCAGGTGGGGGAAAGAGACGGACGGGATAGAGGGGACGCGCGGGGTTCCAAGGAGGAGAGAGAGAGAGAGAGAGAAAATTTTAGGAAAAATATTTGAACTTTCAAATATTATTTACAAACCGAAAGTCCAAATTCAAAACCGGAAATTGCCCGCTAATCCCGAGTGAACCTCGCAACTAAAAAGGGACAAAGGCCAAATTAATTTGACCCAATTTTTACGAGGGGTCTACTAGTCCAAATTCGCACACGGTCCGAAAACTCTAACTTTTCAATTAATCCTGACAATCTCGATACTGGCCACATTAATGTCGACACCGTCCAATTTATTTCGTCCTGAAACTCCCTAAAATTGACTGTCAAGTTCAGGGTCTAAATAACGACAAAAATTTGATCGAGTGCGATTCTAGCGAAATCTCTGGTTTAAAATAATAACCGAGAGTGATCAGTTCTCGGGCGAGATTCTACTATAAGCACACTGACAAATCGCGCGTTTTATAAATCCCAAAAATAAGTCAAAATTCGGAATGTTACACTTTTCCTCGGAAACAAAGATATCACCCTGTAATTATCTCAATATAATTCCCATGGATATTATCTTTGTATTCTTTTTACAGTATTTATATCTCGAGACAAAGATTACCTACAACCCCTCAAGTTTGGCATCTTATCTGATCCACGAGGTTTTGAGGTATTGACTGGGTTGAGGATATAATAACCGGAGGTGGCTTTCTCATCATGTAAAAAATTATGGTAGGAATTTCTAGTCTGGCTCAATTCCAACTGAATGGTTCAAATGTTCCATTAATACAAATTACTTCATGAAGTTGATAAAAAGAAGTGTTGGAATTAAGCAAAAGCCTTTCCTCCGATAAGATAAACAAATTCTAGGGCTTGTTTAGTAATGTTTATGTTTCTCTGTTTTTTTGTTCTTTTGCTTTCCGGAACAGAAAAAGAACAAAAATTTGTTTAGTCATGCCATATAATTTTTTTGTTCCCCGGAGCAAAAAAATCACCAGGGAATAGGTTTAGAACAGAAATAAGAAGCAAAAAGAATATACTTTTCTGTTTTCGGAATAAAAAAACAAGATCAGCTTTCTCTCTTTCACAATATATTCCCATATTAAACCATAAACCCCAAAACCTTAAACCTCAATACCCAAACCCTAAAACCCCTAACACTAAAATCAAAAACCCAAATCCCAAATCCCTAAAACCCTAAACCCAAATCCTAAACCTTCTAAACCCCAACTCCTAAACCCAAAAATCCAAACCATAAAATCTCAAACCCAAAACCCAAAATAGCAAAGCCCAAAACTCCAAACACAAAACCCTAAAACCTAAACCCTAAAATCGCAATTCCAAACCCTAAACCCTAAAATGCTAAACTGCAAAACTATAAACCCCAAACCCTAAACAGTAACCCTAAACCCTACACCCCTAATCACAAACCCCAATACCCAAAACTTGAATCCCTAAAACCCTAAACCTAACCCCAAACCCTAAACCTAAACCCTTAAACCCCAAACTTAAAACACTAAACCCAAAATCCAAAACTCTAAAACCCAAGCTCTAAACCCTAAAATCCAAAACCTAAAACCCAAAACCCCAAAATCGAAATCCTAAAACCCTAACCCCAAAACCTAAACCCTAAACTACAATTTCCTCAACCACTACCTTGTATTTACTTTGTCTATAAGGAGTAATTTTCTTTATAATTGTATTAAGGTCATCCAATTTTATATTATAATATATTTGTATTCTTTTTCTAGTCCAATTTTATCCAAACATGAATTGTTAAGTCCCTTAAACTGTAATTTTCTCGACCACCACTCAGTATTTGCTTTGTCCATAAGGAGTAATTTTCTTTATGGTTGTATTAAAGTCATTCAATTCTATATCATAATATATTCTTATTCTATTTCCAGTTCAATTTTATTTAAACATGAATTGTTAACTCTCCATTGATAATTTTATAATTAAATAAAAAAAATTGGGAGTAGAATTTTTTAGTGTCCTGCCATACACATTTCTGTTCTTTTTCTACTTCGAGAATAGAAATTTTGTGCAGTTACCAAACACGTTTTTTTTCATAGAAACTCGTCTAGGGAAAATAAATAGAAAAAACTATTTCTGAACGGAAATTATTTCTAGGAACAGAAACGTTACTGAACAGACTCTACTTTGCCAGATCAATTAGTTCCATGGGTATGGTAGGACTTAGCTTTGAGTTACTTCAGGCTCAAAGGAAATACGGTCAATAAACATGATTGTTATCCAATGCTCCTGTATAATCATTGTCCTTTGGCAATAAAGTCCTTGTTGGATGCTACAAGTATCTAATGCCAATCGAGATAAATTAAAGGGTTATTACGACGAAAAAACCCCAAACTGGTGCACATGTGACAAATTTATCATTTGTTAGTTTTCGTTAAATTTTATTGTCAAATTGCTAAGTTAAATGACACATGGTAGTTGACGAATGTATTAATTTGAGGTTTTACCCTCCGTTTGTCACAGATGTACTAGTTTGTGATTTTTTTTATATCAATATAATCTAATGAAAGGTAAATTTGTCACAAATGTACCAATTTGGAGTTTTTAGTGGTAAAAAAATTAGTTTGGAGTAAATTTGTCACAGGTGTATTGATTTTGGGTGTTTTATTATCAAAAAATTAGTTTGGGATAAATTTATCACAAGTGTATTGATTTAGGGATTTTTTGTAATCAACAAATTAGTTTTGAAAAAATTTATTAAAGGTATATTAGTTTGGGGCTTTTCGTGGCATGAATCCTAAATTAAATTTGGCTAAACGTGATGTATACCGCATTCTAATATCTTCGTTTCTCTTGCCGTGAATTCAGAATACATTAGGGGGTTGATGATAAAACAAAGTTGACGCAAGCCCAGTCACCAAGCATTATGCCTTGATGCTTCCCTGACTTTGATTGCTCTTGTTTGACGCCCGCCACGTAAACCACCACCGACCGACCACGCCTCCCCCCGTCCCCCCACCCTTTTTTCTCGGGAAATTCCCACATGTGATGTTGTCGGCAACTATTCAATTATTCTGCCTTTTGCTTGAGCGAGTTATTTTGCCAAATCAAAACCATGCCCACATCGGTTATTTTCGATTATAGTTAATCGGAATGACTCAAAAAGTTTGTAATTTGATTGATAAAATTAAAAAATTTAGGATCAAATTGATCAAAGTATAATAAATTTAAGATTTTTTTAACAATTTTCTAGTTTCAAATAATTAGACCACCTATTAATGATGTACTGAAGACAAAGTCCGTCAACTAATTTTCTAGTATTATAGAATAGATAGTCCCTTATTTTAATTGTCTGATATAGCTCAAATATAAGGAGGTACTAGTAATGCTATTTTTCTCTAAAATTATAGAAAAGAGAAAACAGAGGAAGGTACAAGAAAAAACGAGCTTAAAATCATTCGAAGCACGAAAAATTACTGACCCATAATATTTGCCTTTTCTTTTCAGCGGTCTCATCATACGTGAATTGTTATTATTATTTTTTTGTATGTCAATTTTTTGTTGTGGTCCGCAAGTAGAAAGTTTTGCACGACGACTAGGACACATTGGTCCTGAATTTGATGATTTTTTCCGTTATTAGGGCTGTACTTTCTTAAAGCAGTTTTTCTTGAGTTGATCTTAGCAAATCAGCGAGAGGATCCTGCCAAGAACCTTCGTTGGAAAATTTTGTTTTTATATTTATATTTATTTTGGGCCAGCATTTGAAAAGCTGGTATTGACTTTTCTATTCCCTTGTTGTACACGAAAATCGAAAGCTTCCGCAAGCAATGACCTTTTTGTTTATCCTTGTCGACTGATTTCTCCTCACCAAACTTGAGCAACTTCTCGATCTCATCCTTTTTGGCAGATTTCCTCTAATCAGTTGAGTGGAAATTGAACGACAAAACTCGTTTCCTATTTTTGTTCGATGCGACGATCTTCTTAACTTGAAATAACTATATTGATCATGTTCATGAAACCGTAGGGAATGTTCATGAAATTTTATAAAACCCTCCCCATCCGTGTCCGTTATGTAGTCAACCAATATTTCCTGCTTGGGCTTAGACATCGAATCACAACGGCTTCTATTGTGGTAAAAGAAGATTATCATCAATTACATGGCCAAAGCTAAAAGCCAAATACATGCTAAGCAGATCAATTATGGCTTCCTTTACTTTATCGAGCTTCCTTTTTCTAGAAGGTCTCTACAGCCCCGCCCCCACTACAAAAAAACATCTTTTTTTTGACGAAATTTGCAACGAAAAATTTGAAAAAATTCGTTGGTAATTCGTCGTTGCAAATTTTTCCAACGAAAAATTTTAATTTTCATTGGAAATTTGCGATGAAATTTTTTTCGTTGAAAAATTCGTTGGAAAATTTGTAGCTAAATTCGTTGGAAAAACTACAAAAAAAATTTTTTTGGTCGAAAAATCATGGGAAAATTAGTTGGTAATTATTTATTGCAAAATTCGTCGTGAAAAAAATCGTGCGGGCAAGGGCCAGCCTGGCCGCCGGCAAGGGCCAGCCTCGTCGCCGGCGAGGGCCAGCCTCGTCGCCGGCGAGGGCCGAGCTCGCATGGCCGGCGAGCTCGAGCTCGTCATGGCCGGGGATCGCCGCCTGCTCCTCCAGCTGCTTCACCTTCACCGACGTGTCCTTCACACTGCTCAGCTTCTCCCTGATCGCTGCGTCCCGCTCGTCCATGAAGCACCCCAGCGGGGAGAAGTAGATCCTGTCCAGCGTGAACATCAGCAGCAGGAACTCGCCCATGATGATGGGCAACGTCAGGTTGAAGTCGAACAACACCGCCTTCTCGATCTCCGTCGCTAGCGCCACCAGCGGCGGACCAGGAGGGTGGAGGACGCGGCGACGGCGAGGAGGGGCTGGGATTTCATGGAGAGGAAGGTGAGGGGCTTCGGGAGCCTGAACTTGGGGACGGAGAGGGTGACTTGGGGTTGCTGCTTGGGCTTTGAGGTAGAGAGGGTAGATGGGATGTGGGTCTTGCAGGAGGAGGAGGAGGCCACGATCATCTTGGCCATGGCTGCGATTCCAAGGATGGCAACGGCGACGAGACTTTCTCTCTCTAGCGACAGTTCTTTGCCGACTGTGTTTTGGAGAGAGAAAGAGAGAGGGAGAGATGTTGATAAAAGGGAAGAAGAAGAACAGGAGAAGAAGGAGAGGAGACAGATTTTTCATCGGGAAGATGAAAAAATTTTCGTCGCAAAATTCGTTGGAAATTTCCAATGAATTTTGCGACGAATTCAAAAAAACCTGGTATTGTTCGGCATTTTTTTAAATTCGTGGGAAAATTCGTTGGAAATTTCCAACGAATTTTTTCACGAATTTCAATTTTCCAGGCAATTATTTTAGTGTGTACAATTTTCGTTGTAAAACTCGTTGGAAATTTCTAATGAAAAATTCTTTGTTGGAAATTTCCAACGAAGTTTGTGACGAATTCAAAGAAACCCGGTATTGTTCGGCATTTTTTAAATTCGTGAGAAAATTCGTTGGAAATTTCCAACGAATTTTCCCACGAATTTCAATTTTCCAGGCAATTATTTTAGTGTGTTCAATTTTCGTTGCAAAATTCGTTGGAAATTTCCAACGAATTTTGCGATGAAAAATTTTTCGTTGGAAATTTCCAATAAATTTTGCAACGAAAATTGTACACACTAAAATAATTGCTTGGAAAATTGAAATTCGTGAGAAAATTCGTTGGAAATTTCCAACGAATTTTCCCACGAATTAAAAAAATGCCGAACAATACCGGGTTTTTTTGAATTCGTCGCAAAATTCGTTGGAAATTTCCAATGAATTTTGCGACGAAAAATTTTTCGTTGAAAATTTCCAACGAATTTTACTTTTCGTTGGAAAATTTGTTGCAAATTTGCGACGAAAATTTTTTCGTCGCAAATTTTCGTGGCAAAAATCCAGTTTTTTTGTAGTGCCCCCCCTCCCCCCGCACCTCTTTTTTCTTTCTACTTCCCCTTTAAAAACATCACTTTTTGATTGATGTATCGTGTCCGAGTTAATTTCAAAATAAAAGCATTAACTTTACCTTGATTGATAATTCTAAATCGAACTTTTTTTTTCTCGATAAAAAGCACAAACTTTTACTTGAGTCCTAGATCTGGCCCTCATAATTTGAAATTTTCAAATTATTTGGGTCAGATTTGGGATTTAAGTAAAAGTTGATGATTTTTTATGAAATAAAAAAAATTTTATACAAGAATTGTCACTTAAGGTAAAGTTGGTACTTTTTCATTCAATTAGGCTAATTATCTCTTCTTTAGTTCTTCTTCGATCCTTCATTCGAATTTCAACGGGGAACTCATTACCAATGGCACTCTATAAAGTAGTCATCATATGTTCACCTGACAAAGCAACTCATGCTATCGTGTAAAGTGACAAAAGTATTTGACAAAGGGTTAATATCACGAAAAACCTCAAACTGGTACACTTGTAAAAATTTTACCCCGAACTATTTTTTTTATCACCAAAAACCCCACACTAGTATACTTGTAACAATTTTATCCCGAATTAATTTTTTGACCACTAAAAACCCAAACTTGTACGCCTATGACAAATTTATCCTCCGTTAGTTTCCATTAAATTTTACTGTTAAATTGCTAAGTTTAATGACATGTGATAGTTGACGGGTGCACCAGTTTGGGATTTTATCTCTCTATTTGTCATAAGTTTATTAATTTGTGATTTTTCATTATATTAATACAATTTAACGGACACTAACGGAGAGTAAATTTATCACAAATGTACCAGTTTGAGGTTTTTAGTGGTTAAAAAATTAATTTGGGGTAAAATTATCATAGGTGTGCCAGTTTGAGATTTTGATTATCAAAAAATTAGTTCAGAGTAAAATTATCACAATTATACCAGTGTTGGCTTTTTATGGTCAAAATAATAATTTAGGGTAAATTTATCACAGATGTACCAGTTTAAGATTTTTTGTGGTCAAAAAATTAGTTCGGGGTAAAATTATCACAAGTTTACCAGTTTAGGATTTTTCGTGGTATTAACCCTTTGACAAAAAACAAAAGTCAACAAAAGTGGCGCACAAAGGCCCCATCTTCTCCCTTGCATGTGTCACCTGAATGACATAACAAATAGACTCTGTCATGTCAACCGTATGGCTTACTTCCCTAAAAAATCCCCAATTTTAGATTCAATCTCAAATCTGTCTCGAACTTTTTTTTGTCTTAGAAAAAGTCTCAAATTTTATGTCTAGTCTCAAATTTGCTCAGAACTTTTTTTTTTTTAACTTTAAGTCCAATCCCAAATCTGCATCAAATTTTGTTATATCTAAAAAAATTACCAAATTTCAATCTATTCTCAAATTTACCCCCGAGATTTAGTCCTCACTTGACATGGCACTTTTACGTCAATTATAAATCCACATTAGCAAAGCAATGGGGCATTTTTTTAGACAAAGAAATGTTTGGGGGAAATTTGGACTAAACCCAAAGTTTGGGATTTTTTAAGATAAAAAAAGTTTTATTAGATTGGATTTGTTATTGTCCCTAACTTTCATATCATAGAACGGTTTTATTTTGGAGAATGCCATCAATTTTTATTTGTTCGGATTTGTTATCGAAGTGGAAATGTGATGTCTCTCCATACCTATCACCCCATTACTTTGCCGATACAGATTGTTATCGACATGGAAATGACACGTCAATTTGGGACTTAATCATGGGGTAGGATTGAGAGTACTTTGAAATTTGGTGATTTTTTCAAACAAAACAAAATTCATAGTAGATTTGGTACTAACTTAAAGTTTGGGGTTTTTTTAAGACAAAAAAAATTCGGGACAGATTTGGGACTGGACTTAAAGTTTCGGGTTTTTTCCAAGACAACAAAAAGTTTGAGACAAATTTGGGACTTGACTTAAAGTTGGGGGTTTTTTGGGGAATGAGGCCAAATATGCTTTACTATACAATAGGTCCCTTAGAAACACGCAAACTTAATATATATTGTCCTCACACATAGGTTCCCCTAACATGTTAGGAACGTGAACTTTTGCAGAGAAAAAAATAGAGAAGAAAACCCCTTCAAAATCAGAAACGGAAGAAATCATGGTAGGCCACACTAGTCAATCTATTCACAATCAATTTCAATATCAAAGTTACAAGCTTCAGGATTACAACTACAAAAGATATTTTTATGGCATATATAGTCATGATGGAAATTACATGTATGCCTGTAGTAAAATTTCTCAACTTTAGTATTACTTTTCTCTATCATACTCCATAATTTCATCACATGTATCTACTACCGCCAACCTAAGTGGAGAACATACTATAAGCATCACTGTCTCCTAATACACAAATCCATTTTTCTATTTGGCTTGAAAAGTACGGCTCCTTTTAGGGTTAGGGATACAATGTCATGCAGATAAAATATATTACATTTGGTAGTGAAATTTCTTGGTTTGAAAAGACAAAAGGTCCGACCCAAGCAAACATAATCTAGCAGGGCATGACCACATTTGCCATCTACACACCTAATGCGATAGATGAAAAAGTTAAAAAGGATGGTCAAGATGGGGGCAAAGATGGTCAAGATGATGTTGAGTGTAATCGACGAGGCTCCTATAAGTCAACAAAGTGCAATCCATTCATCAGCCTAGCTAAACATAAAGTCTTGCTTCATCATCATTTTTTGTTTCGCCTCCTCCTCCTCCTTCTTCATCAACATTTTTTTTTGGTGTAAATGTAAGTAATTTTTATAAGATGACGTACAGAAGCTTAGGGGCATTCCTTAGCATTACAAATAGAACTATAATTACAAAAAAAATGGAGTGGGGGAGTCTCCATATAGTGGCCAAAGTTTCATTTGTTCGGGATGGTCTAAAAGATTTGTAGTGCAAAGCTCGCCCTCTAACAAGTTTGTGAACTTTAGCCAAAATGATAAGGGCGTCATTTGACTTTTGTTGGAAGCATCTACGATTACACTCCATCCAAATGCAGTATATGATCGCTAGGAAAGATACCTTCAGAAGTCTCGCCGCCAAGTCCTTACCTTTTGTAGCCTTGATCATCCATTTAAGTTCATCATTCCATCCTTCTACAGGGCGTTGGATTCCATATTGTGCAAGAATAGTGCGCCAAATACTTCCAATCCAGGTGCACTTGAAGAATAGATGGTCTCTGCTTTCCAGACTAGACATACAAAAATTGCAATGAATATCTACTTCAGGCTTCCAACGTGATATGATTTTTGCAGTTTGTAGTCTATCTCTACAAGCTAACCAGCTGATGAAGTTATGCTTGCTAATACCTCCTTTCCAGATCAAATGGGACCACTCCACAGCCGGTCTCACATTTCTGGTTTCATCGTATACCTCTTGGCAGTAATATCTTGGTCTAGATATGATTGAAGCTAAAGCTGGTCTTAGTTGAAGAATACAACGCCAACTCCATGCCATAGAGCCCTTGATTTCAAGCTGCATAATCGAATTGCCTCTACACTTGGTACTATGGACCCATTTACTCCACAAGGAAGATGGCGAACAATTTATGAGGTTCCAAAGCATACGTCCAAGCAAAACTTTGTTCCATAATTTTAGATGAGGCAACCCTAGACCTCCTTCCTTTTTTGGCGAACAAACAACTTCCAAAGCAACTTTGTGTGATCCGTGGCCTTCTGTATTTCCAACCCACAAAAAATGTCTAATGTTCTTTTCAATTTTATATATAGTTTGCTTTGGAAGTAAAAACATTTGCATCCAAAAGGTACAGATGGAAATAAGTACCGATTTCGTCAACTGGAGATGACCAGCGTAGCTAATGTGTTGCATGCCCCAGCCTTCTATTTTTTTTAAAGATTTATCGGTCAGACTCTTACAATCTATGTGTGTGAGTCTTTTTGTAATAAGCGGAACACCAAGGTATCTAATAGGGAGTCTTCTTCATCAACATTTTCAATTTTGAGTCTGCACCCAAATATCTTTTTATGTTTGCACAAACACCTCCCTCTTCCCTCCCGACTCCACCTACTGATCCAACCTGCACACCCTCATCTCTTCCCTCTTCTCCGTTGCCTCCCATAGCACCGACGGCTTCACTAATGCCACCACCAGCCAAAACCCTCCCGACCAGGCCTACGGCCTCTTCCTCTGCCATGAAGATCTCGACACCACCACATGCAGCCGCTACATGGCCACCGGAAAACAGGGTATCCTCGAAAGATGCCCAGACCAGCAAGTCTTCATAGTCTAGCACGACTAGTATATGTTGCGGTACTTGACCTGGTCCATCTTCTTGGCCATGAAGCAATCGCCGAATCGGGTTTTTTACAACATCGGCGACGTCACAACCCAACCTGGTTCATGTAGCTTCTCGGAGAAACCCTAAACCACGTCGCCACAAGGGTTTTTACTTGTCTAATCATTGTCTGGAACATTGCATTTGTAATTATGTCTAGAAGCGAGAGTTGAGATTGGGAGACTCAACGGGAGTAACAATTTCGGGTTGTGCAAGATTAAGATGTGTGCCATATTAACAACTCAAAGTCTAGCGAAGGTGTAGCATGAAAAGAATAAGTTGACAGAAGTGATAAAAAAGGCCGGTAAGGTAGAGTTGATGGAGATGAGAAGAGCATAATCCTATTGAATATGTCAAAGGAAGTGTTAATTGAAGTGGATGAAGAGAAGGATGTAGCAGTGCTGTGGGCAAAACTTGAGTCACTTTTTTAGATGAAGGGTTTGAATAATTACTTATGTATGATAAAAAGGATGTTTCAATTCTGGATAGTTGAAACCACATCTATCATAGCCCATTTGAATGAGTTTAACAAGCTCATGATAGACTTGAAGAACATCAATGAAGCCTTTTCTAATGAGAAACAAGGCATAATATCAGTGGCATCTCTACCAGATTCTTTTAAGAAAATGCTCTTCTAAGGGGTGTATTACTACAAGTTCCTCGGAAGAGGTAAAGTCCGCCTTGTTTTTGAAGGAGTGGCAAATGAAGTTGCGAGAAGATAACTTGTTGCATGACATGGGGCAATGTTTGGTTATTTTGCAATAGAGAAGAATATAGAGAGTCTGGAAGTAACAGATGGAAGAGTCACTCTAAATAGAGGTCCAACATTCGAAATCGTCGATGTTATTGTCATAATGAGTTAAAGCACTACATGAGAGACTCTTTGAAATTCTAGAATAAAATAGTTGAGGTAGAGTTTGCGGGCGATGGTAATGTTGTTATTATAATTGATGATAGTTCCAATGATATAAACGATGTGTTAGTAGTCAAGACAAGTTCATTAGGTGATGAATTTGTACTTGATTTTGGATGTTCTTACCATATGAATACTTATAGATAATGGTTTACTATCTAATAGTGTATGTGGTAAGGTACTTATGGGAAACGGAATTGCTTGTAAAGTAGTGGAAATAAGAACCGTTCATAGTAGAGTGCCTAATAAAGTGGTGAGGACGTTGATTAATATGAGGCATGTACCGAAAGAACCTAATCATGCTGAATGCTCTTGATGAGGTCGGATATTGGATTTCCACTTAAGGTGGACTTTTGAAGGTTCCTCGTGGCATGTTTATATGATGCAGGGAAGATAGATTGTGCAGTTGTATGTCTTCTAGGAAACAATTGTGATTGGTTGGTCTGCTAGATTCTCCAAGGCTTCAAATCAGGTTAAAAATAGTTGTGGCACATAAGGATCGGAGACACGAGTGAGAGGTTGATGATTGTTATGAGTCAAAGTTTCAAGGTGGTCGATAGGGGTGAAGTGAGGGGTCGATTTCAGATAAAGATTTGGACAGTGTTCAAAAACAAGTGGAGCTTTTGGGAGAGCTTATAGATGTTTAGAGTGCAATAGATCTGTCACTATCTGCATAGTCACATTATTCCACAATAGCTAATAACTATTCCCAGGCGACAGTTGAAGAAACTTTGAGGTGGTCAGTGGAGGTGAATAAGCTGGAACGATTATTGAATGCAAATGTTGATGTTGAGATGGATGATCTGGAAGCAAAAGAGATGGTTTCGGGTCTAGAGATGCAAAGAATGAAGACTGCCGAGATGTTGCAACTTACTCATAGGAGTTAACATCAAGAAGCTTTGAGATGCAGTGAGTAAAATCTATAAGTACCCCGCTTTCTGCTTTATGCACCCTGTTATGGTGCACTTGAATGGAGATAGACCATTTGTCTCGTACTTCACATGTTAGTACAGTTAGTTATCTAAGTTGTTTCGTGGTTAGTACTAGGAATTCGTATGTTGTGAGGAGAATGTGTGTTGCTCATTTAGGTGGTATACATTGTGATGTTGTGAAATGGATCCTCCTAATAACATTGTGGATGATAAATGTCGAGTTGAGTTCTAGAAAAGATGCAATTCCAATATTATGGCAGTAATTGCATTTGTGGACTCGAGTCATGAGGAAAACATGAAGGAGGCTAAAATCTAAGCAGTTGTGCCTTTGCTGCTGTTGGTTATGCTATGAGGTGGAAGGCATCTTTGAGAGACATGGTGATTCAATCTACAACTAAGGCCATAAACATGGTCAGGACTAATGGAGCCGAAGAGGCAGTGTGGTCTAATGACTTGATTAGTGATGTTGACATTTAATATTGAGTCAATAATGTGTATAGTGGAAGCCAGTGATATTACCAAACGATTGAGATCATTGGTGATTGATATTTCTACGTCAAATATGACATGTCAGGAGAGGATGTGACCATGATGAAGCTTCTTGCAGCAAAGAATCTTCTGGACATGTGGACCAACTTATTCCTCTGGCCAAGTTAGGTTAGTTTGGACTTGATAGATGTTTGTGATGGTTGAGTGCTGTGGGACCATTGGGAGAGCTAGTATGAATCATGAGTACTATGACTTGGGTGCAAACATCGAGCCAAGATGAATCATTGTTAAATTTTGTATTGAGTTTGAGCCCTTTAATTGAAAGCTCAATCCAGTTGAAGTCCGGGCCGTATTGTATGAAAACCCAAATTTGCGTACGATTAGAGCTTGGCTGCTGGCTTAAGCCTGGATCAAATCAAAAGAAAAAGACCACAATCCACATTGCAGCCAATGTCCATGTTAAGGTCTAGACTTCTTGTGGCGGTGGTTAATACATAGGGTTTCTTTTAGAGAGATTTAAAACCCTAGTGCTCGTATGCTGCTGCAGCGACATGATTCCAAGGCGAGTTCATCAATTACAGATAGAGCTGGAATTGTTTAGTTTCTTTCTTTGTGAATTTTCTTGATGAGAACACCGTAAGAAATTGCAAGTAAACACAATTGGGAAAAACTTAGGTATAATTTGGAGCGAGAAAACACTTGAGAAACCGAGTGATTGTAAGCTTTATAATTCTCTCAATTCATAGTGGATTTCTTAGTGGCCTGTTCTCCCTATAGAGTAGTTATCGACACTTGAACTGAACTGTGCAAATCTCTAATTTTCTTATCAAGCAATGGCTAAACCCATCCCTAAATGCTTCAAATACCGTTGTTTTAAGTCATTAGGGATGGGAAAATTCCTGCCGCTGGCTAGTCACCTCTACACTTGCCACTAAAGCTCTTTCAGGATAGGAGCATGGAATAGTACCTATGAGTTATTAGCCACGACAGCAAGCATTAGTTTTTTAGTAGTGTTTACTCATTAACATTAGTCTCTTTCCTAGACAAAACGACATATACTTGCCTAAGAGAAATGCCTTCTTTTTTTCCTTCATTTTTAAATAACTCATGAGAAATGTCTGCAGGCCATAATAGTCTCTAATACACGTAGAAGAACCTACAAATTACAGAGTTTTAAAAAATGCTTGAAGATGCTAGGTGTGACAATTTACGGGGAAAGTGTCAAAAAATCCCAAACCTTTTGCATTTGTGCCAATTTAGTCCTAAACCTTTTTTGGTACCAATTCAATCCTAAACTTTTTGCATTAGTGCCAATTGAGTCCTAAAACCTTTTTTAGTACCAATTCAATCCTAAACCTTTTGCATTTGTGCCAATTTAGTCATAAACCCTTTTTTTGGCACCAATTTAGTCATAAACCTTTTTGCATTAATGCCAATTCAGTCCTAAACCTTTTGTATTGGAGCCAACTTAGTCCTAAACCTTTTTTTGGTGCCAATTCAGTCCTAAACCTTTTGCATTGGTGCCAATTTAGTCCTAAACCTTTTTTTTTTGCCAATTCAGTCATAAACCTTCTGCATTGATGTCAATTCAATTCTAAATCTTTTGCATTGGTGCCAATTCAGTCCTAAACCTTTTGCATTGGTGCCAATTCAGTCCTTCGACAAGTGAATAGCTATTAGCCGAAACGACTTAATTGGCTCCAATACAAAAAGTTTAGGACTAAATTGGCACCAATGCAAAAGGTTTAGAACTGAATTGACATCAATGCAAAAGGTTTATGACTGAATTGACAAAAAAAAAGTTTTAGGACTAAATTGGCGCCAATGCAAAAGGTTTAGGACTGAATTGGCACCAAAAAAAGGTTTAGGACTAAATTGGTACAAATGCAAAAGGTTTATGACTTTTTTTGACACTTTTCTCGACAATTTGCTAATAGAAGCAAGGAATATATTTCAGTGAAGTGGTCCATTTGCAATATGTTTCTCAAGAAGGGAGTTCATGGGCAAGTTGATTGCTAATTATGCATTTCGAACCAGCGGACAAGTTTTTCTTGGTCTGCTCTTCCTTCAGATTTAATTTCCCTATCAATAGGTGATCAAATAGGGGTTGTTCATCCCAGATTTCTTTTGCTTCTTAATATTTTCATTTATTTGGCTTCGGCCCAGTCATTTTACCAGAAACAAAAACTTACAAATGCTAGAATTGCAATTGAAGTTTCGACTTTCTCATTTCAGCGTCTATTCAGATCTCTCAAGGCCCCTTCTTGTGTGTCAAATTACTAATCTTCACGCTTCTTAGGTCTAGTTCCAACCTAGTGAAGCAGAGTGTTAGAATGATTAAAAATAAACATGCGTTCATCTAAAAAGCTTTTAGATTAGGGCGGCAATCGTCTCATATATGTAATGGGACGCATGCAGGCAAAAGCAACAAATCTACCATGAGAATCATCGCCATTGCCGTTCCTGTTGGAGTGTTATGGTACTTCTCTTTCTTACTTGTTAGCTTCGAAGAAAAGGAAAGAAGACATACGAAGTAGTCAGAGGAAAAAGCGGTAAATTGACCATTTGGCTTTAATTTATTGTAAACTATATATGTCTTATAACTGAGCAAATTATGGAACTTCTTTATATTTCCCAAGGAATCAACCATGTTAACTATGCAAATTATGAGTCCATTTGATATAACTGTAGCCATAGTGTAGCTATGTTGTGTTGAAAATCTGCTGTGAATTACTGCGGCTTCTGTATTTTGTAATACAAACTCAAAAATGTAATAACTTAAAACTAGATTAGACAACTCCATAAAGTTAATTTAAGCTCCAGTGGAGCTATGATTGGATTCATACCAAATCTTCAGACCTCGCATTGGGACATTTCCAATCAAAGCACAAATTATATCAGCCACTTTTGCAGTTCAAAGAAGAGCAGAATCATAAACTACTGTCCTTGGGTATACATCCAGCAAGATCCGCATTAGGATGCCATGAGTCATGCCGGAGTGACATAAATTCACCATTACTAACCACATAATGAGGGCTCAAAATACTCCAAACCTTTGAGGATTTCCTCTAAGAATAGATAGCATCTGCACCGCAATGAACACTGCCCTCAGCATGAAGAAGTGATTATGAGACAAGATTCATCTCATTTGTTTCCTATATTATTGAAGATTTTGTTTCTTTTTTCTTTTCTTCATGACCGATCAAGAGAGGAAAGATGCCTTTAGGGTAGGGAGACACAACATGCCAGTTTGGTGCTCCATTGTGATAATGTCCCGAAGCACTGGCAACCGTATATTCATTACTATAGATCAAAATCAACACTGTAGATGTAGTTTTTTAATCAAATTGAGTTGTTTTGTAATGTAGGTGCAAACGAACTTACCACCGTGGAGTCCTTGCAATGTGACTTGGCTACAATACAAGCCGCAACAAATGATTTCTCTCATGAAAACAAGTTGGGTGAAGATGGATTTGGTGAAATTTTCCAGGAGCGTACTACATATTAGTTAGAAATAATAAGAATGCTTTACATCTGAATTAAACATAATGATGTCAAAGAAAAAGAAACATGTAAAGCTTTTTTTTATGTTTGTTTATAAGAAGTTGTGATGAAGAATTAAACGCTAAATACAAAACACTTAGGGTAGACTTCCTAATGGACAACAAATTGGGGTGCAGAGGCTATCTCAAAGCTCAAGACAGGGTGAGGAAGAATTTAAGAATGAAGTTCTATTGGTGGCAAAGCTTCAACACAGCAACCTCGTACGGCTACTTGGGTTTTGCATAGAGGGAGACGAAAAGCTACTTGCCTACCAGTTTGTGCCAAATAAAAGCCTTGATTTTAAAAGCCTTGATTACTTCTTATTTGGTCTGTTGCAGTTTAACCTTCTTATGCACATAATGTATAATTTGCTTGAAATCAAATACTCGATCTTCCACTATATGAGGAAACCTTGGAATTAAGAGTTTTTGTTCTTAAAACTTTTATAGTATTTCATAAGCTAGCTATTATGAATGAAAGTAAATATATTTTGGTACCGTGTGATGAATTTTGTCTTGACTTTTTGAATAGGTGCCACATGTTAGCACATTAATGAATTTGGTGCACCGATGCGGATCCCTAAAAAAGGAGACAATTGGATTGGCCATTACGTGATAAAATAGCGTTTGGGATCACTCGAGGAATACTCTATCTACACAAAGATTCTCGTCTCTATACCATCCATCATGACCTAAAATGCAACAATATCTTGTTAGACGATGAAATGAATCCAAAGATTTCAGATTGTGGCATGGAAAGGACTTTTGGAGTCCATCAAACTTAGGCTAGCACAAATTAAATTGTAGGGACTTTGTAAGTCTTTGAATGGATGACTTTGTCTGACTTTGTTATTGGATACCAGACTTGCTCATTTTATCTATTTAAGGATGCTCATTGATCTGCATCTAAATCTGCAATATACATATGGTTAATGTTTGGATTTGCAGTGGTTACATGTTTTCAGAATATGCAATGCTTGGAGAGTTCTTAGTGAAATCTGATGTTTAAAGTTTTGGCATACTACTTCTAGAGATCATTTGTGGGAAGAAGAATAACTTCTACCACCAATTGGGTGGGGGTAAATATCTTGCTAGTTATATGAGTTCCACCGTGCTACTGCGACAAATATATACGCCACTCTTTTTTTAATTTTGGTCAAGTGATATTTGATATTCCTTTGTAAAAACTTAGTCCTTTTAGCCTGCAGAAACGCTTGCGAATATTTTTCTGTCCCTTGGTCATTTATGGTTTTTTGCAAAATTCAGATGTCTTGCATGATGAGTCATTGAATTAATGCCACAATTATTTGAAGATTTTGAACTTATTCTTGCAGGTGTGGAATCAATAGAGAGATGGCACGCCCTTGGAAGTGTCGCACCCAACTATCGCGGATTCAAATTCAAGAGACCAAGAGATCAAGTGCTTAGATGCCTGCACATTTGCTCACTCTGCATTCAGGAACATCTGGCTATTAGACCCACCATGGCCACCGTACTTGCACCTAGCATTTATAATTCTTCCATTGAATGCCTCAGATAAGTTGTTGTCAATAATATCACATTTCACATCAGTATTAAAGAAAGTCCTGGACTAGTGCCTTGGCTCTGTTTGAACCAAGTCATGATATGCAGCGGGACTAATTTTCTTCAATGCTTGGGAGTGTTCATCATACTCTGCCATAGAACTACTCTTAGCACATTGCCAAAATAGTCTTTGCATCTATATCCCCTTATACTTCTTGCCCCAATTTGCATAGATGTGTCTAGCACACATCATATGCTCAGCTGCAGGCAACAGCTTAGCCACAGCTTGTAGAAGACCCTGTAAAAGATTATTACAATATAAATCATATGTTACTAGTTTGACTATCTAATAGGCATAACAAAAAAATAAATAAATAAGGAACTTACCTTCTATTTGTCACTAATTATGACCCAACCCTGTCCATATGTGTGTATAATATTAAGATCATACATCAAATTTGTCAAGAACCAAGTCCAGGTGTCTATACTCTCAACTCTAACAACTGCCCAAGTAATTGGGAACATCTTATCGTTTCCATCCCTTCCAATAGCACACAAGATCTGACCTTGACAAATTCCTTTCAAGAAGCAACCATCCAACCCCACAACTTTTCTACATCCACCAAGAAATCCTTTCTTACAAGCAGTAAAACAAATGTACATTCTCTCAAACAATGCCTTAGTTTGCATATCAGGCTTTTCAACCTTTAATATAATAGTACTCCTAGGATTGCTCATCCTAAGCTCCTCTGCATAATCCCACAACTTTGCATATTCCTTTTTGTGGTCTCCTATCAACACTTTATAAGCAAACAGCTTGGCCTTTGTACATTGAGTGATACTTACATCTAAGCCCAATTGTTCCTTGATAAGTTCCCTCAAAGCATTAGTTTTAATAGTTGGCATTGCTCTTATTATGGCAAGATAATGATTTGCCAACCAAGAACCCGTCACCGTGTTATTTTTGAAGCTAATGCTATAAGTGTGTTCTGAATAGTAGGTCTTCACATGAAATGATCCAGTACGAGCATCAATAGATCTAGAGATTCTCTAAGGACAACTTTCACTAACACATTTTGCTCTAACACATTTCTTTTTATTCTTTATAAATTTTATCTCTCTATGCTCAGCCACTGAATACTTTATGAGAGCATCTTTGAATTGCCTGCTACTATCAAACATCATAGACACAATAAACACAGGTACATCACAATTAGGATCATACCTTGGAAAAGTGCTTCTTCTTGTAGTAAAATCATCATCTCCTAATCCTAAACTCTCATCTCTATCTGTTTCATAGTACTCTGTTTGGTAACCAACTTCAGAATCAACTACATTATCCACATCAACTACAGATTGTTGGGAAGGTATCGATTCTATTGATGGTTCTCCTATAATCAAATATTTTGTGGCCTTGTTACGAAACTCTTTGATGTTCTTTCTTGCTTCTAGAAGCTCCTCATTACCATGATCATCATCATCAGTTGAAATTCTTGCATCGACTAGGAAGTCTATCTCGTTATCCTCATCGTCATCCACCACAAATTCATCACCCTCTATGCCAGTATAATCATCTTCATAAACTAAGTCATCGTGATCTAAATCATCCTCATTCTCAACCACTACATCTTTACCCAAACGGGCATCATCACGAGAACCCTCACCAGTACCTTGACCAGCACCCTCACCGACACCTTGACCATCACCCTTACCTACTTCGTCGACTATAAAGTTTTCTCCATATATTTCGATCAACCCATTATGCAAATAACTGAAAATTAGTTTGACAACACTGCTATTATTTCATATGTATCTCAATCCATCTTCTATAGACTTTCTAGGAAACTTAAAATAAAGGTGTTAGAATGTACTATTTACCCCATTTTCTAGGTCATTGATAAACCCTTCGTAACTCCTTGAATTGATATTGACTTGCACTAAATCCATCTTCCCCCCAACATATTCAAGCATTCGGTAACGGACAAATTTTCCCCCGTGGAAAAGGCAGACCCATACAAACTTGTCGCTCATCTTGACTCTACAAAAAAACACAACTTGTGTTATAAACATATATATAATGGAGGAACAACATAATAACATACAAAAATAATTGCATACAATATCTTCCTTGTAAATTTTTCATGTGAGATAAACTTGAAAGTTATTAAGAGTTAGTGCTAAAACAGCTACAAGTATTCTATCTCCACCATATAATGCTCATAAAGTACATATCACCTATCTAATGTTTATTTAGGCATATATTATTATGGTTATTGAAAATATCAGCAGGGCAAGTTGTTAAGAATGATAAAATCCACCTATATGTAGGATAGATAATCGAAATTTGTTTCTTTTATCAATTGTTATGACAAAGCATTTACTCTTATAGTTTAAACGCTTAGCATACTGTGTTTTAATGGCTCGAAGTGAGAATTTGCAAACTAATTTTTTATTCAACTTGATTTACAGTTCAATCACAAGACTGAGACTTATGAATTTAAACTCCATGGCTTATGGCCCTGCATAATTCTTACATTTTCTTAGTCATCTTGTAGTATATGAAATGTGACGATGAGTGCAAGAAGACAAGGATTATTTCTCTTCCAAACAAAACAACACGCGCAAAGAAACCGAGGCAAATGGATTATTTAGACTAAGACAAGGACAACATACCTTTTCACTGTTCTTCGTTGAGTTTGGGACCACCATGTAGAGTTGTCGCTTTTACTCGACACTGTCGACAACACAAGAAAACCAAGACCACAAACTTGCTCGTGTTCGCTGCAGTTTGTAACGGACGAATCGGCTCTCGATTTGGTCTTCGTAATTGGGTCTTCGCAATCGGGCGAGCGTTGGGCGAAATGGGGGACTTGACCACTATCGATTCGATGGAAGAAGAACGTGGCTCGAGGGAAATGGTAAGAAGTGATCGAATTTGGGAG
Source organism: Syzygium syzygioides (assembly GCA_031216285.1). Classification (NCBI taxonomy): domain Eukaryota; kingdom Viridiplantae; phylum Streptophyta; class Magnoliopsida; order Myrtales; family Myrtaceae; genus Syzygium; species Syzygium syzygioides. Next base: position 14,177,965 of record CM062245.1, on the reverse strand, counting down.
AAAATTTGAGGGAAATTCAGGTTCTTCGCTATTTTAAAGTTCGCAATTTTGGTCGACTCCAAATTGGGGCTTCACGTAATTTGGGGTTTGGTTCACGAAGGGAGGACGACGAGATGAGAAGACTTGGCTTGACGATTTTGTGGTTCACGATCATGATTGAAGCAAGATGAGATCCAACAGGGAGAAATTCTAAGAGGAGTTAGGGTTCTTCACGATTTTGTGGTTCGCAATCCGATGAAATCCAAATTAGGGCTGTGGTAAAGTGGAGTCCTTTTATTTTTTTAAGAAAATGATGACGTTTTTATTTTCTGGCAACCACATCAGCGCCGGTCGTCCACGTAGGAAGGTCGGCGCTGACTAGGTATCTCACATCAGACTTTTCTGGGTAATAGGACTGAATTGGACAATATGCAAAAAGTTTAGGACTGAATTGGCCAAATTGAAAGGTTTAGAACTGAATTGGCACAGATGCAATAGGTTGAGGACTTTTTTGGTAATTTTCCCTTGGAAGTGTGCTTGACATATACAGAAAGTGCGGCATACGAGATTTTAAGGCGGAAAAAAGAATGATTTTATGATTTTAAGGTTTTTTATTTATTTATTTTTTGGGTTTTATATCGATGGGTTTCCATGTCTCTGTGTCCTTGTGTTCATCCATTCTGATTAAATTTAAAGGTTGCGTTTCATTATTACAAAACTTCAAGACATGAATTAATTTATACGGTTGATTGTGTCTTTATAATGGATGAACTCTGATTCCGCAACATCGTGATTGCGAAGTGGCGGGCCCTCCATCGTCAGCTTCACGTTTAACTAATGATGATTCCACTATAAGTTGAACCAGCTTTTACACAGGGAAGTTGCACAAATTCCAGAAGTCAAGGTCTTTGTCGAGTACGCTCCTCAAAAGTCAACAAGTCAAGGTCTTTGTGAAGTGGCTAGCACGGGTCACCTAGAGGGGGGTGAATAGGTGATCTTGAACAAAACTTATAAATTTGCGCGGAAATAAAACAAATAAAAGAAGAGTCTGAATAAAATTCAGATTCAAGTTAGATTAGATGAAAAAAATTCTGAAGTGCAGAAAGTAAAGTGAGATATGAGGAAAAGAGAATCTGCACACAGATGTATAGTGGTTCGGCTTATGGTAAGCCTACGTCCACTCTCCCACGCTTACAGCCTACTGGCTGGATTTCACTATGTAATCAAGAGGAATTTTACAAACTTTGAGTCTCAGAACTATTGTGTATGATAAGACTCTCTATCTCACACAAATACTCTTTACAAGATAATCCTCAAGATCTTGATCTTAAGTTCAGAACGACAAGAGAACAGATTGGAGTAAACTCAGACTTTGGACTTGTTGAATCTTGAATCTCTCTACCTTCTGCCGCTCATGTTCTCCTTAAATACTCCTCTTCATCCACACTAGCCATTGGACAACTCGCAGAGGATCATCTTCCAATCTTCACCTTGGACAGATTTGTAAACTAAGGATTGAGTAGCCGTTAGTTGATAGATTCTGAATCCCACTAATTCTGGTCGCCCATACAATCAGAATCTTGGTTTCCAAAAGTAGAGTTTTTGTCCGTTGTAAAGCATTTTTGTCTTAGTATTTGATTGTCAATCAATTTGATTAAGATTGAACTAATCAACACTTTCCTTCTGTGAAATCTATGCCAGATCACTAGTTGTTATTCTTCGTTCTGAGTTTTTCTTCTGAAGAATTACTGCGTCTTCGTCTGCTTTTGAAAAATTTCAGCTTCTGCGTCTGCTTCTGAATTTTTCTGAATCTTAGAACTTTAGCTTTTGTGGGTCTTCAAGAACTTATAGAGTCTGAATTATTTCTGCGTCTGGAAAATATCTCAGAACTTAAATAATTCTTCTTAACTTGTAAAATCTGAAAAACTTCATTCTTAGCTTCCAGAACATATATTCCTGAAATGAGAAGGTTCAGAATCAGTATCAGATTTACAAATATTATGGAAGGTTTTGTCAACTTCAAAATCAGTAGGAGTTTTCCTCAACAATCTTCCCCTTTTTTATTGTGACAAAACTTTCCTGCAGATTGAATCAAAATAAGTTGGAAGTAAGCAATCATATTCAGCGCATTAAATCACAGATTGAAAGATCAAACTCTGTTATTGAAATCTATGCTTCTTTTCTTCCTTTCTCTATAGCCTGCATTAGATCTACATATAAATTCTCCCCCTTTTTGTCATCAGCAAAAAGATAAATATAGATAATATAAAGCATTAATATTAAGAGAAGAACCAGTCTAAACAAATAATGTTAATGAGTTTACAGACCAAAAATTAAGACTTTGGAAAAGAATTTAAAACAGGCTATTTTTTGGAAGGAGTTCAGATCAGTTGAAAATTTTCCAAGATAGAGACAGCCTCCTCAATCTTTGAACTGCATTGTCCCACTGCCTTCTCCATGTTAGATGAGCATTGGGCAATGGTCTCCTCCAGTTCTGCTTTATCTGCAGCATCTTGAAGCCGTTGAGTGTGGGAGTTTTCCTCAATCATTTTCTGCAGATGCTTGACTTCTTGTTCTAGTGAAGTTTGTTTGTCTTTGATTTCAAGCAGAAGTGTGAGGATGTTCTGACTAGTAGAAGACTGTTCTTGGACATTGTCTCGATCAGACTGTTCGAACTCCTGGGTTGCTTCTATTGGAATCTCCCCCTGAACAGGTGTTTGTTCTTCAGAGACATGATCTGTGAAAGATGGTTCTAAAACATTTGGAACTGGTTCAGAAACATGTTCTGGAACATTAGCATGTCCTGTATTAAGGTGTTCTTCTTCTGCTTCATCACTTTCGTCATGCAGAAGGATTTTTCTTTTCTTGTACACCTTCAGTGGGACTGGAGATTCTTTCTTGCTTCCTGACCCTTTTTTCTGCTCTGTTTTTCTGATATTTGACTTACCATCAGAAATAGCCTCAGCCTCTTTTCCCTTGAACTTTTCCCTGATATCATCAAATTGTTTCATCTTGAAAAGCATTTTCTCCCCAACAAACATACAGGGGACACTATTCTGTTGCAAATCAGCAGGAATTGATATTTTGAGGAACATAAAAATACGTGAGATTAATGCACCGTATGGTAGCTGTCCCTTGTCCTTTTGTAGTGTCATGTACATGTGAAATATGATGACATGAGGTAAGGAAAAAGGTTGACCTTCCAAAAGAGCCCAAATGAGTTTAATTTCATATTTGGACAGGTCAGTTTTGGAGGCTGCTTTCGGCTTCAAACAGTTTATGATGATCTTGTGCAGAATGATAGATCTTTTTGACAAGTCAGAATAAGTGATATGCCTCTTGGATTCCAGAGCAAAATTGGATTTTTCAGAAGCTACCTTGGAAGTTTCTTCATAGCCTACTTCCAATGGAATGAATTTAGAGTATTTCGCTCCAATTATTTTTGCCAACAAGTCAGCCTTAATATCAAACTTCTTATCACCAACGGTGAATTGGAGCCAGTTGGGTGACAGAATTGAAAGATTGGAGTAAAAATAAGCTGTTAACTCAGAATACACAGTTGCAGATTGAAGGCAAAACTCATAAATACCTTGTCTTTCGAACAGATGTTAGACCAGAACATCAGCCTTCTCTAAACAAGCGAAGTCCACAGTTCTGTGATTCATAACACCTCGAGCGAGTAAAAGCCTATAACATGTATGGTGCTCAGCACTTCTAAACAATCCGCTTATCCCCAACATTCTAGATGTTATGCCCACTTTCTTTTCAAAAAGCTCGAAAAACCGAGCGTCATCTTCAAGAACAACAAACTTTAAGGAGGATTTAGGGCTTACCACAGGCTTTGTTACAGACTTTGTTACAGACGGAGTGGATGGTTCTCCGACTTTTTCTTTCCCCTTTCTGGAACGATGCAAAGTAGGGGTTGTGTTAGCAGGGGTGCGATCAGTCCCAGTAGAAAGCTTAGAATACTCTTGAACGAGATGAATTTCCGACCGAAGATTGTTGTCTTTGAGACATTTTAGAAGAGTCTCAGCAGCAGCATTACCTCTCTTCAACCTTTGATAATTTTGCCATAAGAGTTTGATGTTTTTAAAGCGAAAATCTTTGTCACCTTCTGGTTTGGATGAAAACGATCGAGGCGGTGGCGTAGCATGAGCAGTTTCTTCGAGATGATCCGATTCTATGTTTGATAACTCCATAAACTTTGGCGGAGCAGAAGATTTAGATTCTTGATTCAAGATACGTGATGATCTTCTCTTGAAAGGCATTCTCAAGTCTTCTTGATCAAAAAGTTTTGATCTTTGGAGAAGGAAGACGAGGAGGGTCTCTGAGTGTCGAAAAAGGTTTGAGCAGAAAATTGTACTGATGAGGGTTTTGGAAAGAGACGAAAAGGTTTATAAAGGTGAAGGACGGGTTTGAGGAGTAAAAAGTTATTTTTTAGAAAGTAAAAATATAAGCCAAAGTAAATAGGAAGGAAATAGATTTTCTGAAGCATGAAAGATCAGAATACTATCATAATATATTTTAAGCTTAAATAATCAGATAAGTTTGAATACGTACCTGATTTGCTTCCACATATGAACATATCCTGCCAAAAATATTCCCGCCAAAATTTAAACTATGTACGTACCGTTCTTGAGAGTCTGAAAAATATTCAGATCGAAACCACTTGAGTCTGAAGAATATGCCTGTTTGTCAAACACTTCAAGAAGGATAAGTAATGCACAGTTTGTTTCTAATAAACTCAAAAGACAATTTATCAAGGGGTTTTGTGAATATATCAGCTAATTGATTCCTAGAATCAATAAATTGAATATTCACATCACCATTTTGCACATGATCTCTAATAAAATGATGTTTGATCTCAATATGCTTGGCTCGAGAATGAAAGATGGGATTCTTAGTGAGATTAATGGCACTGGTATTGTCACATTTGATTGCAACATTTGAATCTTTAACAGCAAAATCTCGCAACTGCTGCTTCATCCACAGAATCTGTGCACAACAACTTCCCAAGGCTACGTATTCTGCTTCTGCTGTTGAAAGTGCAACTGTATTCTGCTTCTTTAAATACCAGGATACTAACATATTTCCAAGCAGTTGGCATGTACTTGTAGTACTTTTCCTGTCCACTTTACAACCAGTAAGAGTAAAATCTGAATCTTTGGAATACCAAAGACCTAGCATTGGATAAGTTCCAATGTATTTGATTATCTTTTTTACTGCAGAAATGTGCGATTCCTTTGGATCTGACTGAAATCTAGCGCACATACAGACACTAAAAAGTATGTTAGGTCTAGATGCAGTAAGATATAATAGAGAACCTATCATGCTTCTATATACCTTCTGATCAACCTTTTTACCATTTACATCTTTGTCTAGCTTGGATGATTGAGACATTGGAGTGTCTGTCTTCTTGCAATTTTGTAGACCAAATTTCTTGACTATCTCCTTGGCATACTTTTCTTGGCAAATGAAAGTACCATGTTTCATTTGTTTCACTTGTAAGCCAAGAAAGAATGTTAGTTCTCCCATCATGCTCATCTCGAATTCGTTCTGCATATTTTTAGAGAATTCCTTGCAAAGCAGTTTGTTAGAAGATCCAAAGATTATATCATCAACATAAATTTGAACAAGCAGAAAATCCTTACCCTTTTTCTTAACAAATAGAGTTGTATCTACCTTACCTTTTGTGAAATCATTTTGCAGAAAGAAATTACTTAACCTTTCGTACCAAGCTCTAGGTGCCTGTTTCAGACTGTAAAGGGCCTTTTTGAGTCTATAAACATAACCAGTTTTTCTTGGTTCTTCAAAACTAGGTGGTTGTTCCACATATACTTTTTCCTTAATGTATCCATTTAGGAAAGCACTTTTCATGTCCATCTGAAAAAATTTAAAGTTATGGAAACAAGCATATGCTAATAATAGCCGAATGACTTCTAACCTTGCAACTGGTGCATATGTTTCATCATAATCAATGCCTTCTTCTTGAGAATAACCTTTTGTAACCAGTCTTGCCTTGTTTCTTGTAACCTTCCCTTTGTCATCCAGTTTGTTTCTGAATACCTATTTTGTTCCAATTACTGGATGGTTTTTGGGTCTTGGCACAAGCTCCCATACTTCATTGATTCTGAACTGCTGAAGTTCCTCTTGCATAGCTTCTATCCAGCTTTCATCTGATAAAACTTCTTCAACATCTTTTGGTTCTATTTCAGATATCAATGCCAAGTTGCTGATGTTCTCCTTTTGTTTGGATCTGGTTTTGATACCATCTTCTATTTCTCCAATGATGAGGTTTTTCGGATGACTGGACTTATGTTTCCAGTTCTTATCATACCTTTCCTTCTGAATATTTGCAGACTCTAAATTTTCTGGTTGAGTCTGTATTTTGTCTTCTTTTACTTCGTTCACAGAGTCTTCGATCTTTTGAGATTCTAGATAACCTTCTGAAGACACTTGAATGTGGGGAGGTGATTCAGATTCATCTTTGTGAGTCTGAATATTTTCTTCAAACCTTACATTCATTGTTTCTTCCACAGTCTGAGAATTTTTGTTGAATACTCTGTATGCTTTGCTTATAGTAGAATAACCAAGTAGGAATCCTTCATCTGCTCTATCATCAAACTTCCCAGGGCGATCATTTGAGTTTTTGAGAATAAAATATTTACAACCAAATACTCGAAAATATGAAATATTGGGCTTTCTACCTTTGCAAAGCTCATAGGGGGTTTTCTCAAGAATGGGTCTGAGAAAACCTCTGTTAATAATATAACATGCTGTAAAAACTGCATCTGCCCAAAAATGAAAAGGAATCCTGCTTTCAATCAATAAAGTTCTTGCCATTTCTTGTAAGGAATGATTTTTCCTTTCCACAACACCATTGTGTTCTGGTGTGTATGGAATAGAAAAATTATGTTGAAAGCCATTTTCCTCACAAAAGTCTTAAAAACTTTGATTTTCAAATTCTCCCCCATGATCAGTTTTAATGCAGGAAATGGTATAGCCCTTTTCATTTTGAACTCTTTTTGCAAATTTTGTAAAATATGAAAATGCTTCATTTTTATGTGCAAGAAAGAACACCCATGTAAATCTAGTGAAGTCATCAACAATAACTAAACAATATTTCTTACCACCAATGCTTTGTGTTCTGGTTGGTCCGAACAGGTCCATATGAAGAAGCTGCAAAGCACGATTAGTAGAAACATGATATATAGATTTGAAAGAGCTTCTTACTTGTTTTCCTAGTATGCAGGCATTGCATAAGTCTGTCTTTCTGTATTTCAAATCTGGCAAACCTTGAACCAGTTTCTTGTTTGAGATTTTTGAGATTTGTTTCATACTGATATGTCCCAACCTTCTGTGCCAAAGATCTTCATCCTCTTTGATTGAAATTAAGCAATGATTGGAGTTTGGATTAACATCCAGAAGATAAATATTGCCATGTCTCCTTCCTGTGAATGTTTGAGAAGAATCTTTGCTTGTTCCTGAGTATGTATCTTCTTGAAAGTTGATTATGAATCCTGTATCACAAAGCTGGCTTATGCTGATCAAATTGTAGTTGAGTCCTTTTACCAACGAAACGTCATTGATTCTAAGTCCTCCAATATCAACTGTTCCTTTCCCAATGATTTGTCCTTTTATATTTCCTCCAAAGGAAACTTTTCCACCCTTCAGACTTTGTAGATCAGCAAATATGTTTGGATCTCCAATCATATGTCTGGAGCATTCACTGTCTAGATACCACTTTCTTTTTCTCTTTGTGGTAATCTACAAGAAATACAACATCTCAAGTTGTCTTTGGTACCCAAATTTGCTTGGGTCCTTGAGTATTAGTATAGGCTGTCTTAACAAAATCTCTTCGAACAGATCTCCAGACCTTAGGATATTCATTCTCAAAATGTTGCGGATCTCCACATTTTGAGCATCTGAGTGCACTCCGGCCAACAGGTTTTACAAAATTCCTTTTGAAATGGTTTTTGTAAACTTGTCTAGGAAGTCTTTGTCTTAATCTCTTCTTGACTTTTGGAAAATCGATTAAGCTATCACTTTCCTTTACAAATCCAAGACCAGATTTGTTATAGTAAGGAATTTGAATGGAAAGGATATGCTTCAAGGTTTCTGAGCCCTTTGAAAAATTTGAAGTAATTTTTGAAATTTCCTTTTTCAAAACATCATTTTCTTTGGAAAGAAAATCTCGACTTTCCTTGATTTGATGAAACTCTTTTTGAAGAAAATCGATCCTTTCTTTTTGAGAGACATCCTGTTGCCGTAGTGAAGAATTTTTCTTTTTCAAAGAAGAGATTCTTTTAAGAGCAGTCTTGAATTCAAAGCACAATTCATCAATATAGTTTGACACTTCGATAGACATTTCAGAAGGTTTTACCTCAATTTCCACTATAGGATCAGAATTAGAATCTAAGTCTGAATCTGACTTTGCCATCAGACAGACATCTTCATCACTATCTTCACATTCTGTATCACTCCAGGTTTCTGCCTTTAAGGCCTTCTTTGCTTTCTCGAATTTGGTCTTCTTTTTCAGAAGTGGACAGTTTGGCTTGATGTGTCCACGTTTCCTACAGTGAAAGCAAATTATATCCTTTGATCTCTCTGTTTCATCGATAGACTTTTTGTTCTCAAAAGGCTTATTCCCTTTGAGGTTTCTTCCTTTGATTTTCATTTTCTTATACTTCTTTATGAAGAGAGCTAGTTCTTCATCATCAACATCTACATCTTCAGTGTCTGCATCAGAATCATCGTTAGTTTTCAAAGCAATTGACTTATTACCTCTGGATTCGTTTTGCTCATTCCGTTTCTCAGTTTCATATGATTGAAGAGTTCCAATCAATTCATTCACTGATAGAGGCTTGATCCTTTGTGTCTCTTGAAGAGATGTTTTGATGTTGTCCCACTGATCTGTTAGTCCTCTCAGAAGTTTGTTTCCTTTCAATGCATCTGGAACTGGCTGTTCTTGATAAGCAAGACCGTTTATTATGTCAGTAAACCTGTCATAAAAATCAGCAATTAGTTCTCCAGGCTTCATTTTGAAAGATTCATATTGGCCAAGCAAAATATTGATCTGAGTTTTTTTGGCTCGATCTGTTCCTTCATACGTAACATAAAGAGTATCCCAGATTTCTTTTGCAGAATCACAAGCAGCAATTTTCTTATACTTAATAGGAGAAAATGCACAATAAAGAGAATAAATTACTTTTGAATCTAAAGTCTCTCTTTTAGCTATCTCAGCTTGAGATAGAGGAGGATCTGCTGGCTTGCTTGCGTCTGCCTTTTCTTTTGAATCTGAAGACTTAGGGTTGACTCCTCTGATAACCACATCCCATTGCATGTGATCGATTGATTTGATGAATGCCTTCATCTTATTTTTCCAGATGTTATATTCTTTGCCATCGAAAAATGGTGGTATGTTGTTACTTTGTCCTTCAATGAGCCTTGGAGCACCATAGCTAGCCATATAGATCGTTAGCTCAGAAGTAAAACACTTCAGTAAAATGAACAACCTGCTCTGATACCAATTGAAGTGGCTAGCACGGGTCACCTAGAGGAGGGTGAATAGGTGATCCTGAACAAAACTTATAAATTTGCGCGGAAATAAAACAAATAAAAGAAAAGTCTGAATAAAATTCAGATTCAAGTTAGATCAGATGAAAGAAATTCTGAAGTGCATAAAGTAAAGTGAGAGATGAGGAAAAGAGAATCTGCACACAGATGTATAGTGATTTGGCTTATGGTAAGCCTACGTCCACTCTCCCACGCTTACAGCCTACTGGCTGGATTTCACTATGTAATCAAGAGGAATTTTACAGACTTTGAGTCTCAGAACTATTGTGTATAATAGGACTCTCTATCTCACACAAATACTCTTTACAAGGTAATCCTCAAGATCTTGATCTTAAGTTCAGAACGACAAGAGAACAGATTGGAGTAAACTCAGACTTTAGACTTGTTGAATCTTGAATCTCTCTACCTTCTGCTGTTCATGTTCTCCTTAAATACTCCTCTTCATCCACACTAGCCGTTGGACAGCTCGTAGAGGATCATCTTCCAATCTTCACCTTGGACAGATTTGTAAACTAAGGATTGAGTAACCGATAGTTGATAGATTCTGAATCCTACTAATTCTGGTCGCCCATACAATCAGAATCTTGGTTTCCAAAAGTAGAGTTTTTGTCCGTTATAAAGCATTCTTGTCTTAGTATTTGATTGTCAATCAATTTGATTAAGATTGAACTAATCAACACTTTCCTTCTGTGAAATCCATGCCAGATCATTAGCTGTTATTCTTCGTTCTGAGTTTTGCTTCTGAAGAATTATTGCGTCTTTGTCTACTTCTAAAAAATTTCAGCTTCTGCGTCTGCTTCTGAAAAATTTCAACTTTTGCGTCTGCTTCTGAATTTTTCTGAATCTCAGAACTTTAGCTTTTGTGGGTCTTCAAAAACTTATAGAGTCTGAATTATTTCTGCGTCTGGAAAATATCTCAAAACTTAAATAATTCTTCTTAACTTGTAAAATCTGAAAAACTTCATTCTTAGCTTCCAGAACATATATTCCTGAAATGAGAAGGTTCAGAATTAGTATCAGATTTACAAACATTATGGAAAGTTTTGTCAACTTCAAAATCAGTAGGAGTTTTCCTCAACACTTTGGACATGTATTGATTGCCGGACCAAGAGACACGGTTCGTCTACAGTAATCGTCGTGGTCTTTTGCTGTTTTCGTGATGTAGGATCCTTGGCCATCGAGAAGGAAACGTTGATCAATTTGCCGCCTTTAATTGACTAGGAAGCCTTCAACAAGACAGAAATGATCCCGAATAACACGTAGTGAGTATCCTTACGTTGCCTAATTTTCGTGGCCACAACAACACAACACCACTTATCATGCATTCCGATCTTACTATAAAGACAAAAAATAAATGACTGTCAGATAAATGATTCTCACTCCACATTGCTACTTAGGTAAATTTTAGCCTAGCTAGTTTAAAAAAGTTCGACGTGACTTAAAATTGCAGAGGCCGTATCCTTTGTATCCTCAACCGCAATCACCAATTAGCAGCATCATTCTATCAATCGACTCTTCACTGGTTGGAATTTTATTTGCTACTATTGGAACAAGTACTTCATGGTCCACCTTCCCACCATACTCACTCGATTCATTTGTTGGAGCTGCGCAAGTGACATTGAATGAAAGGGCTTGGCCAACGCTGGTTTTGGAGCTAGAAAAGCTTCATAAACTTGTTTCATTGTGGGCCGTGACTTTGGATTGCTACTTATACAAGCAAGCACCAGAAAAACTACCAGAACAATATTTCTTGCGATAGAATTCACTCTTGGGATTGGCAAGCGTGGGTCTAATATTTGATGTAGCATAATATCTTCTCTGAGGAGTGTTGACAACATCCAAATGACATCACTTGGATGCTTGCCCATTATTGTTTCCAGTGCTACAACTCTAAAGCTTTATACGTCACAATTTTCATTAATGACCAAAGTGTAAGCGAGCTCTAAGAAAAGGACAAAAAATTGACAAATTAGATGAGGCTCGAAACCATTTTTTCAATGCTAGTTAGTGTACTATCAAAGGACATAGTTGTCAGCGTGATGAAACATCAATGGTGTTGTTAACCGCAAGGGGGTATAGTATATCGATCTAGCTACGTGCATCTAGCTATAACATTTAGAAACGAATGGAGGACTATTGCTTGGAGGACGTTGTTGTTGTTGAGTAATTGAACTTCTGTTGTTCCTTCTAATCATTCACTAATCCATTCATATCCCATTTTAATTATTTCGTTTAGTGTCGCAAAAGACTGCTGAGAAATTGCTAGGAACTGCAATACAAAGACTATCTATTGAAATTGTACGGTCAGTGGAACAAGACAACTCAAGTCAAAAACAGCTTCCGACATACTTTGCCTAAGTTCAATTTTGGCGGCCCCAAAACCTATTTGCAAGTTTTCCACCTCACCCGTATCTTTTAAGAGTCTTCTCTAATTTGATTTCTTTGAGCCACTTGTAATACGTTTTGTCAAACCAAAATGAACGGTTAACCGCTAAATCAGTGAATTCAATTGAAAAGTTGTATCAATTATTGAGTAAACATCTAAATAGAATCAATTACGTGGTAGAAATTGTGTATGGGTTCTCCTGTATTATGCTGGGACTGGTGCAGGTCTCTTTATTTCTTGATGCATTGTTTATTAATCATGCATTTCAATCTTATTGAAAAGAAGAAAAATGAACGGATGTCTATATAAACTACTTCTCACTCCTCTAGCACAGTACGGAAAAATGTTTTACATGACTTAATTATGTGCAGAAGCCATACACTTTTATATCCTGAATCACTTGCACCAAATTTCAACATCATTTTATCAATCTAACTCCTTATTTGGACAAACACTTAATAACCCCTTGCTCATCGCTTAGTCCTGATGAAGCTTCTGTTGATGCACCTTCCAACCATGATCTATTGTTATCTCGGAGCTGAGCCATTGAGATCTCATGGAAGGGCATTGCCAAGGGTAACTTTTGAGCTAGAAAAGCTTCTGAGACTTGCTTCATAGTTGGTCGGGACTTTGGATTAGCACTCAAGCAAGCAACCGCCAAAGAAACTATCAGAACAATACTTCTTGCGATAGAGTTCTTTCTTGGATAAGGTAACCGCGGATCTAAGATTTTATGTAGCATGATATCTTCTCCACAGGACGTCCACAACGTAGATACAATATCTCCTGGATGCTCGCCCATCATTGTTTCTACTGCTACCACTCCAAAGCTATATACGTCGCATTTCTCATTAACGACCAAAGTATATGCGAGTTCTGGAAAAAAAAGATACAAAAGACATCAAAACTTTTGGTAGTTGAGGCTTCAGACATGATGGTTGCACCTTTACCCCCGCCCCGTCCTCACCCCACATAACTATGTGCGGCACCCCACCCCGCTCCATTTGGCCCCCCAATTTTTCTTTAAAAACAATTAATTTAATTTCCACAATAGAACGTTGAATAGAAATGAATGATTTAGTAATACCGATATAGATGTAATACAACATCGAGAAATCTTAACTATTCCGACAAATATTTACTTATCGGACTTGTGCCTCTACTCGTAACTTCCAGGATTAAAGAGAAAAACTTATGAGGCATGAAGTATTGCTCACCCGGTGCAATATATCCATAGGTGCCAGCGATATTTGCGGTGAAGTTAGACGAGGAATCAGGATCCAGAAGCCTTGCGGTGCCAAAATCTGATACAAAAGCCTGCATTTTGCTGTTTAGTAAGATGTTGTTGCTAGATATGTCTCGATGAACAATTGGTCGAGTGCAATCGTGGTGCATGTAAGACAAAGCGTGTGCCATATCCCAGACGAGATCAAGTCTTTTGGACCAATCCAATTCCACTGCTTCAACATCATCTCTCAAAGCACAGAACAGACTCCCCCTTTCCATGTATTCGTAAACCAAGAACATGCATTGCCTGTGTAAACAGAAACCATGGAGCTTGATGATGCTTCTATGCCTTACTTCGGTCAAATGTTTCACTTCATTTCGAAAGCTCTTGCCAAAGGACGGGTCCTCTGCTTCAAGACGGTGAAGTTTCTTTAATGCCACGACTTTCCCATTGGGCAATTGTGCTCTGTAGACGCTACCGTAACCACCAGTCCCGATGCAATATTTGATGTCGAAGTCCTCTGTTGCATTAATTATGTCTTCATATGCAATTCGCCCATCATAATTCCATATTGATAAGAAATTTCCATTTTTCTCTGTAGCCTCTGGTTGCACCTTTTCTGTTGCACGTCCAGACAGGAAGCATGATCCAACGACTATACAGGGACGTCCAAACAGGAAGCAAGATCCAACGACTAAACAGGAAATGAATATTGCAGCCAGTGGAATGAACATCATCTTGTAATTAATTACGCTAGACCTTCTTCTGTGGGCTTGGGTTTCGTCGAACTGGTTCAAATCTTCGTTACCAAGAAAAGCGTTATTAGGAATATAAGCCCTGAGATTATCTGGAATTGGGCCCTTGAGATGATTGTATGATAAGTTAAGTTGATAAAAAAATGGTGTGCTTTGAAATTTGGGAATTGAGCCAGAAAGAGAATTGTTGTGAAGATCGAGATGGCTTAAATACCTCAAATTCTCAAGTTCAACAGGGATTTTCCCAACCAAGTTGTTCGAGCTCAAATCTAGATATACAAGATTCTTCATGTCTCCTATTTCCAATGGGATGGCACCGCCAAATATATTTTTCTGTAAATTCAGCTTGAACAAGCTCACTAAATTGCCTATTTCCAATGGAATGGAACCATTGAGTTTGTTTTCTTGCAAATAAAGAAAAATCAAGCTCGTCAAATTCCCTATAGACGATGGAATGGGACCAGTGAAGTTGTTGCAACTTAAATCAACAACATCTATTTTTGTGAGGTTCCCAAGTTCTAGAGGGATAGAGCCACCAAATTTGTTTGAGCCAAATTTGAGGGATTGTAAATTGTGCAAGCAACCAATAGTCGGACGGATTGCGCCGCCGATTTGATTATAACTGATATCAAGAAATTGAAGCATGGTGAGGTTTTGGACACAAGCAGGCAACTCGCCGGTGAGAGAATTGTAGGACAAGTTAAGGTGAGTTAGTCTTGACAGAGTACATATTTGAAGGGGGATTTTGCCAGCCAGTCCGCTGTAAATAAGTTGGAGATAGGTGAGGCTCGGAAGGAGAGAGAAGTTCATGTTGCTGAAATTACCTCCTATTGGGTACGCAGTTGTCAAGCGAATCCCGTTGACGCTCTCAGAGGCGTCGCACCGTACCCCGGTCCATGAGCAGTGAGGTAAGGAAGGGTCGCCGGTGACGGAGCTAGGCCACCACCCGCTGTGGAGAAGCGCACTGGCCTCTGACTCACTAGCAGGCGCTGCTGCCGCAACAATTGGATTGTACCAGGGGAAAGCTAGAGTAGTAATCAGTATAATAACTAAGGACATGTTGCAAACTATGCTCATCATGGGGTGACCTCTTCTTTCGCTGTAGTCGGAGAAACAGGGTGTTGTTCAGTAACGTGTTATACTGCACTTATATAAAGTAAAGCAAGAAGACGCTACTGTGCTGACCCGTCAAAGGAAACGCGTTCTGTACAGTTCCCGCGTTCATCTTTTTAATGGCTCAACACACTTACATTCAACCGTAACTCTCTTAGACTCAAAAAAGAGTAAACTCTGTTGGACTTTTTCCATCCTTTTTGTTTAGAGATGATGGAGTTGCCATCATCTCGTAGGGCTGTAAAAGGGACACTAATCACTACACAGTTGAATTAGTCTGCGAACCAATCCAAGTTTCAGCACCCCCGCAAACCAAAAACTACATGTCCAACATTATTTCGGCAGGTTTTACCAATTCTTTTTAAATATTACCAGCAAGTTACCTGAAAAAAAGTCGGTTATCAACAGCTTTTTTTATACCTACAATACTTATTGAAATTTACCTACTCGGAAAAAGAAAATCTTATTTTTATATGTAGAACAATAGAATTTTTCCCTGCCAAATTCAATTTTATCTTTATTTTTTTGTGACAAGATTCAACGAACTATGAAAAAATGAGATGACTCTTTTTTCAGTAGATAAAACGCGCTAAATCCCTTAGCTCCCAAGCACAAATTTGACAAGCATGTCGGTACATCTACTGCCTTCTCTAAGCAAATGTAGAAAACATAATTACAACAGCATTGGCAGTAGACGATTTTCTGCCCTTTTAGGCAGGTCTCCACTTAAAAATGCACCATGAGGCAATATTCTCAGGTGGCAATTTACATAAGATAAACCGGGTAAAAAATGTCTCTCTCTCTCTCTCTGCCCGCCACTCTGCCACCGTCGTAGTCGCACCACTGCCGCTGCTACTGCGAGGCCGCTGCTCTTAACTCGACCGAGACATGAATTAAAGAGAGAGAGAGAGAGAGAGAGAGAGAGAGCCGCTGTTTGGGGCTTTCGTTGGTTGAACGAAGTAAGATGGTCCTGCTAGAACAGGTTTTTCAACTCCGTTTATTTCGCAAAAAATGTAACGTTTCTGAAAAATGTTATTCAAGAAGTCATTTTTCAGAAAAATAAAAATATTTTCTAGTGTTTGGCTAAGATTTGAAAATGAATTGGAAAATATCTTCCATTATTTGGTACGGAAATGTTTATAAAAAAAATTTGGCCTAGATGGACCCAGGCATGGGCGTCGAGGACCCGAGCTTGACCTCGATATTACCGGGCTTGGTGTCTTGGGAATGGGCATCGGTGTCCCAACCTCGGCCTCGATGAACCTAGGCGCGACCTATATGGACTCGGGCCATAGCATCAGAACCTGGCCCCGCTGCCAAGGACCCAAGAATGAGCGTTGGGGTTTCTGTGCCCAAGTGCAGCGTTTCTGGTCCAAGAACCGATATCTAATCATATTTTGCAAAATGATTTTCGATTTTTTAAATGGAAATCATTTTCCTGAATTTAAATTTTGATAGGGAAACATTTTCCGTTGATTATGAGAACATTTTTCGTTGACTCCTTTTCCTAAGCCATCTAATGTCTAGAAAATGAGAAAAATATTTTCCCAGAAAATATTTTCGTTGAAACAAATGGAGCCTTCATATAAGAGCTTTGTTGAATAAGATGTTAGATATCTTTGGAAGAATTTTGGATCACGTTCCATGTGGGTCGAACCCGATAACGATCATTTAGGGAGAACAATAATTTATGAATAGCATCATGAACTCTCTTTCATTGGAAGTGTGCTTGAGATATACAGAAAGTGCAGCATACGAGATTTTATGGCGGATTTATGATTTTATGGTTCTTTCTTCTTTGGGTTTTTGTGTCGATGGGTTTCCTCGTCTTTGTGTCTTTATGTTCATCCATTCTGATTAAATTTAAAGGCTGCGTTCATTATTACAAAACTTCAAGACATAAATTAATTTATACGGTTGATTGTTTCTTTATAACGGATGAACTCTGATTCCGCAACATCGTGATTGCGAAGTGGCAGCCCCTCCGTCGTAAACTTCACGGTTAACTAATGATGATTCAATTAGAATTTGAACCAGCTCGACAACTTCCGGAAGTCAAGGTCTTTGACGAGTACGCACCTCAAAAGTCAACAAGTCAAGGTCTTCGGACATGTGTTGATTGCTGGACCAATGGAACACCGTTCGTCTGGAGTAATCGTCGTTGTCTTTTGTTGTTTTCGTGATGTCGGCTCATTAGCCATCGGAAAGGAAACGTTGGTCAATTTGCCGTCTTTAATTGACGAGCAAGCCTTCAAAGAGATAGAAAGATCCGGAATAATACGTAGTGAATATCCTTACGTTGCCTAATTTTCGTGGCCACAACAACACATTATCACTTATCATGCATTCCAGTCTTACTAAAAAAGACAAAATAAATGACCGTTCGATAAATGCTTCTCACTCCTTATTGCTACTTAGGTAAATCTTAGCCTAGCTAGTTTAGAAAAAGTTTGACATGACTTAAAATTACAGAAATCGTATACTTTGTATCCTCAACCGCATTCACCGAGTTGCAGCATTATTTTATCAATCAATTCTTCGCCTGTTGCAATTTATTTGCCAGTATTGGGACAAGTACTTCATGGTCCTCGCTCTTCGTGTAGGCTTGACGAAGTTTCTGGTGAGCCACCTTCCCACCAAACTCCTTGATTATTTTCTTGGAGCTGCACAAGTGAGATTGAATGGAAGGGCTTGGCCAACGCTAGTTTTGGAGCTAGAAAAGCTTCCAAAACTTGTTTCATTGTGGGTCATGACTTTGGGTCCCTTCTTAAGCAAGCAAGCGCAAGGGAAAATACCGGAACAATAATATTCTTGCGACGTAATTCTCTCTTGGGATAGGCAAGCGTTGGTCTAATATTTGATGCAGCATAATATCTTCTCTAAAGAGTGTCGACAGCGTTAAGATGATTCCACCTAGGTGCTCACCCAATATTGTTTCCATTGCTACCACCCCAAAGCTTTATATGTCGCATTTCTCATTAATGACTAAAGTATAAGCGAGCTCTGAAAAGAAAGTACATAAATTAGATGAGGCTGGAATCCCAATTATCAATGTTGGCTAGTGCATTAATTTGTAAGCATGATGAAGCCTCAACGGTGTTGTTTACCATATGGGGGTAAAGTATATCGATCTAGCTACATGCTTCTACTAGTAAGTAATAACATTCAAGAAAAGTATGAAAAATTGACGCCCACCCGATGCTATATATCCATGAGTGCCGGCAATATTTGCAATGAGATTAGATGAGAAATTAGGTTCAAGGAGTCTTGCCATACCGAAATCTGATAGGAAAGCTTACATTTTGTTCTCGAGCAAGATGTTGTTGCTAGTTACGTCTCGATGAACAATTGGCCAAGCACAATTGTGGTGCAGGTAAGACAAGGCATGTGCCATATCCCAAACAACATTGAGTCTTTCATACCAGTCTAGTTCCACTGCTTCAACGTTATCTCTCAAAGCACATAATAGACTCCCCCTTTCCAAGTACCGATAAACCAAGAACATGCATTGCTTGTGTAAGCAGAAACCATGGAGCTTAATTATGCTTCTATGCTGTACTTCTATCAAGTGTTTCACTTCATTACGGAAGCTCTGGTCAAAAGATGGGTCCTCTGCTTCTAGATGGTGAAGTTTCTTCAATGCCACGATTTTCTCGTTGGGCAATCGTGCCCTATAGACACTACTGTAATTGCCAGTCTTGATACAATATTTGATGTCAAAGTCTTCCGTTGCATTGATTATGTCTTCATATGCAATTGTCCCATTGTAATTCCATATTTATAAGAAATCTCCATTTTTTTCTACTCTCTTATTGTATGCTCATCGTTCTACGCCGAAATATGAAGCAAGACGCAAGAATTAAATAGAAAATGAATGCTATAGCCATCAGTGGTATAATAAATACGGTCATAAGCATAACCCTAGACATTCTTCTGGAAACATCAATCTTTTTCAAAGCTTCATTGCCTTGGAAAAATCCATAACGAATATGGGCCAGATTATCTGGAATAATTCCCGTGAGATGGTTGTGCGCCAAGTTGATGTAACTTAAGTTCAAAAGCATTTTAAATTTGGCAACTGAACCATGCAGAGAATTGCTCTGAAGATTGAGATAGGTTAACATGACCAAACTCTCGAGTTCATGGGGGATTTTTCCAGAGAAGTTGTTAAAGGTCAAATCTTTAAGAATCCTATTTCTAATGAAATGGCATAGTTGAATTGACTCTCAAGTAAATCTAGGTGGATCAGCCTCTTGAGATTTCCCAATTTAGGAGGGATAGGACTAACGATTTGATTATTATGAATGTCAATAACTTCTATCATGGTAAGGTTATGGAGACAAAGAGGCAACTCATCGGTTAGCTCATTGGAGGACAAGTTGAGGTGCCTGAGCTTCGGCAGTGCACATATTTGAAGGGAAATGGTACCACGAGGCCATTATCAGGCAGCCCAAGAGAGGTGAGATTCGGAAGTAGAGAGAAATTCATGCTGCTCAAATTACTCGTGACCCAGTAGCCAAACTGTTTATTTTGACAACGCTTCCGGAGCCGTCGCATGAAATGCCAGGCCACACGCAATAATGTGATAAGGAAGTGTTGCTCGTAATGCAGTCAAGCCACCACCCACTGCAAGGAAGAGCATCTGCCTCTGTTCCGGTGGCAATGACGGGGCAGTAGGGGGAGAGAGCTAGCCCAATAACGATCCACGTAGCTGCGGTCATCAACTTGCGAACGTGCAAGCCGGCGGGTTTGCTTGCAGGATTCGATTGAATCATGTGCAATATCTTCACGCTTTATAAAGAGAGGACTCCCTTTTTTGGCTGGGAAGTGGATGGCCTGAGTTTGCCGTGATATATAAAGGCAATCCAAAGAAATAGGCCTGACCCTTGTTTCCACCCTCTGTGCATGGTCCCCTACAATGAGCACCTTTGTAATATCAAGGTAATTAATTGTTGGATTTGTGCTACGTGACCATCAATATGGAGGAAACCGATTTGTATAGTTTCCGACATTACAGAAGCAGGACCTTTTTCACTCTTAAATTGACTCTGTCATATTATTACCTCACATGTCTCATGCGTTTGATTGCTCAATGGAAACAAATTAGCTCTTGGATATCACGACCTACCCTATCTTCCTCGACAGAAGTAAACACTTCAAGTTGAATCCGTTAATTCGCAACGTACCAGACGGACGCCGTAGTAAATAAAATCAGCAATGACTATTGATGCGGATAAAATCTTGAATTGAGTGTCCTGACATCGCTTGAATGACATGGCTTGGGATCATCGCTCACTCTGCAAAATGGGACAAGATAAGCACACTGACAATGCTATAACTTTTGTGCGACGTTCACTTTCACATCATAACTTTTCTTTTCTTTTTCTCAGGCATATCATAACTTTTCAAGCGATCATTTAAGTGACATAATCTTTAAAAGCATATCATTTAAGTTACACTGGCGAATCTCTCGCAAAAATTCCTAAGTGGCTTCACTTTTCAATAGGCCACGTTGAATGATTTAGTAATAAATTAACGTCACAAGAGCCTTTCAAGGGGAAAAGTACAAAAAAAGTCCTGAACCTATTTCATTGGTACCAATTCAGTTATAAACTTTTCAATTGGATCAATTTAGTCCTAAACCTTTTCGCATTGGTACAATTCAATTCATCCAACCAATTTAGGCTGGAAATCGCTCACATGAACATCAACGGTCCTACGTCACAACGTTGGCGCTGATATGGATATTTTTTGTAATTTTTTTGTAATTTTTTTAGATTTTGTTCTTTTTTTTTTTCTCTTCTCTTGTTTTAGAAACCGATGGCCGGTGAGGTTGCCAGCCAACCATCGCCGGCCATAGGTGAGGTCCAGTGACCCTTGCCTGGTCCGAGCCAGGGCCCCTACACCCTCACCGACCATGGACGAGGGCGCGCGGCCCTCGCCCGCCACGAGCAAGGGTGCAAGGCCCTTGCCTAGTGATCAAGTGAGGGCATCGCTGCCCTCGCTCATGGCGGGCGAGGGCCGCGACGCCCTCGCCTAGTTTAGGCGAGGGCATCGCTGCTCCTCGCCTAAATCTTGGCAAGGGTCGCTGGCCCTCGTCTGTGGCCGGTGATGGTCGGCTAGCAACCTCGCCGGTCACTGGTTTCTAAAAAAGAAAAGAAAAATATAAGAAAAAATTATTAAAAAATCTGAAATTTTTATTAAAAATTTACAAAAATTGTCCACATCAACGCCGGCAGTGCCACGTAGGACCGCCAATATACACGTCAATTATTACTGATCTAAATTGGCCAGATAGACTGAATTGGTACAAATACAAAAAGATTTAGGGCTAAATTGGTTCAATTGAAAAATTTATGACTGAATTAATACCAATACAATAGATTTAAGACTTTTTTTTTTGTACTTTTCCCAACTTTCAAGTAATGAAATTCGCCAACGTAACTCAAGCTATCGGTTTTTTAAAGTCATGATATGAACTTTCGGGCAAGCGGACTATTCTCCTCATTCGAATTACGCGGTTTCAGGATTCGATCAGAATTTAAACCCGCATACTGGCCAAAAGACGAGACCCCGCATGAATGTATGGATGGAACTTGTACACGTCCATCAACAAGTCAATGGTCTTCGGGGTTTAGTCTCGTGCGTTGATTTTGTGACCCTAAGATGAAAACAACACGATAGAATAGACATGTGCCTACTCGAGAAGTCATGGTCCTTTAAAGTTTCATGTGTGAGGGTTTTTGGATCAGTACGCGTTAGAATGGTTCATGAGAAGTCATGGTCTTTATGCACATTTAATGGTGATGTTTGGCCCTAGAAATTTCTAACTCAGCGTGAGGGAAAGGTCAGGGAGCAAATTTCCAGCCCTTTTCTTTTTCTGACTAACAAGCCTTTTCAACTTATAAAGCAAAAGATCCATGTAACACCAACACGCAGTGTAAATATCAAACCAGTTGTATTGATCATGCACTGCAACCTTACTGGAACTGTCCTATATATACGTACTGCCTCTCACGACTCCTACAACTTTAGTTTGCACAATTTTTTATGCACGAGCTAAATTGTAGATGCCATATAAAGCTTATTTCCTCAACCACTAGCTTTCACCAAATTGCAGCATCATTTTGTCAAACTAACGGTCAAGCTTGTTTAAATTGGCCAAAGATGGAGGGATGGGGCAAGTGAAGGAGTTTAAGCCTAGCCTCGTCTCAACCAAACTCTCAAGTTCAACAGGGATTCTTTTAGACCAGTTGTTAAAGCTCAAATCTAGATAAGCAAGACACTTTAAATCTCCTGTTTTTGATGGAATAGCCCGATCGAATCCATTCCCATTCAAATCTAGCATGGCCAGTTTTAAATTGGCTGAAGATGGAGGTATGGGGCAAGTGAAAGGAGTTGTGGCTTAGTCTCATCTCAATCAAGCTCTTCAGATTTTGTAGCCTAAATTCTAGAGGGTTAATACCACGAAAAACTCCAAACTGGTATACCTGTGACAATTTTAACCCGAACTAATTTTTTGACCACCAAAAACTCTACACTGATACATTTGTGACAATTTTACTCCGAACTAACTTTTTGACCATCAAAAATTCCAAACTGGTACACTTATGACAATTTTACCTTGAACTAATTTTGTTGATCACTAAAAACCTCAAACTGAAACATTTGTGATAAATTTACTCTCTGTTAATGTCCGTTAAATTAGATTAATATCATGAAAAATCATAAATTAATAAACTTGTGACAAACAGAGGAGTAAAACCTTAAACTGGTACACCCGTCGACTATCACGTGTCATCAAACTTAGTAATTTGACAGTAAAATTTAACGAAAACTAACTAAGGGTAAATTTGTTACATGTTATACTAGTTTGGAGTTTTTAGTGGTAAAAAAATTAGTTCTGGGTAAAATTATCACATGTGTACCAGTTTTAGATTTTTTGTGGTAAAAAAAATAGTTTTTGGTAAATTTGTCACCAGTGTGCCGGTTTGGGATTTTTTGTGGTGTTAATCCAATTCTAAATAACAAAAAATAAGGAGGTGGGCTTATGGGCGGGCTTGGGCACTTGCCTGGGCGTGCAAGTTCAAGCCTAGGCAGGTTCTCTGAAAGGTTCATGCCCCAGCGGACGAGCCCGAGCCCATCCAAGCCGACCCAATGAGCAGGTCTACTTGGCAGTAATCTCTCGCAAACAAAAGTGATCATGACACGAGCAGTCCGATGAGTCGGGCCATCCCTCGGCCAGGCTTGGACAATGCATTCGGACTAGATGGATGGCGCCCGATTGGGCTCAATTAGTTCAATTTTTTTTTTTGGGCTCAATTAGTTCTTTTTAAATCGGGGGGACTAGCAAGCTAAACTGTTGGTGAGCCAAATACCGCCTCTGGGTCTTGCCTCGGCCCTGTATTTCGAATTACAGGTGGTCTTGGACGGAGTTTTAGCCCACTCCCTAGCCTTAGCCCGCCTATTAGTTTTTTTTTTTTTCACCTTTCGCCTAAGCCCATCCAAGCTCCGAGTCGATCCAAGTCTACTTGCAAAATGCAAATAATGCCATTCCTTCAATGAGATGACAATATGGTAGACTTGATCATGGCCGAGCGCCTCCCTCGCTCCAGCCTGGTAAGTGTTCTATTGCAAGACATTCTATTGCCAAACTCTTCCCATCTAGAGATTCACGATTGGCAACTACTTTAGCCCGGAAAATGTTGATCTGGAAATTGTTTTTGTTTAATATGAAATGGATGGGATTGGATAAGAAAGTTACACCAAACTCGAATCTGAATAGATCGACCCATGGGCAGGTCTAGAATATAAACGAGGCAAGTCCCCAACATGGTTGGCGCACGTTATGGAAGATTTTCCCACTTCTTCCACTAATAATTTAACCCAGCTCCTGCTATCACATTCACATATACCACTTTAGATATGCTAATCCTCGAATATGAAAACACAAGTCATAAATTGCTGAAACTTTACTTTTCACCACTTTTATTCTATTTGTATTACCTAAAACCTTTTGGGGGATTATTCATATGTAAGAATCTTATTTTGTAGCATAAATGGCAACTAATAAGATGATCTAGTATATGAAAACCAATCAATCATATCACTTTCTTGCTACATTAAGGAAGAAAAATAGAAATGCAAATGAAAGAAATGTGAAGTATATCAATAAATTTTGGATTAAAGTTCTGGAAGAACAGGACACTTTCAAATAGGGATTTTCCTGACGAAGTTGTTCAAGCTCAAATCTAGTAGTTTGATATTTCTTATATCTCTTGTTTCTGATGGGATGGCACAGTCGAATCTAAATTCCCGTAAATTCAACACAATCAAGCTTGTTAAATTTCCCACACGTGAATGAAGGGGGCAAGTGAGGATATTCGAATTTAGGCTCATATCAATCAAGTTCTCCAAATGGCTTAATTCCGACAGCGTAGAACATTGAGTTAGTTGCCTAGCAATTAGAGATAGGTCAAATTCGTCAAGTTCCCCATTTCTGGAAAATAAGTAGCACTGAATTTTGTTTTCTTGCATATACAGATATTTCAAGCTCGTCAGATTCCCTATAATTGATGGAATGAGACGGATGAAGTTGTTGTGGCTTAAAGCAACATGATTCAATTGCGTGAGGTTCCGTATTTCAAGAGGGTTTGGAGCCGCCTAATTTGTTTGAGGTGAAGCTAAGCAATTGCATATTGTCCAAGCAATCAAGCGTCTGAGGGACTGCTAAGTGCGTTGAATATGAGATTTTACGTGGGTCAATCTCTTCAGATCGACTTGATTATGATAAATGTCAAGTATCGAAGCCTGGTGAGGTTCTCTGGAGAGGGAGGCAGCTCACTGGCAGGACTTATGGTAAATTTGACGGTTAATTAATGGTGATTTAATTAGAATTTAAACCAGATTATGCATGGAATTAGGACACGCTCAAGAAGTAAAGGTCTTGGTCGAGAACCCAATTCTAAAGTCTCTAAGGTCATCGAGTTTCATTTTCATGTACATGAGTCGTCTACACGCTCAAGAGAAGTCCTGGTCTTTTGTTGTTTATGTGATGTCTGATCTTTTAGCCAATGCGAAGGAAACGTCAATTTCGAAATTTTCCGTCTTCAACTAAAGAGAAATGATCCTGCATATACGTAGTGAATGTCCTTAACAATCCAAACATTCATGGTGACAACAACACATTATACTCATCACACATTCCGATCTTACTAAAAAGACAGAAAAATAAACGTCTATCCTATAAATGCTTCACTCCTCAGTAACTGCTACCTAGGAAGATTTTAGCCTAGCTAATATAAAAAAGTGTTTGGCATAATTAAAATTGCATAAGCCGCATACTTCATGTCCTCAACCACATTCACCAATTTACAGCACCATTATATCAACCGACTCTTCACTTGGTGGAACTTGCTTGTTTTGGGACAAGTACTTCACGGTCCTTGCTCTTCTTGTAGGCTTGACGAATATTCTGTTGATCTGCCTTCCACCCATACTGCACGATTATTTCCTTGGAGCTGCCCAAGTGAAATTGAATGGAAGGGCTTGGTCAACGCTAGTTTTGAAGCTAGAAAAACTTCCAAAACTTGTTTCATTGTGGGTCGTGACTTTAGATTACTACTTAAGCAAGCAAGTGCCAAAGATATTACTAGAACGATACTTCTTGCAACAGAATTCTCTCTCGGGATTGGCAAGCGCAGGTCCAATATTTGATGTAGCATAATGTCTTCTTTGAAGAGCGTTGACAACAGTAAGATGATCTCACTTGGATGCTCACCCATTATTGTTTCTATTGCTACCACCCCGAAGTTGTATACATCGCATTTCTCATTGATGACCAAAGTGCAAGCAAGCTCTTAAAAAAAAAAGGTCATAAATTAGATGATGCTCGAAACTAAGTTCTCAATCTTGGCTAATGCATTGTCAAATGATAAATATGTAAGCATGATCAAACTATGTGCCTCTAGTAATAACATTCCGCAAAAATATGGACTATTGTTGCTCACCTAGTGCTATATATCCATGAGTGCCTACAATATTTGTAGTGAGATTAGATGAGAAATTAGGTTTCATGAGTCTTGCCGTGCCGAAATCTAATAGGAAAGCCTACATTTTGTTGTCCAGCAAAATGTTGTTGCTAGATATGTCCCGATGAATGATTGGCCGAGCGCAATCGTGGTGTAGGTAAGACAAGGCATGTGCTATATCCCAGACAATCTTGAGTCTTTTTGACTAATCTAGTTCCACCGCTTCATAGTCATCTCTCAAAACACAGAATAGACTTCCCCTTTCCATGTACTCATAAACCAAGAACATTTATCGCTCATGTAAGCAAAATCCATAGAGCTTAATTATGCTTCTATGTCGTGCTTCTATGTCGTACTTCTGTCAAGTGCTTCACTTCATTTCGAAAGCTCTTGTCGAAAGATGGGTCCTCTGCTTCAAGAAGGTGAAGTTTCTTTAGTGCCACGATTTTCCCGTTGGGCAATCGAGCTCTATAGACACTACCGTATCCACCAGTTCCAATGCAATATTTGATATCAAAGTCTTCTGTTGCATTGATTATGTCTTTGTCACGCCCCAAACCCTATGGACGTGCGACACCCCACTTCGGTCGTTGAGATGCGACAACCCAGAACTCATCGCCGACCCTTTTCTTTTTATCTTTTAATACGCATGCGGAAGCGAACATAACAATCTCCAGACAACAACAATAAACAGGGATAGTTAGGAAAACAAACACAACAGTATTTTACTTCTCACTTGATTAACCCCTGGGAATGTTCTTACAAGCCCGCTTCGGGCACTACCACAAAAAGGCCAGCAAAAAGTAACAGGCTGGGGGTTAAACTACTACACCAACAGGTCGAACTCCAAAAACTACCTTCCAAACGACCTGAACCAAACTGGGTGCGTCAACATGCTAAGGGCCTGAAAAAGGGGTTCACAACAACAAATGAGACAAAAGTCTCAATAAGTTAACGGTCTAAGCCCCACTTAGGAGGCCAACTCGCATGGGGTCCCTAAATAGGCAAAATAGCAACATCATTAACAACCACAAGCATCCTTACCTCGCCTTGGTACACACATTGATGAAATGCATATGCCACATACTCAAAGCATTTAACGAGATTTTACATGCATTAATGTAACAAAGTCGCTCGTGTCTCAATTATAAGGCAAAACCTGCTTGGGCACGTCCCATACCATGCCTAGCAGTTTCTACCCCATAATCAAGCACTATGCATCACACGTATTCCAATTATTACGCCCCCTCGGGGCCACCACACATCAAGCGATACGCAGCAAGATGGCGATCTAGCGGTAAAAACCGAGCTCCGTCCCGCCCCATCGGGCACGGTTACGTCAAATGATACACAGGATGACAGCATTCCAATACGGCAAAATCAAATGATACACAGTAAGATGGTATCCCGTAAGGAGCATCAAGTCCGGCCTCAGGCCGTGACAAGGCATCCGGGGTATCGACACACCGATAAATTGGGCAACGTCAAGCGATACACAGCGAGACAGCTTTAACGTGTGACCACACGAGCACACAAGCATACCTGCTAATTATTATCTTTTCAATTAGCCCATGCGTCCATAAATAGTGCTCACACAATGCCACATAACAAACCAAGTGGTCACACATGCCAACAGTCAATCAATTAATGCAAACTTCTATGCTAAACATGCCTATCAATCACAAAGCGTCACTATCAATTACTTGGCATAACCAAAAAAATAATTTAATTCCAAAATCCCATAAATTTTCCTTGAAAACTATCATTCAAACAATTTGTCAAATAATTAATTTAATACAACAATTTACGACAAAATTGTCACCATACAAGCTGGAAATCATAATTTGAGAATCAAGATTTTCCAAAACAATAATAATTAAATTCTGAAATTAATTATTTAATAATATCCGAAAAATAATTTATTTTCCAAAATTCAAAATATTTTCTCAAATCAAATCATTCAAATAATTTTCTAAAACGCCATCTTATACGGCAAAAACCAACATTGGCATCACAATTAACGTTAGAAAATTTTTCGAAAATAATACTATTTAATAATAAAATAATAATATTTAATTTGAAATTAATTTATTAACTAATAAAATAATATTTAAATTCCAAAAATAATAACATTTCATATAATAATCAATAACAATAAACTAATCAATAACTTATGTCCTAAACACAATTAAATAACCACTAACCCATAATTAACACAAACTAAACATAATCTTAATTAAACTTAATCTAAACTACCCTAAGCAAGTTTAACACTCTAAACACGGGATTAGGGGTTAACTTACACAACTAACGCCGGCAAAGGCACGAGGACGACGGCGGCGACAAAGGTGGTCCGCGGTGGTTCCAATTCGAACTCGGCGGCCGGCGAACAGCGAAGGACAGCCGCTAAGGGGGTTGATCTGGCGCGACCTGATCTGTTCCGGGCGGAGCTGGCAGCTGGTGGCGGTGTCCCAGCAGCCGGGACAATGGTGGCGAGCGGCGGAGATGGACAACGAGGCCGGCTCCGGCAGCGAGTGGACTGGGTAGGGGAGAGCTCGGCCAGAGGGGAGTTGGGATGGCGGTCGGAGGCGGCATGGTGGTGGCTAGGACGGGCCAGCGGAGCGACGGCGAAGTGACGAGCGGTGGTTGAGGATGACGACGCGCGGTGGCGAGGCGCGGTTGGACAGCGCCGGGCGCGATGGCAAGCTCGGAGCCGCTCGCGAACATGGGAGGGGAGGAGCGGCTGGACGAACGGCATGACTGCATGAGGCAGGCGGCGGCGTGCGGATGGCTGGGCTAGTCACCAGCGAGCAAGCGGTTGACGGCGCAGCAAGAACGGAAGCCAGAAGAAGTCATGGCATCGGGGAGAAGCCAGCGAAGGAGAAGAAGAAAGAAGGAGAAGAAGAGAAAAAGGAAAAAGAAAAAAGAAGGAAGAAAAAGGAAGAGAGAGAGAGAGAGATAGGTAGGTAGGGGTTGGTGGGGTTAGACGTAGGGGGGTCAGCGGGAAAGGGGGAAAGGAGAGAGAGAGAGAGAGAAGCAAAGGTCAAATCGCAATAATTACGATCCAACGACCACGATTTAAATCCGAAAACGATTCGACGGTCCCTGAAAAATCCTAATTAATAATTTTAGGATTTGGCCAAAATTGTGTTAATAAAAACACGCTGCGAGGGTGGTCTACCAGTCCAAATTCACACCCGGTCAAAAATTCACTTTTCACTTATCCCGGGTAATATCGAAGTTGGCCACAATAATATCGACACCGTCCAATTAGATTCATCCCGGAATTTCGAGAAATTCGACACCAAAGTTTGGGCTCTAAATAACGGCCAAATTCGATTGAATGCGATTTTAGCGAAATCTCAATTTTAAAATCAATAGCCGGGAGTGATAAGTTCCCGGGCAAGATTTTACTATAAGCACACTGACGAATTATACGTTTTATAAATCCCAAAAATGGGTCAAAATTCGGAATGTCAGAGTCTTCATACGCAATTATCCCATCATAATTCCATATTGACAAGAAATTTCCATTTTTTTCCACTGTCTTTGATTGCATGTTCTTCTTTCTACGTTGAAATATGATTGAAAGGCGCAAAACAAAATAGAAAATGAATGGTATAGCGGTCAGTGGTATAAGTATTGTCATAAGTACAACCCTAAACATTCTTCTGGAACCATCAATCTTTTCCAAACCTTCATTGCCCATGAAAGCTCCATAAGGAACATGGGTCAGATTATTTGGAATTTTTCCCGTGAGACAATTGTACGACAAGTCAATGTACTCTATGTGACCAAGAGTCGGAGGGATCGTCCCGTGAAACGTATTGGAACTCAGATCTAGGTAGATAAGACTATTTAGATTTCCCAATTTGGGAGGGATTGAACCATAAATGTAATTACTATGAATGTCAATTACTTCTAACATGGTGAGGTTTTGGGGACAAGGAGGGAACTCACCGTTTAGCTGATTGTGGGACAAGTTGAGGTGCCTGAGCTTTGGGAGTCCACATATTTGAAAGGGAATGATATTACCCAAATTATCATCTTGCAGCATAAGAAAGGCCAGATTCGAGAGGAGCGAGAAATCCATGCTGCTCAAATCACAGGCGACCTTGTGGTCGTATTGGTCTCGTTGTGTTATGTTTATCTTGACAGTGCTTCCGGAATCGTCGCATGAAATGCCAGGCCGCATGCAATGTGCTAAGGAAACGTTTCTTGTAAGTGGGTCAGGCCACCACCCACTACGACGAAGAGCATTTGCCTCTGTTTCCATGGCAGTATAATCCGAAACTTCATTGCCTTTGAAAGATGTATAACGAGCATTGAACAGATTTTGTGGAACATTTCCTGTGAGATGATTGTATGATAAGTCAATGTGATCCAATTTGGAAATTTTTTTGAAATTGGCAACTGAACCGTGAAGAGAATTGTTTTGAAGATTGAGATAGGTTAACATGACCAAACTCCCAAGTTCTTGGGGGATTTTTCCTGAGAAGTTGTTAAAGCTCAAATCTAGATGAGTGAGACCCATTAAGAATCCTATTTCTGATGGAATGGGGCAAGTGAAGAAGTTTGAGCTCAGCCTCAACTCAATCAAGCTCTTCAAATTACCTATTTCTGAAGGGATACATCCACTGAATGTATTTTCTTCCATACTTAGATATGCCAAGCCTGTCAAATTCCCTATTTCCGGAGGAATAGATTCATTGAACACATTTCCTTGCAAATAGAGATGAGTCAAGTTCCTCAATTTCGCTAGAGTCGGAGGGATAGGGCCATGAAGCGAATTGAAACTGAAATCTAGGTGGATCTGACTCTTTAGATTTTCCAATTCTGGAGGGATAGGACTATCAATTTGATTGTTATGAATATCAATAACTTCTAACGTGGTGAGGTTTTGGAGACAAAGAGGTAACTCACCGGTTAGGTAATTGTCGGACAAGTTGAGGTGCCTGAGCTTTGGGAGTGCACATATTTGAAGGGGAATGATACCGGCAAGGGAATAATCAGGCAGCCGAAGAGAGCTGAGATTTGGGAGTAGAGAGAAATTCATGCTGCTCAAATTTCTTCTGAACGGGCAGCCGTAGCAACCTCTCGGTGGCGCGTTTATTTCGACCACGCTTCCAGAATCGTCGCACGAAATGCCAGGCCACGTGCAATGAGACAAGGAATTGTAGTAAGGCCACCATAGACTGCGACTAAGAGCATCTCCCTCTGTTTCGGTGGCGAGGGCAGGGAGAGCCAGCGCAAGAAGGATCCATGTAGCAGCGGTCATCAGCTGGCGAACATGCAAGCCGACGGCGGGTTTGCTGACAGGATTCAAATGAATCATATGGAATATCTTCATGCTTTTGAGAGAGAGAGAGAGAGAGGATCTCTTCTTTTTGCTTGGGATGCGCAAGGCCTGAGTTTTGCTATAATATAGGGCAATCCATCATAACGACTTGGAAGTCTTCAATTTCGACTAATTGAAGCCTCGTGTCAACGTCAGGCGTTGGGCCCCCGTGGTTTTAATGTGAATCCACTTCACACTTGGAGCTAGTTCCAAAAAAAAAAAATCAACTTTACGTGAGTGATAATTTTGGTCTAAACTTTTTTTGTCTCAATAAAATACAGCATTTTTTACTTAAGTCTCAAATTTGGTATCCGTGATGTGAAATTTTCATATTATTAGAGCCAGATTTGAGATTTAATTATCACTCAAGGTGAAGTTTGTACTTTTTTTTTTAACATTAGGCCTTTGCACTTGCGTGAACCATACGCACAAGCATGATTATTCACCTTGGTCTCACACGTAACACTTTTCTGTGTTTCAATCTTGTTGTGTAACACACGTTACTTTAGTTTGGTCTCCATAGAGGGTCCTAATGGACTTCACATCTAATATCAAGAATGATTGTTTGAAAGAGTACTCCGTGATCAAAATAATTTGGCCATTACTTTCATCTTAATCATTTTGTTTTAAAACCTCCAATTATTGGCTCAGTGATTAAACGCCTAATTTAGATAGGACACATTCCGTCATAACATTTCATATTCAAAATAGTCTCACCAGCCAACCTCTGAATGGAGTTTTACTAGATGCATGTAAAATGTGAACAGGTGAATTGTGTGTGTTAGTGACATTTGTTTGAGCTGAACAGTCTGGATACTTTGTATTGTCAAAAAAAAAAGCTGACAACTTATTTTGGACTACATGTCAAGGTTTTTACGGTTGTGATAGCAAGTCAATTACCCTCATATCCCATGAGATAATAACTTGTTTGATTGCTCAATGTAAACAAAATTAGGTCTTATATCCCACGAGCTGCTCTAACTAGCTTGACAAAAGTTAAATTTCAAATTTAGCAGGACACCATACAAAATAAAGTCAGCATTGGCTATAGATAAAATTTTGAGTAAGTTGTTGTGACATCACTTGAATTTCATGGCTTTCGACCATCGATTACTCGATAAAACTGGAAAGGATAAAAACACTAGCAAAGCTATAATTTTTGTACGGTGCTCAATTTGATGTGATAACTTTTTAAACGATTCATAATTTTTAAAAGCAAATCACTTAAAGTTACATCAATGATTTTTTTGTCGGAAATTCCCACGTGACATTACTTTCCAGCAAACCACGTTGGATGATTTAATATTAAATTAATGCCACAATGGATTTTCAAGTAAGGAAAATCGCCGATGTAATTTGAGTGACAAATTTTTTAGAGTTCTAGCACAAATGTTCTGACAAACAGAATATTCTATTCACCGCAATCTCTAAATTTGGCAGTTTTATAATTTGATTAAATTTTAAACCAGCATACTGGCCTAAAAAAAAGATTTTAAACCAGCATGCATGTATGGACGGAACTTGCACACATCCATCAACAAGTCACGGTCTTTTGGGGTTTCATGTGTGTTGACTTTTGGATCAGTGCGTGTTCAATGGTTCACGGGAAGTCATGGTCTTTATGACACTTTTATTGGCGATGTTTGGCCCTACATATTTCTAACCCATTGTAAGGGGAAGGTCATGGACCAATTTTCCAGCCTTTTTCTTTTTTTTGACTGGCCTGCCTTCAACTTAGAAAGCCAAGGATGCTTGTAATTTCAATTTAATAATACCAAAGCAGTCTTTTTGCTTTATCCAAACTACAGTGACTCTACTGGACCAATCGAGTTTTGTCGCTTCAGCATCGTTTCTCAATGCACCGCTTAGACTTCCCCCTTTCCATCATGTACTCATGAACCAACAACAAGCATCGCTTGTGTAAGTAGAAACCATGAAGCTTAATTATTCTTTCATGTCCTACTTTCGTCGAGTGTTTCACTGCATTTCGGAACTTCTTATCAAAACATGGGTCCTTTGCTTTAAGATGGTGAAGTTTCTTCGATGCCACGATATTCCCATTTTGCAATTGTGCTCTATAGACACTACTAGCGTAATAGCCAGTCCCGATGCTATATCTGATGTCAAAGTCTTCCGTTGCATTGATTATATCTTCATATGCAATTTTCCCGTCAAAATTCCTTATCAACAAGAAATCTCCATTTTTCTTAGTTGTCTCTGATTGCGCATGCTCTTCATTATACATTGAAATACGAAGCGAGGTGTAAGAACTAAATAGGAAATGAGTATTATAAATAAGGGAGATTCTTTAAAAATAAATACATTATAAAACATCCAAAGTTCAACAAGAGACGCAATTTCGGATCAACATGATCTAAATTTTTCGGGTGGACCCTATAAAATTATTCAGTCTCACTCAAAGGTTAACTCCCAGTTATTAAAACAAAATATTCTTTTATGTTTCTGGAATTGATTGTTATTGCTTCGAGTACACTTTGTTGTTCAGTAATTGAACTTTTGCTATTCCTTCTAATCATCCACTAATCCATTCATAACCCCATTATGAATATTTCGTTTAATGCCACAAATGACTTCTGAGAAATCGTTGGGAACTACAATATAAAAGACTATCTGTTGAACGGAGAACAAGATGACTTTAAGTTGGAAACAGCTTCCCAGATACTTTGCTCGAGTTCAATTTTGGCGGCCCCAAAACCTATTTACCAATTTGCCACCCCACCCATATAAGTCTTCTCTAGTTTTATTTCTTTGAGCACCATGTGATACGTTTGGCTCAGTTAATCTTACTAGTAAGCACAGTACTAAAAGAAAAATATGCCCTTTCAATTAACCAAAATGGACAGATGATCATTATACCAACGAATACAATGGGAAAACTTGCATCGATTACTGAATAAAGAAAAACGACGACAATAATGAAATTTTTAATGGGAAAATCAGAAAAGATTTAACAAAGCAGATGTGTGACCGTTTTTTTTCTGGTACAGGCGTTCCCTAATACTCTTACTTAAATGGTCATTTCAAGTCATACCAATCTCTTATTGATTAATTACACTTGGGATCTTTCACATAGGAGAGGCGTTTCTATCAGAAATACCTTGAACTATGAAATTTATCCAAGATACCAATTTTTTTATTAGTATCAAGAATGTACTTAGTCGATTTAACTGTTAAGTAGGCCGTGACAACATTGATGCGCCAATTAGATTTTGTCGGACCTGCGCCAATGAGATTGCATGGAAGGGTTGGATTATTGGTATCTTTTGAGCCAAAAAAGCTTCAGAAATTTGTTTCATTGTTGGTCGTGACTTACTAATGTATCCCGTTTCATCTAAAGTGTCCGCTTTTAGACAAAAGATACGAAATTCTTGATTCTTATTATTTACTAATGTATAATATACCTAGATTTTGCAATAGTTGAAAATTCCTCTTTGTCCTTGTTATATACGTAGGGATATTTCCCATTTAACCGACAATTATTGTGATATTGCTGATTTTTAACATTAAAACTCATCATAACCAATGGTTTTGAATGGGGCGAGCACTTAAGAAATGGAAGAATCCTAGTTGGAAGCAAGATTAGTAAAAAGTAGCGAAAATTGCCCAAAAATTCTAAACATATTATACAGGGCCAATTCAATCCTAAATTTTTTAATTGTGCCAATTTAAAAGACCTCCTTGAAGTAGAGAGTTTTTGATAGTTTGCCAATTTAATCCTAAACATTTTAATAATTTACCAATTTAATCATTCCAGCAATTTTCACCGGAAATTGCTAACGTGGTGGTTTAGTCAATGCCTATGTGGTATGGTTGACGCTGACATGGACAATTTTGGTAATTTTCCCTTTCTTTTTCCTTTTCTTTTTATTTTTATTTTTCTTTTTTCCCTTTTTCCGTCCACCAACTATCATTGGGCCTCTCCTCACCTGGCCCTCACTGGCCTCGAGCTAGGGACACCCTTGCCGGATTGGGCCGCAGTGAGGTCACTCATTAAGGACAGTACTAGAATACTTTGCAATGACATATTTATGTAGACATAAATTAGTTTCTAGGATTGCATTTAAAATACGATTATATGTTTCTGTTACAATGGAAAGCTATACATTGCCGTTAATAAGAGAAGCTGAATATCTGCAACATCATTATTGTGGAGTGGCCGGTAGCCCCTTTGTCGAAAATGTCACGGTTACTTAATGGTGATTTAATTAGAATTTAAACCGGATTATGTATGGAAGTAGGACACGCTCAAGAAGTCAAGGTCTTGGTCGACACTACAAAAAACCAAGAGTTTTCTAACGAATTTTCCAATGAAAAATTTGACAAAATTCGTTGGAAAGTTCGTTCGGTGGAAAACGAATTTCCAACGAAATTAGCGACAAAAAAAAATTCGTTGGTTATTCGTCGTCGCAAATTTTTCCGACAAAAAATTTAAATTTTCATTGGTAATTTCCAACGAAATTTTTTCGTTGGAAAAATTCATTGGAAAAATTCGTTGAAAAATTCATTGGAAGATTCGTTGGAAAATTCGTGGCAAAATTAGTTGGAAAATTCGTTAGAAAGTTCGTTGGAAGTTCGTTGGAAAATTCGTTTATAATTATTCATTGCAAAAATCGTGGCAAAATTCGTTGGTAATTATTTGTGGTAAGACGAATTTCCGACGAAAAAAAATTCGTCGGTAATTCGGCGTTGGAAACTTTTGCGACAAAAAATTTAAATTTTTTATTGGTAATTTCCGACACAAAAAAATTTGTTGCAAAATTCGTAGATAAATTCGTGGCTAAATTTATTGGAAAATTCGTTGGTAATTCTTCGTTGGAAATGTTGTGGCATTATTCGTTGGTAATTTCCAACGAAATTAGCGACGAATAAAAAATTTTCCAGTGAAATTAGAGACGAAAAAAAATTTAAATTTTCATTGGTAATTTGCGACAAAAATTAATTCGTGGTCACGAGCTGGAATCACGGCCACGAGCCCGCCCCTCCGGCAAGGTCGCCGGCAACCCCCCCCTCCACAGCCAGCTCGCCGGCGACCCCCCCCACGGCCAGTCGCCCGCGAACCCTCGTCCCCCCCATGGCCTCCTCCTCCACCTGAACCGCCCCTCCCTTCTCGTTCGGATCTTCCCCTCCCGCTTTCGAATCCTCCTCCACCTTCACCTTCGCTCACTCCTCCGCCGCAAACCCTAGCTCCTCCTCCTCCTCCCCTCTCCAATTGTCCTTCGCCCCTCCTCCTCCGCCGCTTCTCCCTCCCCCATCCCCCTCACCGCCGCCGCCGCCGCCTCCAACCCTAGCTTCGCTCCCGCTCCGCCTCTCGTCGGCTTTGCTCCCTCCTTCTCCTCGTCATCGGCACCCTCCGCTCCTCCGTCCTCCTTCAGAGTCGGCTCCGTGCAGGCGGCTCCGGCGCCTCCGCTCTTTGGTACACCGTCGTTGGCCGCGTCCAGAGGATCGTCGCCCTTCGGAATGGTTCAGCCTGCTGCGAGTTCGTCGCCGTTCGTGTCGAGTTCCCCTTCGCCATTCTTTGGCTCGTCGGGGAGCTCCGCTGCTTCTTCGTTCGGTATGCCCGCGCCTTCTTCCGGTACGAGCTCGGGTTCGTCCTTGTTTGGAGCAGCCACTTCTGGTACGCCTCTGTTCGTGATGCCTCAATTCGCAGCGAGTTCTAGTGCGTCCTCGTTTGGAGCGGCCACTTCTGGTTTGCCTCTGTTCGGGACGCCTCAACCCGTGGCGAGTTCGGTGCGTCCTCGTTTAGAGCGGTCGCTTCTAGTACGCCTCTGTTCGCGACGTCTTCAAGCGCAAGCACGCCACTGTTCAGTGCGGCGCCGACGTGGTCATCGACTTCAACTACAGCCCCCACTCCGCCTCTGTTTGTGACGCCGTAGTCTTCCGCCGCCACTTCTGGAGCGTCCTTACTTGGAGGAACTGCTTCCACCACTAGTTTTGGTGCGCCATTGTTTGGGGCAGGTCTGTCCATGGCTCCGTCCCTGTTTGGTATAACTGCGACCTTCGGGAGTCCGAGTTTGGCCTCCACCGTCGCCGCCGCCAACGTCGCCGCCCCCGCCACAGCGACATTGTCCGGAGCTTCTTCATCAGCTTCAGCGACTACATCATTTTCAAACGTATTTTCTTCTAGTTCAGCCGCAACGACATCTCCTTTTTCTGCTTCTACGGGGCTTTCCTTTGCCAAACCCACCTCAAGCTCTAGTTCGCCATCTCCAGCACCCAGTGCAACATCCATGACAACCTCAACCTTCTCATTTGCACTGTCTTCCTCATCTTCGCAGTCCTCTTTCAGTTTCGCGTCGTCCGCCCCGCTCTCGACTGCACCTTCCGCGAAGCGTACGTCCTTTTCGTTCACCCCATCCGCGGTGCCATTGCTCTCTACCGTCACCACTACCGCTAGTGCGTCGACTCCATCGGCAGGTGGCTCCGCTTTGGTGTCCTCTTCAATGACATTGTCTTCATTTGCTGTGGGTTCCTCGTCGGCCCCTGCGATTTTGACGGCCTCGGCAGTTAGTGCAGGATCTTCGACACCTGCTAGTTCTTTTACGGGATTTGGAGTGACTGCAACACCTGCTTCCTCGGCGACTGCTAGTTCGATTTTAAATTCCTTCGAAAATATTTGCCTATAGGCTAATTTCGTGGGAAAATTTGTGAGAAATTTTTCAGGAATTTTCCCACAAATTTCAAATTTTTGGCAATGGGGTGAATTTGAAATTCGTGGGAAATTTCCAACGAATTTCGTGGCAAAATATTTGCCTAGTGACTTCTTTCATTGAAAATTTCGTGGGAAATTTCCCACGAATTTTAAATTCGTTGGAAATTTCCCACAAATTTGAAATTCGTTGGAAAATATTTTGCCTATGTTAGAAATTCGTAGAAAAATTCATGGGAAATTTCCCACGAATTTCAAATTTTCGGCCATGGGGACTAATTTGAAAATCGTGGAAATTTCCAACGAATTTTAAACTCGTTGGAAATTTCCCGCGAATTTTCCCACGAATTTGAAATTCGTCGCAAAATATTTACCTAGTGACTATTTTCGTTGGAAATTTCATGGGAAATTTCCAACGAATTTGAAATTCGTGGGATATTTCCCACGAATTTAAAATTCGTTGGAAAATATTTGCCTATAGGCTAATTTTGTGAGAAAATTCGTGGGAATTTTCCAACGAATTTCAAAATTTCGGCAATGGGGCGAATTTGAAATTCGTGGAAATTTCCAACGACGAATTTCAAATTCGTTAAAAATTTCCCACAAATTTGAAATTTGTTGGAAAATATTTTGCCTTATGTTTGAAATTCGCGGGAAATTTTCCACGAATTTCAAATTTTCAGCAATGGGGACGAATTTGAAATTCGTGGAAATTTCCAACGAATTTACATTCGTTGGAAATTTCCCATGAATTTCAAATTCGTGGCAAAATATTTACCTAGTGACTATTTTCGTTGGACATTTCCAACGAATTTGAAATTCATGGGAAATTTCCCACGAATTTTAAATTCGTTGGAAAATATTTGCCTATACACTAATTTCGTGGGAAAATTCGTGGGAAATTTCCCACAAATTTTCTTAGAAATTTCAAATTTTCGGCAATCGGGACTAATTTGAATTCGTGGAAATTTCCAATGAATTTTAAATTCATTGGAAAGTTCCCACGAATTTGAAATTCTTGACAAAATATTTGCCTAGTGACTATTTTCGTTGGAAAATATTTGCCGAAAATTTGAAATTTATTGGAAAATTAGTGGGAAATTTCCCACGAATTTCAAATTCGTTGGAAAATATTTGCCTATGGCCTAAATTCGTGGAAATTTCCAACGAATTTACATTCGTTGGAAAGTTCCCACAAATTTGAAATTCGTGGCAAAATATTTGCCTAGTGATTATTTTCGTTGGAAATTTCGTGGGAAATTTCCCACGAATTTTAAATTCGTTGGAAAATATTTACCTATAGACTAATTTCGTGGGAAATTTCCCACGAATTTTCCCACGAATGGATAAAAACCTTGGTAAATCGTGGAAAATTCCAACGAATTTTGCGACGGAAAAGTTTTAGTTGCTAATTAATTAATTAATTTCCGAATTTATTTATTATTATTTCGAAAAATTTATAATTTCAAATTATGATTTCTAGTTTGAACATTGGCGTATATGCCGTGAATTGTCATATTAAATTGTTTACGTGACAATTTGTTTTGATCAAAAGTTTTCAAGGAAAACTTATGTGATTTTTTGAATTAAACTATTTTTATAGATATGCCAAGTTTGATGGTGATGCTTTGTGGTTGATAAACATGTTTGACATCGAAGTTTGCAAGAATTCTTGATTGACTGTTTGCATGTGTGACCACTTGGTTTGTTATGCGGCATTGTGTGAGCACTATTCATGGACGCATGGGCTAATTGAAAAGATAATAATTGGCCGGTATGCTTGTGTGCTCG
The DNA here is from genome assembly GCA_031216285.1 of Syzygium syzygioides. Lineage (NCBI taxonomy): Eukaryota > Viridiplantae > Streptophyta > Magnoliopsida > Myrtales > Myrtaceae > Syzygium > Syzygium syzygioides. The sequence goes on along the minus strand of CM062245.1, from coordinate 14,138,102 downwards.
TGTGGTCACACGTTAAAGCCGTCTTGCTATGTATCGCTTGACAGTGCCCGATTTATCGGATGCCTGGGGATAATCTGGAGTGCCGATACCCTGGATGCCTTGTCGGGGCCCGAGGCCGGACTTGATGCTCTTTACAGGATACCATCTTATTGTGTATCGTTTGATGTTGCCGTATTGGAATGCCGTCATCCTGTGTATCGTTTGACGTAGCCATGCCCGATAGGGTAGGACGGAACTCGGTTTTTACCGGTAGACCGCCATCTTGCTGCGTATCGCTTGATGTGTGGTGGCTCCGAGGGGACGTAATAATTGGAATACATGTGATGCATAGTGCTTGATTATGGGGTAGAAACTGCTAGGTATGGTATGGAACGTGCCCAAGCGGGTTTTGCCTTATAATCGAGACACGCGCGACTGTGTTGCATTAATACATGGAAAATCTTGTTAAATGCTTCGAGTATGTGACATATGCATTCCATCAACGTGTGTACCAAGGCGAGGTGATGATGCTTGTGGTTGTTAATGATGTTGTTGTTGTCGTTTCGCCTGTTTAGGGACCCCCGTGCGAGTTGGCCTCCTAAGCGGGGCTTAGGCCGTTAACTTATTGAGACTTTCGTCTCATTCGTTGTTGTTAACCCATTTTTCAGGCTTTTAGCTTGTTGTCGCACCCAATTTGGTTTAGGGCGTTTGGAAGCTGATTTTTGGAGTTCAACTTGTTGGTGGAGTACATTGACCCCAGCCTGAGTTCTTTTTGCTTGCCTTTTATGGTAGCGCCCAAAGTGGACTTGTAAGAATATTCCCAGGGGTTAATCAAGTGGAAATTAAAATAGTGTTGTTTGACTGTTGTGATTTGTTTTCCTGACTATCCCTATTTGTCGTTGTCTTGAGATTGTTGTAATCATTTTTGCATGCGTAATTAAAAGATAAAATGAAGGGTCGATGATGAGTCCTGGGACGTCGCATCTCAACGACCATAGCGGGGTGTCGCACGCCCGTGGGGTTTGTGGCGTGACATCACCGTCCGAATTGGTATTAGAGCAAGGTCAGCTCAATCCAGGTTTGGTCGAAACCTGGAGTGATAAGGTGCGATGGGTTTTGGGATAGTAAGTTAGGAAAACACTATGTGCCTATGCTTGGTTATTAGATTTCTCGTTTTTCAACGGATTGTTTATGATTCCTAATTCATTTTTGGAATTAGAAAGCAATGAGGTTTAGGGATAGGTTAAAGCCCGATATTAAGACCTACTGGTGCCCCAGAATCTGAAGGATTATAATGAGTTGTATAAGAGGGCATAGTTAATTGAGAGAAACCTAGCTGAGATGGCAGTCTCGTCTAGATCATGGTTTATGCCAAACAAGGATAATCATCGATTCGGAAAGAAACTAATGATAGGGGATAGGTCTCCCAGCCATCCTAACAAGAAAGATAGTATGAGGACATCGACAAACAATGCAAATGGTGTGTGTCGCTTTTATCATAGGAGCCATGGATTAGCCCCGTGCTTAGTGAAAATGGGAGCTCGCTTCAGATGTAGCCAGCACAGCCACCATGTAAGAGACTGTCTATGCCAAGCAACGGGAGCGCAAAGACCAATGGAGCAGGTAGGACAACCTGTAAGGAACGCCCCGCCAAACCAATTGAACCGACCTCAAATGCAAGGAAGGGTCTATGCTGTCACGAGGTAGGAGGCAGAAGACTCGTCTACCATAATTATAGGTGTAGTCTCGTTACACAACCATGCTATTTATGCTTTGTTTGATCCTGGATCTACACCTTTGTTGTGGCTAAGTAATTTGTGGACTTAGTAGGATTGAATCCGAAATTACTGAGAGTGGTCTATAGTATTTCTATCCCCTTTAAAGGATAGCGTAGTGTCCGTAGTTGGTTGTCCTAGTTGTAAGTTATCTGTTAGTAGTCATAAAGATAGCATAGATTTAATTGTTTGGATGGTTTTTGACCTCGGTGCGATTATTGAGATGGATTGGCTCACTAAGCAATGAGCCACAGTAAATTGTTATCGTAAGACGATTTAGTTTGAGCCTATAGGGAGCGTTTGATTCGAGTTTGTCGGGAATCGAGGAGGACTATCGATCCCTTTGATTTTGTCACCTAAGATTACTTGGATGTCAGATAATGATTGCCAAGACTATTTGGCAACTGTAGTTGACACTTGAGCAGAGGAACCAAGGATGCTAGTATTGATTATTTTGCATCAAGACAATGATGTATTTTAGAAGTATTAAGTTTAAATTTTAAGCTCTGATGGTGAGTACTGATCTTTTGGATGTTTGGATGCTATCCGCAAAGGTCTTCGAATGAGATGGAGGAGTTTTGATTATTGGTGGAACTAGATGAATTGGCGAAGATATGATTTATAGAAAGTAAGTTATGATTTTGAAAACTAAGTTATGATTGATTGAGTTAGGTTACGATCTCCTATTGGAAAAAAAGAGAATCGTATCCAAAATCCTGATGTATCACATGAAGATACTTAGTATGATAAGTAATGACCTTGGAAGTTATAAGCTTGAGTTGTTACATGTGGTGTAAATTCACTTGTGGTTTATAGGTTGAAGTGATAGGTATGTTCCTTATGATTGTAGGTCCAACTTGATTTTAACCAGTTTTGTGGAATTAGAGGATAAGGATTGTACCCTCTTTAAAGGAAAATGGATGGATGCTTATGTTGTGATATTAGAAATGATAAGTTGAATGATGATTCTTGAGGTTTAGAACTTGGGGTACATTGAATAGAATATAGATAAGTTTTTACCTTTAGGAGATTTGAGGAGTTGAAGTTATTCAATTTGGTAATGATCATTTAAGTAATAATATTCACATTAAGTTATGTCGAATTGAGGGCAACCTCTTATTCTGATGATTTGAAAGATGATAGTCACTCATGTCTAAGAGTCGATCTTTCAAATAGTGATCAAAGATAAGTTCTTACTCAGGTGGTATCGAACTCCATGGAAACAAATACAGTCAATTGCTTGGGAGATAATGAGTTCGAAACTCGAAGAAGTTGATCTTTTTTTAAGTATTATGATTGGAAGTATTTTAGCCATTAATTTAATATTCTGATTTCATGAATCTCCAATTAAAGGGAGAGGTATTCTTAGGTTATGTCATAATTAAGATGATAGAGATCTTGATAGCTGCATTAATGGTTTCTCAAAGTTCAGATCATGCTGGATATGAAAGATGCAATACAGTGGAGGTCAGGTAGATTGTAGGTTAGAGCGCAAGCGAATATGCTGGCGGATGTTCTTAGTCGGAAATCTTCAATGACGGTGACGAATACGATTAATAGGGAATGGAATTTGCTTAAGAAAACTTGAAATTCGGAGTCTAAGCTAGATATGAATGAGCTGACGAGTGTGATGGCTGCACTTAGGATTGAACCGGAGATTATGTAAAGGATTAGAATAATGCAGGAATCAAATCTTGAAATTACAAAGGTTTGCAAAGAAGTAGTAGAAGGTAGAAAGATCGGAATTTTCAAGTACCGGATGATGAAATGGTAAGGCTTTATGGACGTCTCCGCTTGCCAAAATTGGAAGGACTTAGGAATGATATTTTGTTAGAAACACATAAGAGAAGATATAGTATCCACTTTGGGAGTACAAAAGTGTATCGTAACCTTTAGCAACATTATTGATGAAGTAGAATGAAGATTGATATTGCCAAGCACGTCTCGAAGTGCCTGTCGTGTCAGTAAATGAAAACCAAACGTCATAAGTCTGTAAATATGATAAAACCTTTAGAAATTCCCAAATGGAGATGAGAGCTTGTTATTATGGATTTTGTACGAGGATTGTCAAGAACGTCAAGTAATTACGATTCTATTTGGATAATAGTGGATGGATTGCCTAAATTTGCACATTTTCTGGCCGTGCGAGGAGACTATACATTTGAAAAGTATAAAAACTTATATGTTGAATAAATAGTGCGATTGCACGGAGTGCCTGTGACCATTACATTGGACTGAGACCCAAGGTTCACCTCAAATTTTTGGAAGAGTCTTCAAGTGGCTCTAGGAATGAAACTTCAGTACAGTACTGCACTCCACACACAAATGGATGGACGGTTAGAACGGGTGATTCAAATGTTAGAGGACGTGTTGCGGGCATATATGATTGATCTCAAGAGTAATTGGGATGAGAAGTTACATATAGTGGAATTGGTTTACAACAACTGTTTTCAGAAAAGTATTAACATGACCCAATTTGAGGCTTTATATGGAAGGGCTTATGGAACATTTGTCTAGTGGGACGAGGTAGGAAAACGGAAATTGACAAGATCGGAGTTGATACCAGTTATAACTAATACAACAAGGGTGATACGCAATAAGCTAAGGACTGCTCAAAGTCATTAAAAAAGTTATGCAGATAGGCGACGCAGACCATTGGAGTTTTGGGTCGAAGATCATATGTTCCTCAAGGTATCACCAATGTGAGGAACGTCCCGCTTTGGCAAGAAAGGCAAGCCAAGCCCAAGATATGTAGGACCGTTCAAAATCTTGGAGCGATTTGGATCGTTGGCGTATCATCTAGCATTGCTGTCAATGTTGGCTCAAGTATATAATGTATTTTCACGTATTTATGCAAAAGAAGTATGAACCGGATTTGGCCCTCGTTTTGAGCTACAAAGAGATCGACATGAATGACAGAGTGTCGTACGTGGAAAGACCCGTGAGAATTGAGGATCGGAAGGAGCAGGTATTAAGAAACAAGACGAATCCTCTTGTCAAAGTTATGTGGCAACTTCATGGGACCGAGGGAGCCACATGGGAAAGTGAAAAGTTGATGCGACACCAATACCCCCATTTGTTTGAATAATTGGGTTGGATTGTAAATTTCGAGGACGAAATTTTTGTAAGGGGGAAGAATTGTGACATTTCGAATTTTGGCCTATTTTTGGGATTTACAAAACGTGTAATTCGTCAGTGTGCTTATAGTAAAATCTCGCTTAGGAACTGATCACTCCCGGTTATTGTTTTTAAAATTGAGATTTCGCTAAAATCGCACTCGATCGAAATTTGACCGTTATTTAAAGCCTAAACTTTGGTGTCAAATTTCTCGGAGTTTCGGGACGAATTTAATTGGACGGTGTCGATATCATTGTGGTCAGCCTCGATATTGCCCGGGATATACGAAAAGTGAGTTTTTGATCAGGTGCGGATTTGGACTGGTAAATCTCTCTTGCGGTATGTTTTTATTAATACCCTTTGGCCAAATTCTAAATTATTAATTAGGATTTTTTTTGGGACCGTCAAATCATTTTCGGGTTTAAATCGTGACCGTTGGATCGCGATTTGACATTTCCTTCTCTCTCTCTCTCTCTCTCTCTCTCTCTCTCTCTCTCTCTCTCGCCCTTTCCCGCTGACACCCCCCACCTACCCCTCTCTCCCTCTCTCCTCTTCCCTTTTCTTTTTCTTTTCTTTTTCTTCTCTTCTTCTTCCTCCTTTCTTTTCCCCTCCCAACGTCGTGACTGCTTCTAGCTTGCTTCCTTCTTGTTCTCGCCGGCGACCAGCCCAGCCATTGCGCGCCGCCTGGCCGCCATCTGCCAGCCGCTTCCTTCTCCCCTCTCGCCCGACGCCGCATCTTCTGGCTTCTGCTCTGGTTCTGCCCGACCAACCTAAGCCCAGCCGCGTGCTGCCGCCAACCTCACCGCCGGCCGTCCGTCTCGTGACATCGTTCCGCCAATCACCGCGCCACCGTCCGTGGTCGCTGTTGCTTCTAGCCTCTGGCTTTTGGTTCTGCTCCGCCTCCCGCTCGCTCAACCTCGTCGCCGGTCTGTTCTAGCTAGGCAAGCCGCGCATCTCGTCAGTCATGCCCGCCGCCTATCTCCGCCGCTTGCCGCCGCTATCCCGGCTGCCGAAACACCGCCACCAGCTGCCAGCTCTGCCCTAAACAGTCTAGGCCGCGCCGGATCAGGCCCCACAGCGGCCGTTTCTTCGCTGCTCCCGTTCGTCATCCGTTCGCCGGCCGCCGAGTCCGAACCCGAACCACTGCAGACAGCCCTCGCTGCCGCCGTCGTACTCTCGTCGTCGCCATCGTTAGTGGTGTAAGTTAACTCCTAATCCCGCGTTTAGGGTGTTAAACTTGCTTAGAGTAGTTTAATTTAAGTTTAGTTTGTGTTAATTGTGGGTTAGTGGTTAATTAATTGCGGTTAGGGTATAAGTTATTGATTAGTTTATTGTTATTGATTATTATATGAAATGTTATTATTTTTGGAATTTAAATATTATTTTATTAGTTAATAAATTAACTCCGAATTAAATATTATTATTTTATTATTAAATAATTAATTTCCGAAAATTAAATAGTATTATTTTCGGAAAATTTTCTAACGTTAATTGTGATGCCAATGTTGGTTTTCGCCGTAGACGTTGGCATTTTAGAAAATTATTTGAATGATATTGATTCGAGAAAATAATTTATATTTTGGAAAATAAATCTTTTTTTTGGGATATTATTAATTAATTAATTTCCGAATTTATTTATTATTATTTCGAAAAATTTATAATTTCAAATTATGATTTCTAGTTTGAACATTAGTGTATATGCCATGAATTGTCGTATTAAATTGTTTACGTGACAATTTGTTTTGATCAAAAGTTTTCAAGGAAAACTTATGTGATTTTTTGAATTAAACTATTTTTATAGATATGCCAAGTTTGATGGTGATGCTTTGTGGTTGATAAACATGTTTGACATCGAAGTTTGCAAAAATTGATTGACTGTTTACATGTGTAACCACTTGGTTTGTTATACGGCATTGTGTGAGCACTATTCATGGACGCATGGGCTAATTGAAAAGATAATAATTGGCCGGTATGCTTATGTGCTCGTGTGGTCACACATTAAAGCCGTCTTGCTTTGTATCGCTTGACATTGCCCGATTTATCGGATGCCTGGGGATAATTTGGAGTGCGGATACCCCGGATGCCTTATCGGGGCCCGAGGCCGGACTTGATGCTCCTTACGGGATACCATCTTACTGTGTATCATTTGATGTTGCCGTATTGGAATGCCGTCATCATGTGTATCGTTTGACGTAGCTATGCCAGACGGGGCGGGACGAAGCCCGATTTTTACTGGTAGACCGTCATCTTGCTGCGTATCTCTTGATGTGTGGTGGCCCCGAGAGGGCATAATAATTGGAATACATATGATACATAGTGCTTGATTATGGGGTAGAAACTGCTAGGCATGGTATGGGACGTGCCCAAGCGGGTTTTGCCTTATAATCGAGACACGCGCGACTGTGTTGCATTAATGCATGGAAAATCTCATTAAATGTTTCGAGTATGTGACATATGCATTTCATCAACGTGTGTACCAAGGCGAGGTGAGGATGCCTGTGGTTGTTAATGATGTTGTTGTTGTCGTTTTGCCTGTTTAGGGACCCCCGTGCAAGTTGGCCTCCTAAGTGGGACTTAGGTCGTTAACTTATTGAAACTTCCGTCTCATTCGTTGTTGTTAACCCCTTTTTCAGGCCTTTAGCTTGTTGTCGCATCCAATTTAGTTCGGGGCGTTTGAAAGCTCGTTTTTGGAGTTCAACCTATTAATGGAGTAGATTGACCCCAGCCTAAGTTCTTTTTGCTTGTCTTTTGTGGTAGCGTCCAAAGTGGGCTTGTAAGAATATTCCCAGGGGTTAATCAAGTGAAAATTAAAATAATATTGTATGACTGTTGTGATTTGTTTTCCTGACTATCCCTATTTGTCATTGTCCGGAGATTGTTGTAATCATTTCTGCATGCGTAATTAAAAGATAAAATGAAGGGTCGACGACGAGTCTTGGGACGTCACATCTCAACGATCATAGCGGGGTGTCGCACGCCCGTGGGGTTTGAGGCGTGACAAGTCAAGTTCCTCAATTTCACTAGAGTCGAAGGGATAAGGCCATGAAGCAAATTGAAACTAAAATCTAGTTGGATCAGCCTCTTTAGATTTCCCAATTCTGGAGGGATAACTCCACTGATTATGTTTCCTTCCATACTCAGATATGCCAGGTTTGTCAAGTTCCCTATTTTCAGAGGAATAGATCCATTGAAGGCATTTCCTAGCAAATAGAGATGAGTCAAGTTCCTCAATTTCGCTAGAATCAAAGGGATAGGGCCACGAAGCGAATTGAAACTGAAATCTAGGTGGATCAACCTCTTTAGATTTCCCAATTCTGGAGGGATAACTCCACCGATTATGTTTTCTTCCATACTCAGATATGCCAAGTTTGTCAAGTTCCCTATTTCCGGAGGAATAGATCCATCGAAGGCATTTCCTGACAAATAGAGATGAGTCAAGTTCCTCAATTTCGCTAGAGTCGGAGGGATATGGCCATGAAGAGAATTGAAACTAAAATCTAGGTGGATCAGCCTCTTCAGATTTCCCAATTCTGGAGGGATAGGACTATCGATTTGATTATTATGAATGTCAATAACTTCTAATGTGGTGAGGTTTTGGAGACAAAGAGGTAACTTACCGGTTAGGTAATTGTCAGACAAGTCGAGGTGCCTGAGTTTTGAGAGTGCACATATTTGAAGGGGAATGATACTGCTGAGGACATTACCAGGCATCCGAAGAGAGGCAAGATTGGGAAGCAGAGAGTTATTCATGCTGCTCAAACGACTTGGGTAGTAGGATTGCCGTAAGTTTATTTCGACGACCCTTCCAGAATCGTCGCACGAAATGCCAGGCCACGTGCAATGCGACAAGGAAGTGTTGCTCGTAATGTAGTCTGGCCACCACCCACTGCGACGAAGAGCATCTGCCTCTGTTTTGGTGGCAAGGGCAGGGAAGTTGTGGGAGAGAGCCAGCGCAAGAAGGATCCATGTAGCTGCGGTCATCAGTTGGCGAATATGCAAGCCGACGACGGGTTTGCTTACAGGATTCAAATGAATCATATGGAATATCTTCATGCTTTTGAGAGAGAGAGAGAGAGAGAGAGAGAGAGAGAGAGGGGGGGGGGATCTCTTCTTTTTGCTTGGGATGCGCAAGGCCTGAGTTTTGCTGTAATATATAAAGGGCAATTCAACATAAATACTTGGAAGTCTTCAATTTCGACTAATTGAAGCCTCGTGTCACCGTCAGGCGTTGGGCCCCGTGGTTTTGTTTGGTCTCAATAGAGGGGCGTAGTGGGACTATGCATCTAATATAAAAGAAACGATCGTTCGAAAGAGGACTCCATGTTCAAAATAATTTATTGTCAACTTTCATTTTAATCAAATTATTTTGTTTTAAAACCTCGAATTATTGGGTGAGTGATTCAACGTTTAATTTAAATACCATAAATTCTGTCCCAATGTCCCACATTCGGATTAACCTCGTCAGCCATCCTGTTGTTGAGCTTTACTAGATACATGTGAACTGGCAATTTGCAAGCATTCGAGACCTGATTTAAGTTGATCAATTGTTGTAGCTAAGTTGATTTATGGTGATTTGGGTGTAGACAAGTTGAAATCCATTATCATCCATAAAAGTGCGGATCAAGATAATTGGTTCACTATTTGGAGGATATTAAAAATATGTCTCGAGTTTGAGCTGGCGAATGAATCCGATCTGAGATTAATTATATATATGTGTGTGTGTAGACGTCCACCGTGGACATATCTTTGTTTTGGTGTCAAAGGAATCCACGTTGGGCAAGGATTCCAAGCAAAACAAGGGGGAAAAAAATACGGAAATTGACTTTCCTAATGGCGCTGCACTCAAGACTTTGCAATTTCCTAGTTTACGAATTGGGATCGGACTCCTTGGCGGTGCTATACAATATATGATTGTTTAAGGACTTGTTTTCGGAGAGTTGAGCTTGGATGTGTTTTGCAAGTGACACCGTGAACAGAGGGTGTGCTATTGTTGTCGCAAGAAGATTGCCCGAAGCGCCGCTAATGTGAGTGTTTGGTGTCCATGGCTGTGGCAGTGCAGGTGTTTGTGCAGTGAAGTCTTTGCTCAAAAAATTACATCCTAGAGTTCAAGTGTTTGTAAGAAATTAAATCTTGTGATAAGATTTGTTTAATTCCTTTACGAGGTTGAAAGATTATTTCATGAGAAATTATGAGGCTAAACACTAAATGAGTTATTGAATGTAATTAAGGCTTGGAAAACACTTAAAGTGTTTGAGTGACTCAAGTGTGGTTGTAATCTCCATTGTATCGCTTAATCTATAATAGAATTCCATGCTGCTCTCCCGTGAACTTAGGTCACTATGACCGAACCACGTAAATCTAGTGTCCGACTTATTTTCTTATTCTGTCTATTTTACTATTCATTTGCTCGGCTTCCGTAACAGAGGAAACATGTAAAGGACAGAAGAGAAATTTATTGTTCTATTGTCTTGAGTATCCGTGAATGTGAACTTCTGTCAAAACTCCAAAGTTCCCCATAATCCACCACAAAAATCATGCACATGGCCTTCTTCCTTGAAGAATTTACAACTTGTGTATATTCCCACAAAAGTACAGACAACTTGAGCAGTAAAATAACCTTTCCCAACCCACAGCCAAGTGAAAGAAGAAAAAGAAAAAAAACTAACCTTTCCCAACATAGAATCTAACTCATATCCTCATTTTAAGGTATATTCACACTACATTTTAGTAGGAAATTGAGTCTTAAACACAATAAACATAGACTTGTCTTCAGCTACTATTGATGTTGTCAATATGACTGGGGAGAGATACTGAAGTCAAAGTCTCAGGAGGGGCCAAAACCTAAAGCCAAGCAACTCAAGATTAAATTCTAGGTAAATATAAGTTTAGTTTGTGATATATCCATGCTCAGTTTCGTTCTTGAAACAAAAGGCCTTTTTATATTAAATTTTGATTAAAGTGGTATTATTTCAATTTCAATATGAACTATTGTGCATAGCGGCTGTATAATTGGGGAACTATATAACATGTAACGCCATGCAAAAGAATTCAAGAAACCAATCGAGATTTATGTCAGAGATGATTGATGACTTAAAACTAAAATCAGGTCATTACAAAGTATCGAATGAATTATAATTTAATGAATAAAGGGAAGTCCAACGTTTTTCCTTTTCCATTCATTATATGCAATTTGCGTTATAACTCGACTTTCGTTTTCAAAAGTAGGGAGCGTAGGATGATTTAATTCTATACTCTAAAGTATTTCAACCTGCAATTGCTTGAAGTAGAAGGAGGTAAATGTGTTTTTATTTAGAAGCCATGTTAAGAAATTGCATATTCTCATTAATTGATATAAGCAGATAACCAACTTTCAAAAAGTGAAAGGGAAATTTCTGCAGAAAACGATGAAAAAGGAATTAAGTTTTCGATTACAAAAGAAATTGCCGCACATTCACAAACATTTTGGCGAACGACATGTGTTTCTGAAAATGTTTTTGTAATTGAATCCTTTTACATGTCAATCATCCGACGCAGATGTGAACGTTGGCCGGCACCGACCGTCCGGGTGACTCTGACGTGAATAATTTTTAATGATATGTTATTTCATTCGTTTATTTTTATTTTCTTTTTCTTTTTTTCTTTTTTTTTCTTTTTTTTTCTTTTATTCCTTCTTTTCTTTCTCTCTCGCGATCTGGGCGTCAGGCCTGGGGGCGGGAAAATCGTTGGAGCACTAAGTGGTGTTCGTGTTGGTGGACCTGATGGGTGTCGGCTGAGCAGGAGGAGAGGTCAGCATTCTGCAAGGAGTTGGAGGCAGTGAGGGAGAGAGACACATCGGGCAAAGCCAGAGAGAGGTTTAAGAGTCTCGAGCTTCGTCTTCTTGTCCCTGTTTTCCGTCTCAATCTCCTCCTTGGCCTCTCTGTCTTGGAGAAATTCCACCTGCTGCTTCCACCGCCGCTCGAATTCATGAAATCCCTCTCCACGCAATTATCACAATCACCAACGCCTTTGCTCGGATTCTCAAACCCCAATGTGATATCCTTCCCCTTGTAGCTCGCTTTTTCCGGCGAAATCTCGCCGGTAACGTCCTTCCTGAGAAAACCCAGCTCAGAATTGTCACACATGCAGCTGAAGGTCGGCTCTTGCTGTGAGTCCGAATTGCCGGTCCTCGAGCTTCTTGAATGGAACCCATCAAAGCCCCAGCCATGGCGAGGCTCAGCCTCACCAATGACCAGCAGGGCTGGGCTTCGCTAGAGGCCACCGAGGTGACCTCGTTGGTCCTCGCCTCTAGTAGGTTGCCAAGGTCCGGTGACCGGCTAGAGGAAGAGGGAAGGGTTAAGAAAAGAAAAAATAAATAAAATTCGAAATACACTAAATATTATTAAAAATTATCCACGTCAGTATCAACTGCCATCTATGCCAACGCTGGCTGGCCAACATTGACCAGTTAGACTGAATTGGCAAAAAAAATTAAAACGAAATTTATACAATTACAATAAGTTTATGATGTTTTTTGGAAATTTTCCCCCGATCTAGTCCTCGTTTTGACATCATTTCTCAAAACACGAAATAGACTTCTACTTTCCATGTTTACATAAATCAAGAACATGCGTGCCCGATGTATCAAGAACTTTGGATCTTGTTCCACGTGGGTCGAGCCCATTTAGGTAGAATCATAATTAATGAATAGCATCGTGCACTCTCTTTCATTGGAACTGTGCTTGAGATATATACAGAAAGTGCGCCATACGAGATTTTAAGGCGGAAAAAAGAATGATTTTATGATTTTAAGGTTCTTTTATTTATTTATTTTTTGGGTTTTATGTCGATGGGTATCCATGTCTCTGTGTCCTTGTGTTCATCCATTCAGATTAAATTTAAAGGTTGCGTTGATTATTACAAAACTTCAAGACATAAATTAATTTATACGGTTATTTGTTTCTTTATAATGGGCCTCTATGGACCCAGGGACAGGCGTCAAGGACCCAGGCTTGACCTCGATATTACCGGGCCTAGTGTCCCGGGCATGGGCATCAGTGTCCCGACCTCGGCCTCGATGAACCCTGGCACGACCTATATGGACTCGGGCCATAGCGTCGAGACCTGGCCCCACTGCCAAGGACTCGAGAACGAGCGTTGGGGTTCTCGTGCCCAAGTGCAGCGTTTTTAGTCTAAGCACCGATACCTAATCACATTTTGAAAAATTATTTCCGATTTTTTAAAAAGGAAATCATTTTCCTGAATTTAAGTTTTGATAGGAAAACATTTTTTGTTGATTATGAGAACATTTTTTTTGACTCATTTTTCTAAGCGATCTAATGGCTAGACAATAAGAAAAATATTTTCAACAAGACAAATGGAGCCTTCATATAAGAGCTTTGTTGAATAAGATGTTAGATATCTTCGGAAGAATTTTGGATCACGTTCTATGTGGGTCGAACCCCGATAACGATCATTTGGGGAGAATCATAATTTTATGAATAGCATCATGAGCTCTCTTTCATTGGAAGTGTGCTTGAGATATACAGAAAGTGCGGCATACGAGATTTTAAGGCGGAAAAAAGAATGATTTTATTATTTTGAGGTTCTTTTATTTACTTTTTGGGTTTTATGTCGATGGGTTTCCTTGTCTTTGTGTCCATGTGTTCATCCATTCTTATTAAATTTAAAGGCTGCGTTCAATATTAAAAACTTCAAGACATAAGTTAATTTATACGGTTGATTGTTTCTTTATAATGGATGAACTCTGATTCCGCAACATCGCGATTGCGAAGTGGCCGGCCCGCCATCGTAAGCTTCACGGTTAACTAATGATGATTCAATTAGAAGTTGAACCAGCTTACACATAGAAGTTGCACAAATTCCGGAAGTCAAGGTCTTTGTCGAGTACGCTTCTCAAAAGTCAACAAGTCAAGGTCTTTAGACATGTATTGATTGCCGACCAAGAGACACGGTTCGTCTAGAGTAATCATCGTGGTCTTTTGTTGTTTTCGTGATGTCGGATCCTTAGCCATCGAAAAGGAAACGTTGGTCAATTTGCCGTCTTTAATTGACCAGCAAGCCTTCAACTAAACAGAAATTATCCGGAATAATACGTAGTGAATATCCTTATGTTGCCTAATTTTCGTGGCCGCAACAACACATTATCAATTACCATGCATTCTGATCTTACTGTAAAGACAAAAAAATAAATGACTGTCAGATAATGATTCTCACTCCACTTTGCTACTTTGGTAGATTTTAGCCGAGCTAGTTTAAAAAAAGTTTGACGTGACTTAAAATTGCAGAAGCCGTATCCTTTGTTACCTCAACCACAATCACCAATTTGCAGCATGATTCCATCAATCAACTCTTCACTGGTTGGAATTTTATTTGCTACTATTGGGACAAGCGCTTCATGGTCCTTGCTGTTCTTGTAGGCTTGATGAAGTTTCCGTTGATCCACCGTCCCACCATACTCACTCGATTCATTTGTTGGAGCTGCGCAAGTGAGATTGAATGGAAGGGCTTGGCCAACGCTGGTTTTGGAGCTAGAAAAGCTTCAGAAACTTGTTTCATTGTGAGTCGTGACTTTGGATCGCTACTTAAACAAGCAAGCGCCAGAGAAACTACCAGAATGATATTTCTTGCGATAGAATTCACTCTCGGGATTGGCAAGCATGGGTCTAATATTTGATGTAGCATAATATCTTCTCTGAGGAGAGTTGACAACATTAAAATGACATCACCTGGATGCTCGCCCATTATTGTTTGCATTGCTACCACTCTAAAGCTTTATACGTCGCAATTTTCATTGGTGACCAAAGTGTAAGTGAGCTCTAAAAAAAGGACAAAAAGTTGATGAATTAGATGAGGCTCGAAACCATGTTTTCAATGTTGGTTAGTGTACTATCAAAGGACATATTTGTCAGCATGATGAAGCATCAATGGTGTTGTTAACCCCATGTGTCACGCCCCGAATCCTACGGACACACAACATCCCGCTATGGTCATTATGATGCGACGTCCCAGGACTCGTCTCCGACCCTTCATTTTATCTTTTAATTACGCATGCGAAAACGATCATAACAATTTCCGGACAATAACAACAAATAGGGATAGCCAGGAAAACAATTCATAACATTCAAACAACACTGTTTTAATTTTCACTTGATTAACCCTTGGGAACATTCTTACAAGCCCACATCGGGCGTTACCACAAAAGCCAACAAAAAGGAGTTAATCTACTCCACCAACAGGTCAAACTCCAAAAACCAGCTTCCAAACACCCTGAACCGACTAGGTGCATCAACGTGCTAAGGGCTTAAAAAAGGAGTTAACAACAACAAATGAGATGAAAGTCTCAATAAGTTAACAGCCTAAGCCCCGCTTAGGAGGCCAACTCGCACGGGGGTCCCTAACCAGGCAATACAGCATCAACGACAACATTATTAAACAACCACAGGCATCTTTACCTTGCCTTGGTACACACGTTGATGAATGCATATGTCACATACTCCAAGCATTTAAAGAGATTTTTCCATGCATCAATGCATCGCAGTCGCGCGTCTCAATTATAAAGTAAAATCCACTTGGGCACGTCCCATACCATGCCTAACAGTTTCTACCCCATAATCAAGCACTATGCATCACACGTATCCAGTTATTACGCCCCATCGGAGCCACTACACATCAAGCGATCTGCAGCAAGATGGCAGTCTACCGGTATAACCAGGCTCCATCCCACTCCGTCGGGCATGGCTACATCAAACGATCTACAGTAAGATGGCATTCCAATACGGCAACATCAAATGATCTACAGTAAGATAGTATCCCGCAAGAGCATCAAGTCCGGCCTTGGGTCGCGACAAGGCATCCAAGGTATCGGCACTCCAGATAATTCCCAGGCATCCGATAAATCGGGCAACGTCAAGCAATACACAGCGAGACGGCTTTAACGTGTGACCACACGAGCACATAAGCATACCGGCCAATTATTATCTTTTCAATTAGCCCATGCGTCCATGAATAGTGCTCACACAATGCCGTATAACAAACTAAGTAGTCACACATGCAAACAGTCAATTAATTCTTGCAAGCTTCAATGCCAAACATGTTTATCAACCACAAAGCATCACCATCAAACTTGGTATATCCATAAAAATAATTTAATTCCAAAAATCTCATAAATTTTTCTTGAAAGATTCCATTTAAAATAATTTGTCAAGTAATCAATTTAATATAACAATTCACGACATAATCGTCACCATACAAGCTGGAAATCATAATTTGAGAATCAAGATTTTTCGAAATAATAATAATTAAATTCAGAAATTAATTATTTAATAATATCCAAAAATAATTTATTTTTCCAAAATTCAAAATATTCTCTCGGATCAAAATCATTCAAATCATTTTCGAAATATACCAACTTATACGACAAAAACTAATATTGGCATCACAATTCGGTATTGAAAATCATTGAAAATACTAATATTTAATTTTCGGAAATTAATTATTTAATAATAAAATATTAATATTTAAATCCGAAAATAATAAAATAATATTTAATTCCGAAAATATTTCTATTTAATAAAATAATCAACAATAATAATATAATTGATAACCTATCGCAAACACAATGATAACTTATCACAGAACGATAACCTATCGCCAAGGTTATCTAATAATCCAACATTAACTTAATCTAAACCTTAATTAAACTACCCTAAGCAAGTTTAACACCCTAAACATGGGATTAGGGGTTAACTTACTCGGCTAACGCCAGTGACGACGCGAGGACGACGGCGGCGATGAGGGCGGTCCACGGTGTCCTCAGGTTGCTCCGGCTCGGGCTCGACAATCGGCGAACGGGCGACGAACAAGCGCGGCAAAGGGAGCGGCTGCTGTGAGTGGCTATCCGGTGTGGCTTGGAGGCTGAGTTAGGCAAAAATGGAGGTTGGTGGTGGTGGTCTCAGCAGCTGGGACAGCAGCAGTGAGCGGCGAGGGCGAGCGTGGGCGGACCGGCGAGAGGCGCTTCTCGCACGCAGCTTGGGCGAACCGGTAGCGGGAGGTTCTGGGTGACCATGGGTGGTGCCGCACGGCCAAGGGGAGAGCTGGGACGAGGGTGGTTCACGAAGGGGAGGAGTGGCGCTCGGCGGTGGCTGGTCCGACAGGGACAAGTCGGCGGTGAGCAACAGAAAAGAAAAAGCCGGGCGGAAAAAGAAGACCAACAAAGGAGAAGAAGAAAAGAAGAAAAAGAAAAAGAAAAAGAAGAAAGGGGAAATGATGGGGCTAGTGGGGTCGGTGGTGTCAGGTGCATGAGGGGGGAACCGACGTGGAAAAAGCGAAGGAGGAGAGAGAGAGAGAGAGAGAGAAAGAGAGTCAAATCGCAATAATCGCGATCCAATGGTCACAATTCAAATCTAAAAACGATCTAACGGTCCCCAAAAAATCCTAATTAATAATATGGGAAAAGGGCAAAAAGATATAAATAAAAACACATTGCAATGAAGGTCTACTAGTCTAAAGACTGATTTTATGATTTTAAGGTTCTTTTATTTATTTATTTTTTGGGTTTTATATCGATGGGTTTCCATGTCTCTGTGTCCTTGTGTTCATCCATTCTGATTAAATTTAAAGGTTGCGTTTCATTATTACAAAACTTCAAGACATAAATTAATTTATAATGGATGAACTCTGATTCCGCAACATCGTAATTGCGAAGTGGCTGGCCCTCCATCGTGAGCTTCACGGTTAACTAATGATGATTCCACTAGAAGTTGAACCAGCTTACACATGGAAGTTGCACAAATTCCAGAAGTCTAGGTCTTTGTCGAGTACGCTCCTCAAAAGTCAACAAGTCAAGGTCGTTCGACATGTATCGATTGCCGGACCAAGGGACACGGTCCGTCTACAGTAATCGTCGTGGTCTTTTGCTGTTTTCGTGATGTCGGATCCTTGGCCATCGAGAAGGAAACGTTGATCAATTTACCGCCTTTAATTGACTAGCAAGCCTTCAACAAGACAGAAATGATCCCGAATGACACGTAGTGAGTATCCTTACGTTGCCTAATTTTCGTGGCCCAACAACACAACACCACTTATCATGCATTTCGATCTTACTGTAAAGACAAAAAATAAATGAGTGTCAGATAAATGATTCTCACTCCACATTGCTACTTTGTTAGATTTTAATCCTAGCTAGTCTAAAAAAAGTTTGACATGACTTAAAATTGCAGAAGCCGTATCCTTTGTATCCTCAACCACAATCACCAATTAGCAGAATCATTCTATCAATCAACTCTTCACGGGTTGGAATTTTATTTGCTACTATTGGGACAAGTACTTCATGGTCCTTGCTCTTCTTGTAGGCTTGATGAAGTTTCCGTTGATCCACATTCCCACCATACTCACTCGATTCATTTCTTGGAGCAGCGCAAGTGAGATTGAATGGAAGGGCTTGGCCAACGCCGGTTTTGGAGCTAGAAAAGCTTCAGAAACTTGTTTCATTGTGGGTCATGACTTTGGATCACTACTTAAGCAAGCGCTACCAGAGAAAATACCATAATGATATTTCTTGCAATAGAATTCACTCTTGGGATTGGCAAGCGTGGGTCTAATATTTGATGTAGCATAATATCTTATCGGAGGAGTGTTGACAACATCAAAATGACATCACCTGGATGCTCGCTCATTGTTGTTTCCATTGCTACCGCTCTAAACCTTTATACATCACAATTTTCGTTGATGACCAAAGTGTAAGCAAGCTCTAAGAAAAGGACAAAAAGTTGATGAATTAGATGAGGCTCGAAACCATATTTTCAATGTTAGTTAGTGTACTATCAAAGGTCATATTTGTCACCATGATGAAACATCAATGGTGTTGTTAACCGCATGGGGGTATAGTATATCGATCTAGCTATGTGCATCTAGTTATAACATTTAGAAAAGTATGGAGGACTATTGCTTGGAGGACGTTGTTGTTGTCGAGTAATTGAACTTCTGCTGTTCCTTCAAATCATTCACTCATCCATTCATAACCCATTTTAATTATTTCGTTTAGTGTCACAAAAGACTGCTGAGAAATTGCTAGGAACTGCAATACAAAGACTATCTGTTGAAATTATATGGTCAGTGGAACAAGACAACTCAAGTCAAAAACAGCTTCCGACATACTTTGCCTAAGTTCAATTTTGGCGGCCCCAAAACCTATTTGCAAGTTTTCCACCTCACCCGTATCTTTTAAGAGTCTTCTCTAATTTGATTTCTTTGAGCCACTTGTAATACGTTTTGTCAAACCAAAATGAACGGTTAACCGCTAAATCAGTGAATTCAATTGAAAAGTTGTATCAATTATTGAGTAAACATCTAAATAGAATCAATTACGTGGTAGAAATTGTGTATGGGTTCTCGTGTATTATGCTGGGACTGGTGCAGGTCTCTTTATTTCTTGATGCATTTTTTATTAATCATGCATTTCAATCTTATTGAAAAGAAGAAAAATGAACGGATGTCTATATAAACTACTTCTCACTCCTCTAGCATAGTACGGAAAAAAGTTTTACATGACTTAATTATGTGCAGAAGCCATACACTTTTATATCCTGAATCACTTGCACCAAATTTCAACATCATTTTATCAATCTAACTCCTTATTTGGACAAACACTTAATAATCCCTTGCTTATCGCTTAGTCCTGATGAAGCTTCTGTTGATGCATCTTCCAACCATGATCTATTGTTATCTCGGAGCTGAGCCATTGAGATCTCATGGAAGGGCATTGCCAAGGGTAACTTTTGAGCTAGAAAAGCTTCTGAGACTTGCTTCATAGTTGGTCGGGACTTTGGATTAGCACTCAAGCAAGCAAGCACCAAAGAAACTATCAGAACAATACTTCTCACGATAGAGTTCTCTCTTGGATAAGGTAACTGCGGATCTAAGATTTTATGTAGCATGATATCTTCTCCACATGATGTCCACAATGTAGATACAATATCTCCTGGATGCTCGCCCATCATTATTTCTACTGCCACCACTCCAAAGCTATATACATCGCATTTCTCATTAACGACCAAAGTATACGCGAGTTCTGGAAAAAAAAGATACAAAAGACATCAAAAATTTTGGTAGTTCAGGCTTCAGACATGATGGTTGCACCTTTACCCCCGCCCCGTCCTCACCCCACATAACTATGTGCGGCACCCCACCCCGCTCCATTTGCCCCTCCAATTTTTCTTTAAAAACAATTAATTTAATTTCCACAATAGAACGTTGAATAGAAATGAATGATTTAGTAATACCGATATAGATGTAATACAACATCGAGAAATCTTGACTATTCCGACAAATATACTTATCGGACTTGTGCCTCTACTCGTAACTTCCAGGATTAAAGAGAAAAACTTATGAGGCATGAAGTATTGCTCACCTGGTGCAATATATCCATAGGTGCCAGCGATATTTGCAGTGAAGTTAGACGAGTGTTGACACCTAATTTCGCCCCACCGCGATTAATCAAGGCTTAATTAGTAAATGGGCCAAGATTAGTGTAAAAGAGAGATAAAACTAAAATTAAAATAAATAAAGTATATATATCGGACCAATCTAGCCCGGCCCATCAGCCCTAGTTCCGATCTTTTAATGCTCGCTCGGCCCCTCATTTTTCCTCTCTCTTCAGCCCACCTTAGGATCCTTCGCCCTCCTTTTTTATTTTCGGCCCGACATCCCATCATTTCATTTTCTTCAGCCCAGCCCAGCCGCTCAACCCCTCGCTCTCTCCCTCACGTACGTTGGTACCAGACAAAAGGGACAAAAGAGAGGGGGACCAGGGACAACGAAGCCAGAGAACAGAGCGGCGTTGACGGGCAGCAGAAGAATTTGCGCAGCAACAGGGGGCATCGTCGCGCGCAGCAACAGCGTCCATCGTCGCGCGGCGCCCAGTGTCAGGCACGTACAGTGGTCCCAAAAGAGTCCTCAATTCGGGGATAAATAGGAGAGAAGAGAGGGGGAGAACATTTGGGGGGAAAGACCGAAGAGGAGAGAACAGAGAGAGATTTGCGAGAGAGTTTGAGAAGAGAGTCGCTGAGGGAGCTAGAAAAGGGAGATCTTTGGGGGTGAGCGTGAAGAAACCGAGAGTTTCCGGGGAGAATGTGAGATGGAGAGCTGAGAGGAACCGAGTATCCGAAGCGGAGTTCTTTGGGGGCCGGAATAGAGAGCGTCCGAGAGAGAAGCATCTGAAGAAGAGATTCGGAGGAGAAGGGGATTCTTGCTTGCTCGCCAGTGGCCCGTTCAAGTCGTCGCCGGTTCTGTCTAGCCGCCGACCACTGCGATTCGCCTTGAACAGACCCGAACCAGGTGGGTGTCAGTTCTTCTCCCCTGTTTTGCCTCCCCCCTCCCTTGCCTCTCGGATGCCGGGCACACCGAGTCTATTTGGTGGATGCCCGGCACCACAAGATGAGGAAAATGTTTCTTTGCATCTTCGGGATGGGTTTTTGAATGATTTCCATCAAGAAAAACCACTGAGTCCCACCGAAATCGACGTAGAGGCCCCTGTTTCTAGTCGCACTCCACTTGTTGGTTGAAATGCTTCAATGAAGCTCTTTGAGCTTAGGACCCGAATCTGATTTTGTGTTTGTTGGGTTGTTTCTTTGCAAACTGAAACCATGTTATTGCAAAACGTGACCGTTTAAAGCTTCGCATATCACATTTGAGCCATATATCACCCTGAATCTTAGACTGAAACTTGCATAAAATTATGCCTGCCATATGTTCGATGAAATGCCCAAATGGAGGCCAAGACTCTTATTACCGAAAACTGTTCTGATTACTTCCATTTCGTGCATTGTACATGCTTAAATTCACGACCCATGACTCATTCGGTGTGTTTCTGGTGTTTTTATGCCATTGTTCGTGCGTCACCCGAGTTGGTCTCACCTACGCATCCCCTCGTTGAAGATATTTTCCCGCGGCGACAAAGCCTGCGATTCAAGGCCGCCTTGCACAGCTTGTTCCTCCTCATCTTTAATGTGAAAATGTTAGTTCTGGTTGTTAGTTTCGCTCAATTGGTAGCTGAACCGGTATGTCTCCTCGGTGACGATGGTGTCTCCGGAAGGGCTTGGTGTTAGTCGTGTAGTGGTCGTCGGCGGTGGCGCGACGACCGACGAGGGCTGGCTGTCAACGGCATGGGTCGACACTGATGGTCGCGGTCGATGGCCGGAGGCGAAGCCTCGAGTGAGGGAAGGAAGCTCTCGGTGAAGAAGCCACGATGAAGAAGGCGCCTGGGAAGGAGAAGTTCTGGGACACACAGGTGGGGATGAAGCAGCAAAAAGAAAAAATGGAAAAAGAAAAAGAAAACAAAAGAAAGAGGAAAAGAAAGAAAAACAAAAAAAAAATTAGAAAAAAAAGCGTATAAAAGGTGCGGGCGGGTCAGAAACCCGGGTCGGGTAGTCGGGTGGATCGGGTCCGGGGACCCGGTCCGGAATCTTTATTTTATTAATAAAAATTTTCGAAAATTTAAAAATTCAAAAAAACATTAAAATATTAAAATATTAAAAAAATTAAAAATTCCAAAAAACTCGAAAATGTTTGAAAATCCCAAAAAAAATATTAATTAAATAAAAATATTAAAAAATTCAGAAAATTCAAAAAATATTAAAAAATTCAAAAAATATTTAAAAATTCAGAAAATTCAGAAAAATTCGGAAAAACTCCCAAAAAAAACTCAGAAAATTAGAAATCAGTTTTAGGCTTAATTTCACTAGATTTTAGGTTGAAAAACTCAAAAAAATGAGAAAAACCCTCTAAAAAATCCTCAAAAAAATCGGATAAGCCATTAGGGCTTTACCTTAGGGCTTTTTGATTGCTTTTTCTTTTTTAGAGACGATGCTAGGTCGCTGATTGTTTATTTTCTTCGTGATTATCTGATTGCACACTTTTAATATATTGATTGTTATTTTCTATTTTTTTAGAATGGTTAAGTGGAATATTAGCTTTTTCGATATGTTGTATAGTACGTTAGTTTGTAAACATTCAAGTTTAGGTACCGAAAGGGCACTAGTTAAATTGCTAGTGTAATCAAGTCTTCGAATTTTGGAATCTCTGGTTTTCACACGTATCAAGACGATACTCCCGTGTCTCGATCAGGGTTTTTAGCCAACTCTTGATCATGGTTAGTGGTAACTCCAATCAAATACTTAAATTGGACAATTCTCGTCACGCGAGATATGAGGCTTGGGAGTGTCTCGGTCATTGGTTTAATGAACCAATTGGTTCACCATTCAAACGAACCAATCGTTGTTCATATCCATTGACAAATACCTCTTGACCCAAACCCAATCATTCGATCGGTTCGGGAAGATCGCGACAACAAGGAATCAGGATCTAGAAGACTTGTGGTGCCAAAATCTGATACAAAAGCCTGCATTTGGCTGTTTAGTAAAATGTTGTTACTAGATATGTCTCGATGAACAATTGGCTGAGCACAATTGTGGTGCATGTAAGACAAAGCGTGTGTCGTATCCCGGACGAGATCGACTCTTTTGGACCAATCCAATTCCACAACTTCAACGTCATCTCTCAAAGCACAAAATAGACTCCCCTTTTCCATGTTTTCGTAAACCAAGAACATGCATTGCCTATGCAAGCAAAAACCATGGAGCTTGATAATGCTTCTATTGTTGGAAAATTGACTTCGAAAATGGGTAGAACAATGAAGTCAGACTTTGAGGTGTGATATCACTTTCTTTAAAGAATTATTTGCCCCACGAAGTTGCTAATGGTCACCGGCAAATTTCCTCTAGGATACAACAAAGTCTCGATTGAGAATACCGAATAGCAATTTCGGTATATCTCCAGGGTCTCTTTAGGAAACAATTTAAAAAAATGGCTGCAGTTTTCTGAATGAAAAAAAAAATTCTGAATTCCGAATGAAGAGACTTGATGTCCAACTATGCAAAAACCCGACTCACTAATCACACCATTTCGAACAAAGGGGTCCCTTCATTAAAAAGATGTATAGTGAATTGGTACGATATCAAAAGTCACGTTAAAAAGATATATGAAATTCGGAATTAAATTATTAAAAAATAACCGTCACTCTATTGTGAACAATCATACTGTTTCAATAGGACAAAACAATTATTTTATAATAATAAATTCGAAATTTAATAAATAAATAAATAAATAAATAATCGTTGATTAGTGCCAAATCTCGTCCACATGCGCACTCATATCCTTTCGATGTGGGACAAGGCACCTCATTGTTTTTTTTACAAACAAACTACCAACAATCCCCCACTTTGTTTGTAAAACAAAATTGAAATAAAACGTTAAAAATATACAGTCAAAATTTCCGTGAGATTAATATACATACATAAAGGTCTCTTTTGAGTTAAACCTTTACTTAGTGCAAGTATCTCAAAACTCTATCAAAGTGGCAAGTAGCTCGGCTTTAAACTTATACTTTTAAATAATAGAATCAGACATACCGCACATATACTAACATCTTATTTCAGCGAGAAGTTCTCTATTACTTAGCACTATTATGGTCTTGTGCTTGATCCTGTTTCATGAGCTCTCTAGAAAGCAACCCTAACTCTCGTAAGAAGTGGCACCACTTCTAAGCTCAATAGGTAAAGTATCTACCATGTGTTTCTGTTACTATTAACACATTACATATTCGTACAATACTTCATTAAGAATTCAATTCAACCTTCAAACAGTAACAGGCGATACCGACTTCTCATATTAGGGCAAGCGTCAGTATCAAACAATCACTTTTCAGTAACTTGTTTTTACCCATTAAACCTTGTAACTAGTGATGTTCTAGAAAAAGGTTGGGTTACCATTATTGGTGATTTTAATTAAAGGGTTTCAGCTCCATTTCTTGTGAGGTCATTTTTGCCATATCTCTTGGTAATGCCTTTGTCAAAGGATCAGCCAAATTATTACTTGACCTCACGTAGATAATTGTTATGGTACCATCTTTAATCAATTGTCTCACAAACTCATGCCTTAGGCTAATATGTCTAGACTTCCCATTATAGGTGCTACTATAAGCTCTTGTCAAAGTAGCCTGACTATCACAATGAATAGAATTAGGAGGCATAGGACTAGGCCATAATTTGATATCCAACAACAAATTCCTAATCCACTCAGCCTCTTTCCCGATTGCCGCTAAAGAAACGAATTCTGACTCCATAGTTGAGTGAGTTATACATGTCTGTTTCTTGCTCGCCCAAGAAATGGCAACTCCACCTAGAGTGAAAACCCATCCTGAAGTGGAATGTTTATCACCCACACTTGTAATCCAATTAGTATCGGTGTATCCTCCTAATACAACCGAATAATAATTATAGAACAATCCCAAATTTTTTAGTTCTCTATAATAACAAAAAATTCATGTAATAGTTTTCCAATGTTCTATTCTTGGATTACACATATATTTACTCAGCTTACACACGAAATAAGCAATATCAGGTCTAATACAATGCATCGCATATATTAAAGACCTTATAGCACTTGCATATTCAACTTGTGCCACTGCTCTACTGGTATTTTCATTTAATTTAATACTGAAATCAAATGGAGTATTCATCTCTTTGTAACCAAGATGTTGAATTTTATTCAACATTTTTTAATGTAATCACATTAGCTCAAAAAATAACCCCCACTATGTTTTTAACTTTAATACCCAAGATAGTATCCACTTCACCCAAATCTTTCACTTTAAAAATGAAAGTTAGATACTTATTAATCTCAATGACTCTAGTCATATTGATTCCAAAGATAAGCATATCATCAAGATATAAGCACACTAAGATACCATAATCGTTAGTGAATTTAGAATACATACACTTATTAATACTATTGTGTTTGAAACCATTAGACAATATGACTAAATCAATTTTTTTTATGTGCCACTGCTTAGCTGCTTGCTTAAGCCCATAAAGAGATTTAATCGATTTACATACTTTCCTTTCATTTACAGGAAGAACAAAGCACTATGATTGTTCCATGTAAATTTTCTCATTTAAATCTCCATTCAATAAAACAGTTTTGACTTCCATTTGTTAAATGCAAAGATCATAAATGGAATCAACTAATAAATTCAAACAGCTCCCCAATTGCCCAAGAGCAATTGCATCATATCCGCTCGTTTCTATCTCATAGCAGCAAAATACACTAAAATTCTAATCCAAAATCATAATTCCAGAATTTACCCATGCCAGAAGCATATTTATAAATGTGACTTAATATGGTTCAAAACCACAGTACTGCATTCTCTGCATATATCATATGGCCTTCTAGTAGCATATTTTGCTATTGTGGTCACCTTTGATAGTTTAGTTCTAGCAATTTATACGCCACTAACAATCAAAAAGCCTATGCGAACAGAAGCTTATGGCAAATAATTTTCCAATAGCTTCACCAAGACAAACCAACGCTTGAACGAAAAATTGTCCCATCATTAGGACGACTCATAAGCGCTTTCAATTGTGTGCATCCGAATTCATCAGCAACAAAACTATAATATATATCAAATCACCGAGAGGAGAGTCAATGGAATTCTCCAATTTTCTCATTCTCATAAAGATCAAACAACAGTAAAAAACTATCTTAACGGGTCAACCACACCGATAGACAGAATGCAATGATCCATTTCTCAATCAAACAATTACCTCGCTCAAATCAGGAACCCAGAAAGGGGAAAATTACCAAAAAAGTCCTAAACCTTTTGCAATTGTGCCAATTCAGTCCTAAACCTTTTTTTTTTCCAATTCAGTCCTAAACCTTTTACAAATAAGCCAATTTAGTCCATTTGGCCGGTCGGTGCTGACGTGGCCGCCGGCTGGCTGACGTGGCGCCGACCGGCGACCACGTGTCAATATTTGAATATTTTTTAATATTTTCGAAATTTTTTTCTTTTTTTTTTCCTTCTCCCCCCTGGCCTGTCCGGCCAGGGGGGAGGGTCGCCGGCGAGGGCCCAGCTCCGGCGAGGCGAGCTGGGCCCTCGCCAGAGCTGGGCGAGCTCCGCCCTCGCCCAGATCTGGGCGAGGCCGAGCTCGCCCAGCTCCGGCGAGGCGGAGCTCGCCATGGCTGGGCGAGCTCGGCCTCGCCTAGCGCCCAGCCATGGCGAGCTCTGCCTCGCCGGAGCTGGGCGAGCTCGGCCTCGCCCAGATCTGGGCGAGGGCGGAGCTCGCCCAGCCATGGCGAGCTCCGCCTCGCCCAGATCTGGGCGAGGCCGAGCTCGCCCAGCTCCGGCGAGGGCCCAGCTCGCCTCGCCGGAGCTGGGCCCTCGCCGGCGACCCTCCCCCCTGGCCGGACAGGCCAGGGGGGAGAAGGAAAAAAAAAAGAAAAAAATTTCGAAAATATTAAAAAATATTCAAATATTGACACGTGGTCGCCGGTCGGCGCCACGTCAGCCGGCTGGCAGCCACGTCAGCGCCGACCGGCCAAATGGACTAAATTGGCTTATTTGTAAAAGGTTTAGGACTGAATTGGCAAAAAAAAAAAGGTTTAGGACTGAATTGGCACAATTGCAAAAGGTTTAGGACTTTTTTGGTAATTTTCCCCCCAGAAAGAGAATCACCAACTAACCCGCAACACGACAATGGAGACGAACAACATGACTGACCAGACATGCGTTGGGTCCTTGTCCTTGGACAAGTACTCATTCAGATGCTCCAATCTCGCGAACGCCCTCGCGCCGGCCCCCGGAGCCTGCCCACGACGTACGAATCCCTCCCATAGTACTTGGCGAGGAAGGAGTTCTTGTTGCCGAGGGTCAGCCTCATTGTTCCCTAGAAACCCCTGGCCAACTCCACGCTCATCTCCACCGCTCCTTCACGTGGTCCACTTAGTTTACCCGAACTCGCCGATCTCATGCCATGTTTCATATGCTCCTTCGGGATCACCCATCCGAAAGAACATTGAGATCAACATATTGTAGGTTTGCACGCTGGGCATGCACTGGACCTCAATCATTTTCATATAAAGCCTAATTGCTTCATCCACCTTTTGTTGTCACAAAGAACCCTTCAGAAGCAGTTATAGGTGACAATGTCAGGGGGATAACCATTATTTCCCATCTCTTCCAGAACCTTCATTCCTCTACTCGGATTTCTTACTCTACACCACCCAAAGAACAATATATTGTAGGTATAGGCGCTCCACAGAGCCTTATTCAATTCTGTCTCCTCACATATCTTGTTGCCAAATTGGATCTTATTGTTAATGGTGACGCATTTTTTCCTCATCTACTGTTGGCCTCTCCAAGAGATTGTTCGCGGGAGATGAGCGAGATCCAGTCTAAGATGGTGCATAAAGTAAATAGAGAATCTTATTTGACAGAATGGAAAGTCGTTCATATATCTCATTTCCATTGAATTCCTTTCACTTCTCTCTGCTTCATTGAATCCAAACGCAACCCCCATTCTTTCTGTGCCACGGTTTGGACTGCCTCACAATAACCGCCAGCATCATCTTCTACCTCGGGAGATGAGCCTTGCAATTCGAGATTCCACCGTCCTCATCTTCTTCTCCGTCGCAAAATATGCTGTCAAGATTATCTCGAGCAGCAAAATGTTTGGAAGCCACCGACATGCACAGAGTGTGTAATTGACCTTGACTCCATTGTTGCAAAATAATTCCTTAAAATTGTTGGAAAATTGACTTCGAAAATGGGTAGAACAATGAAGTCAGATTTTAAGGCGTGATATCACTTTCTTTAAAGAATTATGTGCCCCACGAAGTTGCTAATGGTCACCGGCAAATTTCCTCCAGGATACAACAAAGTCTCGATTGAGAATACCGAATAGCAATTTCGGTATATCTCCAGGGTCTCTCTAGGAAACAATTAAAAAAGATGGCTGCAGTTTTCTAAATGAAAAAAAAAATTCTGAATTCCCAATGAAGAGACTTGATATCCAACTATGCAAAAAACCGACTCACTAATCACACCATTTTGAACAAAGACGTCCCTTCATTAAAAAGATGTATAGTGAATTGGTACGATATCAAAAGTCACATTAAAAAGATATATGAAATTCGGAATTAAATTATTAAAAAATAACCGCTACTCTATTGTAAACAATCATATTGTTTCAATAGGACAAAACAGTTATTTTATAATAATAAATTCGAAATTTAATAAATAAATAAAAATGATCATTGATTAGTGCCAAATCTCGTCCACGTGCGCACTCACATCCTTTCGATGTGGGACAAGGCACCTCATTGTTTGTTTTACAAACAAACTAACAACATCTATGCCCAACTTCAGTCAAGTGTTTCACTTCATTCCGAAAGCTCTTGTCGAAGGACGGGTCCTCTGCTTCAAGACGGTGAAGTTTCTTCAATGCCACAACTTTCCCATTAGGCAATCGCGCTCTATAGACGCTGCCATAACTGCCAGTGCCAATGCAATATTTGAGGTCGAAGTCCTCTGTTGCATTGATTATGTCTTCATAGGCAATCCTCCCATCATAATTCCATATTGACAAGAAATTTCCATTTTTCTCTGTAGTCTCTGATTGCATGCTCTCTGTTGGACGTCGAAATAGGAAGCACGCTTCAACGACTATACAGGAAATGAATATTGCAGCCAGCGGAATGAACAAGGTCATGTAACGAATTACGCTAGACCTTCTTCTGTGGGCTTGGGTTTTGTCAAACTTGTCACAATCTTGGTTACCGAGATAAAGGTTACCAGGATAAGAAGCCCCGAGACTATCTGGAGCGGAAATTGGGCCCTCGAGATGATTGCGTGATAAGTTAAGATCATATAATAATGTGCTTCGAAATGTGGGAATTGACCCAGAAAGAGAATTGTTGTGAAGATCGAGATGGCTTAAATTCCTCAAATTCTCAAGTTCAACGGGGATTTTCCCAATCAAGTTGTTCGAGCTTAAATCTAGAAATACAAGATTCCTGAAGTCTCCTATTTCCGATGGGATGGCACCATCAAATGTATTTTCCCCTAAATTCAGCTCCATCAAGCTCTCTAAATTGCCTAATTCCGACGGAATGGAACCATTGAGTTCGTTTCTTTGCAAATAGAGAAGAGTCAAGCTCGTCAAATTCCCTATTTCGGGAGGAATAGATCCACTGAGTTTGTTTCCTTGCAAATAAAGATAAGTCAAGCTCGTCAAATTCCCTGTAGATGATGGAATGGGACCAGTGAAGTTGTTGCCACTTAAATCAACATAATCCAATTTTGTGAGGTTCCCTAGTTCTAGAGGGATAGAGCCACCTAATTCGTTTGAGCCAAATCTGAGGGATCGTAAATTGGACAAGCGGCCAACACTAAGAGGGACTGCACCGCTAAGAAAATTGCCCTCGAGATCCAACCAGATCAATCTATTCAGTCTTCCCAGCTCATGAGGGATAGAGCCGCTGATTTGATTAAAACTGATATCAAGAACTTGAAACCTGGTGAGGTTATGGACACAGGGAGGCAACTCGCCAGCGAGAGAATTGAAGGACAAGTCAAGGTAAGTAAGCCTCGACAGAGTACATATTTGAAGGGGGATTTTGCCGATCAGTCCGGTGTAAGAGAGTTCAATAGAAGTGAGGCTCGGAAGGAGAGAGAAGTTCATGTCATCGAAATTACCTCCTTTTTAGTACTCATGTGTCAAGTAAATCCTGTTGACGCTCCCAGAGGCGTCACACGATACCCCGGGCCAGGCGCAATGAGGTAAGGAAGTGTTGCCGGTGACGTAGCGAGGCCACCACCCGCTGCGGAGAAGCGCACTTGTCTCTGACTCATTAGAAGGTGCTCGTGCCGCAACAATTGTACTGTAGTTGGAGAAAGCTGTAGTAATCAGAATAACTAAGGACATGTTGCAGATTACTCTCATCATGGATGACCCCTCCTTTTGCTGTGGTCGGAGAAACGGGGCCCTGTTTAGTCCCGTGTTATCTGCAGAATGTTATGTTTGCCATATTCACGGCACTTATAAAGTAAAGCGAGACACTGTACTGACGCGTCAAAGGAAACGCGATTTGTACAATTCACACGTTATCTTTTTAATGACTTGACACTTAGGTTCAACTGTAACTCTCGTAGTCTTTCCTTCCTTTTTCTTTTGGGATGATGAAGTTGCCATCTACTCGTAGGGCTGTAAAGGGGAAACTAATTACTACAAATTGAATTAGTTTGTGAAGAAATCCGAGTTTCAGCACCCACCCACGCAGGCCAAAGACTATGTATCAAACAAGGGCAATCCAAAGAAATAACTTTTGGCCGACCAAAAAAAGGAAGAAAAGGAAATAACTTGTGGGATATAAAAGGGAAATTGACTCATAACTTGTCCTCCTTCTGATGGATCACAGGCAATCCCGGAATCACTATTTTGTTTACTTTTTTGTCGGGCATTTCGTCTTGTTCTTCGAGACGACTTGAAGCCTTTCTTGTTGTGAAACACACGTTACTTTAGTTTGTCTCCATAGAGGAGCCTAATGGACTTCACATCTAATATCAAGAACGATTGTTCGAAAAATAACTTTGTGATGAAATAATTCGGTCATAACTTTCATCTTAATCGAATCATTTTGTTTTAAAAACTCAAATTATTGGTTAAGTGATTAAACGCTTAATTTATATACGATGGATTCTCCCCTACTGACTCACATTCAAAAAAATCTCGCTAGTCACCCTATGGCCAAAGCTTTACAAGATATATATGAACATGAGAATTATGTGCATTTGTGATATTTATTTAAGTCAAACAGTCCGATCACTTTGTATTGTCATTAAAACAAAAACAAAAAAAGATAATAACTTTATTTTGGACTATGTGTCAAGGTTTTCGGGATGGTGATGGCAAGTCAATTACCCATATATCCCGTGAGCTAGCAACTTGTTTGATTGCTCAATGTAAATAAAATTAGCTCATATCCATGAGTTGCTCTAACTACCTTAATAGAAGTTAAATTTCAAGTTCATAAGGACATATGCAAAATAAAATCAATGATGGCTATAGATAAAATCTCAAGCCAGTTGTCGTGACATTGCTTGAATTTCATGGCTTCCAACCATTGGTTGCTTGATAAAATTGGAGAGGATATTAATAATGTCGTAATTTTTGTACAGTACTCACTTTGATGCAATAGCTATTTATACGATCATTTAACTATCATAAGTCTTAAAAGCAAATCAATTAAGTTACATCGATAATTTTTTTGCTGAAAATTCCTGCATGACTTTACTTTGCGATGATTTACGTCGGATGTTTTAATATTAAATTAATGCCACAATGGACACAATGGATTTTCATGTAAGGAAAATCGCCGATGTAATTTAAGTGATTGATTTCCTAGAGTTGGAGCACAAATTTTCTGACAAGTAGTATATTCTATTCTACTCATGCAATCTCTAAATTTGGCAGTTTTATTATTCGATTAGAATTTAAATCAGCATACCATACTAAGAAAAAAGACTTTAAACCAGCAAGCATGCATGGAACCTGTACACATCCATCAAGAAGTCATAGGTCTTCTGGGGTTTCCTGTGCGTTGGTTTTTGGATAAGTCCGTGTTCAATGGTTCATGGGAAGTCATGGTCTTTGTGACCCTTTTATTGGTGATGCTTGGCCCCAAAAATTTCTAACCCATCGTAAGGGAAAGGTCAGGGACCAATTTTCCAGTCCTCCATCAAGTGTTTCACTTCGTTTCGCATCTTCTTATCAAAAGATGGGTCCTTTACATCAGGACCGTGAAGTTTTTCAATGCCACGATATTCCCATTTCACAATCGCACTCTATAAACACTACCACCGTAATCGCCACTTCCGATGTAATATCTGATGTCAAAGTCTTCTTTTGCATTGATTATGTCTTCAAATGCAATTCTCCCATCAAAATTCCTTATCAACAAGAAATTTCCATTTTTTTTATTTGTCTCTGATCACGCATGCTCTTTGTTATATATCGAAATACGAAGTAAGGTGTAAGAGTCTTGTTTTATTTCCTTTAGGAGTCTTCTCAAGTTTTAGTTCTTTCAGTCCGATGTGATACGTTTGGTTCAGTTAATCTTACTAGTGAGCACAGAACGAGAAGAAAAATATGCCCGTTCAATCAACCAAAATTTTGACCAAAAAAACAAATCAACCAAAACGAACAGATAATCACTATGTCAATGAATATGATGGGACAACTTGCATCGATTATTTAACAACGAAAAACGACAAAAGTAATGAAGTTTTTTTTTTTTTGGTAAGAACAAAAGTAATGAAGTTTGTAATAGGAAAATCAGAAAAGATTCGACGAAGTAGATGTGTGACTGGTTCTTTTCTGATACACGTGGCTTCTGATGATACTCTTCCTTAAATGGTCATTTTGAGTCCTACTAACTCCCACTCATTAATTAATCACACTTGTGTCTCTTTCGGACAGGAGAAGAGTTAAGAGGATACCTTGAACTATGAAATTTATCCGAGATACCAATTTCTTCTTCTGTATCAAGAATGTACCTAGTCGATTTAACTATTAAGTAGGCCGTGAAAACATTGATGCGCTAATTAGATTTTGTCAGATGTGCGCCAATGAGATTGCATGGAAGGGCTCGATCATTGGTATCTTTCGAGCCAAAAAAGCTTCAGAAGCCTGTTTCATCATCAGACGTGACTTTGGGTCAGCACGAAAGCAAGCATGCGCCAGAGAAATCGCTTTGACAATTTTTTTTCGTGACAGAACTCTTTCGGGGAATAGGCAAGCGCGGATCTAACATGTTGAGTAACATGATATCTTCTCCTTCTGAGGTTGATAGCACAGAAATGATCTCTACTAGATGCTTGCCCATTAGTGTTACCCCATTAGTGTTACCATCACCACGACTCCTAAGCTATATACGTCAGATTTCTTTTAATCACCAAACTGTAAGCAAGCTCTGTGAAAAAAGAAAGAAAATCGCAAAGTTGTACATTCATATCTTAGAGTTGGAACCCGGACATCAGAGATGATTTTGAAACTAGTTATCACCGCACGTGATCTGTTACAAATGAGGGACACCTGGATGTTAATCATAGCCTTCAATGCGTATCATCATTGAAATCCTGCTCTTAATGATCCATAGCATAGGAACTTGTTTGCTAACTTTGTTCAGTGACTGCGTGTAATAAACATATCTTTATCGAATCAAAAAGTAGGAAATAAGAAAACTCTCTCATATAATTTTGGCCAAAGCAGCCTGTGAAATTGTCACCCTGTTTAGAAATTGTTTGGGCTGTTGGATGAATAAACCAAGGTCTAGGCAGCAGGAATGTCCAGCTCTCTCTGTATTGAATGATTGTTCAAAAGAGGACTCTGTGATCAAAATAATTCGATCATGACTTTCATCTTAATCAAATCCTTTAGTTTTAAAACCTCGAATTATTGACTAAGTGATATAACATTTAATTTAGATACAATGGATTTCGTCATAACATCTCATCTTTATAATAATCTCGCCAGTCACCTTGTGGATGGAGCTTTACTAAATACATGCGAACAGGTGAATTGCGTGCATTCGTGACATTTGTCTGAGTCAAACGGTCTAGGTACTTAGTATTGTAAAAAAAAAAAAAAAGCTACTAACTTATTTTGGAGTACGTGTGTCAAGGTTTTGGACACCACACAAAATAAAATCAGGGATGACTTCAGATAAAATTTCGAGCAAGTTGTTGTGACATCGCTTGAATTTCATGGCTTCCGACCATTGCTTGCTCGATAAAAGTGGAGGGAATAAGGATACTAACAATGTCATAATTTTTATACGATGCTCACTTTGACGCGATAACTTTTTTAGTGGTCATTTAATTGTCATAATTTTTAAAAGCGGATCACTTAAGTTACATCAATAATTTTCTTGCTGGAATTCCTACGTGACATTACTTTCCGGTGAGCCACGTAGGATGATTTGATATTAAATTAATGCCTCAGTGGATTTTTAACTAAGGAAAATTGCCGATGTAATTTTAGGTGTTCGGTTATTAGAAGTTATGGCACTAATTTTCCGACAAGCAAAATATTCTACTCCTCCAATTTCTAAATTTCGCAATTTTATGACCTGATTAGAATTCAAATCAGCATATCAGCCAAAAAAAGAAAAAGAATTTAAACCAGCATGTGTAACAGCCCGAACTTCGGCCAATTTTCGGGATTTATAGAACGCGCGATTTGTCAGTGTGCTTGTGGTAAAAATCTCGCCCGAGAACTGATCACTCTCGGTTATTATTTTAAACTAGAGATTTCGCTAGAATCGCACTCGATCGAATTTGGTCGTTATTTAGACCCCGAACTTGTCAGTCGATTTTTGAGAGTGTCATAGCGAAATAAATTGGACGGTATCGATATTATCGTGGCCAACATCGAGAATATCAGGGATACTGAGAAATTGAATTTTTGACCGGGTGCGGATTTTGGACTGGTAGACCACCCTCGCAGTACGACTGGAATTATTTTATTTCAGTTAGTGGCCTTAGAATATTATTC
Source organism: Syzygium syzygioides (assembly GCA_031216285.1). Classification (NCBI taxonomy): domain Eukaryota; kingdom Viridiplantae; phylum Streptophyta; class Magnoliopsida; order Myrtales; family Myrtaceae; genus Syzygium; species Syzygium syzygioides. The sequence goes on along the minus strand of CM062245.1, from coordinate 14,102,785 downwards.
GGGATTTTTAGGGGATCGTTGAGCCGATAGGTCGATTTTTTTTGTTCGGACCGTGTCCGTAATTTCGCGCTTGAAATTCAAAATTGTATTTTTCCTCTCTCTTTCTCTCTCCTCTCTCTCTCTTCTCTCTTCTCTCTCTCTCTTTCCCTCTCTCCTCTTTCCCTCTGCCCGCGCGTTCCTTCCCCATGCAACTTTTCTCTCTTCCTCACGTCTCCCTCTGCATGCCTACCTACCCTCCCCCCTGCTGACCTGACTTCTCTCCTTCTCTCTCCTCTTCTTCCTTCTCTCCTTCTTCTCTCTCTTCTTCTTCATTCTCTCCCTCCCGGCCCGACGACCCTGCTGCGCTCCATCCTCCTGCTCGACCGACGCCGCTCGACGCCGTCGCCGGCGAGCCCACCACCGTCGCTCCTCCGCCGGCTGCCCCGACCGCCCCTCGCCGGCCTCCCCGCGAGACGCGCGCAGCAGCTCAACGAGCTCGCCCCGCTGCTGGTCGGGCCCGGAGCCGGCCCAGTCCGCCGGTACGTCGCCGCCGGCCGCCTCCGCCCCGTCACCATCGCCGTCGCCGTCTACAGCCACCACTACCGCCCTCTTGTCTCTCTCTCTTTCCCGGCTTCCTCCCGGTTCGGCCCCAACGAGCCCGAGCCAACACGCCTCGCCGCCGCGCCGTGTCGCCCGCCGCCGCGTGCCGCCTCGCCGCGCCGGTCTGCTGCCTCCCCAACCTCACCGTCTCTCTCTCTCTCTCTCTCTCTCTCTCTCTCTCTCTCTTACCCCGACTCTCTCTCACTCGTGTTCTAGCTCGCCGCCGCGTCGCCGGCCGCCGTCCAGCCACGCCGCCGCGCGTCGCTGCAGCGCCGCCGTGCCTCCTCCGGCCATCGCCTCAGCCGCCTCTCTCTCTCTCCTCTCCTCCTCGATTCAGCCCACCAGCCACTGTTCACGCCGGAACAGTGGCACCGCCGGAGCTGCAGCCCCAGCCGCCGTGCGCCGCCCCCGCCGGTCAGTAGGCTCAGCCGGCCAGCCAAGCCGGTGCCGCGCCCACGCCGTACCCGCGTGCCCGCGCTCGCGCCCGCGCTCGTGCCGCCCTCGGCGTCGTGTGACCGCCGGCTTGCACCCGGAGCGCCGCCGCCGATTCTCACCGCGAGTCGGTAATCGGCCGCTCGCTCCCGTCGCCTCGAGACTATTATTAGGCGAGTATTAAATCCCTAACCCCGAATTAGATTAATCTGCATATTTGGTGGGTTAATTAGGGGTTAATTGGCATAGATTATGATTTAATTATAAGTTAATGGGTGCTAGACGATTGTGGGGCATTATTAGAGTCTAATGAGATGATTTATGAGTGGTTTAAGACCCAATTAGGAATTAGTTGGGTTAAAGCGTGATTGGATTAAATTGTTGAGCCCATGATCGGGGAAACTGGTGACTGAGATTGATTCGTCCATGCCGGGCCTTAAACGTGTTGAATTGCCTTGCTTTAAATCACGTGGAATTAGTGTTGGGGTAAAGTGGACAAAAAAAAATGAAATGGATTGTGAGTGTCGATAATGCAGTGAATTCGTCGGGTTTATGAATAAGTGAAGTTGGCATGTTGGCTTTCGGGCCGGGCCTACGGGTCGTATTATTGCACTGTTGGCTTTCGGGCCGGGCCTACGGGTCGTATTATCGCACTGTTGGCCTTCGGGCCGGGCCTACGGGTCGTATTATTGCACTGTTGGCTTTCGGGCCGGGCCTACGGGTCGTATTATCGCACTGTTGGCCTTCGGGCCGGGCCTACGGGTCGTATTATCGCACTGTTGGCTTTCGGGCCGGGCCTACGGGTCGTATTATCACACTGTTGGCTTTCGGGCCGAGCCTACGGGTCGTATTATGGCACTGTTGGCTTTCGGGCCGGGCCTACGGGTCGTATTATCGCACTGTTGGCTTTCGGGCCGGGCCTACGGGTCGTATTATCGCACTGTTGGCTTTCGGGCCGGGCCTACGGGTCGTATTATCGCACTGTTGGCTTTCGGGCCGGGCCTACGGGTCGTATTATCGCACTGTTGGCCTTCGGGCGGGGCCTACGAGTCGTTTTAATCAATCGTGGACCTTCAGGTCGATATAATTGTATGTGTATCACATTATTGATAAATGTCTAACCTGCAGGAATTGAGATGACATATTGGGCCATAGGCCGGGTGAAATTTATTTGACTTGCTGGTTCATTGTTGATGTGTTTGTTTACCCTCTGGAGGTGCACATTAGCCTAGTTTAGGATTAGGGGTCTATTACTTGCTGAGTTTTCTCACGGTTGTGGTAAAACCGACATTTCAGATCCCCGATCATGACTTTTGAGGGCGAAAAGCAGGACCCTGAGCCGAGGCAGAGTTTGAGGCTACGAGCTCAGAAAAGGAGACAGTGCAGTTTGAGAGTCCTTTTGAGACGTCTAGATTTGACCCTGACTGGGAGCCCTAGTTTAGGTCCCAGCCTTAGGAGTGATGGCCGCCACTTTTTGACTGTAGCCCTTTTCTGTAGTTAGACTGATATCCCCGGCCGCTGGTCCCTTTTTGCTTTGTGGCCCTTTTGATGTATCTTTTGCTGATTGAGGGGATATTGTACGTCAGTTTGTAAAAGAATATGTATTATGGTTTAATTTATCGTTAACTGTTATCTTTTGCTATTCATGGTTGCGTTGTAAAATGTCCGGGTGTATGTATATATAATTTATAAATATATATATGTACGTCGCTTCCGCGTGTGGCTTGTTTTATCTGCTTTGGGTATTCGGGTCTCTGTGACGCAATCCTGGGAGCGTCGCACTCTGTTTCGACCCTAGGCGGATGATCATGCTCACGTTGGGTACGGGGCGTGACATCCCCGTTGAATTGGTATCAGAGCAAGGACAGCTCGGTCCAATCTAGCCGAACCTTGGAGTGATAAGGAGGAGTGATCATGGGTAGCTATAGGGTGACCTAGTGTGCTAAGTGTACCTCCAGATTGTTGTGTTTGAATTTTGTAGTGATTGTTTGAACCAGTGTTATGCAGGTGCGGCAGGACCCAAGGTAGGTGTGCAAGTCCTTGGGTGAAATTTCTGTGCCGTTGTGCTGGTTGCTTACTGAGTGCCTAATTGCTTTTGTGTTGATACCTGCCTAGGACTTAGACCGGTTAGTTGGTTCAGGTCTCTAATTCCTGGACGGAATTATAACAGGTAGTCGAATACTCAGGCTTAAAGAATGAACAGGAGAAGGGCGAGGAACCCCAAGTGCAATCCAGTACTGTGGACCATGAGGCCGAGACTTAAGATTTGAGATTGTGACTCAGACCCTATAAGAAATAGGTAATGTATGGGTAGGGAAGCTGAGGGAAGGAGCACCGTTTTTGCCCGAGTTACTGAGGCTGCAGCAATTGCTACTATGAATGGGAATCATGCCAGTTAGGCCAAGTGCAAATAGTAGCCAATAGGCAGGGGTATCAATTAGTAGAATGACTAATCAAGTGGAAATTTCTCAAGCGTAATGATAAGAGTGACCCTAAGGTTGTACCGAGATTGATAGCGAATTTTAAGAAAGCCTTTGAAATATTGGGGTGCACTGAGAGTGGGAAAAATAACATTGGTGATGTACCAGTTGCGAGATCATGTCAACTATTGATGGCCTTTCGCCACCAGGAATAAAATATTCCTAGCATGTATAACCCAGATATTGGGGCTATGTTTGTTGAGAGCTTATGAAGGAAGTAATTCTTGGAATGTGCCCAAGAGAGGAAAATGGGCGAAGTTTATGTGACTTCGCCAAGGGCAGATGATTGTAGATCGAGGTGAAACAGAATTTGCTAAATTGTCGAGAATCTACAGTCCGAAGTTCAGAGACTTTGAGATAGTCTAAAGCCGAATCTTCGAAGTTGGTTAATTCCATTGGACATCAGGAATTATAGGAAAATGCTTGAATGAGCCCAAGTGATTGAGCGAGATCAATTAGAGAGAGTAGTCACTTCTGGATCGTGGTATGCTCAGAATCAAGATAACAGCCGCTTCGGGAAGAAGCGAATGGCGGGAAACAGGTGATTTGTTCCACCGGCTCAGAAGGGCATTGGAAAGTCGAACCATTAGCTGAACCGTTTTGAGGTTTGCAGTAAGTGTAGGAACTTGGAGATATTGTTCGGCTGACTGGGATCAAGTTTGTAGCAATTACACCCATGCTTAGTGTGATGACCCCCTTTTTAATAGTAAAGTGTTGAGTTTGTTAGGACGTCTTAACTATGAGATAACAATCGGGAGTAGAGAAATGAGTATCAACTTGACAATGTTGGTCGGGTACGCTTTTGGCTTAAGAATTCAAATGAATTGGCTAGTAGGCAGAGAGTCGTTACAAGTTGCAGCAGTGAGACGATTCCGTCTAGTCCTAAGGGACATCCTAGGTGTGGATTTCAGGAAAGTCGAGTAGGAATCTCGATTCCTGGAATGCCCTCGCTTGAAGTGACTAGATGTCAGACGAGGGTTGTGAAGGATACGGGATGAATGCGGTTGACTCGACCGTGCAGGAATTGAAGTTGGAAGAATAAATAAGGAGTATAAACTCCAGAGTTCTTTCCCTAGAAATCGCCGGATTGTCACCGAAAAGTAGAATTGTGAAAGAATTGATCCTAGAATGGAACTAATTTTGAGTGCGTGATATTGAATGTCCTTGTTGGAAATTAAGGGAATTGAAAGTCCAGAGGAAAGGACTCGTGGGTAAAATTTTATCCGCCCGAGTGTGCCTCCGTGGGAAGTTCCTGTATTATATGTGAGGAAAAATGGCAGTACATTGAGGCTATACATAATTTACTGGCAGCGGAACCAGACAACGAGAAAGAGTAAGTGACCATTGTAGAGGATCGATGGTCGATCCAATCAATATTAGAGATCCTTAGAGTACTCCAAGATCAAATTACGGGTCGGATATCATCCGTTCAGAATACGGAAAGAGAGTATAATCACGACGGTTTAACAGATGAGGTATGGGCACTATGAGTGCATAACGATGCCCTTCGATCTAAGGAATATCCCGTTGTTGAGGAGGACCCAAGGAACTGGGTATTCAAAGAACTTATGGATCAACTCGTCGGGGTAGTCATTGATGACAATTTGGTGAATTCGACGAGCTATGAAGAGTGTAAGATACAACCAATAGAGATGTTACGAACCTCAAGGAAACACGCACTCCACGCCAAGTATGGTAAGTATGAACTCTGGCTCGATAAAGTTGAGACCTCTGAATATATAATTTTGGGGAAAGGAACTTTCGTGGACTAGACTAAAGTTGAAGTGATAGCTAAGTGGCCAAAACTGCGACCAATAACTGAGGATTGCAGTGTCTTAGAGGTAACTGGCAATTATCGATATTTGGTGGGGAGAACTCTCGTCGATAGTGAGGTCGTTGACACGGCTGTGTAAGAAAGAAGCCAAGCCTGAGCGGAATGATAAGCATGAACGGAGTTCCCAAGAGCCAAAACGTAGGTTGAAAATTGCCCCGGTATCGAATGTATTCCAAACCAAACCGAGAGAATTTGAGGGTATAGTGATGCTCAGTAAGAAAACTTAAGTGTGTATTGATGCGACATGGTGAATGTAGCATATGTGTCGCGCCAGTGGAGGCCGTATGAGATGATCAATCTGACGTACGACAGAAAACTGAATGCGGTATCCTGTATCGCCGTAGAAAGGCGAACTAAGTAGCAGGTGCGCCAAGTCGTTAATTGATTGTGACGCATATAAGTATTAAAGGGTGAACCTTGTTGGAAAAAAAAAAAGGCTCAGGGACTCGGAAATTAAATTTAAGGTAAGCCGGATGTTGGATCCATTAGCCGCCTTGAAGGTTAGATTGAAGAATCTAGGCTCAGACCAAGGAGCATCAATTTGTGGATCGAGAGATACGAAAGGTTGTTGAAATAAATACCACTAAGAGAAAGACAGGACCCCAGGTGTCCGAGAGCGGAATTTGAAGTTTCGAGGATGTGGTGTGTGTCTAACGACGTAAAGGGTAAGAAAGAAATCTTATCTGAGACATATGAGAGTAATTACGACATCCACCCCAGCAGCACGAAAATGTACCAGAATCTGCGATAACATTATTAGTGAAATGGAATGAAAACGGACGTGGCCAGGTCTGCAGCTAAGTCTTTGACATGTCAGCAGAGTATTCAGATGGCCCCATTTGAGGCTTTATATGGCAGAGCATGTAGAACTCCAATGTGCTGGGATGAAGTAGGTGAACGAAGCATTACGGGCCCAGAGCTGGTACAGCAAACAGTGGAAGCTGTCGAGGTTATCTGAGAAAGGCTAAGGACAGCACAAAGTCGACAGAAAAGCTATGCCGATCGGAGACGACGACCCTTAGAATTCCAAGTTGGAGACCATGTCTTTCTAAAGGTGTCACCTATGAAAGGGCTATCTCGATTTGGCAGGAAAGGAAAGCTGAGCCCAAGGTTTGTCGGACCATTCGAGATTCTAGAGAAGATTGGCGATATGGCATATAGACTCGCCCTACCACCTAACTTATCCCAAGTGCACAATGTCTTCCACGTGTCGATGTTGAGAAAGTACGAACCAGACTCGACACACGTTCTAAGGTATGAAGAAATAGATGTGGACGACAGACTGTCGTACGTGGAGAGACCAGTTATAATTGAAGATCGGAAAGACCGAGTACTGCAGAATAAGACGATCCCGATGATCAAGGTAGTCTGGGAGCACCACGGGACAGAGGGTGCAACCTGGGAAAGCGAGGAAATGATACGACACCAATACCCCCATTTCTTTGAGTAGCTGGTTGGATTGTAAATTTCGAGGATGAAATTTTTGTAAAGGGGGAAGAATTGTAACAGCCCGAACTTCGGCCAATTTTCGGGATTTATAGAACGCGCGATTTGTCAGTGTGCTTGTGGTAAAAATCTCGCCCGAGAACTGATCACTCTCGGTTATTATTTTAAACTAGAGATTTCGCTAGAATCGCACTCGATCGAATTTGGTCGTTATTTAGACCCCGAACTTGTCAGTCGATTTTTGGGAGTGTCATAGCGAAATAAATTGGACGGTGTCGATATTATCGTGGCCAACATCGAGAATATCAGGGATACTGAGAAATTGAATTTTTGACCGGGTGCGGATTTTGGACTGGTAGACCACCCTCGCAGTACGACTGGAATTATTTTATTTCAGTTAGTGGCCTTAGAATATTATTCGGGATTTTTAGGGGATCGTTGAGCCGATAGGTCGATTTTTTTTGTTCGGACCGTGTCCGTAGTTTCGCGCTTGAAATTCAAAATTGTATTTTTCCTCTCTCTTTCTCTCTCCTCTCTCTCGGTCAGCCCCCTCCAGCGCGCACGTTTGTCCTCTCTCTTCCTTTTCTCTCTCTCCTCTCTCTCTCTTCTCTCTTCTCTCTCTCTTTCCCTCTCTCCTCTTTCCCTCTGCCCGCGCGTTCCTTCCCCATGCAACTTTTCTCTCTTCCTCACGTCTCCCTCTGCATGCCTACCTACCCTCCCCCCTGCTGACCTGACTTCTCTCCTTCTCTCTCCTCTTCTTCCTTCTCTCCTTCTTCTCTCTCTTCTTCTTCATTCTCTCCCTCCCGGCCCGACGACCCTGTTGCGCTCCATCCTCCTGCTCGACCGACGCCGCTCGACGCCATCGCCGGCGAGCCCACCGCCGTCGCTCCTCCGCCGGCTGCCCCGACCGCCCCTCGCCGGCCTCCCCGCGAGACGCGCGCAGCAGCTCAACGAGCTCGCCTCGCTGCTGGTCGGGCCCGGAGCCGGCCCAGTCCGCCGGTACGTCGCCGCCGGCCGCCTCCGCCCCGTCACCATCGCCGTCGCCGTCTACAGCCACCACTACCGCCCTCTTGTCTCTCTCTCTTTCCCGGCTTCCTCCCGGTTCGGCCCCAACGAGCCCGAGCCAACACGCCTCGCCGCCGCGCCGTGTCGCCCGCCGCCGCGTGCCGCCTCGCCGCGCCGGTCTGCTGCCTCCCCAACCTCACCGTCTCTCTCTCTCTCTCTCTCTCTCTCTCTCTCTCTCTCTCTCCCCGACTCTCTCTCACTCGTGTTCTAGCTCGCCGCCGCGTCGCCGGCCGCCGTCCAGCCACGCCGCCGCGCGTCGCTGCAGCGCCGCCGTGCCTCCTCCGGCCATCGCCTCAGCCGCTTCTCTCCCTTTCCTCTCCTCCTCGATTCAGCCCACCAGCCACTGTTCACGCCGGAACAGTGGCACCGCCGGAGCTGCAGCCCCAGCCGCCGTGCGCCGCCCCCGCCGGTCAGTAGGCTCAGCCGGCCAGCCAAGCCGGTGCCGCGCCCACGCCGTACCCGCGTGCCCGCGCTCGCGCCCGCGCTCGTGCCGCCCTCGGCGTCGTGTGACCGCCGGCTTGCACCCAGAGCGCCGCCGCCGATTCTCACCGCGAGTCGGTAATCGGCCGCTCGCTCCCGTCGCCTCGAGACTATTATTAGGCGAGTATTAAATCCCTAACCCCGAATTAGATTAATCTGCATATTTGGTGGGTTAATTAGGGCTTAATTGGCATAGATTATGATTTAATTATAAGTTAATGGGTGCTAGACGATTGTGGGGCATTATTAGAGTCTAATGAGATGATTTATGAGTGGTTTAAGACCCAATTAGGAATTAGTTGGGTTAAAGCGTGATTGGATTAAATTGTTGAGCCCATGATTGGGGAAACTGGTGACTGAGATTGATTCGTCCATGCCGGGCCTTAAACGTGTTGAATTGCCTTGCTTTAAATCACGTGGAATTAGTGTTGGGGTAAAGTGGACAAAAAAAAATGAAATGGATTGTGAGTGTCGATAATGCAGTGAATTCGTCGGGTTTATGAATAAGTGAAGTTGGCATGTTGGCTTTCGGGCCGGGCCTACGGGTCGTATTATTGCACTGTTGGCTTTCGGGCCGGGCCTACGGGTCGTATTATCGCACTGTTGGCCTTCGGGCCGGGCCTACGGGTCGTATTATTGCACTGTTGGCTTTCGGGCCGGGCCTACGGGTCGTATTATTGCACTGTTGGCTTTCGGGCCGGGCCTACGGGTCGTATTATCGCACTGTTGGCTTTCGGGCCGGGCCTACGGGTCGTATTATTGCACTGTTGGCCTTCGGGCCGGGCCTACGGGTCGTATTATTGCACTGTTGGCTTTCGGGCTGGGCCTACGGGTCGTATTATTGCACTATTGGCTTTCGGGCCGGGCCTACAGGTCGTATTATCGCACTGTTGGCCTTCGGGCCGGGCCTACGGGTCGTATTATTGCACTGTTGGCTTTCGGGCCGGGCCTACGGGTCGTATTATCGCACTGTTGGCTTTCGGGCCGGGCCTACGGATCGTATTATCGCACTGTTGGCTTTCGGGCCGGGCCTACGGGTCGTATTATCGCACTGTTGGCTTTCGGGCCGGGCCTACGGGTCGTATTATCGCACTGTTGGCTTTCGGGCCGGGCCTACGGGTCGTATTATCGCACTGTTGGCTTTCGGGCCGGGCCTACGGGTCGTATTATCGCACTGTTGGCCTTCGGGCCGGGCCTACGAGTCGTTTTAATCAATCGTGGACCTTCAGGTCGATATAATTGTATGTGCATCACATTATTGATAAATGCCTAACCTGCAGGAATTGAGATGACATATTGGGCCATAGGCCGGGTGAAATTTATTTGACTTGCTGGTTCATTGTTGATGTGTTTGTTTACCCTCTGGAGGTGCACATTAGCCGAGTTTAGGATTAGGGGTCTATTACTTGCTGAGTTTTCTCACGGTTGTGGTAAAACCGACATTTCAAATCCCCGGTCATGACTTTTGAGGGCGAAAAGCAGGACCCTGAGCCGAGGCACAGTTTGAGGCTACGAGTTCAGAAAAGGAGCCAGTGCAGTTTGAGAGTCCTTTTGAGACGTCTAGATTTGACCCTGACTGGGAGTCCTAGTTTAGGTCCCAGCCTTAGGAGTGAGGGCCGCCACTTTTTGACTGTAGCCCTTTTCTGTAGTTAGACTGATATCCCCGGCCGCTGGTCCCTTTTTGCTTTGTGGCCCTTTTGATGTATCTTTTGCTGATTGAGGGGATATTGTACGTCAGTTTGTAAAAGAATATGTATTATGGTTTAATTTATCGTTAACTGTTATCTTTTGCTATTCATGGTTGCGTTGTAAAATGTCCGGGTGTATGTATATATAATTTATAAATATATATATGTACGTCGCTTCCGCGTGTGGCTTGTTTTATCTGCTTTGGGTATTCGGGTTTCTGTGACGCAATCCTGGGAGCGTCGCACTCTGTTTCGACCCTAGGCGGATGATCATGCTCACGTTGGGTACGGGGCGTGACAGCATGCACGTATGGATGGAACTTGTGCACAACCATCAAGAAGTCAAGGTTTTTCGGGAATTTATGTGTGTTGAGTTTTGAATAAGTACATGTTCAATGGAAGTCATGGACTTATGATGCTTTTATTGATGATTATTGGCCCAAAATATTTCCAACCCATCGTAAGGGAAAGGTCATGGACCAATTTTTCAGCTTTTTCTTCTTTTCACTAGCAAGCTTCAACTTATAAAGAGAAAGATCCTTATAATTACAATCACACTGTGGGTAAATACCGAAGTGCGTTGCGCATCCCAAACGATAGCGACCCTATTGGAATCATTTTTCAAAGCACAAATTAGACTTCCCCTTCCACCATGTACTCATAAACTAAGAATATGCATCACTTGTATAAGCAGAAACCATGGAACTTAATATGCTTCTATATCGTACTTCTGTCAATTGCTTCACTTCATTTTGGAAGCTCTGGTCGAAAGATGGGTCTTCTGCTTCATGACGGTGAAGTTTCTCCGATGCCATGATTTTGCATTCCACAGACACTACCGCAACCTCCATCCTCTATGCAATGTTTGATGTCAAAGTCTTTTGTTGCATTGATTATGTCTTCATTTTTAATTCTCCCATCATAATTCCTTATTGACAAGAAAACTCCATTTTTCTTTGTTATCTCTGATTGCATGCTCTTTGTTGCACGTTGAAATGCAAGCGAGGCCTAAGAAAATGGGAAATGAGTTTTACCGCTAACTGGGGGATGCTCACCTTGGAGTCTTAGGTTACCATTATCCTAAGGATCATTGCCTTGAGAGGTGGAGAGTAAAACCCTTTCAGCCTTTCTCCTACACAATTTGTTTTACGTCTTGGCGGCCGGGCCCCCTCAAGCCCTCTTGTTCTCCCCATATGTTTGTCTTCCTTGGAGGAGGAAATACCCCTCTATGCTTTATATACCGAGGGTTTGAATGAAGGGAAATGAGTATTATAGATAAATGAGATTTTTTTAAAAAAAATACCGTATGCCCAAAGTTCAACAAGAGCCACATGTTTATGAACAAGATCTAATTTTTTTTGGCGGACCACATGAAATTCTCCAGTCTCATTCAAAGGCTAACTCCCAATTATTTTTAAAAAATCCCTTTATTCTTCTGAAATTGACTATTAATGCTCCGACTACACTATGTTGGTCAGTAATTGAAGTTTTTCTATTACTTCTAATCATTCACTAATCCATTCGTAACCCCATTATAATTTTTTCGTTTAATGTTACAAACGACTGCCGAGAAATTGCTAGGAACTGCAATAAAGACTGTCGATATTGTAGTCAGTGGAACAAGAAGACTCTAAGTCAAAAACAGCTGCCAGCCCCAAAAACTATTTACAAATTTTCCACCTCACCCATATCTTTTAAGAGATGAAATTTACGTGAAACTCGAATCTGTTCGGCCCATGGGCAGGTCTAAGAATATAGACAAGGCAAGTGCTCGACATGGACATGGTTGAACTATTGGCATGCGTCTTGGAAGATATTCCCACTTCTTCCGCTAATGATGTTATCACATTCAAATATACCACTTTAGACATGCTGATTCTCGAATATGAAAAAAACAAGCCATTGATTGCTAAAACTTTACTTTTCAGTTCTTTTATTTGATCTAGAATTACCTAAAACCTCTTGGGGTTGGACCCCAACAAAACTATTCATATGCAAGAATGTTATTTTATAATATAAACAACCTTTGATAAGATGATCTAGTATTTGAAAACCAATTGATCATATCACTTTCTTTCGACATTAAAGAAGAATAATAGAAATGCAAATGAAAGAAACGTGAAGTGCATCAATAAACTTTGGATTTAAGTTCCGAAAAACTAGGACACTTTCAAACATGGAATTTCCGGACGAAGTTTTTCGAGCTCAAATCTGGCAGTTTGATATTCCTTATATCTCCTGTTTCCAATGGGATGGCACGGTTGATCTAATTTCCCATAAATCAGCACGATCAAGCTTATTAAATTTCCCAGATGTGAATGGAGGGGGCAAGTGAAGATATTCGGATTTAGGCTCATATCAATCAAGTTCTCCAAATTGCCTAATTCTGACAGAGTGGATCCATCAAGTTAGTTTTCTTGCAATTAGAGATAAGTCAAGCTCGTCAAGTTCCCAATTTCTGGGGGATAAGATCCACTGAATTTCATTCTCTTGCATATACAGATATTTCCAGCTCGTCAAATTCCCTATAGATGACAGAATGAGACCTATGAAGTTGTTGCGGCTTAAACCAACATGATTCGATGTGAGGGTTTGGAGCTGCCCAATTTGTTTGAGGTGAAGATAACCTATTGCATATTGTACAAGCAACCGTGCGTCTAAGGGATTGCTAAGTGCATTGAATCTAAGATTTTATGATAAATGTCAAGAACATGAAGCCTGGTAAGGTTCTCCCGAGAGGGACGTAGCACACTGGTGAGAGAATTGCAGGACAAGTGAAGGCGCCTAAGTCTTCATAATGCACATATTTGGGGCTCGTGCTGGACACCATGGCAAATACATAGTGAATGTCCTTAACACGCCAAACATTCATGGCAAGAACAACGCATTATCAATCATCATGCATTCCCATAAAACTAAAAAGACTAAAGATAAACAGGAAAAGTATTACAAAAATCTTAAACCTATTGCATTTATGTCAATTTAGTCATAAATCTTTTAATTGTATCACTTTAGTTCTAAACCTTTTGACACAGTGCCAATTCAATCCTGTAAACTAATTTTGATTGGATATTGTTGACATGAACGATGGCCAGCTTACGTGGCACAGTCGGTGCTAACTTGGATAATTTTTAATAATATTTTAATATTTTCCGATTTTTTTCTTTCTTTTCTTTTTCTTTCTACATCCTTTTGCCAGTGGCTGACCACTGGCCATGGCCGAGTGGGCCTGGTCTCACTAGCGCCAGGGTCACTGTTGCCTACCATAGGTGAGGCCTAGCCTAGGCAAGCCTTGGTGAAGGCTCCCAGGCTCCCTTTGCTAGATCAGGTGAGGCTTGCCCTTGCCCAAGCTAGGGTGGCCTCGCCAGATTTGGTGAGCAAAACTCTTATCGGGGCTCGCCCTCTCCCAGCTAGGCCTTGTTGTGGCAAGCGATGACGACTCTCGCCCAAGCGATGCCAGCCTACTTGGCCATGGCCGGTGTCTAGTGGCCAATTACTAGCAAAAGAAGAAATGAAGAAAAAGAAAGAAAAAATAATCTGAAAAAATAATAAAGAAATTGAAAATATTAAAATATTATTTAAAATTGTCCATGTCAGTGCCAAATGTGCCACGTAAGCTGGCCAGCGTCCACATAAGTAATATCTAGCATGCTCAGCAGCAATTCCATTAACCCACCATCACCTCGACATCCAGCCTTCTTTGTCCAAAGTAGATCGAGGGGACTGGGCATCCCAATGAAAGGGCTTGAATAGAACAAATCTACCAGTAGGACTATGCCTTCATCGACCAATGGCATGTCAGTTATCAAATTGCACCCACAGTGAATGGTGATGGGAGAGAAATCTTTCTTCATGTATGGTCTCACGTGAGATTGCTTGGCCTTTCACCGTGATTTTTTATGAACCATAAGAATGAAAGTAACGGGTGAATTCTATGTGCTTTCTCCTCCTGGTCTTTTTGCTTCCCTCTTGTAGTAAAATTGAAAGTAACAGGTCAAAAGAATGAGAATTCTACCTCAACCACAACTTTTGTCTGCTGATTCACTATGCTTCCTCCTAGTCTTTTCAGTATCATGTTGGTCAGTAATTGATATTTTAGATTGAATCTGATCTTTGCCGGGGATTATAATGCATCGAAATGAATTCTAAGATAACAAAAATGTGGTCGATTGATGAGGGTGAAAGAATTATCTCTAGGAATTGCTTTAGGGATATGGAAAACAGACATGCATCTACTTAAGGAGAAGATTAGATAGATGATCATATCAGATTTTTCCAAATGATTGATCCGAATGATGAAACTCAGTTAACAAACCCTTAAATGGGCAAAATACATTAGTGAAGAGGAAGCAAATCTCAGCGGTATCTTTGCCATGAGTCAAATATGTCGAGATAAACAAATACACCCGCATAAATATATTCGCCAATGCCCAAAAGTTTAAGCCGCCAACGTAAAGCAAGGGGACATTTGGATTTGAACGAAAGATTTCCCTACTCGGATACCATGTAAAGCTAAATGCTTTATATGTTGAGCTGTTACAGAGCAATAGTGTATTTCGAACCTAGAGATAGTGTCGTCTGACTCCTGAATAATGTGGCCAGAAGGTAGCTCATCAATTGCATTTGATGTAGTGCAGAGCGTTTGCATAATTCATAGCACAGTATGCTTCTATATTTGCATAGGTTCTGCTTTTGCCTTTTCTTTTTTCTATGTAGTGGGAAGCCAATTGACAGGACATGGAGATATTTATAGTTACGGCATGGTATTGCTAGAGATTTTCCCCGGGAAGAGGCCCACTGATGCGAAGGTTTCAACCTCCATAACTTTGTTAAGAAAGCATTATCTGGAGAAGCGGAAGAGATTGCAGACCCTAGACTGTTCCGGGGTGTGCAAGAAACAGGAGCAGTCAGATACAAAAACCAGATATGAACTTACAATGGAAGACGCAAATCTTCCAGTTCCTATCAGTAGGCAACATTAAAGTCTTCTTGTCCAAGAAATAAGTGCTTGTTTTTTTCTCCTTTTTTTACCCTTTTGGATAGGAGAAATGCTTATTTTCTGGCAACAGAATTCGTGCATCAATGTCCGAAGCTGTGACTAATCTAAGCATTTTTTTTATAAGTGAAAATGAGAGAGGACATACGTGTAAGTAGGAGGAGTGAAGGTGGAAGGAGGCTGCTCTAAAAGATCCACTGTCATTATTCTAGCAGTGGTTATCAACATTAGTACTCAGGTCACAATCATAATAAGGAGACAATTGCCAAAGAGCAAATTAGGACACCTGAAATTCAACAGATACTCCTGGAGCAATGAGAGGTACGAACTCCAGAAAGTTAGTAGTTGCTTTTCCTATATTGCCTTTCGTGGGCTGACTAAAATCTTGTCTCATTTTCAGTCATTTTTAGAACACAGCCCTCGATTCATTCCAAGAGGGTCTTGTTAACAAGTACCTACCGCACCAGTCAAAAGCTTTAAAAATAGAAATAATGTTTATCAAATCACATTGGGTACCGGAAAAGTAGACATTTTGAGGAACTAATTGTACCGAACATCAAAGTTGCATTTCAAAAGAATATTTAATAAGGTTTAACAAGTGTTCCAAGACACTTTTGCTAACATTTTCCTTCTAAGCACCTGTAGTCTCCTGCACATGGTAACGTTTACTTTTGACTGGTGATACGGTCTAATCAACCCATATAAAAGTTAACAGAACATTGGACTTTGATCGACATCTTTCATATATGCAATCAATATGTACAACTCCTTCAAAAAGCAGAACTGAGCTTCAGGGTTTAAAATATCATACTCTGGTACTTAGCTTACAATTCTTATTTTGTTATATCCTTCGTCACCGCCGAATCTGCTTTGACCAAGTCATAGGTGCAGGGTGGCAAGGTTCTTTCTCTAAGGAAGAACTCGTCTTTTAGGGTGAGCAAGAAGACGCAGGAGCTTTTCTGAGCACAATTGTGAAGAGTAGCAATAAATAAAGACAGTTTGTGAACAGCCTTAATCTATGACCATAAGACATACAACTCACTGTTGAGCAATTATCGACGTGATAGCACTAGCATACAAACCTTTAGATGGAGACAGAACAGCTTGTAACTTCTTTCGACATTTCTTCAAGAAAAAATTAGAACGCCCTATCCATATATAGATACTCGAGGTATTTTCGTTAGGTTGATCATACTGAGTGGCCTACTGCACAGCAAAAAAATCAAGTGCAGGTTTTAAGAGCTGTCTTTGGACAAGCCAATCAACTAATCTCATTCCACTTTTGCCATAGCGCTTATGTATATATTCTCACAGCAATTTGAGCAGCAGCATTTCCTTTTGCAAGTCAAATGAGTATGTAAATTTTTACCATCTTGTCAAGTCCTCAATCTCAATGTTTCTGCTTTGACCAACAGACAAAAGGCAAAAGCAACCACATGAGGCAAACGCTGTGCCTCTCATATTCCTTCCTCCCTCCAGGATTTGTTTCAACCACCCTATAGAAGCTGGGTTGCATAGACATGGCCCAAGCCTCAGCAATAACTTGAGTCAAGACCGCACAGTGAATGCAACCCGTCAGAGTTTCTCATCACATTTGTATCAGCCCTATAGACTTTGAGGAGAACCAAAAATGACAAACCATCCAATGTCCAGTAAACAGAGGCTGTACTCAAACAAAGTCAAGTCGAAAACATCCTTCCTGCATTAAATTCTGAGGAATTAGTTATACCATCAGCATGCCCTTTTGACAGAGGCAGAACAGCTTCTAACTTCTTTGCCAGCTCATTGAGCTTCCTCAACTTGTCGCTCTCACCAGCCTGCAGCAGTAGCCCCCCTAACATTCGAAATGCAGCTTCAGTCATTAGCCTTCCTCTCTCCAGCATTTGTTTGGAGCACTCAAAAGCTTCTGGAACTCTTCCACGAGAACATAATCCAATCACTAAAAGATCCAGTGCATGACCATGAGGACAATGCCCTTTGCCCACCAGGTATTCCCATAAATGCAATCCCAGATCAACTTGTTGATTAATACAAAAGTACTTCATCAGCATGACCACCGTCCTAGTTTTAGGCACAAAATTTCTTTCCACCATTTTATGATATAACTCATACACTCCGTCTATTTCTTTTGATCTCATCAATCCAAAGAACAATGTATGATAGGTCATGTTGTCATGCCTAATTTGCTTCGCCTCCATCTCATCCATCATGGCAATGGCAGCTTTTACATATTTTGCTTTTATCAGTGCACTGATCATCGCATTATAGGCTGCAGTATCCGGTTGCATATTTCTTGTAAAAATCCCATCAAACAATTCCTTTGCCTTTGTTAGATTCCGAGCAACCCCCGCACCATGAATCAAAGTAGTAACTGTCTCAACAGTAGGCAAGAAGCCAACTCCTTCCATTTCTTCAAGAAGCCTTAGACCATCACCTACACAACCTCTCTTACAATAAGCATCTATCCTGATATTATATGTCACTGAATTAGGTTTAAAACCTCTTCTAACCATCTCATGGTAAAACAACTCCACTGAGGTGACATCGCCTGACTCTTTAAATCCCAAGAGCAGTATATTCATGGTCTTTGTATCTGGAGAGAATCGTGAATGCATCTTATTGAACACGGATCGTGCTTCCTTCATCTGCCTCTGCATGCAAAATGCCCGAAGAAGCATATTGAACTCATCCGTACCAAATTTCCTTCCAACAAACACATCATTCTCCATCCTTTCAAATGCCAGGAGAGTATCCTCATACGACTCGAATTTCGCAATCTTCGTTATCATGATGCTCATTGCCTTCAACGTGAGCACCAAAGGGTGCGTTACCCACATCTCGTCCATCAATTCCCAAGCTTTCTCAAAGTACCGCATCCTCACAAGAATGTGGAGAGTTCTTTCGAATGCCACCGAAGTCGGACCGCAAGGCAAATGGCGGACAGCGTATCTGAAGAACTCTAGAGCTTTGAGACCATTGGAATGAGCCCCAAATAAATGACCAAGCACGTCCTCTACGAAGCCGGTGGAAAGAGCATGCGGCGGGATGTGCTTCTGGAGGACGGGTTGAAGCGGCCTGTCGGGAAATGGGTGGTCATTTATGATTGCGGCGATTCTGTCGATCTCGTTATCCCTTCCCAAAGGAGCAGCGGTACAGAATAGCCGGGACAAGAAGCGCTGGTGGGGAACTCTAGCGGACTGATTCTGGGTCAGTAATTTCATCAAACAGGTCATGATCAATCCGATTTCTGACGAAAAAATGGATCAAATTTCAAGTGGGTTCTTCCGGAATCTACAACCACGGTGACCAGTGGTCGAATTCTCGGCTATCTACGGTCACCCATCACCAGAATTCCGCATTCGAACACGCTTGAGAAGCGATTCAATCAAGCGATCCCGTATTTCGAGAATTGGAACGAGAAAGGAACGCTCCCCTCCTCGTCTTCTTCACGACCGTGGCGGCACTCTGGAGTCGGCGAAATCTTGAAACTTGCGTGTTTGTCTGCTCTGGAATGCGCTATTGCTCCCGCGGCATCTCTACTCCACTCTTACATGTTCCATGGTATGGTCACAAAACCAGCTATTCTTTTTTGTTTATTTGGTCGAAATCCCAAAACAAGCTAATGGGGTCGTACTTTATTGATGTGAAAGAAATACAGATATAGGGGTGGTGATTATCGAGGCTACCTCACCTAAGCTTGCAATTAGGGGCGCCTCGCTATCGGGAATGGTTACCTAGCGAGCTGTTAGGACTGCATTACTTATTTTTGTGTGCGGGCTAATACCACGAAAAACCCTAAGCTGAGATTTATTCTCACGGTTGTTGTAAAACCGACATTTTCAGATCCCCGGCCTTGAGGATGACAGGTGTCCTGATGCATTTTTGGGAGAAGACCCCGGCTAGTTATAGTGCCTGAGCCCGAGCCACTTATTCCCTTTTTGTTAGTAGTGGCCTTGAACTGCTTTTGATTTTTGGCATTCGGGCTGTACTTGAATATTGTAAATGATTTTCAGTGTTAGTACAAGTGTCGATTTTGGGGGATACCCGTGGTTATACATTTATATTTGTACGGGTAGTTTTAATTACTTCCGCTGTGCTGTATATCTCTGTATTGGGTGTTGGGTCGGCGACGCGTCCTGGGACGTCGCACACAAATCGACCTCTGCGAGGGATGTGGCGCACCGAGAAGTGCGGGGCGTGACATCCCCGTTCGATTTGGTATCAGAGCAAGGTCAGCTCGATCCAATTAGGTCGAAGCGTGGAGTGATAAGGAGCGATGACCTTGGGGAGCCAGTAGGGTGACCTCGTGTGCTAAGTGTACCTCCTGACTGTCTGTGTCTTGATTGAGTGCTTGTTTTGGTTGACCCGTAAAGTGCAGGTGCGTCGGGACTCGAGGTTAGTACACGTGTTCTGTAACTGAAGTCCTGTGCTGTTTATGCTTAATCGCATGCTGAGTGATTGATTGCTGTGGCATTAAGCTCCCTGCCTAGGACCTTAGACTGGTTTAGCTTGGGTTAGGTCTCTAATCCCAATGTGGGAATTATAGCAGGAGGATGGACATGCAAGTTGGAGAGACGAGTAACCCAGGACGAGGTAGAGGTTGAGGCCGTAGACGAGGTAGAGGTCGAGGTCGAGGTCCTGAGCCGGATCGTGTTGAACCGCAAGTACGGATTGCGGAGGATCCGAGGGTTGAGGGAATACTAAGAGCCCTCGAGGAAGCTGGAATACTAGGTGGTAGATTGGCTCATGAGAGGGATGCCACTATCGCTACTGCTGTTGAGGCTGCCATTGCTGCTGCTAATGGGGCAAATGGGAACAACGGAAATAACGGGAATAATGGAAATGGTGGGAACCAGGGAAATGTGGAGAATCCCATCCCAGGACCGGTGAATGTGATTAGGCCAATGTCGAAGCTGGTAGAGCAGTTCCTGAAGTTGAAGCCGCCGAAGTTCAACGGCCAAGGTGATCCTGAGGCTGCACCCCGTTGGATTAAGGAACTAGAGAAGGCATTCGAAGTACTAGGGTGCACCGAGGCTGAAAAGGTGACGTTGGCGGTATATCAGCTGCAGGACAATGCCAATGATTGGTGGAGGGCCACCAAAGGACGAGTATTTCCCGAAGGGACCGCCCAGACTTGGGCCATATTTTCTGAGAGATTCCTAGGAAAGTTCTTTTCTGAAAGCGCCAGAGAAAGGAAGCTGGCAGAATTTATGAGACTCCGTCAGGGATCAATGACCGTGAATCAGTACGAGGCGGAGTTTGCTAGGTTGTCAAGGTTCGCGCCAAGGATGGTGGAACATCCGGAGGATAAGGCGCGAAGATTCCGGGATGGACTGAAGGCTGACATCCGCGGACAGCTGATACCGGTAAATCTGAAAACTTATGAAGATCTGTATGAGAGAGCTCAGGCCATTGAGCGGGAACAAGTAGATAGGGCAGCCGCCTCTGGATCGCGGTTCGCCCCGGCTAAGGACAACCGCCGCTTTGGGAAGAAACCGATGGCGGGAAACAGGCGGTTTGTCCCACCGATCAAGAGGAACATCGGGAAGCCGAACCTTCAACAGAACAGATTTGGGGCTTGCTTCATATGCGGGAGTTTGGACCATCAAATTAGGACCTGTCCCCAGCGACGCCCCGCGGGACCCCCGATTCAGCAACAACTTCGAATTGGGAACCAGTCTGGGAGTGCTCCGCCAGCTATTATGAGCAGACCGCCGGCACAAGGACGGGTGTATGCAATAGCGCGAAGGGAAGTGGAAAATGCGCCAGGGGTGGTCATAGGTATGGTTTCTCTATGCCATCATATAGCGTATGCATTATTCGATCCGGGAGCATCACATTCGTTTATAGCTGCTCAGTTTGTTGAATTGATTGGGTTAAAGCCTGTTATGTTAGAAGTACAATTGTGTGTGACTACACCATTGAAGGATAAGATATGCATATCACTAGGATGCCCGAATTGTGAGATAGTGATTGGTGGTGTAGAAAGCAGGATAGACCTAGCTGTGTTGCCGATGTATGATTTTGATTTGATTGTGGGCATGGACTGGTTAGTTAAGCAAAATGCTGTGATGGACTGTAGTACCAGGGTGATCCGGTTTAGCCCGGCTGGACACTCTAGATTTGAGTTTGTAGGGAGTCGAGGAGGAACCTCGATCCCTTGGGTTTCGTCGGTGGAAGCAACTAAATTGTTGGACGAGGGCTGTCAAGGTTATTTAGCCAGCGTGGTTGATCCGTCAGCAGGTGAAATGCGGCTTGAGGACATACCAGTGGTGTGCAACTTTCCCGATGTCTTTCCCCAGGAATTGCCGGGATTGCCACCAGAAAGGGAAGTAGAGTTCGTTATCGAGTTGGCCCATGGGACTGAGCCAATCTCGAAGCCGCCCTACAAGATGTCATTGTCGGAATTGAAGGAATTGAAGGTCCAGATGCAGGAACTACTGGACAAAGGTTTTATCCGACCGAGTGCGTCTCCATGGGGAGCGCCGGTATTATTCGTCAGAAAGAAGGATGGATCGCTAAGGTTGTGTATCGACTACCGGCAGCTAAATCAAGTGACGGTTAAGAATAAGTATCCTCTCCCAAGGATTGACGACCTGTTCGACCAGTTACAAGGGGCATCGGTGTTTTCTAAGATTGACTTGAGGACAGGGTATCACCAGTTAAGGATCCAAAAGGAGGATATTCCAAAGACAGCATTCAGGACTAGATATGGGCACTATGAGTTCACAGTGATGCCTTTTGGACTGACTAATGCCTCTGCTGCTTTTATGGACTTAATGAACCGGGTATTCAAGGAATTCTTGGACCAGTTCGTCATTGTATTCATAGACGACATTTTAGTGTATTCGAAGAGTTTCGAGGATCACGAGGTGCACTTGGAAAAGGTTCTGCGGACGTTAAGAGAACACGCACTGTATGCTAAGTTTAGCAAGTGCGAGTTTTGGCTGAACCGAGTAGCATTTCTTGGGCATATAATATATGGTGAAGGAATCTCCGTGGACCCGGCAAAGATTGAAGCAGTAATGGACTGGCCGAGACCGACGACAGTCACTGAGGTTCGAAGCTTTCTAGGACTGGCAGGCTATTATCGGAAGTTTGTGGAAAGATTTTCAGCGATAGCCACACCGTTGACAAAGTTGCTGAAGAAGGAAACCAAGTTTGAATAGACTGAAAAGTGCGAAGAGAGTTTTCACGAGCTGAAACAGAGACTGACGACAGCGCCAGTATTGACGATTCCATCAGGACCGGGCGGGTATGAGATTTATAGCGATGCTTCGCTTAGAGGATTGGGATGCGTGCTAATGCAACATGGAAGAGTGGTTGCGTATGCATCGCGGCAGTTAAGGCCTCACGAAATGAACTACCCGACCCACGACTTGGAGTTGGCAGCAATTATTTTCGCACTTAAAATTTGGAGGCATTACTTATGTGGAGAAAGGTTCCAAATCTACACGGACCACCAGAGCCTCAAGTACTTGTTTTCGCAGAAGGAACTGAATATGAGACAGAGGCGTTGGATGGAATTGTTGAAGGACTACGACTGCGACATCTTGTACCACCCCGGAAAGGCCAACCGGGTAGCGGATGCCTTAAGCAGGAAATCGAGCATCGCGCAATTGCTGGTTAAAGAGTGGACTTTATTAGAGAGAGCACGGGACTCAGAATTTAAGTTTGAGGTAGGACACCTCTCCGGTTTAATGGCGACATTGAGGATTGAGCCGGAAGTGCAAGCCAAGATCAAGGCGTTGCAGTCTACGGACCTTGAGATTCAGAAAATTTTGAGTATGGATGACACTAAGAGGAAGCCGGACTTTCAGGTGTCCGACGATGGAATTCTCAGGTTTCGAGGACGATTGTGCGTGCCTGATGATTTGGGGCTCAAGGAAGAGATTTTGTCAGAAGCTCACAGGAGCAATTACAGTATCCATCCGGGCAGCACTAAGATGTACCAGAATCTCCGACGACACTATTGGTGGAATGGAATGAAAGTGGACGTGGCCAAGCATGTGACCAAGTGTTTGACGTGCCAACAGGTGAAGGCACAACACTGCAAGCCTGGTGGGATGTTACAACCGTTGGAAATTCCAGAATGGAAGTGGGAACACATCACAATGGACTTCGTGACGGGACTACCAAGAAGCCAGAGAGGACACGACTCTATTTGGGTGATAGTGGATAGACTGACCAAGTCAGCGCACTTCCTGGCAGTACGAAAGGACTTCGAGCTAGAAAGACTGGCAGATTTATACGTGCGTCAGATAGTTCGTCTTCACGGATTACCTGTATCAATTACTTCGGACCATGATCCCAGGTTTATTGCAAATTTCTGGAAAAGTCTACAATCTGCGATGGGAACTAAGTTACAATTCAGTACAGCCTATCATCCGCAGACAGATGGCCAGTCTGAAAGGACTATTCAGACTTTAGAAGATATGCTGAGAGCGTGTGTGCTGGATTTTCAGGGCAAGTGGGAGGAACAGTTGCATTTGGTAGAATTTGCCTACAATAACAGTTTTCAGCAAAGTATCAGAATGGCGCCATTTGAAGCATTATATGGCAGGGCTTGCATAACGCCGTTGTGCTGGGATGAGGTAGGAGAGAGAAGTATAACGGGTCCAGAATTGGTTCAGCAATCGGTAGAAACGGTAAAGATTATCCGGGAAAGGTTGAGAACAGCCTAGAGTCGTCAGAAAAGCTATGCGGATCGAAGGCGTAGACCGTTGGAGTTTCAAGTTGGCGACCATGTGTTTCTCAAGATCTCGCCAATGAGAGGGCTGTCTCGATTCGGCAAGAAAGGAAAACTGAGTCCGAGGTACATAGGACCGTTTGAGATTTTGGAAAGGATTGGAACGTTAGCATATCGTCTAGCCTTGCCGCCGAATTTGTCGCAAGTTCATAATGTCTTCCACGTGTCGATGTTGAGGAAGTACGAACCAGATCCGACCCACGTGCTGAATCATGAAGTAATAGACGTGGACGACAAAGTGTCGTACGTGGAACAACCAGTGCGAATCGAGGACAGGAAGGAGCAAGTGTTGAGAAACAAGACGATCCCGTTGGTCAAAGTCATTTGGGAACATCACGGGACGGAAGGTGCCACTTGGGAAAGCGAGGAAGTGATGCGACACCAATACCCCCATTTGTTTGAGTAGTCGGGTTGGATTGTAAATTTCGAGGACGAAATTTTTGTAAGGGGGAAGAATTGTAACAGTCCGGATTTTGGCCCATTTTTGGGAATTATAAAACGTGTAATTCGTCAGTGCGCTTATAATGAAGTTTCGCCCGGGAACTGATCACTCTCGGGTTCTTATTTTTAAAATTAGAAATTTTGCTAGAATCGCACTCGATCGAATTTGGTCGTTATTTATACCCTGAACTTGGCAGTCAATTTCCGGGAGTTCCGGGACGAAATAAATTGGACGGTGTCGAAATTATTGTGGCCAGTATCGACATTATCAAGATTAGTGAGAAAGTGAATTTTTGGATCGGGTACGAATTTGGACTGATAGACCTCCCTCGTAGTTTGGATGAGTTGTTTTATTTTGGCCGTATGCCCTAGAATATTGTTGAGATTTTTCGGGGACTGTTAGACCTTTTTCCCGAATTTAATCGGGACCGATAGGTCGAGTTTTAGTTCGGACCGTGTCCGTTGGATCGCAATTAAGTTTAAAAATTTAAACCTCTCTCTCTCTCTCTCTCTCTCTCTCTCTCTCTCTCTCTCGCGCGCGCACACCCACCCGGACCGGTCACATCAGCCCTTTCCCCTCCACCCACTCCCGTCCACTCACCCTCTCTCTCCTCCTCTTTCTCTTTTCTTTTCCTTTTTCCTTTCCTTCTTTTCTTCTTCTTCTCTTCCTTCTCCGTCCCGAGCTGGTCTGGTTTGCTGCTGCTTCGCCCTCCGCTCGACTGCACCGCACCGACCGCCCTCCGCCTCCGCCCGGTGCTGCTCCGCCAGTCGCCGTCGCCGACCAGCCCGACCGCCGGCGTGCCGACCACCAGTCGCCGCCCCGACAGCCCCCTCTCTCTCACCCTCCTTTTCCCCCCTCTGCAGCCTCGGCCCGACTGCAGCTCGGCCGCCCTTCGCCTCCGCTTGGCCGCTGCGTGCCCCGCCGTCGCCGGCCAGCCCGACCGTGCGTCGCACCGACCGCCGGCCGCCGTCCCGGCTGTCCTCTTCTCCTGCCTTGCTGCTGCTCTCCCCTGTTTCGGCCCCGGCGAACCCGGCCGCCGAGCCCGACGAGGCCAGTCGCGTCTGGCCATCGTTGCCGCCGTCGCCGCCGTCCCAACCGTCGCCGGTCACCGCCCTGACTCCCTCACCTCAGCCAGGACCCTTACTCCCCCTTACTCTCCCTCTCCCGGCCTGTCTCTCCCCCTTTCCCTGGTTTGGCCGAGGAGAGCCTTCGCCGGAGGAGCCACCGCCGCCGCCGGTTGCCGCCCCGGCCGACCAGCCAGTCGCCGGTCTCGCTGAGCTGCCCTCGAGCCCGCGCCCTAGCCGCCATTGTTCATCTCGGTGTACTGTTCATCCCGGAGCACTGTTCCGGCGAGGCACTGTTCCGGCGACACTGTTCCGGCGGGTACTGTTCACCCGAACCCGAATCCGTTCGTTCGGCCCGTTTTAAGCGTCAGACACCCGGTGAGTACAACCCTAAACCCTAATTAGGATAATTTACATTTCTAGACCGGTTTAGGGGTTAATTAGGGTTATTTAGGGGTTAAATTGTGGAATTGATTAGGGGTTTGATTGTGGCTAATTTGGTGGATTAGTTTGGTAAATTAATGGAGGATTAGTGGCCCGAGAGGCGTGATTAATGGGCTGGACAGTTGAATTAAATTGGCCCGAATTTGGGATTGTTCGGGTTTAATTTGAGGATTATAATGCGCGTCGGAATTGATTTTTGTGGGGCCCAATTGGAATGATATTTGAGGATTATAATGGAGTATTTGAGAATAATTATCGGCCTAAAATTTGTGGTTTAGTGACTGGCCGCAAATGGATTGGATTGGATTTGATTTGGGCGAGGCACGATTATTTTGAGATTTAATTGTGCAATTACTGTGATTGGTCGATTGGTGTATTTGACTGGCTAATTGAGCCTCGAGTGTGGTTAATTTGATGATGTCCTGTCGCGTGTCTAGCGGGACTAGAAATGGATTAGTTTGGTGGGCCTCGAATGTGCGAATGCTTGTTGACTTGATTATGTGAATTTGTGCATGGATGGTGTGTTGATTTGATGCTATGGCTGACTGAAATTGATTGTCTGACTTGGGCATGTGGATTTATGAATTTGAATATGCGCGGCACAAATTGAGTGTGTTATCTCGTAATTCGCGCATGTGGATGCCTAAGTGTGAGCTTTATGGCCATAGTTGCACATTTCAAGCATTGGCACAGCATTTGCATTTATAAGCGTGCCCGAGTGACATGTGCATTGTGATCACCTAAATTGCCCTGATGCGTCTAACGCGGGGTTCAGATAAAATTGAGGTTTGATAATGTGTGATCACAATAAACCCTGATGCGTGTTACGCGGGGTAGTGAACCCGTCCTGAGGCGTGTTACGCGGGACGATGCCTAGTTTACCGGAAAATGTCCGGCCTGATGCGTTTTACGCGGGTTGTGTGTCATGAGTCTGGTTTACCGGAAGATGTCCGGCCTGATGCGTTTTACGCGGGCTGTGTGTCATGAGCCTGGTTTACCGGGAAATGTCCGGCCTGATGCGTTTTACGCGGGCTGTGCGTCATAAGCCTGGTTTACCGGAAGATGTCCGGCCTGATGCGTTTTACGCGGGCTGTGTGGCATAAGCCTACGGGCTAGAGATCGATCTCGAAGTGTGGACCTGATGCGTTTAACGCGGGTCGGAGGAGTAATTGAGAAATGGTCGAGTGCTAGTGTGCAAGTGTGCGATATTGCATTGATGAGGCATGAACATGAGTGCGAGCACTGGCGTATACATAACATGCGTTGTGACATGGGAATGCGTGTACATACACTGTGATCAAGTTCTGTTGCGTGTTTGTTATTATTCCTGGTATGCCTAACCTGCAGGGTCATGTGATTTCTAGATTCGGGCCGAGGGCCTAAGTCATGTACTGTTTAGTTTGTGTGCTGTCTGTCTAGTACTTGTCAGGAGGTGCATGTTAGCCTAGTTTAGGTTTAGGGAATTACTCGCTGAGATTTATTCTCACGGTTGTTGTAAAACCGACATTTTCAGATCCCCGGCCTTGAGGATGACAGGTGTCCTGATGCATTTTTGGGAGAAGACCCCGGCTAGTTATAGTGCCTGAGCCCGAGCCACTTATTCCCTTTTTGTTAGTAGTGGCCTTGAACTGCTTTTGATTTTTGGTATTCGGGCTGTACTTGAATATTGTAAATGATTTTCAGTGTTAGTACAAGTGTCGATTTTGGGGGATACCCTTGGTTATACATTTATATTTGTACGGGTAGTTTTAATTACTTCCGCTGTGCTGTATATCTCTGTATTGGGTGTTGGGTCGGCGACGCGTCCTGGGACGTCGCACACAAATCGACCTCTGCGAGGGATGTGGCGCACCGAGAAGTGCGGGGCGTGACATTCGTGGTATTAACCCTTTGTGTGCTGATGTCCACATGCATAACCAAAGTTTCTTCCCTCACCCTGGAGAATGCCCTCTGTTTAATGTCCCAAAATTCATACGAAACAGTTTAAGGACTTGCTTAAGATCAAAACTTATATATGATAATGAAAATTTACAAATCGTAAAAGAAATTATGGACTCTTACAAGGGTTCATATCATGAAAAATACCAAATCGGTGCTTAAAATCAGTATACAAATGACTAATTTACCTCAAACTAATTTTTGAGTCACCAAAAACCCCCCACACTAGTACACTTATAACATATTTACCCTTTATTAGCTTACGTCAAACTTTACTGCTAGATATAACTTGATTGACATGGCAAATCCACAAAAAAAACCAAATCAGCTTAAAGTTAATTTGTTACAGATATATCGGCTTGGGATTTTGGTGACCCAAAAATTGATTTGGAGTAAATTTATCACTAGATAACAAATGTATCAGTTTGGGATTTTTGATAACCTAAAAATCAGTTTTTGGTAAATTTATCACAATTTGAGGTATTTCGTGATATAAATCCTAAATTTTATTAGTAAGCATAGTCACGAACGCCAAATGAAAGTTGTGACCGGTTAGTTAGTACACTAACTACAAGAGAAGGAAATTGCTATTGACTAAGGTAGACTTTTATTTGCTGTGAAATACTAGAATAAGAGAGGACACTGAAAAATTATTACGATGAAAAAAATTACGTCATCTAAAGAAATCTTACAAGAGGATATTTAACCAGAAAATTAACGTTAGCTTTTCTTTTCATATTGTTAAGGAAACACCATTTATATATCAATTTTTTCAAATATTATAAAAATGTTTTGTTTTATGTTGAAATCTTGTATATCTATATGTACTTTTTTGTGGATTAAGTGATAACAAAAGAAAAAGTAGATAAGAACCTGCATAGTTTGGATGCAATTCCTTGGTGTTTTTGTGTTGAATGTCAAGTGTGTTTCCTTTTGGAGAAAATGTCGAGTGTAGCATTATTCAAATTGTTTCAAATTTTATTCAAACTTTTTTAAGAAAGTTTAGGGAAACATAAGTTCCAAGTTCTAAATTAGATCCAAGAATCTATAAGGTAGGTTTTAAGTTCAAAAATTTTGAAATGGATACCTACGGGTAAATTGCGAGATAGGCGAAAATCCTACCCACCTTTAGGACCGTATAATCCAAGTTACAATAAATATGCTAAGTCTAGCCTCTACAGATGAATTTCTTGTGACCAAATTATAAATGGTCAAGAGAAGGTTATTTCTCGGGACCAAATTTAAAATTTGGTTGCAAGAAATATGCTTCTAGCTAGGGGTATCAGAATCGAGCTGAAAAATTCAATCGAGATACGAATTAAAACGAAAATTTTGTATATTTATCATAAATGTACCAATTTGGAGTTTTTGATAGTCAAAAAATTAATTTGAGGTAAATTTATCATAAGTATACTGATTTAAGGTTTTTTATAGTTAAAAAATCAGTTTTTTGGTGAATTTGTCAATGGTGTAACAGTATGGGATTTTTCGTGGTGTTTAACATTTCAGAAAATATGCAAATTGTTGCATCTCCCGGGAATCGAACCATCATTTTCAAGATGAACAAACCAAGCGCATTTGTTTCTTCCACAGTCGCCGGGACCAGCTTCTTCCTGAAAATGCCGTAAGTTATATATAACAACCTGCTATATCAAGCAAATGGTATAAACAGTGTGGTCCAACGGGACACAAGAAGGAACTCAATGTACTAAATTGCAGTTTTTGCAAATGCTGCTACCTTAATCAGAATCCTGCCAATTTCGGTGCCCGATATGCTGATGTGGTGCCCATGTGGAAATGATGTGGCATCGAAAATAGAGACTAAAGTGCCCACACGCTGACTGTTTAGCCAGAAAATGAATCACAGTCCAATCAAAGACTAAGAGCATCAACTAGAAAAAATGGTCATTGATAATGAAAAAAAATTTCATTGGCTAATTATTTCAGGCTACAATAAGCAATCATTTTTTAGAAAATATTTTCTAAATTATTTATTTTTCGCGAAATAAACAAAGCCTCAATTAGTAGCTGATGTCTATATATTTAGTGAACAATTTCATAAATAAATCTTGATCTTACATGTAAATATTATCTTGGATTTCATTTCCTTTTTGGCCAAATATACATTGTTCATCGATGGTCATAGATGAAAAGACTTCAAAAAGCGAAGAAACACAAGGTTAGACTGATGCAGGACAAGGTTCACCCCACCACCTTACCAATTTGTTTCCTATTTCAATTTGGTTATTTGACATCATCGAGGGTTTAGCATACTTTTCTTCATTTGATTTTCTTATTTAGAGTTGTTTCCCTAGCATTAGTGTTTTAAGGATTTGACCTCGGAATTAGGATGGGACAATTGTTTCATCAGCTCGATGATTTGGTTATTGAGTATTTGCATACCCGACGTTTCTTCGTTCCCGCCTAGGCTTGGGCTTCTCTCTTACGGGGTGTAACTCTAGCCACGATCTTCTTCAAGACGTGGGAGCTGCCTCTAGTCCCGGAGTTTTACGTCTAGGGATGCCGGGGTTCCCACGAGGCCTAGGCGGGCACCGTTTAACATCTTGCACAGGACGGAATGGTTTGGTTATTGAGTATTTGCATAGTCGACGTTTCTTCATCCTCACCTAAACTTGGGTTTTTCTCTTCTTCCTCCGACTTTCTCTACTTTCTTTCCCCTTTTCTTGCTATTTGATTTTCCTCCCCTTTCCAAGATGCTAAGCACATCGCGCTGCTGCCGCTGCTGCTGCGCTTCGAGTTTTTCATCAATTTGTATCAGAGCCTCGTGTTTCACGTGCGTCCTAACGTTACGCAATGAGTTTGCCTCGAGAGCCAAAAACCTGTGTACTTATTTTGTCCGCTACAACTTTGGTCCGGCAAACCGAGTTTGAAGATTCCAGCCTCAATACCCTATGCAATCTTAGGGGAATCGTTCATCAATTTAGCAAAAGTATGACCAACCTGATTTAGAAGATATCAAATCTGAAATGAAATCTGATCTATAAAAAGGCTTTAAAGAGGAATAAAAAGAGTACAGAGAGGATTGGAGAAAATTTGGACTGACCATTCACTAAGCAATACCTCACGATGAGAATAGTGTAGTGACTGAGATACTTCAACGGACTAGTTCAGGTGAATTTGCTGATCAACCCTGGTTAGAGCCTCCTCTGGGTCTAGCAAAGCCTTTGTTGCTTTGTTGAGAATTCATTACCATATCTGGAGTATTCAGAAATCACCGCATGTTCCAAACCTTGCGAACTACCAATAGACACATCTTTTTGTCCCAACCTTGCAAACTACAAATGGTGTCTCCATATGGACACACGAGATACTTGTAAGTTTGAAGATGATGCAATACTTGGCTGGCTAGAAAGGCCCCACAAGAAACTAGTCGGAGTGGAATTCTTTCCAACGGGGGAAGATTGATGAAGCACAAGATTCTCCTAACCCCACCTTACCAATTTGTTTTCTTGTTTTCAATGGGGGTAGTTTGTTTGGCGGAAAATAAATTATTTGAAAAATATTTTCGTAAAAATAATCGCTCATATCACTGGATATAATTTGCCGATGAACATGTTTTCATTTTTTACAATAATTTATATCTAAACATTTTCGTGGACAATGTAAATATTTTCTATTCATTTATTTTATCATTTTTTGGAAATGAAACCAATGCACCCTTAATTTGGTTATTTGACATTATCTACGATATAGGATATTTTTCCTTTTTTTATTTTATCCTTTAGAGTTAGTTTCCTAGTTATTAAGACTTGCCTATGGAATTCTTGTCTTGGCCTATATTTATAGGCAAATCCTAATAACCCTTGTCTTAGAAAAAAATTTCTAATTAAAAAAATTAAATAAAAAAATCCTAAAGGGTGACCCTATTTCCATCGCATATATGACTAAATCCATGGCTATTGTCACTAAAAAGGCAAAATTGCTCTCAATCATTCAATTGCAATTTAAAGTGGTTCCCCCTTTTTTGTCTAGTTATTTTTATTTCTATTTAGGATCTGATTGCCATAATTAAGCAATTTACATGTTTTATTTTTGTTTATTGTGGGCATCCCACATATATTAAAGGCACTATGTTTCCTTTTCTATTTTTGGATTTTACTCCTACAGAAATAAGCTTTGTTGAAAAGAGAAATTTCCAAGAAAATATATATCAAGTCTTTTAATTTACTACATCAAATAATGTCTTTTTTCCTTACTATTGTTGAGATATCTTTACACAGAGCATGTAAAGATGCTATATGTGTATCTAGGAATTCATTATAAACATTGACATGAAAAAGTTATGTATAATGAGAAATCTTGATGTTTTTTTCATAAGCACTTCATGGATGATATTACTTTTTGTCAATCCAAATGATGATTTTTTTTTTTTAAAATGACAACTGATAAGAAAATGTTTGATGGTGATATGCGCAATAAAAGTGTATTTATGTAAACAAGTGATTGTGTTAAAAAATCATTTATGTCAAAAATTTTCCACATTCTACTTGACAATTGATCCATTAATTTGCTAGCCAACAAAAAATAGAATTAGGCTTCTTCAAAATTTTTATTTTCGACAAAACTAATTTCTGCTGTAGTAAAATCCAATGTTAAAAAAAAAACATAGTGCCCACAATAAACAAAAACAAAACAAATAAAAATTTTAATTATGGCAACAAGATTCTACGTGGAAATAGAACAGCCACCGCTTTAAATTTCAATTGATTGATTAGGGCGATTTTGTCTTTTTATGAAAATTGAGTGAATTTAGTCACATAAGTATAGGAAATAGCGCTACCCAATCCTAAATCCTAGAAAATGTCAGATAACTAAATTAAAGAAGGAACCAAGTAATGCATCATATTCAAGTTGACAAGCATCTCTTATACATATGGAGACCCCAACACAATCTCCCCTTCAAAAGTTTTCATATTTCCACGTGCGAGAATCTCATAATACTCCATATTAGATAATATATACATGACAATGAATATCGAATCAATATCTATATAATGTGGCAAGTCACTTAATTATATTTGCATCTCTTTCCACTCAATTCGATTTTCTTTGATAACCATTATGAAATATTCTAAATTTGGATTGGACAACATTACGTAAATTAAGAGCTTTAGAACAGAGATCTTGAAATTCAACATCTTGACATGGTCGATTTTCTTGAAAATTGTGATGTAAGTAATTATCATGATATTCCCTTATCTTTGGCAATTGAAGTTGTTGGAATATTTAAACATTAAATCACTCTTTTATTAAGTAATTTAAGCTTTTAGAATAGTTGAATCCCACAAAATCTCACATCGTATCAAAGACGATGGTAAATTGGTTGGTCCAGATAACTTGATTAAGGGGGAATAGATATAACAATGAGCTCACACGTAAGGGGAAGATTGTTAGGATGCATGTGCAAGTTATGTTAGAAAGATATTGTCACGCACCGCACCCTACGGCGCGCCACATCCCTACCGTGGTCGAATTTGTGTGACGTCCCAGGATGCGATGCCGACCCAACGGCCAACACAGAGGTTAAGGCACACGTGGAAGCAATATAACACCCGTACAATTTAAAACCACACAACCAAGGATAACAATACAATAAACAACATGAACAGATATACATTTGCATTATGACGGAAACATATACAATATTCATATACAGTATGAACATCCAAAATCAAAAGCGGGTCAACGGCCATTACTGACAAAAAGGGGTAAGTGGCCCGGGCGGTCAGGGGTACAAAAACTAGGTGGGGCTCCGGTTAAAAAGATACTGGCATGATCTATCTACAACTAATGCTAAACCTACGATACCTAATCCGGGTCGGATCCCGAGGACTAAGAATAGCTGTCTGACGGCTCGTCCTCGGACTCCATGGAATCCATCTCGGACTCGGCTTCTATCAACTCCTCCTCTGAATCCACCTCCTCAGGCTCGGAGTCCTGCTCCATCAGCTCTAGCTCCTCGTTCGACTCCATCGGCTCCTTGCCAAAATCCCAATCTGCTGGCTCCATATCCATTGGGTCAAACTTGTCAACCTCCCAAATAACCGGCCGGCGGCCAAAACTGGAACTCCCCTCGGACGTGTAATCAGGACTCGCCAAGTCTCCATCTTGACACTGGGGGTCTACCTCTCTTAACCCGTTAAATGGGACGTCAAAAGTCCTGAGGGGCCCGAAGGTCCCAGAATAGTTTCTAAACAACCAAGCCATATACTTATGGGCCCGGAACTGCTACGTACCCACGTCGACCCATACCGTAGTAAAATGCCTAATATAGGTATCCCCGTTCCTTATGGGGTACTCGGTCACGTACCGATCTATCCGAGACGGAATCCCCTAATGAATAAGTACCTCAGACATCTTCAAGGCCGGGGGTCTAAAAAGTTTGGTTTTAACAACAATGATTATAAATATCAGCAAGTAAAACCTCCTAAACCTAAACTAGACTAACATGCACCTCCTGACAGGCAACAATCACATACAACTAGTAATACTCAATAATCAAGGGAAAATTCCAATTAAGGACCCCAAGTGGGGTCAAATTCTCAAAAAGGGATCCAAAGTGAACATTGTATCAAATAAAGGCCTGAAGCGCTCAATCAGTCTCAAATAAGGACCCGAAGTGCTCAAAAAGTCTCAAATAAGGACCTGGGTCCCTGGCCGGCCAAAATACCTACCGGTCGGCAAGAAAGTACTGTTCCGACACCGGAACAATAACTTTTAATTTTTTTTTATTATTTTCTTTCTGTTTTTTTTCTTTTCCTTTTCCTTTTCTTCCTTTTTTTTTCTTTTCTTCCTTCGCTGGCCATAGCCAGGGCCGGAGAAGGTCTCCGGCCTTAGGCGAGGCCGCCCTCCCCGGCGTCGGGCGAGGGCCACCCTCGCGTGAGCTGGGCGAGGCCGACCTTGCCAGATCGAGCGAGGGCTCGACCTCGCCGGCGTCGGGCAAGGCCGGCCAGGTCGAGCCTCACTAGCGGCCGGCGAGGCCGAGCCCTCGCCACATCTAGCAAGGCTCGACCTCGCCTACAACTGGCGACGCTGACCTCGCCCAACCCACGCGAGGGCAACCCTCGCCCGACGCCGGCGAGGGCAACCTCGCCATAGGCTAGCGACCTTCGTCGGCCCTGGCTATGGCCGGCGGAGGAAGAAAAGAAAACAAAAGAAAAGGAAAAGGAAAAGAAAAAAAAACAGAAAAGGAAAAATAGAAAGAAAATAATAAAAAAACTAAAAAGTTACTGTTCCGATACCGGAATACTAACTTTCTTGCTGGCCGGCAGGTAATTTGGCCGACCGGGGACCCAGGTCCTTATTTGAGACTTTTTGATCACTTCAAGTCTTTATTTGAGATTGATTTAGCGCTTCGGACCCTTATTTGACACAATATTCACTTTGAACCCCTTTTTGAGAATTTAACCCCACTTGGGGTCCTTAATTGAAATTTTTCCCAATAATCAATTGACCTAGGCCCTCGGCCCAAATCGAGAATACAATAACCCTGCTGGTTAGACAGTTCATAATAATACTCATGGCACATCACAAATACACTTAGTCACATGTACGCTACACATATGTTCATACTCATTGATGCTTGCATCACATACGAGTCACCGATGCGCACATGCCTGCACAACTGCCAATGCACACTTACACACATACCACCAATATGACATGCTCATGATTTGGCTCAATGATGCACACTTGCACTCTGTCAATTTCTCAATTAGAATTCGGTCCGCGTAAAACGCATCAGGTCTATCATTCAATAACAACACTTCCTGGCCCGCATAAAATACATCAGGCCCAGTGTCTTTAGCCCGCATAAAACGCATCAGGTGCAACACCGATCTCCATATACGGATCGAACCAGCGTAAAACGCATCAGGTTGGCCATCTTCCAACAATTCAGGCATCATCCTGCGTAAAATGCATCAGGACAGGTTCAATACCCCACGTAATACGCATCAGGGCTTTATGTGATCACACGTGTACACACCAATTTTTATATCGATCCCGCGTAAAACGCATCAGGGTAATTAGGCGACCACATGCTCATGCCAGGTACACAAAACTCGCACAAATCTCGATTCAAGCCAATGCACAGCATGCGAAATGCGCGGCCAAGCACAATGAGTACTCGAGTTATGACAAAATGCACGATGAGCATTCAATTCCAACATGAGCACATAATCCAATCGTGCCAAGAAATTATCGAACAATGCCATAACGTGCTCAAATACCCAATTAACATGCTCACATTCAATTCCAATGTGCCCAATCAACATATTAGCATATCCAATCAAATCATTCAATTCAACTTTACATGATACATAACTCACACGCATAGTTCGCGCAACTAGGCTAATATGATTAGGCGCACTCGAGGCCCACCATGCTAGTACATTCTCAGTCACACTAGGCATGCGACATGACATCTCAAAATCAATGTCCAATCAAGCATAAATCAACCACCAAATAGAAATTTTAAGATATGCTCGGAATTCCACGATTGAACCCTAAACTAACCAATCTCGGGCCAATTAATTTCTAAAGTTTCAGCCATCAAACAGCCCACTCTTGGGCATTAAATCACATTAAAATCAACACATTAACTCCCAAATCATCACATAATCCATCACTAATCTAACAGCCCACTAATCATCCCTAATCCACCTAATTAACTCCTAAATTACCATAATCCTATCTAGAAATACTAATTAGCCTAATTAGGGTTTAGGGACTAATACTCACCTAAATTCCTAAGCTCCCAACTAAGCTGAAAGGAGGAAGAACGGGCCGGCTGAGCTGGTCCCGCAGCGATCCTCGGCGGCGGCGCACAGCGGCTCCTCGGCGGTGCAAGCGACGGCAATGATCGGCAGTGATTCAAACGACGGAGAAGGAAGGCAGTGGCGCTGGACAAAGGCGCAACGAGAGAGAGAGAGAGAGAGAGAGAGAGAGAGAGAGAGAGAGAGAGAGAGAGACAGTCAGGTTGGTGGTGGTGCAAAGCGAGGTGGTGGTGGCACCCAGCGTGCGGCGGCGGAGCTCCTCCAGCGAGCGGCCTCACATGGCCGAGAGAGGGAGAGAGAGAGAGAGAGAGAGAGAGAGAGCCGGCGAGACAGTGAAGAAGAGGAGGGGATGGCCGGAGATGGTGAGGGTGAGAATGAGGGGGAGAGAGAGAGACTAGAGTGTTTATGCACATTGAACTTAGTGGGGTTGGTGAACAACCTTCCAACAAAGACTATCTTAGCCTTGCACCAAGGGTTAGGATTCAACCTTGCTAAAATATCTAGGGGCACATTTGTCCACTAATTCTAATAAAAATAATAATAATAATAATGAGCAAGACCATAATATCCACTAATTAATCTCCAAAATTCGGAATCCAAGCTTAGGTGCCCAGGGGCAATTCGGTAATTTTCCGATCCCAGGTCAATTTTTCAATTTTTGACTCTACCAATCTCAAATATAATTGGCCATATAAAAATGACATCGTCCTTGCAAAATAGTCGCGTACGCCCATGAAATTCGACATCGAAGTCCGGACTCAATTCCACGATCGATTTCGCTCAGAATGCGATTTTAGCGTCTCTCAGTAACGGGCGGTTGTTTAGGGGTTACGCGTATCGACCTAGGGTTACTCGAGTCATAACGGTCTTGATTTCCCAGAGAACATGAGGATTTATCATTAGTTTCAGGGGTCACGATCGTTCGGATTAAGTTCGAGATCATTCGCCACGCGTACTCTCGGTCATGTGGAATCACCCGCTATCCGATCGAATGTCGTTGG
This sequence comes from Syzygium syzygioides, assembly GCA_031216285.1. Taxonomy (NCBI): domain Eukaryota; kingdom Viridiplantae; phylum Streptophyta; class Magnoliopsida; order Myrtales; family Myrtaceae; genus Syzygium; species Syzygium syzygioides. Next base: position 14,065,349 of record CM062245.1, on the reverse strand, counting down.
CCAAATCAAATCCGTTACTCTCCTTAGATCGGTCCACATTGGCACAAAATATTCCTTCGTCGTTTTCTCGGAATCGGACTCAATTCACAGTCAAGTTCTTGGGTCCACGTACCGTTTTCCTAGTTAGTCATTCCCTACTGATCAGTATCCTGAGAATGATCAATTCCGGGCAAGACTTACTAAAACGAAATGAGAAATAACTATCTATTTGATTAATCCTGGAAGTGGGTCGAATTTAAGGCGTTACAAATATGATGTGGAACTTCCTCCGAAAATCCTACTACATCTCCTCTTGTTTCTGTTTAATATCTCAGTCCGATCCGATAGCCACCGACCCATTAGTTTCCAGGTCAAGGCCAATGGGCCGCTGGGCCAAGTCAGCCATGGATCCAACATAATCCATTCGGAGGAGAAGCAATCCCAGGCCTCGGAACTCAGCCCATTGGAGGTTGGCCGACTCCATTTGTGCCTGGAACCAACCCAAATAGCAAGTCGGGCTCAACATCTCCAGATCAAAATCCGATGTATCTAGGAATAAATCCCTACCCATTTTTTCAACCTGGCTTCGTGCCATATGTGTCACACCCCGGCCCGGAATCACAATCGATGCTTAATGACCGATCATGACCCGAACGAGCCCGTGGCTTGCGGAAATGAGTTAGTACATTCCGGTAATTTTACTCAAACGCACAAGCGGAAGCAAATTTAAACGAAACATCATAAGAACAACGTGAGCAAACCATCGCACGTTCTATTTACATGATCGTGCTTATTTTTAACAAGCCCGTCTCTCGGGCCATTGCAAACATCATGCATATTTCACACACCTATTCCAAAGGCTTCTCCGTGCAAAGGCCGACTATGGACAACAAAATTTCGACTTGGGTTAATCCTACTCCCACTACTCCATCTCCTCACACTTCCGTTCACATGTGCTACTCCTCCTCGCGACCCGTCCGCCTGGCCATCTCACGCCCCACCCGCAGCATGCTCTGGAGCTGGCTCGCCCATACCACCAAAAGGGCCGCTGAATCCGCGCAAGAGTCCAATCCAATCTCCGTTGGATAAGTAGTACCACGCCACATATGTGTAGGGGACTAATTCCTCAAGGTCCTTCGTCCACCATAACATAAGTTGTAATCAGACGATAGGCGTGGCCTTCACCGGTATCGATAACGGCGCGCAACTCAGCTTGCATCTCTACGGGATTATCGAAACGGGTTAGGGGAGACACCATTCTACGAACATAAAAAGAGAAAAACACTGAGAGATGAGTCGGAGGACTCAATAAGTGAACTCACTAATGTCAAGCGAAGATGAATCAATCACCGTTAACATGAGTCGACCCTTACTGCATTGGCATCGATGGCAAATCATTAGCAAAGTTCATGCCAACAATTAACAAAAGAACATCAAGCATGGCTATACATGTGCACATCACTAGTCAAGTTCTAGTTTCTATCTCGAGACATGAACGTGAATACCAAATATGAGACGTAAGCAAGCCATGAAAAAAATCAATTGCAATCAACCAAAACAACCGAATATGTTCCAAACAAATCACGTCACAACGTATATCATCTTTCTTTCCCGATATTATGGAATTCACTTTTTTTCCCGATATTAGAGAATTCGCTTACTCAACGAAATAAAACTAGAGTAATAAAGTGAGAGGCGTGTGGTGAACACGGGAGTTTGGGGCGGGTCTCGAGCATGGCTTCTTAGTGGCCGAATGACAAAAGGAAAAAGGGGAAAGTCGGTGGGACTTCTTTGGGTGTGAAAAGAGAGGAGAAATGGTGATTGGCGTGGGGTTCTCAATCAAGTAGAGGCCTTCTCTTTATATAGTGGTCCACACTTAAGCCATAATGAAGAGAGACAAAGTCATGATGAAAGGGTCTCTAAAGTCAAGTGTCATTATTAAGTTGATATTGGAAATCTTGGCAATAAATGGAGAAGGGCCAAAAGCTAAGATGACATGATCTTGCAAATCCAAGCTATTAATGGCTCTTAATGTGGCTTTCTCCTCTCTTTCTCATTTGGTTTTTCTCGGCTTCCCCCCTTGGCCGATTACTTCTCTTGTCCCTAGTCAATTATTGGTGACAATGAGTCACCATGTCTTCATTATGGGAGTGGACAACTCAGCTGGTCCCCAATTATGAAGGGGGACACCTAAGCTAGGCACTAATAATGGTGGCTTGAAGAGAAAGATTTCACTTGGTCAATTCTAGTCCTCCCCATTTTTCTGAAGCGTGAGACCTTATCTAGGTCCTTTGAAATTGCAGATTCCTTTCACAAATAACTTGGATCAATCAGGCCACACAAAACCAACTAATTGATACGTAACTTGTAACCCCGCATCATAATCATTCCACTTATTTTCCGAGGGTTTTCCGCAGTAAAACACATTCATTAATCCTATTCGATCAACGATTTGGTGTAGGAAAACCTCCAAATATGACCAAACACAACAAAGTAAAAGTCCAAGTCCAACTATACAAGTTTGGGCTGATTGGGTTGCCTAGCCGTATGGCCTGTGCAATTGAGCCTAGCTGGGCACAGGCCGGGCACACAGCCAGGCCACACGAGCACACGGCCGAGCACATGGCCGGACGCATGGCCGAGCGCACAGACAAGATGCTGAGCTGCACGAGCGGCGCACCAAGCACAATGTTAAGCCACACGGGCAAAGGGCCAGTTCATGAACTAAACACATGCATTGGCATATGAATGGGCACCATACATGGCTCATGGCCAAGTCTCTTAGGCACGGAACTAGGTCGGAGCTGAATCTGACAAGCACATTGCCTAGTACAAGGGTCAAGCACAATGACTAATACACGGCAGGACACGTAGCTGATCCGTGACCTAGCTGACGAGCACAATGGCCGATTATGATTGGCCACAAAGCCTGACGGGCGCGGCTGGCATAATGCCTGATCCGCAACCAAGCCACTAGGCTCTTGGCCTGACACATGGCTCGTCCATAGCCCACTTGACTTGACGTAACGATCCATGACCGATTCGCGATCGGTTCATGTTTGAGTATCAACGAGTCATAATCAATCATCGGTTGTCATGTAGCCGTGTGAAATTCAACACCGCAGAATCAATCCATGGTTATCCGGGACCAATGCATGTTCGTGCGAAATCACTCATGACCGACACATGCCAACACAGTACTAATTCATGGTCATTCCGGACCTTTCCACTAACGGCTCTTATGGTCAAAGGGTCAATCCATAGTCGTCTCACTCTAATCAATTTGCATGATCGGAGAGTCATTCCACTGTGGATCCCTAGATCAATTCATGAACAATCTTTCTATCAAACCATGATCAATCCTCAGTACACTCATTCCGATCATATTATTCGTTCCATTACCGACCCTCAGCTCGGACTATTTGCCCAATCTATTACCATTTACCTTTGGTCACTAAGGTCCAAATTCGTGGATTTCACAATATGCATTTCCAGCAGCCAGCGGTCGCCGGAGCATGGCATCCCACTATACACATCGTCAGCCAATGGACCTGAGCTGCAAATCATCAGCTTGGAACTTACCGGATCAGACAACTACATGACGTGGGCTCGGGATTTCCGTAGAGCTTTGACAACAAAGGACAAAGATAGCTTCCTCAACAAAACCATAGCCCTTCCAAGCGATGAGTGACTGCAACGACATTGGTGCAAGTGCAACCAGCTCATGCGCACATGGATTGAAAATTGCTCAAGTCCCGAGATCGTCGCCAGACTCCCATCGACCAAAGATTCGAAAGCCATGTCGGATAACATCCGAGAGATGTATGGTGAACTCGACCGCGTCAAGCTCTTTTCATTAACCCACACCTTGTCGAAATTGAAGCAAGGGAACCTCTCGGTCACCGCTTGCTTCAATCGACTTTCGATCCCATGGAATGAGCTTGAGGCAATTGAGGAACAGCTCAAGGGACCCGAGCAAACGCTCCGACAATACCATGAAATGAAGGACAAAGAGAAAGTTACAATATTTCTATTGATTATGAATGAGAGCTACTAACCATTCCGATCGCAGATCCTCGCCATGGAGGTTGTGCCACTACTCGGCTAGATATATCAACTGGCCATCCAAGAGGAAAGGTACCATTTGGCCACAACTAAGTACATCAAGTAGAGAACAACGTCACACTTGCCACTATAGCAAGGCAAACGTAGTGAGCTCTCAGAATCCACAAAGCTCCATGAGCGGTGGCTGCGTCTTGCTCAGGTGAAGAAGGAAACCCTAAAGGGTTTCGAGTGGATGGCCCAAATCAAAAAGAAGGATCCGACGGCCAGCATTTGTCCATCCACTTGGCCGAATCCAATGCCCATATCAAGCCACGGTAGCACCAAATTTTAAACCATCAAATGATCCACGAAGTGCCACATCATCACATAAGGGAAGTGGGCAAAATTCAAAAATAAAAGGTAAATTTTGCGAATTTTGCAAACGCACACATCATATTATTGACACATGTTAGAAACTACATGAAAACCAAAATGATAAGGAAAAAAAGGAAAGAGAATATTATGCTTATCAAGTTTCAATGCAAGGAATCGAAGGGGCATCTCGGACAATTACGCAAGATCAATATCAAAATATTATGAGAGCTCTGAGTCAATTGAGGACTACCGATAAGACTGCAAGTTTTTCAGGTACTTCTTACTGCAAGACGAATTCAATTTAAGTTGATGCATGGATAATTGATTCAGGTGCTAGTAACCACATAATATGCAATAATCAATTCCTTTCTCATGCCCAAATATCCATATGAAGCAATCAAAGAGATAAACTTTGGGAATGATAACTGTGATTGTTTAGCCATCTTGAGCTACTAGTGCATTCTCACTGTGATAAATGACTACACTCATGGACAAATGGGAATGATAACCCATATGAAGTAAAGTAGTGCATTCTCACTGTGGTAGATGACTATACTCATGCCACTTGGGTCTTTTTTATGTAATCAAAGAGATAAAACTTTTTCATCTCTGTCGAATTTCTTCTCTATAATTAAAAATCAATTCACCAAATCTATCCATAGAAATTTGTACAGATAATGGGCATGAGTTTTTCACTACTGAAAGCACTTCTTTCCCATCCTCCCATGGTATGATCTGATCTCTTTCTTTATCATTTCGTTCTGGAAATATGCTTCATTCATGGCATGAAGAAAATAAACTACCATTTCCCCAAGTAGTAGTCTTAGCAGGAAATAGAAAAGGAATGGCTGCCTTTGCTAAAGTAAAGAGGCGGGTTCCGGACTAGGGCATTAAAAGAAGACTGAAAGCCGCTTTAGAATCAATCCATTTTTTCTATGGGAGAAAGCATTGAATCCTCTCTTTTCACGAATCCACAGCAAAAAGACGCAGATGTTTTCATGAAAAATAAGCTCTGTGGCATTACCGGACGTGAATCAGAAGGTTAGACCGAATAAGTTAGCTCTTTGCAAGAAGGGGTACTCTATGAAAGCTCTTGCACCTATACTCCCCAACAAACTAGAAGTAGCTCGAGCTCTCAAATATCGGGCTTCTATTCTTGAAAATTTCTAGGGTGATTGTTTGGTCACATCAGCCTACTTAATTAATTGCATGCCAACTCGAATTCTTGCAGGATGAACTCCGTTTGAAATGCACTTTACCCAAAAAAAAAAAACTCCGTTTGAAATGCTCTTTAGAAAAAAATCCAAGATCAGCCACCTTAGAGTTTTTAGCTACTTATGCTGTGCCACAGCTGTGGCTCTGAGAATAATATGGATCCTCGCGCACTTTGCTATATTTTTATGAGATATCCTTTTTTACATAGAGGTTACTGAGTCATGGAAATATTTATTGGGCATTTCTTTGTTAGCCGAGATGTCATTTTTCATGAAGATGTATTTCCATTCCAGGAGATGATATTTTTGTCGCAATCATTTGTCTCGACATCATATCACAGGCCATTCTTATCAGAAGAAGATTTGTATGTGGGCTCTCAATACGTCTTCATTGCAGCAGATCCTTTATTATCTATGCCTGCTATTTCAAATCCTTTGAATCGAGATATTGAATCACCAGTATTATCACCTGCGGAAGATCATCTGCCCACCTTGTTAGTGACACCTATCTCATCAGTGGGATTCCACTTCCGTGTATTGGTGATACTTGCTCACAAGTTCCCAAACAGATGCATAGCGAGCAACCTCTACATTCCGAACATCATATTCGTCCCCCTACATGGACCACAGAATACATATGTCCCACCTTAGATTCTCCGAGTACACGATATCTTGTCTCCTCTTATGTTTCATTTAGTCGACTATCACCAGAACACGTGTTGTATTAGTCGCATGTCAAAGGACTAGGAACCTTCGCCTTATAACGAAGCAGCAAGTGATCCACAATGGCAATAGGTCATGGAAACTGAGTTACATGCTCTCACCGAGAATCGCACTTGGGACACTGTTTCTCTAACTTCACATCGAAAATCAATTGGTTGCAAATGGGTATATAAAATCAAGTACAAGGCGGATGGCTCCGTTGAATGCTACAAGGTTCGCTTGGTTGTGAAAGGATTTACTCAAAGAGAAGGTTTTGATTATCATGAGACTTTTTCTCCGATTGCCAAGGAGGTAACTGTTCATTCCTTCTTATCTATTGTTGCACTTCGTGATTGGAAGCTGCATCAAATGGATGTCCATAATGTTTTTCTTCATGAGATTTGGATAAAGAAATATATATATATATATATATATATATATATATATATAGAACTTTCACAGGGTTTACAAAGACAGGACAATCTCAGGTGTGTCGTCTCTGTAAATCACTACATGGGCTGAAGCAGGCATCACAGCAATGGTACGCAAAATTTACCACTGCACTTACAAATGCAGGTTTCCAGCATTCCAAACATGACTATGACCTATTTACGTTGACAGAAGGTACTTTATTAATTTATCTGCTGATATATATATTGATGACATATTATGGGAAATGATGATTCTGCTACTAGAAAATTTAAAATATATTTGCTTTCTACTGTCCATATCAAAGATTTGGGATCTCCCAAATATTTTCTTGAGATTGAGATAGATCGGTTTGACAGAGGAATTTGTCTCAGTCAGCAAAAATTTGTTTTAGAAATTATTTCGAAAGCAGGACTATCAGGATGCAAGCCAACTTTTATACCAATTGAGCAAAATGCTAAACTGACAACGAATGAATATAGTGCCGGCTTATCATCATCTAATGAAGATCCACTGCTTAAAGATCCGTTAGGATATCAGCAACTCATCGAGAAGTTGATCTATCTCACTAGGACAAAACCTTATATATATTATGCAGTACAGATACTCGATCAATTCATGCATAGCCCGAAATAATCTCATATGAATGGAGCACTGAAAGTTGTGAAGTTATAAGGAAGCTGATGGCTTGGTATACTTTTATCTCGTGATTACAACATGAAGATGACAGCGTACTGTGATACAAATTACGCCACTTGTCCAATGACCTGAAGATCCATTAGTAATTGTTGCATAAAATTGGGAAAGTCCTTGATTTCATCGAAAACAAAAAAACAATCGACTGTCTCATTATCTTTAGCTGAATCAGAATATCGAGTTATGGCAAAAACTGTTTGTGAAATAGTATGGATACAGGGATTACTTTCAAATCTCGGAGTGCAAGTAGATAGACCATGATGCCACACTCAAACTAGCAGCAAATCCAATATTTCATGAACGAACAAAATATATAGAGATTAATTGTCACTTCACTCAAGACAAAATTCAAGAAGGGATAGTAGTGACAAAAGGAATTGGCACGGTGGAACAACCTGCAGCTATTTTCACCAAGCTATATCTGCTATGCAAGCTAGGGATCTTCGACATATATAAACCGCCAACTTGAGGTGTGTTGGAGATACAATTTGATTCTAATTCTGATCACAATTAAATTGATTCGGTCAATCCGAAAGATTACATATTCGGACAGTAAAATAAGAAATGTTATCTTGAATATTCTTTCCTATTGCTCATCTTTCTTGTATTATAAATAGGCTTGTCATACATGTACAAAAGATATAGCAATACGATACAAATTTCTCCAATTCTTTAGTTTCTGTCTTAAACGCTAAATAGGCAATATTCAATAATCAAATCGATCAAACTTACAAAATTCTTTGCCTTGGCCCCTATTTTTAGGCAAGACCACTCCTACCAGAAAAAACACCTACTAATGATGAATAAAGAAACTAAATAGAGCAGAACTTTACAGGAAGTTAAAGATACCCAAAGAGAAGGATTCGTGCAAATTCTCCAAGTTTAGCAAGCAATAGTTTACCAAAGGGGGGAATTGCATATTTAACAGGCTAGAGAGTATGAAAAGGTGAAAGTGCTAGTGTATCATATCAATACCGAAAAATATGGAACTTCCATTTCAAAAATCAGTTCTACAAAAGAGCCCTGATCCATTCGCTTTGTTGTTTATGATGAAAAGAAAGAGCTATGAGAATTGGCGGAGCTCATTGAATAAAGAACAAGGAGTATTTTCCTCAGAAATCTTCTAACTTGCAGGATGCAACAGAATCCAAAAGCCATGAGTTGCTGGCCACTTTTGCACCTGTTGATCGAGCGAGAGCCTCTGCACCAGACAGCCTGCGCTTGATGATCATATCCCTGCTCAGACCACACTTGTCTGGCATCTCAAGGCTGTATATTATGAAGGTTGAAGAGATGGATGGAGGTAACGGGCCTAGCTCGTCACAAGGAATGGGCTTTCTGTGAAGCACAGAGCCTCCAGCGGCAACTACAAGATCTTGTAGGTATCCTTTGTATGAAGGATCTAAATCACCCATGAAATAGAACTTAAGCCCATCAAATAGTTTTGGTTGCTGCATAGGAGGAAACCAACCAAAATCAGATGCAAGTCCACAATCCACATGCATGAACGATAAGACGCTATTTTTGAATTCCATAGCATAGCACGAGCATGCATAAAATGATCACATTAAGAGTGAAAGTTCATGTGGATACTGAATTGTTCTAGTCATTTCGATTGCTAGGTTAGATAATCAGATTGGTTGACAGTACTTTCAAGCCAAATGACTTTTCAGTTACATGCCCGCTGCAAAGTGTGAAGCCCTTCAATGCTGCTATTTGCTTGAAGCGCAGTTATGCTGTCTTGACAGTCTACCGTGGCAGCTAGTTCGGTCAGATTGCAATACGACACATGCAAGACCTCTTACTATAGAATGCCAGATTTTATCAGATGAAGTACTCAAATATAGTTGAGGGGCACGTCGATGGTAGAGCCAACAGAAATTATATAGTAATGTCTGAGAATATTAGATAACCAACAACAGTCAAAAACAGATGATGCGGTTGAATGAAATAGATACCCACCATGTTAATGACTCTTTGTCTTCCCAGTCGAGGACCATTCCTCATTCCGTGAATATCAACATTAATTTCATATCTCTCCTCATTGACATGTTCCATCGCTTCCATGCAAGCTTTTATCCCTGGGCACATAAACACAAAAGACACTAGCCTTAGTAACATAAACACACCAAGGACCGATAAACTAGGATTTGAATACCATAATTAACTTGTACAGTTCTATACTGACATTCAACACTCAGTATCCACTTGCCCTCCAGGATACCCATCAAGACTTTGAACGTCCTTTTGCAAGCTCCATTTTCATCCGTTGATGCAATCACATGGGTCACAATTGGATTCCATTTTTGCACCACTGTTGCTCTGGATGCCCTCCCAAATTGAGAAACTGTTTCCTGAAGTTCATGGATCAATGAGTTTTAATAGTCCTAAATGATACATTTAAATATCAAGAGCCTCGAATCCATCATTAATCATTACCCTCTCAGCTTTTGTTAAAGCTGAACAACACAGAACTATTTTGTCCTGAGATCCACGATACATCCTCTTCAAGCTTGCACCATGCTCATGCTTCTCATCATTTTCATCATGAATGAGTTGTGATCGCCTGTCAAAGTTATGTGTAAGCCAGCTCATCAGGCTCATAATGTTGCCCAAAAATCAGTCATTAAATCAAACTTGTTAAGGATGTTAGCATACTCTTCTTTTGAAGAACTTTTAATCTCTTGAGGTCTGGGAATTTCAATAGGCAATCTAGAAGAAAAGTGAAGCGGGCACAACAGAACAAAATTAACCTGTTTCAATGAGAATTTCAAAAAAAAAAAACATTTGTGTTAGGATATAAGATGTCCCCAATCAAATGTTTTATGCAACATACAAGTGCATCCATGAAACTTACAGTGTCCCATCTACATTCGGGGATCTTCATGGCACAAGTAACATGAAAACTCTTGCGACAACTCTTCTCATAGCATCCAAGAGCTGCCCCTTTGATTCCACAGCAACAACATTTTATTCTTCGACTCCTGACTACTTCAGCTTCAAGATTAATAGCTTTACGATCCACAAAATAGACATTAGGAGCCCTGCACATGTATAGTTTCTCCTCTTTAAGCTCAGCCACACCAAAACTAATAACAGCCTTTGATACAAGAGTCACAATTTTGAAGTTTGAAGCTTCTGCAACCCCTGTTTTAATATAATTTAAAAATGGAAGGATACAGAAACATATGATAGTATCACCAGCAAGACATTCCTCTGATGTCCATTAACCAGATTGTTCAGCTGGTTATATAAATGTAAACTGGAAGGGGGTTGAATTTTTGTCATATTTCAAGTGTTTCTTACCATTCAGTGCAATTCTTGTGTGAATGTATGATCCTAGATCCTCCATTGTAATCTGCGGGAACAGGCTCGCCATTACTGTAGTGGACCATCTGTCCTGAAGCCTGCCATTTTAAATTGCACATGTAGCATTTTAAGCTTCCGAGTCTAAAGCATTACATTCCAGATCAAACCAGATAATAAAAGTCGCATGGAAATAAAGCAAATGGACCTCTGAGCATTCTGATGACTGGCAGAAAGCACACTGGACATCCCTGGGAATGGTCCCACATTTTCGCAAAACCATTTCATTTGAATCTTCAAGTTTCTCAGCTATTGGAAACTCAGTTGCTGCTCTCACATCGTGATTTGTTTGAGCTTCGTCAACCTGGGCATTATCACCAACCTCTGGATTCTCATCATCCACCCCAGCATCTGAGATTACCAGAGAATAACATTTCTCACTTTCCTTTGGTCTCAATCCTTGATCCTCTGTTAGCAACTTCCCAGACTTCATTCCCTCGTTGTCATCATCCTTATTTCTCACTGTAGATGACTCTTTGAGATTCACCAATGGAGAAGTTGAAAGGGATGAGTTGTGCGCCAAGTTTTCGTTGGTTAGGTCTTGGATGGCAGGCACTTCAAAATTGATTCTCTCTTCTGCAGATATTGGCTTTCTTTCATTCAACACTGTAAGATGATCTTTCTGGAACGGAAGGTCGAGGCTGTGGTTACTTCCAGTCTTGAAAGAGCTAGTATCATCATCATTATCCTGTTTCAAAGCTGGAGTTTCAGCTACTCCAGTGACACTGCAGCTCTTGCGCAGAATCTCGGCAGAAACATCTCCATCTGTTGTCTGAATTTGACTAATAACAGAACCCGATTTCTTACTTTTTTTCAATTTCTTTTTTTCGGTCAACGTATTTTCACCACTATACAATGATGGCTGTTCATGACAGATTTCAAATGTTCCATTTGAACTAATACGATCTGCAGGACTGTGCTTGGTATTGCCTGTCATAGAGTTCATCTGGGATTTTCCACTCCTATTTCTGCTTCTCTTTTTTGATGCAACTTTCCTCATATGATTAAATTCAGACACAGAAGGGAAATCTGGTGATGGCACATCAGTATCAATTTGATTATTCAAATTTCTAATTGTTTGAATCACAATTTTTTGTTGTGAGGCTTCCTTGAAATCTTTCTTAGTTCCACTGACCTGCATCACACCGAAAATGTCACAATCTGCAAAATATACACACAAAAAAACTCATGAATCTGATTAGCACACAAAACATGGCCTGATTGATACCTGAATTCCAACAGGACTTGAACAAAGTTCAGGGGAGCAAGGTCTTTGCGTCCATTCAAACATCTCACTGTCGTAAAGTTCTCTGGCCAAAGGATTACCATTATTGTTTCCCTGTAAATTTTGTGTTTAACTGTGAGGTAATTGAGAAAGTCTGAGTCCAATAATCTATTTTTCAACTGCTATTAACTCTGGAATTGAGGCAACGGCGCCTACTGCAATGAATGAGTTTGAGTTGTTAAACATAGAAGTTGTAGTAAAATCAGAAGGTGATATTACTAGTAGTTTTCCAAAACTTGTGAAGTTCTTGAAAGATGATTTGAGATATGAGTTTATTTGCAGCCAGCAACTTAAAACAAGATTACAGATACAGTTTTAATCATGATCAAGGACCACATTCACCAAACTTCCTGCTACTATTAGACAAAACAATTGACAAACTAGATGGATTTAATAGAGATCGATGGAAACTAACCTCAGTAGTCGACTTAAAGGGCAACTCATCATCTGAATCCTTCATATCACTGAAAGAAGGAACATCAGGAGGCGATATGCCTGTGAGTTGTTCATTATCGGAAGATTGAGTCAGCTTCTCAGCATCTTCTTCCTCCCTCAACCAGAAAAAGGGCAAAAATGCCGGCTCTCCCTTTTCATTCAGTGATGGCTTCTGCTTTGATGAAGCCAAAATGTTCTTATTCTCATTGTCTTTTGTTTCACATATTCCAGCTTTAGGATTTGGAGGACACAGTAAAGATTCAGCAGAAGGATATTGCGGCACCTGAACCCTCTTCTTTGTCGGAAAGGAAGGTTTTACAGAACCGGGACTGGATATTATCGAGTTGGACTCTTTTGTTTTTCTTGGCTCTTTCTTTTTGGATGTCCTTTTGCCCTCTGGTACTTCATGACCAGACACTTCAACCTTTCCACTACCCCTAGTATCACAATGCTGTAGTTGGTTTTCCCCATCTGTAGCTTGACATGAATAAAAAATAATGAATGAGAACTAGCGTGATACAAAAAGTATCAGTAAAAGAACGTGACCTTTCTCTATAAGATGCCATAAATTTACTCTACAGCAGCCTCCAAAAGAAGCTGATAAGAAATGTTATTTATGTCAGACATGCATTAAACTCTTTTTGCATTGCTCAAGATTATACTGTTGAATTATTTGTGTCAAGAATGAATCACATTCGACCAAAAAGAATGAATCACCAAAAAGAAGCATCACCTGATAATTGATTGGGTTCCGTATTTTGGGTGACAAACATGTTTAGTCCTGAAGCCACTTCAATGTTCTTGTATATGCTTACCAGGTTGTCCATGTGCGGAGCTGGGCGAACCTCTGTTTAGCCAGACAAATTTAGCATAAGAGAATGGCAAATGCAATTAAGAAGGTAGACAGCCTATGCATCATGTATTTTCAGATTTTGGGACATGAAAAAGTCATAGTTTTACAATTCTGAATGCGCTTGTTTAACTATGAACTGCAACATATTGACCAAAATTTGGGAGCCAAGAATCTTGGCATGGCTAGGTACCTCGCTCCTCTTACTGCAGATACTTTTAAGAGTTCAAAAACTCCATTTTTCCATAACCATTATAACCTTCTCAGGGAAGCCAAAGGTGCAGCTCTTTTGATTTGGGAAATTGGAAGGGTTAGTTCTCACAAATATTTGTAATATGTTGAACATATTGTAAGTTGAGAGCAGTCACTTCTCTCATCAAATTTATAGGAGTCTCTAAGATTTGTTTTTTGATGATCCAGGGGCAATTATGTTGGAACCCAGCTCCCCAGTGGCCCATGGAACACTCTACAGGCCCCATGAACTAGCAATATACTAGTATGCGAAATATAGAATAGATCTTATTATGGGTCCAACCTCTAACCATTCATCAATGCAAAGAAAAGCCGAAGTCGTATTGGGTAAGAGAAGTCCCTCTCAAAATGCTCCAATTTTATCATCTAAACGACATAATCCCCGACTCCACACTGCAACCTAAGATTGCATCGACAGCATGTGTATTTCCTTTCTGCGATTTCTCACTAGAGTTTTTGTGTATCTAGAGACTGGGGAAGGAAAAAAAACACCCTGACTGGAAAAATTCTGATGTCATATGATTAAGGGACAAGGTTAAAACATACCTCTACGACGATAGGGCACCTTACAAACCGGACAATTAGAGCCGGATTTCATCGATTTCATAATGCATGAGCTGGACAAGAGCAACGAGAGATGGTTGTCAAGTATCCAAACATATGGGGTTTGACTACATTTCATCCAAGGAACCAATGATGAGAAGCGAGGCACAGCCAGCTTACTTGCAGAACACGTGATTACACAGGAGCGTAGCTGCAGAATTCAACAGGCTCAAGCTGCGAAAAAGATCAACAAACACCGCAATCAACACTCCAATAGAGAAACCCCAATCACCGAACAGCAAGAAGCAAAGAGTTTATCCAGCACCGATTCAAATACAAATGCGACGAAACTCGCTAAATGAATACAAACAAGCCCAATAAAAAGAAAACAAACAAGCAATCAATCCGTCCCGAGGCCAATCAATCCTATCGATATCGAACCAAAACGAACAGAACAGGACCATCAGAAGCATGCTACTGAGCAAAAACGGGGACAAGCTCTCTGCTTTTTCAAATGGGTATTGAAGATTCACCGAATGGGACACTTGAGCTCCCTGCCCATCATCTCCAGCTGACTCGGGATCGGGTCCGCTCCAATAGACAAACCCAATCACCGAACAGCAAGAAGTAAAGAGTTTATCCAGCACCGATTCAAATACAAATGCGACGAAACTCGCTAAATGAATACAAACAAGCCCAATAAAAAGAAAACAAACAAGCAATCAATCCTATCGATATCGAACCAAAACGAACAGAACAGGACCATCAGAAGCATGCTACTGAGCAAAAACGGGGACAAGCTCTCTGCTTTTTCAAATGGGTATTGAAGATTCACCGAATGGGACACTCGAGCTCCCTGCCCATCATCTCCAGCTGACTCGGGATCGGGTCCGCTCCAATAGACAAACCCAATCACCGAACAGCAAGAAGTAAAGAGTTCATCCACCACTGATTAAAATCCAAATGCGACAAACTCGCCAGGCAAATACGAACGAAGCCCGACAAAAAAATATAAGGAATCAATCCGTCCCGAGTCCAATCAATCCTATCCGTTTCGAAACCAAAACGAACAGAACAGAGGGCTATCAGAAGCATCGCTACTGGGCAAAAACGGGGGACAAGCCCTCTTCTTTCTCAAATGGGTATGGAAGATTCACCAGATGGGACACTTGAGCTCCCTGCCCATCATCTCCAGCTGACTCGGGATCGGGTCCGCCATAACCCAACTCGGAAAACTGCGACCCGCGAGCGCGAGAGCGAGATACAGAGACAGAGGCAGAGAGAGAAGATGGGTTCAGCAGATGAAGCCGCGAAAGATGATGAGAATGAGCTTCCGCAACCTGGGATTTCAGTGTGCTTGGGAAGCCAAGATTTCACCGATTCTTTCGAATTTCTGTAAGCCGCCAAAAGGAATTCGTAACCCGCCCCTCTCTCCAAAATGGCGGGCTCGAAAAAGTCTCGCGTGCGAGGAGCCCGTCACGTGCGCCGCACGCGAGGATCGCTTCCTTCCTTTTGGGCATCTCGCCTGACTGAAAAAATCCACCCCCCCCCCCCCCCCGAAGAGAGTTGAAAACACGTCCTTGGAATCGAATTGGTCATATTACAATTTGAAAGGACACAACTTTTATGCGAAATAGGACATTTACTTTGCTAATAAATGCCGCTCTGACGAGACAAGATGCCGACGTGTTGACCAGGATTGAGTTGATTTCAGGGCGAGGATATATTAGGAAATGTAAAGAGAGATAGAAACACCTTCAGGCTCTTTCAAATTTCGATATTTTAAATCCTAATTTTTAAGGGTACATTGATTTTTTTTCTTCTAAACTATGCCGAATTTTAAAGTCAAATATTCTTTTTTTCAATGCGAATATGTATTTTCATAAAATGCTCCTGATACATGCCTCTCTCGATATTCGTTAGATAAAACCAAATTTTCACGAAAATTGTACGAGTATATATACCGTTATAATGCTTTTTATATTTTGGAGAAGCGAGAATAATTTGCGAATTGTATTTATTTGATGCATAGGAGATTTCTTTGTTTGATGCTCCTTTTGTTTTCCATCTAGCACATTAAGTTCTGTCTAGTAATTAGAAATTAAATACTGTTTTTATGCAATGAGAGGAGAACTTCCTATCGTTATAATTTTTCTCAAAAAAAAAAATATACTATACATATATGCGTATAAAATTCATATAAATAAAATTAAGCACGATTAATAACTCAACATTATTTTCTTTTATAGTCGATTCTCTTGCTCTCTTCAGAGTTTAGCATGCAAACTTATAAAGATATACAAACATATGTAAATTGTATATTTTATATGTTGCTTTTTCTATATGTTCATTTCCTGTATGATTTGAGATAATATGGTGAATAATGGCGTAAACAATTTATTTCTTTTTTTTTCAAAATTTTCATTTTCCTATGTGTTCATATCCTATATGATTTTAAATAACATGGAGAATAACGGCGTAAACAATTTATTACTTTTTTTTCCAAAATTTTCAAACTAAAGGAAGTTGAGCTTTGAAAAACTTAAAGATGAATTTGCATTGGCGTTACTTTTATGTTTTGAAAGATTTCAAATCTGGTTGTTTATTAAATTTGGATTTAACGAGAAATGCAAAAGGAAGGGAAAAAATATAAGCAGATTATATGAATCATACTTTACTAATTCATGCATACCCACGACTTAATTCTTTTTACTGTAATGTAAGGAAAACCGTATTTGTTTTTATTTTGGAATATATAAACGAACAAAAGTGTTTTGGATCTCACATGACAATCCACTCAAAGAGTAAAAACACATTATTTGATTGGAATGGTCATATTATAATTTGAAAGGACACAACTCTTATATAAATAGACATATACTTCCCACATAAATGTCGCTTTTACAAGACAAAATGCTAACATATAGACCAGACACAAATTGATTTCAAGCCTTGTGTCTCTTGGTTATTGCGTTTAGGATAAATGATACAAATAGTTTTTGAACTTTGATTCAATTTGCAATGTGATCTTTGAACTATAAATTTGTTTAATGTGATTCCTAAATTTTAACCCAAACTGCAATGTCGTCCCTAAACTTTTAATTTGTTCAATGTGGTTTCTGAACTTTTGGTACATGTTCAATTTAGTTTTTAAATTGTATGAAAATATTTAATATTATCCCTAAACTTGAACTAATTGAAAAACAATGTTGAACATTTTCATATGGTCCAAAGGCTAAATTGAACATATAGCAAAAGTCTATAAATCACATTGAACAAATTAAAAGGTCAATGTCTACATTGCACATTATGACAAATTTCAGGGATCATTTGTATCATTATCCCTTGCATCTATACATAGATGAGTACAAATTAGGAAATGTAAAGAGATGAGAGCACCTCAAACTCTCTTAATTTCGAGATTTTGAAAAAGAGTAATTCCAATCTTTAAGCCTATATTACAATGCTATATATACTTTGGAGCAAAAAGAATAATATATGGATTTTTATTTTGTAGGAAATTTCTTTGTTTGACGCTCGTTTTTGCTATCTTGCCAATATGAGAAACACTGAGGCTGCTTGAACTTTCTCATCGAAACTGCCAACTCAAGCTATAGATGGACACCAAATACAAGCAAGATGACCCTCAACACATATAAATAATCTTTGTTCCTAATATCCATCCAAGACTGTAAGATCAATATCCAACAAAGATTGTAATAACTCGGGCAGTATGTCATAAGAAAAGAGGAATTCTGTCTTGCCAGATCCCGCGATTTCAAGGGAACAACTGCAGTTTAACTGGGTTTCTATCTGTCAATCTTTTCTAAACTGTGTCATCATTCATCGCGAACTAAAAAAATTCCGCTATCTTCTGCGCTTGTATTCTTTTCTCATCTCCGTGAAGTAGCTATCCAAGTTCGACTTGTTCCATAGACGTCTTTTGATCAGATCTTCTTTGGTCAATTCATCTGGATAACATGCACCGTAATCGAGTCAGTTCGAAAATTTTTAGTATGAGATTCTTATATTTTCGGCAAAATATCAGTATTGACTCTGTTCAGCATTTACTTTATGATTATGTTCCATTATACCACCCCATCCCCCAATAAAGGGAAGTAAAAACACTTGGCGAGTAAGCCTACTAACTGATGTCCGATCTGAACATTCATGAAGTAATTCTTACCAAACATTTTAGACCACACATTTAACATTGGCAATCTATCATCTAATCCAACCATGGTAAAGAATTCAACTGATGATCTGCCAGCCTTTAAATTTTAAGCAAGCATCATTACACCTTCTAAGGGCTTCTTTTGGCAAAAAAAGAGAAAATAGGGCCATGAAATATTTACCTATATTGCTCCAGGCATCAACGGGAATGCTAAGTGCTCTCTGTGTGAGGTAAGCAGCATCTTCCCAAGAATATGGAGCCCTTTTCACCTTGTACCTCCAAAACCAACATCCATACCACACTAAGAGCTGAGGAAAAGAACCCAATTAGTCTATTCAATTGTGCACACGCTAAACACCAAGAGTCACAAGATGAGAAGGTTAAGTTGTGAACCATTATGACGGCATATTAAATGTATCCATTAGCTGATAAAATATAAGTCTTTACCTTGACAAATGTGTAAGGTAGGAGTATGAAACGCACTCCAAGAAGGTTCCACAAAGAGGGTTTCTCAGTCCCTTTTATTTCTAATTCAAGTTCTTTGCTAAGTTCTTCCTCCACTTTTCTGCAATAACACATGACACTCTTTTACCTCAATCACGAAAGAAGAACCATGACTTTATAATAAGAACCTGCAGTTAACTCCAAGAGAAAGATACTAAAAAGCAATTTAACATTTTCTAGATAAATGCTGCATCGAATGCTTATGACAGTAATGCAGAGAATTATGAGTTATACATCCCATTAATCGAAGCGCTATACTGTTGTTGCAAAACAACTAAGTCTCCAACTGATGCATCAAAAACTCAATATTTGACAAGAAAATAATGCTGATTTAAAAAAAAAAAAATTAAACTGGGGGGTAAATTATAAACCATAGAAAAAAAGGTAAAAAAGAAAAAAAGGAGTCGCCACTTTGCCCTAAGGTCTGCCATTCATTTAAATTAGGAGCGATTCTCATGTCAATTTTCTCTGTTTCAGTCAACATTTGCAATCAAGTCACTGAATTCTGGTCCACAAGCAAAGTTAACTAACAGGTAACCAATTAGGAAGCTATTCTCCAGTCCAAAACACGAGACTGCATACTTGTCCATTTGTTTCTGATTCTTTTTCTTATTTGTCACTCCTCCACTACGTTCCAGTTCCAAAGCTCGAAGTCTGTTTTTGTATGCTGGAGTCTTTTTGACCATGGCTACAGCCTGCGACATAAAAAAGATGTGATTTTTTATAAGTATCATTTGAGGCATAAAAATTATCAATTATACCAGAAAATACAAACTTGAAAGTTATCCAAATTAGTGTTCATATAAAGCATGCTCATTTCGATTTGAGAGTACGACAAAGAAAATAAACTATTTAGCAAACTCTCAACTATAGTGCATTTGGACAGTGGAGAGGAGCAAAACAGCATGAATATTCACAGTAAGGATCATTATTTAATGTGACACTGAGAAAAACAGGGACTTAACGTATGAGAGTACCTGGTTGTACCTTGTACACTGGTTCAAATATTGAAATCCTGAAAGAATAAAAAGGAGGCCGACCAGGACAGCACGAGGATCCTGACAAGTGAACCATCAGTTGTTAAAACGAAAAAAATGCTAGAGAAAGAAAGTCCAACAATAGGAGAAATGTGCCATTGAAAGATGACAAGGTCTTACAGTTTTATGACCATAATATGCCTGATAGTATCTTGCTGTATTGTAGAATACCTGAATGGTGTAACAATAATAAGTACTCATTGCAATGACAAATGATTGAACATATGCTTCTTATTGCCAGAGGACTTTAGTTGGCGCCCTTAATTTTTCACTAAATGTGATAGATGTTGCAGCCTTGCAGGCCATATTCCTAATCTAATAGAATGGAGAAGAGAGAAGACTCAATTCGCATAGCAGTATGACGCATAAGTTTTAAACATACATAGATTAGACCAACTGGATATGTAACAAATCATAAATGGTGTTGGGAACCAAATACACATTGATGACACAGTAACCAAAGCATTTTGCTCCATGATGATCCTAGGGATACATGCTTCAACCTTCACACTTCCTATGAATCAAAGCAACGATTTGCTGAGCGGCTGAGCCACATTATTTTCCAAACAAGAATCTAGGGTGCTGCCTATGTCAATTGTCCTTCGAAGTGAAGTTAGTCTTGCAGGATCATGATGTCGCTTTGCCCTTAAACTAACACAGACACTCGTAAGCAATGTATTCAGCTCTAGGATGTGCATCAAATCATAAATGGTTTGTATTCAGCTGGATAACAAGTCAAATGCTCACTCAATTTAAAAACAATTGACAGGATTGAAGTAAAATAAACCCATATGATACATTTCGAGTTGCACAAAACAGGTTGAGAGTACCTCCTCTGGATGCGCAATAGCATAATCATATTGCCCGCGAGTCGCCTCATCTTTCAAAATCTGCAATTTCACAATAATTTAAGCCACGCACAAGAAACCCAGCTCAGTAAAAGCAGAAACCACACTAGTTGGCCGATGCCTCACGGCATACAATTCACAGAGCCGTCAAAATCTCGAAACCCAGATTACTCGAGCACGATCCGCACAAACTTCGCCGCGTCAAAATCAAACGACTTGATTCAAAAAAAGATGCATTGACCATTGAAAGCGAAAACTCCACCGACCAACAATTATTGCGATCGAGCTAAAAAAGCAAAGAGCCCCACAATGCCAGTACAAACCTCGTAAGCATTGGCTATCTTCACGAACACCTTCCTCGATTCCGGATCCGGATTCTTATCAGGATGGCTGCAGCATTCACGGCATCGGGATCAGAAAACGAAACACACGAATACCCATCATCGCACGCGAAAGGAAAAAAGGGAACCGAACCCAGGAACGCACGGGGCGACGGAACGTACTGTTTCAAGGAGAGTCTGTAGTAAGCCCTCTTGATCTCGGAAGCGTTCGCACTCTGCGAGACCCTGCGAAATCACAACAAAACAGCGATGAAATCCACACGAGTTCATGGCGAAACGGGCGAGCGCGGAGCAGAGAGAGGAGCGGAGGTGAGCTGACCCCAGGAGATCGTAGCAGTCGTCCTCGTCGCAGTAGATGGCCGACGATGGGGCGGCGAGGAGGGAGAGCACGAGGAGCGCCGTGGCCGCGCGCCACCGGGTCGCCGTCGCCGTCGCCGACGGGGGTGGTGGCGCCATCGTCCCTCCCGGCGGCCTTGCGCGGTCGGATCTCCTTCCCCTACCGAATGGTTTTCTGTCGCGGCTTGAAGTTTCTCAGCGCCACGAAGAGCAAAAGAGACCTCTTGAGTTGGGAAAATAACGAGAATGCCATTGCTCGGGGGAGGCGGAAAAGTCAACGGGTTCGTCTCGTTGACTATCTTGCAGATTTGGATCGAGCCCGAGCCGAGGCCCAAGCTCCTAGCTCAAGCCCGGCAGTCGAGGCAATGCCTAGCGAGGCTGCCTTGGCCTGGGCGAGGGCCTGCCTCGCAAGATCTGACAAGGGCTCCCCCTCACTTGGCTCAACGACGGCGATCCTCATTCAAGTGAGGCTAGCCCACCCAACCATGATTGATGGCCGATCATCGCCTGTGGCCAATGGCTAGTCACTAGCTAACGGAGGAAGAAATGAAAAAATAATAAAACAAAATAAAAAATTAGAAAAATAATTTAAAATTTTATTAAAATATTGTTAAAAATTATCAATGTAATGCGCTGGCAGTGCCACATAAGTCGGCTGACGTTCATGTCATTAAAATTTAGCCAAAATTAACCGAAAAAACTAAATTGACATAGTCTAATTCCAAAAAAAAAGCACCAACTTTAGGTCGAATGACAATTCTGACCCCAATTTTTTTTGTCTCGTAAAAAAGCTCAAGTTTTAAGTCAAGTAACAATTTTGGTCCCAACTTTGTTTTGTCTCGTAAAAAATCACCAATTTTCATTTAAATCCTAAATTTGGCCCCCTTTGACTTAAAATCATTAATTATCCAACTTGACTATTTCATCTCAGCAATAAATTCACATGCCTTGTTGATTGGATTTAAAATACTATTCGCTGTCTTCTTATCTAGGCCACAGCTTAAAGAATAACAGTGAAACTATTCATCTCCTTCACTTAACCAATAAGTAAAAAAGATCTTCTAATTAAATCTTTCCGGTCAAACTTCGTCGTTTTGTCGTAATCTGAAGCCGTAGATCATTGCTCGTCACCAAACGCCATAAACGAGATCCACCAAACTCATGACCATAACCTATTTTCTCAAACAAGAGTGACTTTAGACAAAGAGTCAATGAAGGGTTGGATTTGGAATAATGGTAAAAGTTAGCGATTTTTTATGAAACAAAAAAAACTTGAAACCAGAATTATCGCTGGACTCAAAGTTTGTATTGTTTTACGTAACAAAAAAAAGTGGGGATAAGAATTGTCACTTCATCTAAAATTTACCCTTTTTTTAAATTAGCCCATTGACACTATATCAAAAGGTTAGGGATTAAATTGATTAAAAAAATAATTTATGATTAAATTAGCACAAATTCAGTAACTTTATGACTTTGACACTTTTCCGCTACTTTCTTTATCTCTACGCTAATAGTCAAGATTCGAACGTTATGATAATGGTAAGGAATCAAACGCCAACAGTCAGGGACTCCACCGGAAGAGAGAAATGGCGGAAGAAGCGATCCTAGAGTTCTTGGAGCACCACGACGAGATCGCCCACTCCGGCGAGTTCGCGGCGGGGCGCGGGCTCGACCATAAGGAGGTGGTGAACGTCATCAAGAGCCTCCGCGGCTTCGGATACGTCGACGCTCAGGTCGTCCGCCACCCTCGCCCCTCGGTTCATCTTTCGCTGTCCCAGTGCCCGCCGCTGCTTTTCTGCCGGTTGCCGTACGCGCATGCGCGTCGACCGGGTGTTCTTTTCCTGCGGTTTTTTGTTTGGAGTGAGTGTTAAAGGGCATGTGTGCGGGCAATGCATGTCAGTTCCGTTGCTCGTGCTACACCACGAGAGTCTTGATCGTGGGGTTGGACGTGGCGGAATTGGTGTTGATATGGGTATATTGGAGTGTGGATGCCGATAATCTCAGTGAAACTACAATTTGTCTTAGTTGCGTGTTCGTGTTTTCGCTTCTTTTCTATCTGTTACGCCTTTTTAGCATGCGATCCTATTGATACCGAGATAAGACTGTTGATGGTGAGGACTGGACGTGCAGGACATCAAGAGGGAAACGTGGGTGCTTACAGAGGAAGGAAAGACGTACGCGGATGCCGGATCACCTGAAGTGCAGCTGTTTCTGGCTGTACCGCCAGAGGGTATCTGTCGAGAGGAACTTCAGGTTAGTATTGCCACTTTCGATCCAATTGGTTTTGGCGAGGCTGTCGAATATTGTGCCCGGCGAGTGAGTCTTTCTTAGCAAGTTTGCTTTCTAGGGGGTTAAAAGTGCATTTCATCCTGGGGTTGTGTGTATGGTATCTCAAGTTCATCCTGGGGTTGTGTGTATAGCATCTCAAGCTGTTTTCTAAAAGATTTCCTTTTTCAAGTTCTATGTAAGAATATTTAAGAATGGATGGATTAACGCCGAGGTAATTTGTGGATGCAGAAAAGGCTTGACCCCTCAGTTTTCAAAATAGGTTGTGCACAAGCAGGGAAGAATAAATGGGTCGAGATGGGCAAAGAAATATCTAGAAAGGTAAGCAACTATGCTATTTTGTTGATGAATTTTCTGGTTTTGTAACTTCTGTTCAAAAGCTTTCTTCCTTTAGGTTAACTTATGGTGTGATACTTATGGAATTGATTAGATCCTCTAATCTATATTCCTCCAATTTGTAAGAGCGTAAATAATTCTTTCTTATTTAATCCTTTTTTCTTGAGTTTCGTGGAACACGTGAAGTATGCATCGGATTTTATAGATATTCGTTTTTGATCTATAAAATGTTCTGACTGCAGATATGTAGATGCAGATGTGCCGCATCATAGTTGTTTGGATGCTACTGAAACTTACTGACTGTAAAGTTGGAAGAATCGAACTAAACACTCTGCTAATTGCTGTAAAGGTTTATTGCAGAATGAAGAAGAAATTTATCTGGAGTATCCCGAAACGAAGAAGAAAGCACTAAAGAAAATATGTTGTTTTGTTTTTGCTGCTACTTACACATTACCTTTGGCATTGACTTTTACTGAAAGCATCTGAGATAAGAAAAAATTTCCCCCATTTTTGTGTCATTATGATTTCTCTGGACATTGCTCTGCCTTCCGTCCATGTTGGACTTTCAAGTAACTCAGTGTAGCCTTTCCCTGTTAACATTTTGGCTTTATCGTTAGCTGTTGCTTTTCTGTGTCCATAGTTTGACCTGGAGAATCTATGATGTACTACTCATCCTTTGCACATTTGTAATTCGCAACACAATTAATATATCATGGTACACTAGAAATATGGAGCGCTAAAATTTACATTGCCAAATTTTTAGTGTAGAAACACAGTAACACTTGTATTGAATCTTTAAATATCTTGCAACTTAGGGTATTCATTTTAGCATGATCTTTTCTACCAATTTAGCCTTTTGAGATGTGTGTTCTTCCAACAAATAATTCATTAGCATTTTGTTTTCGTTCGCCAATCAGCTGCCATCCTTGCTCTTGGCGATGTTGGTTTCTTTTTAATTTTTTTAAATGCATGGCCTATTTAATATTTATAGACTAAAATAATGTGTGAAGCATATGAACAAATTAAATGGGCTTGAGATTTACTTGAGAGCTATAAAGTATTTTCTTTTAGGTTCTAACATGGAATTTACTGTTTGAGCTGCACCCTGTTTCTTCAAGTTTAACCTTCTACTTTCCCAGATTGTAAATTTGTAAGCATTTGTTGGTGGGTTTTCAAGTCCTACGTGACTTTTCTTTTTTGGAGATGTATTATAAAGTGCTAAAGGAAGAATCAGTTTGTCTTGGATGTTATATGGTCTAACATTAGACAGTTCGGTGGCTTGCCTTATTTGGTTTGCCGCGTTGAATACTCTCATGACTTCTGCCATTACTATTAGCAGCAGTTGTCTTCATAAGTTTATGGTTGAAGTCGTATGTTTATTGAATTTTTGTTGGTAGATTAGTTTCCAATAAATTTATTATTGGTTGAATTTTTTTTAAGGGGACAAAAAAAAAACCTACTTGTTCTTGGCTCTAAGTTTTGAATGTACCCTATGGTATTCCTTGTTTCTTATTTCTAGCAAGTCAAATGGATAACTTTTATAGGTTCAACAAGTGAATGACACAGTCAAAGATATGCTTACACGGATAAAAGATGGGCAGGTGAGTGAACTGTTTGTAAATTCTTTCGTACCACTTTGTGTTTTCCCCTTTTCCTTTGTAATCTGTCATACATTATTATTATTTTTATCATTATAAGACTTACTTTCCATGTAATGAGTACCATATAGTATGTAATGAGAGATCTTTCTCTGATGTTTGAGCATATAATGGTAAGATCTTCAATGAAGTGGATTTCTTCAAGTGATGCATATGAATAATACCAGACGGTCAAGATAGTTATTGTTTAACAGTTCCATGTAATATATCGTATGGTATGAAATTATGAACCTCATTGAGCCATTTGTGGCAAATGGTCTGAGTTTTTTTGCTAGAGATACTGCTGAAATTCCTGTGGTTAGTAGACATGCGATTGTTTGAGTTGCAATGGGTGCTGTAGGTTATCGAGGTTCACAATGTGGGCCTATCCATCAGGAAGAAGTATTATATGTGCTGGTCACACAGCTGATCTGGTGTGATTGACCAATTGCATTGCTTGCTATGCATTTCATCCTATTTGGCGCTTACATTTTGAAATCACTCAATTTTAATTGGCCTATCACACCACGTGTTATTGGGAAGTGGTGCACTTCTCACAAGGAATACCTTCTCATCCACCAAAGTCAGGTTAAGTAATGCATAAAAGGGTATGGATATCTGGTAGGCTTTTGTGAGTATCTGGTGCTTGTGGATAAATGCGAGCTTAAGGATGTGTAGCATGAGGTTTACTACAATAAAATCAATACATCAGTACTTTAAGGACTCGTCCCCCTCTTGTTCTTCTCTGTTTGATCCAGATGTATCTTTGAGTAATTTATACAGACTATTTTGTCCTTTTTTTCCTTCCCACTCATGTAATATTTGAAAGGTCTCTTTACCTAATATCTCTTTTTTCTCAGGGTATTGATGCAGACAACATTAAAGCTCTCAAAGCAAGAAAGCTTATTACTCCACAGTAAATACTATCTCTTGAAATGTGGTTTACAAAATACTTGGTTGGTCCTGAAGTTGTAAACTTTCGCGGGATTTTTGTTCTTAATGTTCACGTCCATATAAAACCTGTTTTCTTTAAGGACATGGACGGGTTACTCAGTCAAGAGAGGTCCTAATTATGCCCCTAAAAGGAAGAAGGTTGCTACAGATTTGACTCGGGAAAATCTCCAGAGGTATTATTTTTACGTTTTAGTTAATTCATTGAGAAAGTTGTGCATTAATGTTGCTAAATTAATTGGCCTATGAGGATAATTGTTTGACATGTGAAAGTTTCTGTTTACCCAATGTCTCCTACCTTACTGCTACATATCCCTAAAGATGTGAAGTTCCATTTTTTCAGGAAAAGTATAGGGAGACTGCTGTTGTATGAAAACCTTCAGATTTATCATTAGAGAAAAAAAGGGAACATATATTTACCTTTTAAGTGGATTTCAAATGCTTCTCACTGTCCTTATTGACAGAGGAAAGGGAATTTGACCCTTAACGGCGATTCAGTTGAAGGCTGATTTTGGCCTTCCAGACATAACCATTAAGTTCTTGTGTTTAGTTTATGCGTTTTCTTTGGCTAATTTATTCACTTATTTGAATTTCTTGCTTTGGCCGCCAAGCAATTTTCACATTGTTAGAATCTATAAACGATATTGCCTAGTAACTTACGACTCTCCATTTCATGATAGTTGGATTATTTCTGCTATTATGGGGTTGTCTTTGGTTGTGTACATGTAACTTTGCTATTTTAAATTGAGGAAATCACACAAGGCTGATTGGTTGACGGAGGTCGGCCCTGAAAATTGGTACCTCATATTGTTTTAGATGAGATATGATGTGCTTGTGTCTGGTTCACTTTTATTAACTGATAAAGCATGCACTTTTATTGCAGGGGTGACTTGGGGGATTTAGAGTTCAAAGAGTATAACTTCAGCGCCAAGGGTCCACCTGTGGAAGGTGGCCATGTTCATCCACTTCTTAAGGCAAGGATTTTCTTCTTTAAATGTTTTTTATTGAGGTAATTAATATTGTGCTTAGCCAGTTCCAATCTGTTTGACCCAAGATAATTGGACGTACGGTCTAAGGAGAATATGAATTAATCATTTCCTTAGCTTTGACCTCTGCTGACGGGTCCCTTTCAGTGACAGAAGTAGGACCATGAGTGATCATGGCTACATTTAATCTCTAGACAGTTAATGTGCTTAGTGCCAAGGAATCTGTGTGTTCCCAGGGCGTGAACTGAGATTTTGATGTTACGTTCAACTCAACTGGTTGTTGGATGTATCATTTTACTAATCATGATATTGCTTCTAAGTTTCGAGCTTTGGAAGTATCTCCTTCACATGACATTGATGTGGGAAACCTTAATCAATCATAAGGATGAATTCTGTGTCAATAGCGTAAAGGAAATACAGAGCTGGGTACTCGATGTGTCCTGCACAAATCATAATGAGCATGTTTAGTTGGACTGTTTGTCACTTTCATAGGAATTGGCCGTCTGGGCCAAAAAATTGGCATCTTTGAAGAAAATTAAATGGATATGTTAGAGGAGATGAAATCCACATAAAAATCTATGATATGCTTTAACCTGAAAAATGAAACGGAAAGTCTATTCTGTCACATGCTGAGTGTTTCAGCTAGATCTTGAATATTTTTTACGTTGTGATACCATGAATATAGCTCAAGGGTTTGGGTCGCATGTTGACAACACTCCATAAGGTCCAAAAAATCTTAACTTTTAATTGAACACACTTAACAAACTGTGTATCCCATCAAAGAAGCGAGGACAGTATCTGGAGTCAAGTAACATGACTTGCAAACGATATTCTTGAACTTCTTTGATAACTCCTCAAAGTTTTCACATTGGCTGTCAGAAGTATTAATTGATTTTTGGAAGACAAAAAGCAAGTATAGCTGCCCAAAAACAAAGTCCATGTAATTTATGTTTCCAATCATCTTGCTTTTTCTGATTTTTATGGCAACTAAAAGCTGCTCCATTTGCAACGTTCATTTGAAGTCTTTCATAAGCATAGTGGAACTTCCATATGACAGTGAGCTCTTTTGCATTACCATCCTCAAGTTCATGCTGTTGCCACAGATATTTTCTCATATGTCCACCATTGAAAGTTTTTGCAAATTCAACGTATGCAATTTTAGCTTAATTTCTTAAATTTGAAACTTGGACTATTTATCGATCCTCATCAACTTCAAATAGTCTGACTTCCTCATCACTTTTCTTAACTTTGCTTCCAAATATTTCTTTTCCTTCATTTTCAGGTGAGGCAGCAGTTGAAGAATATTTTTCTTTATATGGGGTAAGACATGGCAATTTCTCGTGCTACTGAAAGTATGACAGTTTCTTTACCCCTTTGTTCCGTAGCTGCTTACGGTGGCTCTTTTAATGGTTGCAGTTTTGAGGAAATGCCCACAAACAACTTTGTGGAAAGCAGGTAATTTTGCAGTTACATGCATGCTTCATGTCGTAGTTGGTGCTCAGTGATATGTTAAGCACTGGTTACCATGATCACAAAACTTACACCAGTTGGTCTTAGGTATGATACATCAATATGAAGGTAATACTATATTTCCAGATATTTGGTAGAAAACGATTATCATGGTAAAATTAGCTGGTAATTTTATCTGCTGAATGACAACATGCTTCAATTCCCGATTTTTGCATGCTCTCCAGTCCCGGAGATTGAAAGGAGAATGAATATATTTATGCACACAGAACACAATTTTTCCCTGAATAAAAGTTCATCTCGATTGTCTGTGAGTTCTACCTGTTTGGGCTGAATATGGGGGTTCTTATGCCTGCATTCTTCAACTTTTTGTAACTGATGATGCATCTGATGTGTTGAGGGCTAAGCAGATGGAAGTGAGCGTAAGGCTAAGTTAATAAATATGAGTTTAGTTGTCTATTGTCTACTTCATGAAATAAGTAATGAGAATAATGAGATCTACCATGCATGAGGTGCTTTTGCCTTGTTATTTACTGTTGTCCAGCTTTATTGTAGATTACCAGTCTATGGGGTTTTTTACCTATTTCTGGTTAATGTGCAAGTTTCTGGAACTTTGATGCTCTGTTCTAGCCCCAGCAACACCCTGCTCGTGATTCACATGATACTTTCTTTCTGAAAGGTCTGTCCTATTCGATATCATAATAGGTAGTTCCACTTATGCGGCATTGTTCTCATAATTATTTGGCTTGTGACGCATATAGCTCCTTCCACCACGAGAGAACTTCCTGAAGATTATGTTGAACGCGTGAAGAGAGTTCACGAATCGGGCGGCTACCAGTCTCGAGGGTATCATGTTTATCTGTTTCATGTTATTATCAATTCATGTTCCTTGTTAACTCCATTCCCGTATTTGTCTCTCCAATTGGCGTGAGATTTGGCTCACATTGTTCTTCTGCTGATGATTTTTTTTCTTTTTTTGGGGTGAACAGATATGGATATGAGTGGCAAAGAGATGAAGCAAACAAGAACATTTTACGAACTCACACGACAGCAGTTTCCACACGGATGCTTTACTTGTTGGCACAGGTGTAGTTGTGCTTGATGTTTTCCTGTCAAAAGGCTTCCTCTGCAATTGTTTGGCCAATCCTAGACTATGCATTTCTTTCTGTTTATTGTCTCGTTAATGGATCACTTCATCTAGAATAACTGGTAACATTGCCAACAAGAACAAGAACAATTTATGAGCCTTTCATTTTTGCTCCATTGCTATACTACCTCATAGCCAACCATAGTTTTGCAGAACATGATAAATGTTGGTTTAGACACTTGGTAAATACCGTCAACATATTTTCTGCAGTTCTTCATGTTCCTATAGAACTGTTTCATACCCACTTGTCTCAGCTTTCTCTTTCTCTCCAAAACCAAAAAAAAAAAAAACAGATTATGAAAATAATTACATGATTGCAATTTTGCAAATGAATTCAACGGTCCATAGTTTTTAAGAATCAGGGTGTTCAACATTAGATAAAAGTACAAGATATGACGTTTTGATGTCATCGTGGAATTTGTCCTAGTGTGTTCTGCTTTCAACTAGAAGCATTATTGGGGCCTCTTTGGAAGCAAAAAACAAATTATTATTTCTATGCTTGATTCAGCCTCGAAAGATTTGAAATGAAAGAAATTAATCGTTTGTAATTATGACAAACTACTACATGTCAATGTTTAGATATTTTGAAAGGTTTTGGGGAGTTCCGAATCAGATAAAGCTAAAATGTTGGGTCGCAAATAAAAGTGGAAGTCAATCCAAATGGACCATTTATTGTTTAATTTCTCAAAATTACTTGCAGGAGAAAGCCTTTGAACCGAAGAAGTACTTCTCCATTGACCGTGTTTTCAGAAATGAAGCGGTAGATCGGACCCATCTCGCGGAGTTCCACCAGATCGAAGGTAATCATCTGATTATCCTAGCATATCGAGAATTATCAGAATATTTCCGGATTTTGCGGGATGTATCAATCACCTTTCTGAATCTTGACTCTGGTTTCAGGTCTCGTGTGTGATCGAGGGCTTACTCTTGGAGATCTGATTGGAGCCCTGCATGATTTTTTCTCTCGTATAGGTAAAAAGAGTGTTTCTACAATACCAGCAGCCAACAAAAAGACCTTGGGGAGCCCTCAGACTATGATGTGCATGTTTAAGGCAGTCATGGTAAATATGTTATATATGACGTACCTCAATTCTTTATCCAGGCATGTTGAAGCTCCGTTTCAAGCCTGCTTACAATCCGTACACCGAACCTAGCATGGAGGTTTACAGGTAAAGTAAGTAGTTTATGTAGCTTGTTTTAGTGCGAAATAGGGATCGATCTAGTAGCGGCGGTCCTCCATTAGCAAGACCCGAAAGGTATTCCGTTCAATTTTTTACGTTTTTCTCCCTATTGCTTTACCTTCCCACCATCCCTACACGGCTAAGTAGAATGTTTTGCATTCTGGCCAGTTACCATGAGGGCCTTGGGAAATGGGTGGAGGTAGGGAACTCTGGCATTTTCAGGCCCGAAATGCTGCTTCCAATGGGGCTCCCCGAGGACGTTCGCATTATTGCCTGGGGGCTCTCCCTTGAGAGGTAGAGAGCGTCTCTTGATCTTCTTGCTCGTGGCTCAATTGGATGTTGAAGTTGCAGGAATATATCATCGCATTGAGCATGTTTTCTGCAGTTGCTGCAATTTTTTTCGACTTTCAGTTGTTACTGATGGTTGAGGCCGCTTGTGCATATTCGTCGCCTGACTCCTTTCATGTTTTGTGGTTTTCGAACCAGACCCACGATGATACTTTATGGGATCGATAACATCCGGGATCTGTTTGGACACAAGGTACGATCACTCCATGTTCTTCTTCCCTTTCTCGAGATCTACCTAGTGAACTGTCCACCCTACCATAATCCATGTACGTTTGTGTCTCGCAGGTTGATCTCGGTCTTATTAAGAAGAACCCGATATGTCGCCTGGGAATTAGCTAAAATACGGGGAACTTCGGCACCTGTTTTTACCCTTTTGAACAACGATTAAGCATAAATTCTGACACAGTTCAGAAAAGACCATATGTTTTGGGAAACTGAATTTGCTGCAGAAGCACCATGCTTCAATTTCAGTGGTTGCTGATAAAACTGTGTTTCAAATCCTTTGCGGTTTTGCTTGCATCTTTATAGAATTCATGTGAAGCTGCTGGCCACTCGGGTAAGTGCAAAGATTTTGTGCGTTTTTGTTTGCCACATTTTCATTGACAGGAGCACTCTGAAGAGTGTCCCCTTTTTTTTATGCTTTGTGAGCTTGTTGTTACGATCTCACTTATCTGGTAATTGTGTATGGTGATCGACTTTCGCGGGGTTCGCCGGTCGCCTGCGAGATTCGTAATTTCAAAGCTGATTTTGCTTATAGAAATGATCGATCTAATTGGAAAATGTATTAAAATCGACCCTTTTATGGATAGCAAGGGTGATGTAAGTTAAAAGGGCAAAAGGACACCTGTTTGGAGTACAAAAGTCGTATTAGGAAATTGGTTTTACAATGAATCTTGCAGCCTTATATGGGCAATTTTCTCGAGAAAAAAGTGTGCATATAATGATCCCTTAAAAATTTTATTGTTTTTGGAATAATTGTGGAATCAGCCCTAAACCTATTGTATCAAAATATATCGAGTCTTAAATCGTTTAATAGAATTGATATAGTCATAAACCTTTTAGTGGAACCAATATAATCCTAAATCTTTGAGACAATATAAACCTTTCCGATATGGTAGTCCAGTCATCGCTGACTGTCTTGCATATCATGGCGGTGGCGTAATGTGATTTTCAATGAGACAATGCCATTGTTGCTTAGATAAATGGCGTCGTCTCTTCGTCTGAAATGATACATACAACTCAGCCAAAATCTCCAAAACCCCAAATCAAGATCGAATCCTAATTTTACTTGAGAAACCCCAATTTCCACAGTCTTAAGGACTGCAAAATTCATGAAGAGATCAGCAAACCCCCAACGCACCGCATCCGAAGAAACTAACATTAGCAACACAAATTGATAATAAAAAGACAACACACTCTTGGACAGATCGCAATCAAAGTTATACCTTGACTGACCGATTCTCTGACTCTTTTCTTCTGTTTTGTAAAAAATTGAAGACGTTGGACTTTAATGTAAACCCAACACGGCCACTCTTTGTCGTTTCTGCTGCAGAATCTCGAGGTCATGTTCATCTTCCCCGAGTTTGATCGATGCATCATGCCTATAGTTGGTTAGCTCAACTTTTGATGCGCTTGCGGGTGCAGGTGATTGATGTTTGAGTGATTTTAAAAGAAGTACGGATAGACCAGAGTGTATGAAATGGATGTCGATGGGTAAATGTAAATGTATGATAGATTACAATCACCACCAAGACCTAAAAGATGCACCACCGGTCAAGGATAAAGATTGAGATTGACGAACTTCACCACCAAGGCTTAAAGGACGAGTCACAGGCCAAGGATAAAGGATTTTGGAATAGGAGAAGCTCACCACTAAGGTCTAAAGGACGAATCTCACCACTAAAGAATAATGCACTTTCTAAGGATAAAAAACTGAGATAGGAAGCTCATCACCAAAACCTAAGGTGAAATCCACCCATTAAGGATAAAGGACTTCTTGGCTCACCACCAAGGAAGAATCCACCTTACATGGATAAAGAACCATGAAAGATAGTCACTCACATAAAGGAAAATCTCATATATTATCAACATTCAAATCTTTTCTTTTTACAATGAAATTACACCTCAATTTATAGATACATTAGTAAACAAAAGAGAATACTCTTCGAATTCCCAATAAAGGAACAAACTCTTGGGGAATTCACCTAATAATAACTCTTAAAAGCAGCACCACGACAAAGACTCATAAAAGCTATGAATTAAGAGACTCAATAACTATGGCTGAATGCATTTAATTAATCATTTGATGCATCGAAACTTGATAAGACTCTCTAAATTCGTATCCCAATCTTGGAAGTCAAACAGACACCTAGAAGTTGAACAAACAGCTATGAAAGTTGATCAGAACGGCCTTTGGATGTGAGGTGGTCAATTGGTTGTTTCAGACAACAAACTTGTAAATCGGCAACGAGGTAATTGATTTACGCTCGCGAAATTGATAACTTATCTATTGAATTAATAACTTCTCTACATAATTGGCAACTTCAACCTCAAACCCAACTTATTAAGTGTAGCCGAAATTGGTCTTTGCCTGCATAAATAACAAATGGGTTAGGTCGATCAACAAGACAAAAGTGGAGCTCGAGGGTTGATGATAGAGCCCGATACTCCCACATTAAACTTCCCAGGTTATTGGAGATTTCCTCCGCCACATGCTTCTGGAATTAACAGCTAATCAATGTTTCTTATAGAGAGATCCATCTTAGATCGTACAAGTGCTTTTGAACTCCATGTTTACAATTGTCGATGATAGGTGAGAAATCGGGATCATCGACATAGAGTTCTTTCATCGATTGAAAGTCACGTCAATATTTTCCGTGAGCCAAGTTGGACGGAGTTAACGGAAAGACGTAATTAAACCAATTTGACAAATTTAAGGGTATAATTACACTTTTTTTACGAGTTTTGCGACTTAATTGCACTTTCGTGATAAATTTCATGATTTATAGCGGTGCACATATCCCAATTACTAACTAGAAAATTCGGTCCAAAAAAAAAAGAAAACAATAAATGCTTGAAAGCAAAAGTCGATAAAAGGAGCTGTAGCTACGAAAGATTTATCTTAAATAAGATTACCAACCAAGAATCGAAAATGGGTGACCTAGAGAAACTCATAATCAGATATAAAAGTAGCGGGATTTCACTCAAAAATGGTCCCATGGTCTAGTGGTCAGGACATTGGACTCTGAATCCAGTAACCCGAGTTCAAATCTCGGTGGGACCTTTTTCCCTTTTTTTATTTCCATTTACATTTCAGTTTAGTCTTCTCCGAGATTCCAATCTTCAGCCCCTCAACCCCAAATGCAGACCGGCTGCCACCGTCCTCCGCTTCCGTCGTCGCCGGCGAACCGCCATCCCTGTTCTGGACCGTGGCTCTGTTGTCCGTTTTCTTCTCTCTCTACTACCCTCGTCTCCAGCAACACGGCTCATAATGAAGGGAGAGCTCGTGTTCGGTCTTCTCTGCCCGACTCATCGATCGACGAGCTCCACCGGAACCGAGCTCGCCGGATTGCCAGGGAGCTCCACATGCGCGCGCTTCAAGGCTCGGGGGCTCGTCGCCATAGACGAGCAGCTCTTCGATGGCGACGAGGGGGAGCCCTCCATGCCAGGGCGAGCTCCACTATAGAGCGAGACAAGCTCGGCGCAAACGCGGGGTCGGTGACGGCGACAGCCGCCGTCGCCGAGGTAGTTGTTCGCCAAGATATAAAGTTAACGACTAATCTGAGCATCAACCATTTGCATCTGATACAAGATGAATGCGCAACATAACATCTTAGCATTCATAAATCATTCTAGCGCGCGTATGATAACCAGTCCCTTATTTGGCAAAAGACCATGGAGAGAGAGAAAGCTCTAGGTTTTCTTTTGTTGAACCCACAAGCATGCAGCTCGCTTATGTCTCTCTCAACCCAATTTACACAAGAAAAATCAGAGAAAAGAAACGTAGAGAAAAGAGGGATACTACTACATATATCGGAGATCAATCGAAAAATTCCCACGGGTTCGTGGCAGCAGCCGTTGCCGCCGGCGCCGGCGCCGTTGTCGGGGGATGATCGAATGTCTCCCACTTTGTCGTGACGATCACGGGCTTTATTCTGGCGTTCGATACTTTCAGCACGTCGAGAGTCTCGACGCACTTCTGCACTCTCTTTCCCTGTAGAAACAACCATGGAGCATCATGTCCCTCTTCAATCCAATTCTAGTACTAGTACGTAAGGCATGCAATTCAGAAAATGGACATCGACGTTCATCGAAAGAGACGCGAGCAGACGAAACTGTCCGTTGCTTCTAAAGCATCGATCGAAACGGGGGGACGCGGAGAAAGTGCGGAGATTTAAATGGGTCGCCACGGCGCGTACCTGCAAGTTCTTGAGAGGAGCGGCGTCGCCCTCGGCGGAGATGCCATCGAGCTTGATGGCTTGCCTCATTAGCATCTCTATCAGCGTCGTGATCTGAACTTCGGGGACCTTATTTCCCTTGGCGATCGATTTGTCGATGGCAGAGACCTAGTCACATTGCGGACAGTTCGCATCAATTCTCTTCATATTACACAGCGGAAACCATTTGAAATATAGCAGGAATCATATAGAACCCTATGGTCCACATTTTATACTCGATTAGAGAGAGAGAGAGAGAGGAGGAAAAGGACCGAACAGGTCGCCCCACGTCTAAAATCCATAACCGGATCGGACGGGTCGGGACGACAAGATAATAATAATCCTCGGAGGGAGTCGTCGCTTTCTTAAGCGCCGCCCGCCACGTTAAAGAAAGACACCCAAAACGGACCGTCCCGACCCACCCGATGGACCCAGAGACATATCGTTCTATGATCAGGCATACATCATGCACCACCTCGTTTCCCTTTTAGTCAAGGGCCGAGGGGGTTCGTAAGCAACGTTCCGACGAAGCAACTAGACACCATTTCGGAGATTGCAATCCTCGTCACGTAACTCCACTTTTAAACAAAAACTCAACTTTACAACCCTAATTAAGTACGGCATGTGTCCGGTACATATGAACTCACTTCATTTGAATTATCAAATCATTATGAATCTCATACGGAGCCCGCGATATCGAACGACCGACATGGAGTGGTCTCACGTGCTTTCGATGGCATACAAAAAATTGTTTCCCAATTGATGTTGGTGGAGCAGAAAAGCCACCAATGTGGTTGCTTCCATTGTCATTGCCACATTGACCCCCTACAACAAAACAACGTTGCCAGCTATGCGTGATCATGACAATGCAACTGTTTTCCACCCACTCTTGTCCCTCTCCCTCATCTCCCAATCTTAGAGACCCTTGATAGATTAAACCCAAACACGAATAAATAAGTTTAAAAAAGGGAAGATGAGCAACTTGCACCGGAACTCCGAGCTATCGATATAGGATCCCCGCGGGCGCTGCGGTATATTTATATTAAATTAAACTGCTCAAATTATTGGTAAGCACGTCCCTTTTATTTCAATGTGGTATCAGAGCAGGTAAAATACATAGCGTGTTATAAATTTCGAACACTGAAGGTTTTATGACTCCAGCCCCCACCCGAGTAAGACTGGCTGAGCCGTCGGTGAGTCCGGCCCTTCCTCTAGTGAAGGTTTTCGGTTCGTCCCTCGAGCTCTCCCGTAGCGGCGCCGGGCTCCCAGTATGACCCGGGGTGGTTTCATTTTTACCTTATTTGCCAACCCTAGAACCACTTGGGTTGATGGATTTTGCCAAATTTGAAAGGCCAAACATGGGAAGGTAGATGTCCCTTCAGCTCCAATATCAAGTCAAAGTCTCCATTTGACTCACTTTTTTATATTCTTCCAATATTACCCCCGAAACCCACTAATTTGTTCCTTTGTGGTAGAGGAAAGGTAAAGTAGCTTTGTTTGACAGCAAAATAGTAAAATTTGTTCCTCACGAAAGTTCACACTGAGATATCCACGTTTTTGCCCTCACGTCTCACTTTCACTTTTTCAATTTTACCCAAAATTTTTTAAGGGAAAGATCTCTTGAAAATTACACTCCCGCTCAAGCTGAACTTGCACCTCTCACTGTCATTTCCAAATCAATCGATCGCTTGAGAGCCATTAGGAAGATGCTATAAAGTGCAAGATACCCTTTAAAGCAAAGGATTAAAACCGGCGTCTACCCATGAAAAGACC
Organism: Syzygium syzygioides; assembly: GCA_031216285.1. NCBI lineage: Eukaryota > Viridiplantae > Streptophyta > Magnoliopsida > Myrtales > Myrtaceae > Syzygium > Syzygium syzygioides. The sequence goes on along the minus strand of CM062245.1, from coordinate 14,027,391 downwards.
GAAATACCCATGAAACCTATTATTCTAATGCACGACCGAAAAACACAATAGTGTAGTTTCGTGCCGAAGAGGGAGCAGGACGTTTGGGTTCCGTTTATTTCACGAAAAATAAAAAATTTTAAAAGTATTTTCATAAAAATAGCCGTTTTTACCGATTACCAGAAAGAATGAAAAAATATTTTAATCATCCATGAAAATGTTTAGGCATAAATTTTTGTCGATAACATAATATTTTTTATTAACTAATTATTTCAAGCGATACGAAAATTATTTTTAATGAAAATATTTTCTAACTCGTGTATTTTTCGCGAAATAAATGCATCCTTGCAGCACAATCTCATCCTTGCAGCACAATCTCTCGGCCATGGAAGCGAACAGTGGCACAACCGTAAAACCAGTTACAAGATTTAAATGCGTGATTATTCGATGGCCTAGCTGCTTTAGTAATTAGTATCGCGTTATGATCAACACAAAAAGGCAAGTATCTTGTTTTTCCAAAATATATTCACTAAACGTCAGAATCACCGGTGGTGGAGAACGATGACATCGAATTGAAGAAGGAATTACCTGGTCGGCGAGCTTGTCGACCTCGGCGGCGACGCCGGAGACGGCGCGGTGGACGGTCTGGATCTTGGCGTTGCGGCGCATCTCGACGAGCCGGCGCTCGATGCTGATGGGGTCCTGGACGAGGCTGACCTTGGACCGGTCCTTGACGCCGCAGGTGTCCAGGTACTCGCCGTCGTCCCGCTCCTTGCCGCGGAACACCAGCCGCTGCTCCGCCGGCTGCAGCCCCGTCTCCGCCGCCAGCAGCTTCTTCAGCTCACCTGTCCCCCAAGAGCCAGCGTCACGGACACAGTAAACTGAAGAACGGGGGGGCGATAAAAAGAAAAACGTCATCTCCTTCGGGACCGGTGTCGCCGGATCAATGCACGTACCGAACGTGGCCTGGGGATTCACGGCGATCTCGTGCCGGATCGCGCCGTGGGCGACCCGGACCCGGACGTTCGGGGCGGCGAGATCCGGGTTCCCGGCCCGCTTCTGCACCAGCATGCCTCCCGGCCGCATCTCCCACTCGACCTCCTCGTCTCTGCTCGCGGCGCTCGAGGAGGAGGACGAGGACGACGACGACGTGACCGGCGCCGACGCCACCGCGGAGCTCTCGCTCACCCTTCCGTGCACGATAGACCTCCTCTTCATCATCTCTTCCCGAAAAGAAAACGCACCGAAGCCCGACGTCTTCTCGGTGCTTTCCCGATTGGGCCGTGGCAGGCTTTCTCGGGAAAAACGAGAGGAAATGCTGGTGACGTCCTGGACACACACACTCTCTCTCTCTCTCTCTATCTCTCTCTAGGAGATGGAATGACCGAGGCTGCTCTGCCGACACAAGCGGCTGCGTGGTGGTGGTTCTTTTGTGTTTTCGTGGGGCGCGTCCTGTCGAAGCACGGACATGTGACGATGTGTCGGGGAGAGAGAGAGAGAGAGAGAGTGACGATATATGTATATCTGGACAAACCAAAACCATGGAAGTGAAGTGTGCCCTTTCTTTCTTTCTGCTCGTCGGTGCACCAATGGGAGGGGTGCCACGTGTGTTGACTTGTCTGCTGAGCTTTGTGCTGACAGCTAAGCACAGGGAGGGAGGGAGAGAGATTGCCGACGGTACAAGGAAGGAAGCATCTAGGGCGAAGCGAACACGCATCCGGCCCACACCCGGGGCCGGTGCTCGGCCGTGTCCGGCGTGCACGGGGGTCTCGTCGGTGTAGTTCCGACCCCCTTTGTTTCGAAATTTTATCCGCTCATATCGAACTGGTTTGTGGGCTCGAATCCTGTTCCCTAGAGATCCTATATTGAGTATACATTCGCCTTGCGTTTTATGTCGGAGGCCACCTTGTCTTCTTTATCCCGAGCATACTACTTAGCAAAGCGAACAGTGGGTGGGTCATGGCCCTGGGCAGACCGACCCTGCTACGTCGCGATCGAGAGAACTCTCCCTGAGCGGATCGGCAAGGGCGAGATCGGCTTGCTTGCCCATCAATTCAATCGATAAAATGTATATGTACGCGATAAAGACAGGGCGAGAGCCGTACTTTTCATTCATTAATGAAAAGATAAAAGATGAAAGAGAAAGATCGATACCAAGATAAGTGTTCCCAAAAAATGGGAGATATGTAGCTGTAATGATTATAGCCCTTCCTTCTGAACCTAGAAAACTTATGTTTGATCCATATATTCGAGATTGGAAAAGATTTCTCTTTAGCTCAATTTGACATATTAAGTACGAATTGAGTGCTACTGGAAGAAGGCGTCGAACTCTCGTACATATGTTTGTGGAACCGACCGGTCCTTGCTTCACCATTTTTCAACCGATGCTTTTATCCTAACAATGAAATTTCACGGATCTATGATTACCCCATCAATTTCAAGTATGATAATATGCACATCACATGCTCGAGGTAATTGTCGGTACATATATGTTTGAGTTTTTGGAGTAGACAGAAAGAGTGCGCAATCTAATGATATTGAAATATTAATCGATATACTAAGTGATGTCGCATAGCTTTATTAAGTGTTGGATATGGCTCTCTTCTTCAGAGTGAATTTACGGTCTAAAACACCGCTACAATATTAGTGCCAATTCAGTATGTCGGTTTTGGAGAACTTAGCAATACTTATAATGCAAACCCAAATCTTTATAAGAGGAATATGCATTTACATTTGCTAGTAATGTACAGGTATAGTATTTTGTAGTACGGGATACCTTCGCACCATGAGTTTAAGTCAATTGTATCATATTTTAGCAAAAAAAAAAAGTCAAGTGTATCATAAATAAAAAAATGTTTGTTATGTTACGAGGGAACATCTAAATCAATGGATGGTATAAAGATATTGTATGAATTTCGGTCACCACCCTATTTCTATCTGATAGGAAATCAGAACAATCTTGTATTTATTGATGACATTATAAAATTATTTTAAACGTAAAAGAAAATTAACAAGTTAAATCATTAATTGGTGATAAAAAATGAGATAAGTCCAAAACTAAGGTATTTTTATCCAAGCATGTACACCTTGTAGTTTACATGTGTATAGCTCATTTTAATTATACAGAATAATTACTTCTCCAGAAATTCAGCAAATGCTTTGGAATTTTTTTTAAAATTAAAATTATAAACATACGTAGAAGTACGAGTATTCTAGTCACAAAAATGCTTGTGTCACAGATCGGCAGTTTCTTGATCGTGAAATAACTTGTGCGGCACCTAACGAGTCATTCACACTAGGCCAGCCCTCGCTATGCAGTCAATACGATCAATAGATTTTTCGTATCGGATCATACTACGCTCAGCTAAGCTTGGGCATCTAATTCATTCAGCAATACACACATAATATTTTAGGTACCACAACTAGTTTTGGTCTGCCATAGCTTCATCAAGAGAGTGACATCAGCTCTCGATCGGTTTGTGCACGGGAGGCCAATCCCGCCTTCAAAGCTCTTAAGAGTATATTCGTTCCATGCTAAAACTCCTAGCACCAACCGTCTTGACACTACTCTCACGACCTAGTTGTATGCATCCCATTTGCACACTCACTCTTCACTCGATAACCCCAATCTCCACTCACAAGGGTACAGAGTTACAAGAGAATCACAGTATGTGACATTCTCCTCCACTCAATTCCATAATGCCTTCATTAAGAATTGCTTTGTCGCTTCCCTGCATCACTTCTTGATTGTCAAAGCCGCTTTTTCGGGACTTACTTGAGTGGTAGATGCTTGCCCGACAAAACAACTACTCTCCACCGGTGGTTTTCTTGATCAGAGCCGTTTAGCATCTTCAGTCACTTGTGCTATCCCTAACAAGTGTGACATTCCCAACTACACCTTTTTGGCAGCACCATTCTTTGCCTACTTCTGGATTCTCATAATCTTAGCAGATCAATGAACGTTTTTCTCCTTGTTTATAACGTGGTAGCAGATCCATATTTATATTACTAAAATTGATCAAAGAATGTTTTCCCTATTCAATGAGGAATCGGTTCTTTGCTGTGCCCCTATTGTCATCCTAAAGCTAGTTAAGAGCCGCATTTTGTCCGAGCAATTTTTGGCCCTGGCGATTCACTCTCCACCATCATAGGACTGGGTACATCACAGGTTTTATTCGGCTCAACTCACTTATTGGAGGGATTCTGCTTTAATACCATTTGCCACAGGCCAACAGTTCATTGACCGCAGGATAGTCTGTGTGGTGCCTAATGGATCATTCACGCCAGACTAGCTCTCGTTCTGTAGTCGTTCCAAAGAACAATACAATTAATAGCTTTCTCGTATCAGATTATACCACATCCAGCTAAGTTCGGGCGTCTACTCCATTAAACGATACACCCGTAATATATTAAGTAACACAACTGGTTTCGATTTGCCATGATCTCATCAAGAGAGCGACATCAGTTTCTGACCAGTTTATGCATGGGAGGTCAATCCCGCCTTCGGAGTTTCTAAGAGTATATTCGTTCTATCCTAAAACTCTTAGCACCAACTATCCTCACGCCACTCCCACGATCTAGTTGTATTCGTTTCTTTTGCAACACTCATTCTTCATTCGATAACCTTTAAGCTCCACTCACAAGAATACAGAAATACGAGAAAATCACATTCCGCGACACTTGCACAACATAAGAAGCAATGCCATAATGCTTATTCTTCTATTCCATGTTGCATCTTACACATGGAAGAATCTGATTGGTTGGATGCGCTGAAGGGGTGCATCGATTAGATGTGCGTATTGGCCTGTTGGGTTTCTTGTGTACGGGGCCCATCACTAATTGCCCTGATTGGTTTAGATAGAAATATCATAATCTTAGCAATTTTTATTTTTTTTTCTTTTTGTTGCCTTTACTTTTATTTATTTATTATGTTAATACCATAAAAAATCTCCCAAACTGATATATCTATGATAAATTTATCCCAAATTAATTTTTTGACCACCTCAAATTTCAAATTAGTACATCTATGATAATTTTACCCTATGTTAATTTCTGTTAAATATTACCGTCAAATTACTGAGTTGGACAATATGTTGTAGTTGACGAATGTACCAATTTAGGGTTTCACCCTTTAATTGTTACAAATTTATTAGTTTGTGATTTTTCGTGGTATTAATTTAATTTAACGAAAACTAATGTAGGATAAATTTGTCACAAATATACCAGTTTATGATTTTTGGTGATCAAAAATTAATTTGGGGTAAATTTATCACATGTGTAACGATTTAGGGTTTTTGGCAGTCAAAAAATTAGCTGAGAGTAAATTTATTACAGGTGTACTGATTTGGAGTTTTTCGTGATATTAACCCTTATTTATTTGTTTTGCCAAAAGCCTCTACTTTGATGAGATTGGACTTTGAAATATTTCTTAATGTTTTTTTTTGGATGGGTGGCTTTTAAGTATTTCGATTTCAATGGAGAAGGGGGTAAATCAAGAAAGTTCATACGCAAGGTCATGTTGTTGGGACCCAAGAATTTGATGTAAGTTTAGGTGAGTATTGGAAGGGTGTTACTTTCCATGTACATTACCATTTCATCTACCAGTTTTCCGACCATATTCAATCACAGAAGGACTTTATTATTGCCTAATTGAAAATTTTATTGTTCTACATTTTGAGAATTGTGCTTGATTGGACTATGAGTCTCGTATGAAATCCTTCTGGTTTTTCTCTTGAGGTTTTTGGAAATCATAGAAAATATGCAGATAATTTTATATCTAAATGTCGAGATTTGAATGGTTTGGTATTAATAAACTCGAATCTTAAGTGCTAAAATAAAAGGAGTAATTGGCAATAGGAAAAAAAATAAAAGCCACGGCACACCAATTGAGTTAAGATGGACTACTTTTAACCAGAACGATTATCCTACCTGTCAGGTCTAAAGCAACCGACCGAACCATCCATACAAATAGTTCGTTCCATGGAGACCGACCAAAAAGATTGAGGTGGATTGGGTTTGAGAATTATGGAAGGCATGGGGCTGCCAAGAGATATAATCGAGGGTAGGTTTTCTAGTACGTTGGTGTTCGATGAAATAAGTTGAAACCCGCCATTTTTCGGATTACAACAATGCCGTGTCCATTTTATTTTTCAATTTATTTGTTTATGATGTGAATTTTCATGTGGTCTAAATACTATAAATATTTTTATCTCAACATTATGTGGTTCGAACATCAAAGTTTTCACAATGATGTAACTTAGGCAGGCGTTTATATACTTTGAGGGAGTAAAATAATGGAAGGGGTTGTTTCGGCCATAAGTGGCTGGTGGTGGGTATCAAATCCATTGCTTAGGTCCATCGCCTTATCACAGTAAAATTAGTAAAATTCAAGCATTTAGAAACTTCTATAGCCAACTTAAACGTGCCAACAAACATAAGAGTTGGTGGTGATGTGGAAATTGAATGCACAGTCAAATTTGAAAAATTTGAACCCTCCACTATGTCCACATTTCTCCGAACCTTTAAAGTTGTATTGGGTTGTCTAGATTTTTTTGACAGATAGAATAAAATTAGATAGAATCTAAACTAATTATAAAATTTATAATATTTTATACGATGTTTGGTTAATAGTCAACGATAACACGAATATAACACAACATTGTTTGCTCTCCTGCTCCACCTTTATGCGGTTGTCATCAAACCAACGTTGGTTGCCGCCGTGCCTGCCAAGCCGCCGTTGATATCACTTCAACTTGCCGTGCCATTGTCTCACGAACGCGTCATGCTTCTATAAATGAATCGAAGCAAGAGATGGAATGCGTCGCTCAATTTCTTCATTTTCCATGATGACAACACGTGATTGGATGAGAGATTGCAGAAAAGGCAGAAACTTTTCATCGTAGGCGAAGTTGCACATGTATCTGAGAGGACATGCAAGTTTTGAATGAAAATGGTCGATGAATGAAAGCTCCATCATCAAACTAGATTTGGGCAAAGGTAAAGGTGGAGATGTCGATCGGGAATCTTCGATGGGAACACGATCGGTTGGTCAGTGGTGGTTAGAGGCAACAACAACTGCTCATGGAAAAAGGCGACGGGACATGACTGTTGAAATGGTGGTTATTGCTCATTGGCCCACGTTAGACATGGCCATGGGCCGATTTCGGCCCGAAACTGGCTCGGGTCAAACCCAAGACTAGCCCGTTGACCGGGCCCGTGGTTTGGAATTGGAATCGGCCCGTGGCCTACAAGCTTGGTTCCGGTTCCAACAATTTTGGAACCGGCCTTGAACCGCCGGTTCTGGGCTTGGTTAAAAAAAATGTACATTTTGATTACATTTCATATTAAATAATTTATTATTTCATAATTTGATAATTTATTATTTTTTTATTTCATAATTTATTTTTTTAATTTTTAATGGCCGATTCCGAATCGGGCCAGAACCGGAACCGGAACTGTCAAGGGCGGTTCTGGTTCCGGTTCATACATGGCCACCAACTGGAACCGCCGATTCCAAACTGTGGCCATGTCTAGCCCACATGTACCATAAACATAAGAAATTCGGGAATATTAGCAAAAAATTTTTAAACCTATTGTATTTGTGCCAATTCGATCATAAACCTTTAAACAATTTGTCAATTGAGTCTTTTCGGCTAATTTTGGCCGGAAATCATTGACGTGAATACTGAGTATCTTATATGGCATATGCAATGCTATTATAGACAATCTTTGCAATTTTTTAAAAAATTGAATTTTTTATTATTGTTTCCTTTTTTCTCTACCATTTTGGTCAGCAAGGGTTGTGGCCCTTGCCCAGGCCCTAGCTGGTACGGCTGCGAAGGCCCTTGCCCACGCTTGCAGCCAATGAGACTGTGATGGCCCTAGGCGAGGCCTTCGCGGATGGCGAGGGCCCTCGCTCGCTGACCACAATGGAAAGAAAATGAAAAGAAAAAACAAAAAGAAAAAAATTCAGAAAAATAGAAAAATTAAAAAAATTTACAAATATTGTCCACGTCAACATTAGTTATACCATATAGGACGACCGACGTCTACGTCAGCGATTTTTGGACAAAATTGGCCAAACTAACTCACTTGGCAAATTGTCATAAGGTTTTAGCACTAAATTGGCCAATTTTCTTTTTTATCCTGTGACCACATATGATTAAATTCCCAACTTTTATCCTATGCACCAAATGTAGACTTGATGTTTGACCGTGTTCCAACTTAATATAAAATTATCAAGTTAGGATCATGAAGGTGGTGAGGTATTCAATTACCGAGGTGTACACCAAATACAAAAAAAACTGTACCTACCATAAAACCCCAAACCAATCTCTTTCCCTTATCTCCTCTTTCGTAACCGGTGTCAACACCGCCGCCGCACCCACCATTGTTGTCCACATCATCGCTGCAGTCGTGGTCATTGCTTCCCTATTACCTGTTACACTACCATCATGGCCACAAATCCTCCACCTTCTTCTTCTTCTTCTCCACGGCCTCGACTCCTCAGTCTATATGTAGACCTGAGGTTGAAGGTGGCAGTCGACCTCATACAAACTTCTTCTCTTCTTGATCTAGAGAGGCGACGGCACTTGAAGGGTTTAGAAAATCCATGACAACTGGGATATCATATGTACCAATCGCCATTCTGCTGGGCATGAAGAGATCTACATAGAGTGGAAGAAGAAGAAGAGAGGAAGGAAAGAACACGGTTTCCAGCTTTGGGGTTCATGTGCATAATTGTCACCTAAACATTTTAAGACAAAAATATTTTCTCTTCATTCATTTTTCTAGATAATATAAGCGATTAATTTTAAAAAAAATATTTTCTAAATTAATCATCTTTAGTAAAAACAAACAAAACATTAATCTCGTTACCTAATTCCTAGCGGACCCTGTGCATTCCATTATTTAATTGTACGGAAGGACTTGTACTACTCGACTTGCGGAGTACGGAATTTGCTTATCAAATTTTGTTGCTTTTCCCGATTTCTTCTCCTAGAAATTGATGACTTTTATTTTTCAAAGACATGAAGTATTTTTTGTCTTCTTCTTCTTCTTCTTTTTGTGTGTATAATATTGCTCGTATTTTAATTTTGCCCAATGTGGAATATTGCATAGGAGCTTTCTCGTTCAATTAAGCACTCAAACTTTCAAAAAGTAGACAATGTGTTCCCCATGCCACAAAATTTGGTGATATCGATTGACATGGATATCGGTGCTCGTTAGGTTATTAGTCACAACACGTGTCGACATCTCTCTCTTGGGATGAAATCTCAAATTAAAAGTTACGACTTAAATTTAAACTGTCACGACATTTTATTGGAGGTTGCTTGACCTTGAACGGGAGGCTCGACCTTGAAACCAAAATTGAAAGAACGTCGAACAAATAGTTAGGTTTACTCACTCAAGAAATAACTCATGTTAAATCGAGATGTTCATGCATTTCAATTGATTTCGACATGGGATTAGGGTTTCATTTTGGATGGCTTCATCTCCTTGATAAGTCACGTTAGATGACATTAAATTAATACCAATTTGGATTTTTTCGTCAAGAAATGGCCAACATCTTAAATTAATATATAAATATTTTAGCAAAATGAATCGGGTTGAGTCGGGTATAAATCCACTAAATTCATATTGCATGAAAATGAATCAATTTGGACTGAATCATTTTCTACCCGACCCAAACACAACCCGCCCACTGTTGGACAGGTCTACCGTCGGTAAACCCTAGTCTATATAGCAAGTGCATTTAGGTTCAACTTTGAACCTCTTCTTGTTTGCTCGCGTAGTATCGGAATCAGCAGCAACCCTTCGGAGCTCCTCGTCCGGAACCCTAATCCCTTGCATAACTCTAAAGTAATCCTCCCTTCCTCCCTTTCTCAGTGCAATGTGCCATTGCTGATGGCGTGGAAGCGAGACCCAGCTCTCTCTTCTTGAAGTTAGGCAAAAAAGTTCGTGACTTTCTTGTTCTTTTTTCTTTGGGTGATGCTTGATGATGTATCGAGTTGATTTCGGAATGACGAATTGATGTTGTGTTTTGCTCGATATCTGGGGTGTTTAATTGGGTGTGTCTGTATGAAATTTGCATCTGTTTGGCGTTTGAGTAAATTACTTTGAAGCAAGCAAGTGCCATTTGGTCCAAATCCTGAATGGAGGAGATAGGTTCCCAAGAATCTGCCTGTTCATGATGGGTATTTGTTGGGAGTGTAAAGAATTGAATGTGAGGAGTTCGGCTTAAGTATCGCCATCGGATGGTGGCGTTTCCATCCGTGGCGACCCGTTGTCGATCGTGTCATGGAAACTTTAGGGGTTAATTATACCATCATCCTCGATGACCACTTGCCTCCTTCCTTATCATAAATAAACAAATGTTTGTTATGTTGCGATGGGAAGATTTAAATTAATAGATGGCATAAATATATTGTACGAATTTCCGTCACCGCCCTATTTCTGTATGATGGGAAATCAAAACAATGTTGTATTTATTGATGACATTAATAAAATTATTTTAAACATAGAAGAAAATTAACAAGTTAAACCATTAATTAGTGATAAAAAATGAGATAAGTCCAAAACTAAAGTATTTTTACCCAAGCATGTACGCCTTGTAGTTTACATGTGTATAGCTCATTTTATTTATATAAAATAAGTACTTCTCCAAAAATTCAGCAAATGCTTGGGAATTTTTTTTTAATTAAAATTACATACATACGTAGAAGTACGAGTATTGTAGTCGCAAAAATGCTTGTGTCACAGGCTAATAGTTTCTTGATTGCAGAATTGTTTGTGCAGCGCCTGGCGAATTGCTCACACTAGGCCAGTTCTCGTTATCTAGTTGTTCCAAAGAACAATGCGGCAAATAGTTTTCTCGTATCGGATCGTACTACATCCAGCTAAGCTCGGGCATCTAGTCCATTGAACAATACACACAAAATACTTTAGGTACCACAACTAGTTTCGGCCTATTACGGCCTTATCAGGAGAGCGGCGTTAGCTCTCAACTAGTTTGCGCACAAGAGGTCAACCTTGCCTTTAGAGCTCTTAAGGATATATTTGTTTCATGCCGTAACTCTTAGCACCAACCATCCTAACACCGTTCCTACAATCCAGTTGCATTTATCCTTTCTGCAACACTCACTCTTCACTCGAATCACGATCTGTGACATTCTCCCCCGCTCAATTCCATGACAACCTCGTTCAGGGTTCTTCAGTTGCTTCCCTACATCGCTTCTTGACCATCAATGCCGCTTTTTGGGGACTTACTTGAGTGGTGGACGCTCGCCCAAAGCAACTTCTCTCCACTTGTGGTTTTCTCAATTTGAGCCATTTGTTACCTTTGGTCACGTGTGCTTTCCCTCACAAGTGTGATATTCGCCAAGTACACCTTTTGGAAGCACCGTTCTTCATCTACTTTTGGATTCTCACGATTTAGCATACCAATGAAGATTTTTTTGCTTGTTGATAACGTGGCAATAGACCCATCTTGATATTAGTCAAATTGATCCAAGAACGTTTTCTCTATTAAATAAGAAATCGGTTCTTTGATGCGCCTCCATTGTCAACCTAGAAGTTATTCAAGAGCCGCACTTTGTTCAAGAAATTTTTGGCCACGGTGATTCACTCTCCGCTCTTTTAGGACCAGATAGACCACAGATTTTATCCAACTCAACTCACTTACTAGAGGAATCTTGTTCTGATGCCATCTGTCACAGGTTAAAAGTTCTTTGACCTCGAAATAGCTTGTGCAATGCCTAGCGGATCATTCACATCAGGCCAGCTGTTGTTTTGTAGTTGTTCCAAAGAACAATACGATGAATAGCTTCCTCGTATCAGATCATACCACGTTTAGCTAAGCTCGGACGTCTAGTCTATCAATCGATACACGCACAATACTTTAGGTATCACAACTGGTTTCGGCTTGCCATGGTTTCATCAAGAGAATAGCATTGGCTCTCGACCAGTTTGTGCATGAGAGCTCAAGCTCGCTTTCAGAGCTCTTAAGGGTATATTCGTTCTATCTTAGAACTCTTAGCACCAACAGTCCTCACACCACTCCCACGATCTAGTTGTATCCATTCCTTCTACAACACTCATTCTTCACTCAATAACCCTAAGCTCTACTCACAAGAGTATAAAAGTACGAGAGAATCACGTTTCGTGACACTTGCACGACATAATAAGCAATGCCATAGTGTATATTCTTCTATGCCATGTTGCATCTTACACATGGAAGAATCTGATTGGTCGGATCAGCTGAAGGGGAGCATTGATTGGATGTGGGCGTTAACCTATTAGGTTTCTGGTGTATGGGCCCATCAGCAATGGCCTGATTGGTTTAGAAAGAAATATCAGATTTTTAGCACTTTTTATTTTTATTTTTATTTTTTGTTGCCTTTACTTTTAATTATTTATTGGGCTAATACCACAAAAACTCTAAACTAGTATACCTATGATAAATTTACCCAAAACTAATTTTTTGATAACCGAAAATCTCAAATTGATACATTTATGATAATTTTACCTTATGTTAGTTTCTGTTAAATATTACTATCAAATTGCCGAGTGAAATAACATGTGACAGTTGACAAGTGTATCAATTTGGGATTTTACCCTTCGATTGTAACAAGTTTACCAGTTTGTAATTTTTCGTTGTATTAATCCAATTTAACGGAAACTAATAGAGGGTAAATTTGTTACAAATGTACCAGTTTGAAGTTTTTAGTGGTCAAAAATTAATTTGAGGTAAATTTGTCACATGTGTACCAATTTGAGATTTTTGCTAGTCAAAAAATTAGTTGGAGATAAATTTATCACACGTGTAATGATTTGGTGTTTTTTGTGGTATTAACATTATTTATTTATTTTTCCAAAAGCCTCTACTTTGATGAGACTGGCCTTTGAAGTATATCTTAATTTTTTTTTTGTTTTGGATGGGTGGCTTTGAAGTATTTCGATTTCATTGGAAGAGGGCGGGAAATCAAGAATTTTCATACGCAAGTTCTTGTTGTTGGGGCCCAAGAATTTGATGTAAATTTAGGTGAGCATTGGAAGGGTGTTACTTTCCATGTACATTACCATTTCATCTACCAGTTTTCCGACCATATTCGATCACAGAAGGACTTTAATATTGCCTACTTGAAATTTTATTTTTTGGTAAGGCCTACTTGAAAATTTTATTGTCCTACATTTTGAGAATTGTACTTGATTGGACTATGAGTCTCGTATGAAATTCTTCTGGTTTTTCTCTTGAGGTTTTTGGAAATCATCAAAAATATGCAGATAATTTTATATCTAAATGTCGAGATTTGAATGGTTTGGTATTAATAAACTCGAATCTTAAGTGCTAAAATAAAAGGAGTAATTGGAAATAGGGAAAAAAATAAAAGCCACGGTACACCAATTGAGTTGAGATGGACTACTTTTGACCGGAATGATTATCCTACCCATTGGGTCTAAAGCAACCGATCGAACCATCCATACAAATAGTTCGTTCCATGGAGACGGACCGAAAAGATCAAGGTGGATTGGGTTTGAGAATTATGGAAGGCATGGGGCTACTAAGAGATATAATCGAGGGTAGGTTGTCCGGTCTGTTAGTGTTCCATGAAATAAGTTGAAATCTGCCATTTTTCGGATTACAACAATGCTGTGTCCATTTTATTTTTCAATTTATTCGTTTATGATGTGAATTTTCACGTGGTCTAAATACTATAAATATTTTTATCTCGACATTATGTGGTTCGAACATCAAAGTTTTTACAATGATGTAACTTAGGCAGGCGTTTACATACTCTGAGGGAGTAAAATAATGGAAGGGGTTGTTTCGGCCATAAGTGGTTGGTGGTGTGTATCAAATCCATTGCTTAGGTCCATCGCTTTATTACAGTAAAATTAGTAAAATTCAAGCATTTAGAAACTTCTGTAGCCAATTTAAACGTGCCAACGAACTCAAGAGTTGGTGGTGACACTACAAAAAAACCTTTTTTTTCCGACGAAATTTCCAACGAAAAATTCTGGAAAATTCGTTGGAAAACAAATTTCCAACGAATTTTCCAATGAAAAAAAATTCGTTGGTAATAATTCGTCGCAAATTTTTCCAACGAAAAATTTAAATTTTCGTTGGAAATTTGCGATGAATTTTTTTTGTTGGAAAATTCGTGGCTAAATTCATTGGAAACGAATTTTTTTTCCGACGAATTTTTTTTCATTGGAAACTACAAATTTTTTTTTTCGTCGAAAAATTGTGGAAATTTATTTTCCATAGAAAAAAAAAATTTTTGGTCGAATTTTTTTTTGTTCGAAATTTTTTTTTTGGTCGATAATTTTTTTTTGTTGAAAAATCGCCCTCGCCATGGCTGGCGAGGGCAGTCTCGTCGCCGGCGAGGGGTGAGCTCACCCTCGCCGGCCATGGCGAGCTCGGCCCTCGCCATGGCCGGCGAGGGGCGTGCTCGCCCAGATCTGGGCGAGCTCGCCCTTTGCCGGCGACGAGCTCGAGCTCTCTCAGATCTGAGCGAGCTCGCCCTTCGTCGGCGACGAGGCTTGGTGGCGTCGGGGGCGGCCCATGGTGGCCTCGGGGGCGTCGAGGGCGTTGGAGGGCGTCGGGGGCATCGAGGGGCGTTGGGGGCGGCCCTGGATGGTCGCGGCGGCGCCTTTGGGGAGGGAGCCGACGTCGGGGCATGGCGATCTTGTTGTCCATGTTGCCGGAGCCGGAGCTGCAGCCGAAGGAGGAGGGGGGGCAGCGGGGGAGGAGGCGGGGCAGCGGGGAAGAAGGTGAAGGGGGAGACGGAGCGAGGGAGAAGGTGAAGCACATGAGAGAGAGAGAGAGGGAGAGAGAGAGAGAGAGAGAGAGAGAGAGAGAGAGAGAGAGAGAGAGAGAGAGAGAGAGAGAGAAATGTGGAAATTGAAAGACGTGGGAATAACGAGCGCGAAAATTTGAATAACGCAGGAGTTAGGTTTTCGTTGCAAAATTCGTGGGAAATTTCCCACGAATTTTGCAACGAAAATTGTACATACTAAAATAATTGCCCGGAAAATTAAATTTGCTGGAAAATTCGTTGGAAATTTCCAACGAAAAAAAATTCGTTGGAAATTTTTCACGAATTTTCCAACGAAAATTGTACACAATAAAATAATTAGCCGAAAAATTGAAATTGAAATTTCCAAAAATTTTCCCACGAATATAAAAAAATGTTGAATAATGCCAGGTTTTTTTTAATTCGTTGAAAAATTCGTTGGAAATTTCCAACGAATTTTTCAACGAAAATTGTACACGCTAAAAATAATTGCCTGAAAATTTAAATTCGTTGGAAAATTCGTTGGAAATTTCCAACGAATTTTCCAACGACAATTATACACAAGAAATAGTTGCCCGAAAATTGAAATTCGTTAGAAATTTCCAACGAAAATTGTACACACTAAAAATAATTGCCCGAAAATTGAAATTCGTTGGAAATTTCCAATGAATTTTTTTTCGTTGGAAATTTCCAACGAATTTTCCAACGAAAATCGTACACAATAAATAATTGCCCGAAAATTGAAATTCGTTGGAAAATTCGTTGGAAATTTCCAGCGAATATTCCAACGAAAATTGTACACACTAAAATAATTTCCCGGAAAATTTAAATTCGTTGGAAAATTCGTTGGAAATTTCCAACGAATTTTCCAACAAAAATCGTACACAATAAATAATTGCCCGAAAATTGAAATTCATTGGAAATTTTATTGGAAATTTCCATCGAATTTTCCCACGAATATAAAAAAATGCCGAACAATACCGGGTTTTTTTTAATTCATCGCAAAATTTGTTGAAAATTTTTCGTTGAAAATTTCCAACGAATTTTATTTTTCGTTGGAAAATTTGTCGCAAATTTGCGACGAAAATTTTTCGTTGGAAAATTTTCGTGGCAAATTTTTTTTTGTAGTGTGATGTGGAAATTGAATCCACGGTCAAATTTGAAAAATTTGAACCCTCCACTTTGTCCACATTTCTCCTAACCCTTAAAAATTGCATTGGGTCGTCTAGATTTTTTTGACGGATAGAATAAAATTAGATAGAATCTAAAATAATTATAAAATTTATAATATTTTATATGATGTTTGGTTAATAGTCAATGATAACACGAATATAACACAACATTTTTTGCTTCCCTGCTCCACCTTTATGCGGTTGTCATCAAACCAACGTTGTTTGCCGCCCTGCCTGCCAAGCCGCTGTTGATATCACTTCAACTTGCCGTGCCATTGTCTCACGAACACGTCATATTTCTATTGATGAATCGAAGCAAGAGATGGAATGCGTCGCTCAATTTCTTCAATTTCCATGACGACAACACATGATTGGATGAGAGATTGCAGAAAAGGCAGAAACTTTTCACCGTAGGTGAAGTGCAAATGTATCTGAGAGGACATGCAAGTTTTGAATGAAAATGGTCGATGAATGAAAGCTCCATCATCAAACTAGATTTGGGCAAAGGTAAAGGTGGAGATGTCGATAGGGAATCTTTGATGGGAACACGATTGGTTGGTCATTGATGACAATCGGTGGTGGTTAGAGGTAACAACAACTGCTCATGGAAAAAGGCGACGGGGAGTGACTGTTGAAACGGTGGTTATTGCGCATTGGCCCGCATGTACCATAAACATGAGAAATTCGAGAAAATTAGCAAAAAAGTTATAAATCTTTTAATTTAACTAATTTAGTCATAAATCTTTAAACAATTTGTCAATTAAGTCATTTTAGCTAATTTTTACCATAAATCACTGATGTGGATGCTGAGTGTCTTATATGGCATAGGCATAGCCACTAGCTAGTGCCGTCATAGATAATTTTTGTAATTTTTTTAAAAAATTGAATTGATTATTTTTTTTCTCTTTCATTTTGGCTGGCAAGGGTTGTGGCCCTCGCCTAGGCCCTAGCTGGTAGGATTGCGAAGGCCCTTGCCCACGCTTTAGCTAGCGAGACCGCGATGGCCCTAGGCAAGGCCTTTGAGGATGGCGAGGGCCCTCGCCCACTAGCCACAATGGAAAGAAAATTAAAAGAAAAAACAAAAAGAAAAAAATTCAAAAAAATATAAAAAAATTCAAAAAAATTGTAAATATTGTCCACATCAGCGTTAGTCGTATCATGTATGACGACTGACGTCCACATTAGCGATTTCCGGTCAAAATTGACCAAAATGACTCACTTGGCAAATTGTCAAAAGGTTTTAGCACTATTGGCTAATTTTTTTTTTATCCTACCTTATCCTGTCTTACACGGTAACTAGCGCCATATATGCTTAAATTCCCAACTTTTATCCTAAGCGCAAAACGTAGCCTTAATGTTCGGCCGTGTTCCGACTTAATATAAAATTATCAAGAAGTTAGGATCACCAAGGTGGTGAGGTATTCAATCACCAAGGTGTACACCGTATACAAAAAACCTGTACGTACCAAAAAACCCCAAACCAATCTCTCTCCCCTCTCTCCCCTTTCGTAACCGCTTTCGACACCACCGCCGCACCCTCCATTGTCATCCACATCATCGCCGTAGTCGTCGCCATTGCTTCCCTATTACCCGTTACACTACCATCATGGCCACAAATCCTCCGCCTTCTTCTTCTTCTTCACAGCCTCAACTCCTCAGTCTATATGTAGACCTAAGGTTGAAGGCGGCGGCCGACCTCATACAAACTTCTCATTTTCTCAATCTAGAAAGGCAACGGCGCTTGAAAGGTTAAGAAAATCCTTCACAACTGGGATATCATATGTACGAATCGCCATTTCTACTCAGCATGAAGAGATCTACATAGAGTGGAAGAAGAAGAAGAAAGGAAAGAAAACAGTTTCTAGCTTTGGGGTTCTTGTGCATAATTGTCGCCTAAACATTTTTAGACAAAAATATTTTCTCTTCATTCATTTTTATAGGTAACATAAGCGATTAATTTTAAAAAATATTTTCTAAATCAATCATCATTAGTAAAAACAAACAGCACATTAATCTCGTTACCTAATTCCCAGCGGACCCTATGCGTTCCGTTGTTCAATAACATGTAAGGACTTGTACTACTCGACTTGCGGAGCACGGCATTTGCTTATCAAATTTTGTTGCTTTTCCCGATTTCTTCTCCTAGAAGTTGATGACATTTATATTTCAAAGACTTGAAGTATTTTTTTTTTCGGGTGTATAATATAGCTGGAATTTTTTTTTTCGCCCAATGTGGAATCTCGTATAGGACCTTTCTCGTTCAATTAAGCACCCGAACTTTCAAAATGTGGACGATGTGTTCCCTATGCCACAAAATTGAGCGATATCAGTTGACATGGATATCGGTGCTTATTAAATTGTCTGTCACGACACGTGGTCGACATCTTGCTATTGGGGCGAAATCTCAAATTAAAAGTTGCAACTCAAATTTAAACTGTCAGGACTTTTTATTGGAGGTCGCTTGACCTTGAACCGGAGGCTCGACCTTGAAACCAAACTTGAAAGACCATCGAACAAATAGTTAGGTTTACTCACTCAAGAAATAACTCATGTTAAATCGAGATGTTCATGAATTTCAATTGATTTCGACATGGGATTAGGGTTTCATTTTGGATGGCTTCATTTCCTCGATAAGTCACGTTGGATGACATTAAATTAATACTAATTTGGATTTTTTTGTAAAGAGATGGCCAACGTCTAAAATAAATGCTTTTAAAAATTATGTCACTTAATTGATTGAAAAAAATTATGTCATCAAAATAACACTTTTCATATTATCAAGTAGATCTGTCAAAGTGAGTTATAAACCCAGTTCTTAATTTATATTTGATGGGGTGTGTTTTTAGATGGATTGGTTATATTTTGTAACTAGGTTGAATTGTAAGGATATTGAATGAGTTGACAATTTATTTAGACCTAACTTGCTTTTATGACTCTCTCTTCACTCTCTTTTTCTCTCAATCGATCTTGCGTTCGCCTACTCCGTATTCACATCTTAATTTGGGTATGAATATAATAACATATAAGTATTTTAGTAATATGAGTCAGGTCAAGTTAGTTATAAATCACTAAATTCATATTACATGGAAATGATTCAATTTGGGCCTAATCATTTCCTACCTTACTCAAACCCGACCCGCCCACCGTTTGACAGGTCCGCCGTCGGTAAAACCAGAGTCTATATAGCAAATGCATTTAGGTTCACCATCGTACCTCTTCTTGTTTGCTCGCGTAGAATCGGAATCAGCAGCACACCTTCGGAGCTCCTCGTCCGAAACCCTAATTCCTTGCATAACTCTAAAGTCATCCTCCCTCCCTCCCTTTCTCAGTGCAATGTGCCATTGCTGATGGCGTGGAAGCGAGACCCAGCCCTCTCTTCTTGAAGTCAGGCAAAAAAGTTCGTAACTTTCTTGTTCTTTTTTCTTTGGGTGATTCTTGATGATGTATCAGAGTTGATTTCGGAATGACGAATTGATGTTTTGTTTTGCTCGATATCTGGGGTGTTTAATTGGGTGCCTCTGTTTGAAATTTGCGTCTGTTTGGTGTTTGTGTAAATTACTTTGAAGCAAGCAAGTACCATTTGGTCCAAATCCTGAATGGAGGAGATGGGTTCCCAAGAATCTGCCTGTTCGTGATGGGTATTTGTTGGGAGTGCAAAGAATTGATTGTGAGGAGTTTGGTTTAATTGTCGCCATCGGATTGTGGCGTTTCCATCTGGGGCGACCGTGTCGTGGAAACTTTAGCGGTTAATTATACCATCATCCTCAATGACCATTTGCCTCCTTCCTTATCGGGATGGAAAATGCTTCCTGTTTTGACTTAGTGAGCTGAGACGCATGCCGACATGGCCACATATGAGCTGTGCCATTGAAGTCGCAAAAGCTACCGGTTGATCTTCCTGTGAGTGGCCGGCTTGTCTTAGCGGTCCAATTTTGTGGGAATGAGCTTGTGGCAGTACTCAGCATATATTGTTGTGACTCCTAGAACCATCCACCGTTGTTTGGTGCTCTCTTTCAAATTGTATTTAAGGAGATTGTGACTGAGTTTGCCATTGTATGTTTCTCATTCACAAATAGTGAGCACAAAGTTAGTAGATGGGTTAGCAGGCTGTATAAGATTCTTATTGGCTCTATCTTGATGATAAGTAATCTGACAGTTTTTATCATGACGATGGTAAAATTTGGTTGTTGAGATTAAGTATCTGGAATGTCTATATTATCATTGGCAAGAACTCTGTATCGTCTTCTCTCTTTCCAATGGAATTTTTGGACTTTCTCATTGCAGAGACTGCTGGTCAGTAGTCCCTACATTGATGAAATGATGGATCACAAGTTGGATAGAAGGTTTGGAAGGGGTGAGTTACATTTATCTAGGGTTGATTTGATTTTCTAATTCTTACAATGGGAGATTGCTACTTTTCGCAGCTTATGTTTATAATGATGCTGGTTACTAGTGCCTCTTTATGAGAAATCATTTCATCCTGATGTCTTTCTATTGGGGTGTGTTTTCTTTTCCTCTGGTTTTTACATCAAATTACATGGCATAGGCATTGCTATTACAATATGCCAAGAAAAGCAAATTCCGGAATTGCTTTTTCCCTGTTCTGATCCTATCAGTACTCTTGATTTAGGGCATATTTTATGAGCAAGAAGCCAGTATTCCTAGCTTCCGTCATTTGCTCATTTTTCTTCCACATTCACTGTTTATTGGAGCTTCACGTTTTAAAGATTTTTTCGTGAAGTTTAAACGCAGTGAAATAACAATTCGAGGATATATGCCCCTTCTGGACAGGAATTGATTGGTTGGGGTAATTCTATGAAAGGTATGCCTCAAACATGGAAAATGCGTTGCTAAGAGGTTTTTTGTTCAGAAAACTGAAGAAATTTGAGATCTATATTTTGTACAACAATTTGCCAATTGATAGTATGGTCAATTTGGTTTATCTTAAGGGTCATCACAAAGTGTTCAGTGTGCTTTATCTAGTCATAGTAAAAGGCCTTTTTGGGAGTTCTGCCTCCTTTACTTGTGATGCAACTGGCCTTTTTGTACTTACCGTATGTTAGTTTGAAGACAATTGAATCTATTTTATGTTCCAGTCTTGATTTTTGCTTTCATGAAAATTTCACCTTTGAGAAAATTCTTATAATTTTCGGCTCATCATTTTGGTTTGTGATGACCGATGTTGTTGGGAAAGTTTGTGTGTAAAAGAGGGAAGGTTCAGATAAAAAGGATTACAATCAAGAGCTGTTCACTGAACATTCTCCAGCAATCCTTAATGCTATGTTTGAGGAATGCGGGAAAGTGGGAGCAATGAAAATTTTAGTGGAAAACTTTGAAGAATAACTTTTTTTTTGTTAGAATGAGAAGGGAAAATCCTAAAACTGTGGGTGTTTTCTTTCCATTTTCTTCTCCTAGGGTGCTTCCATACATAGTGTAAATCTTGAACTAGTTGATTTTGTGTCAGCATTTTCAAATTTTGCTCTTTCCTCGGGGAACAATGTTATTTCACTGATTAAAGAATGCTGTCGCTCCCCCTTATTGCACTTTGGATTATATTTGGAGAAGGAAACTGCTGGGTGACACTGCATGTTTTTCTTTATGTGCATTAATGGGTACTTGTTACTTTCCCTCAAGAGTCGTGCTGCAGCATCGTTTGCTTTTTTGTTTTCACTTTATATATGTGAAACAGGCAAGGTCAAAGTCACAGGATTAAACAGGGATGCAAAAGGTTATATCTTGACGTTCATGAATGCTGTGTATGATCAGCAACATGTAAATAAAATTAATATCTTATTTCCAAAAGTAGGATCTTACCAATTTATCTAGTTTGTTCTAAACTGTGGTGGATTGTGCTTTGATTGTGGACTTTTTCTGTGGTTTTTTCTCTCTATGTTGGGAAGTTTGGGACTAGGGAATGTGGGTGGGCAGGATGGGGGACTGGTTGCTGGTCTTTGGAAATATATATGATGAAATCATTGATTTATTTGGAAAGGTTAATAGATAGTTACGCAATTATAAACATTCAGTTGCTACTCACCCAATAAATCTACTCAGTATGCTATTTACCTAAATTTTTTGTAGCCTAAGAATGCTATCAATATAAATCATTCGAATCGATCAACTTGATTACTCTAAGTTAATACCGAGTTTGCCCCCTTTAAGAAAAATCTCTAGGCATATCCCTGATGTTGGTTGCTCTCCTCCTTTGTTTAATGTACTATATCATTCAATTATTATTTTTCAACATTCTTTTACGTTTCATTCTTTTCATTTCTTAGGCATTGCTATAAGGTGGGTATAATGGGATGTTTTCTTTCTTTTTAAATATTGTGTTTCAATTTCAGGTCCTAGGGAGCTTTGTGGTGCTGCTGATCTTATAAGCAGGTTCAGGCTTCAACCTTACCATGATTTCTTTTGCAAGAAAGCACTTCCTATATCAGTTTCAGATACAAATTATCTCAATAGTGTGGTGGGAGATAGAGAAATTAGGAAAGGAGAAAGGCTAAATTCGGATCAGCTATCTCTGACCCTGCCTCATGTAAAGAAAGAGGGCTCACAAATCCATGCGTTTGACTTGAAAGTTCTCTGGGAAGCTTTTGAGATTAGACAAGCACCATCTTTATGCCTATTTCCTGTAAGATGCCTTTTATGTTTTCTCTGTACCTTTTCCCTTTCGAAGCCTTTGCTATGAGAATGTTGTGCATGCATTTCATGGTTTATTGGTATGTCTCATGAATCATGTTGTTGCTTTTGAATTTCTTATGTAAATTAAGTTACCAATGTTGTGATATCGACAGGTAGTGGAGAGGGCTGACGCTGCAGTTGCTAAGTATGGACACAAGGGCAAGAGGAAGCGCAAAAGCCACAGGACTAATAGAAAAGACAACAAGAGAAGCAAACATCATCATCATCATGATAATGGGATCAAGAAGTAAATGGGTTGGATAGCCCTTTATCTAGACTTAAGGGGAACGACCTAACAAGGTGTGTCATCCCTCTGTTTTTTCACTAGTAATATGATTTGGAGAAGGTAGACACGTTATGAGGAAATTTCACTTATCTCTAAAGCTAGGATGGACTAACCTCTAAAAGTTATTGTCCCCATTTATTCGTTCTCACTCTAAGTCGACCTTTGCTTTATTTATGATGTGGTCACTGTATACAAGTCCTGAGAATGTTCAGGTCGGATTTCTGATAGACATTTTAGTTCTTGTTTGGTGTACTTTTATCATGCTACATTCTCAGTCTCCCCTACTTTTGAGAGTGTTTTACTTGACCCTTCTTGTACATTAGATAAGCAAGTGCGCTGGTCCTCCTTCTGAACATTCTTTTCTGTTTCACTTATGATCAGCAACTTATCATCTTCAATGAAGCATGTTGTAATAGTCCAAAATTTGGTGATGGTGCCTTTCTTGTAGTGCGTTCTGAACTACATTTTGCTTCCTGCCTGTTGCAGCTATATCAACTGGTGAGAATTGGTGGTTCGGAGCTTGCTTGCCAATGAATGCAGAGAGGGAAGAAAGAAGGCAACCTGAAAACCTCAACAGAGCTCTCTCGTTCTCTTTTTATTTATTAAGATTATTCAGATCCGATGATTTCCCCTATGTTCCAGGGCTTCACTTCTTTCTCACCCGTTTCCTTTTCTGCTTGGCTTTTGTTCCTGTTTCGAAGGACTTGAGCTCGTTCTCATATATGGCATGATTTTTTCGACAGAGACTGGTCATTTCTGTTCATTTCATTTTTGCCTCAAATCCTGCCAGTGAGTGCTGATACTGCGTCTCTGTGCATAACTTATGCTATTTGAGAGATATTCTTGATTCTCCGCTAAAGGTTTGTGCTTTTTGTTTTAGCGCGCTTTGCTTGCTGTGCTAGTGAATTCCATGCTGTTTCCCTTCTCTAAGCCAGATTTTGTAGATTCTGTGGTGTGACATTGCCATATCAAGGCCTGTCCACCGTCCACCCTAGACATTTCTTCATGTGGTATTATTTGCCATGTTGAATAATGTTCAAGAAGCTAACTTAAAATATCTGAACTAAATGGCGGATGAGTTCTTGTATAGACTATGGAGTCTGGTTGAATTATAAGATCTTGTGCATAATAATTGAAATCAAATGACAAGGTTTAGTTAAACTAGTGCAATTTCTAGTTTTGGCGGCATTAGATGTGACGTGAATTTTGCTACTTTTAAAAATTTTATTAAAGGTTTCGTCTAATACGCGTACCATATTTGTAATTTCTAGTTCTTGCGATCGAATTCATAATACAAAAAAAAAGCCCTAGCGCACACTCAGCTCCTAAGCTTCGAAACTGTATTATTATTGAATCTTTATTAGTATCCATTTCTGGAGGGGAACGAATTACTCCTTGTTGCTTTGGCTCAGCAAAGTGTGTGTAAGTTGTTACTTCGACCAAGGAGGAAGAAAATATAAGCTCGAGCCTGTGAGATTGACCAGTCACGAATTTCGAAAAGGTTGAGAAGATTACGGTATAGGTTTCAGGTTCCAAACATGTAAAAATCATGTCTACAAGTGCAAGATCGGTTCCAAGGTAAAGCAAAATTATATTGATGCTAACTATATCCTCCAAAAGAATTCACCTACAGAATAGGGACCATTTTTCTTGGACTCTATGTCGATGCAGAAGAGAAAATGCCGAAGAGCTTTCCTGCTGAAGAGACCGTTGCCTAAGGTGGTCGCCACATAAGCCTTGGCACTCGAGTTAAAGATGTAGAAACAGTAACTCGCTTTCTCAAAACAAGCAGTGTGCACAATGCCACTTTGTACAGTTACTCTCCAATCCATTAACTACCATCTCCCTAGTTCAAACACTTCGCATCCAGTTGCCTAGTCCATTCAAATACGGCAATCCTCAACTTCGAAAGTATTACAATGCAGGAGTCTCTTTAGCTCCACTCTACTTAAGTATATTCATTTTTAGGGGAACTCAATACTAGCATTTGCAGATTAACGAGCTAACCCTTCGGTTTTTTGTTGGTAGTATGTTGAAAGCACATACTCTCTACAGTATACACACTGAAAAGAGGGTTGATACACTATCAACTTATTGGAGCCTAATCAATGTAATCCTCAGTGGAATTGCAGAGATTTTCTTCGGAAGCTTTAAGAGCTTGAATAATTTCTCTCTGGATACATTAAGTTCTGCTGTAGCATGTAAGTATTTAAGGGAATAACCAAACGATTATAGTAACTGAAATTAAATAACCAAAGAGGAGACAGATGTAAGATAAAAATACGCATATAGAAGCTCAAATGAGACTCTAGGACTTCGGTACAAACATGAATCGTGCTCTCCACCGCAGGTTATCGCCATAAAAAGATAAGTAAAAGAAAGAAAATCCAAACGGTAATATTCTAGTTCTCACCTATCATGTTTGCAACATCTAATGCTTTAAGGGAATATTAGTCAGTATTCTGACAAAACCTAAAAAGCGGAACAGCTCAGTGCCTCCTTGTCTTAGATTCACTCCTAGAAAGTGCCGAACCTGAAATCTTGTTGACTTCATAAAGCAAAGCAGCTGAGAACAAGAAGCTGCAAGAAAGCACAACATGTCAGCACCCTCTTCTTCCGGGCTATAAAGTCTGCATGCAGTTAAAATTTTGAGACTTAGTATCACAAATGCAGAAATAATTCTATACATATTAAAACTATTCTCTCAGTGGCTTCCGCTTTCCTTGGCACAAAGGGTACTGTAATTACTTATAATTGCAGTTTCCAAGAGGGCATTTTTCCCAGCAGAATGCCAAGAAACCCAAAGCTCCCCGGGTGGGTGGGGGGCCGTATGCTTGCTTGCATTTTTGGCTCAATAGCTTGTCTAACTAATTATAAAACGCCATGCTGGCCATGATACACTAGAGGAAACCTAAGCGACAGAATGGAACATAAACTATGCAAACTTTGCAAATTCAATGAACAGAGGTTACGTGGTACAATGGATAGTGATGGTGATGGCAGCACGAGGAATACTTAACTACACTGACTCTCTGGAGAATAAACCAAGTTTTAAAGCAAATAAGCACAGAGGTACATATGCTCTGGTCATTGAACCATAATAGGGATCACTTGTCAATAGAGTGTTACAGTTCCAAATTCGGGTCAATGTATGCTTTGAAGCATTCTTTTGGGGTCATTTACTGATCCTTCTTCAGGAAAATTATTATGTAAAATGTGTATGGAAAGATCAAAGTGCTGAACCTAAATCAACTTGCATCTCATAAGGGCTAGAACATTACTAACCATTCACTACATTTGAATACGATATACTCGAGACAGTAGTTTTTTATTTGAAAAATTACAAATAGAAGAGTAGAATACACTGTAATACTAAGCATTACTCATTGAAGGTTTTTTCACCATAGATTGCAAAAGCGCAACATTTATGCTTTAGAGCTAACGCAATTAGATTCATGTTGGCCTTTAATAATTATTTAGGTCATGTGTAACAACATTATGTTTTGCAAAGGGGTAGAGTGATCTAGAAGCACTTTAACAAGTATACGAAGGAACAAGTTTCTATCCTAAAAATAAACAAGACCATCAAAGGCATGATCCATCATAACCAGCATGAAATCCAAAATCATCCTCTTGGGAGAAGCTTGGGGAATAAGAGCTTCCGATTAAAAGAGTGCAATCTTCACAATGATGATAAAATTACCATGTTGTGATACAAACTCGGTGAACAGTGCCGGCGGCAATGAGAGCAACTGCTTCAGCCAATATAACTGCAAATCGAAGAGAGGAAAAATAGACTTGAATGAATACACTTGTTCCACTTCCATGTGAACTATGTAATGCTGCATTATGTGGAAAATCGGCGTAATTTCTAGCAGGTGAGCCTTCAGTACAGTAGCAACCAATGAGGAAAGCATCATTCTCACATGCAAATTACAACATGAAAAACACACAAACTGTAGAGATAGTCAGAACTTATGTTCAGTCATAGAAAACAACATTACATGAAGCATGTCAACAAGCATTTCTTTTAGTAAGAATGATGCATTACTTACTGCATACATAATTTACAATTCAATAGTCTAACAATCACCGAGTGTTCACAAGTGGACAATAAATTGTGACTAGGGTGTAAAAGAGGCCCATAAAACCTCCTATTAAGTATAGAAATACATATGGGGAAGAACTGTTCAGCGTGATAAGTTTTAAACTCCTATACCACATCACTTTGATGGCCACCAACCATGTCATGTTTGTCAACACATATCAGCATTGTAAAGTGTCCTGATGCTGATGCGCAAAAATTAATGTCAGCATGTGCCCTTAAACAGCTATTAGGCAGAAATGGCCAAGTGAATTCAGACACTCATGCTATTCAAAGTTCATTTACAGGGCAAGAGGGATGCTACGTAATGAAATGCAACAGCATCTGCATTCCTCCATATCTAATCTGCCAATTCTCTAGTAGATATCTTGATGAAAGTAATAAGCGAAAACAACAAATGAGAAATAAAACCACTGTCCACTTACCAGCACCCCAACCAGTTCTCACGCCACATGACTCCTGGAAGTTGCCAATAAACTGCAAGAGCAGCATTTCATCATTGTGAAAAAGAGAGATTTGATAAAAACTACGCACAAAAACAGTCATGGAGGGACCGCACATAATTTATTAACCCATCCATACATTCCCAGCAGCAATAACATGTTACAACAATGGCTGAAACAGTATATTTAGGCTCACTGTAAGCAGGACAAGGAATAGGATAGAACTAGTGAACCCTCCGAGTATCGTGAACAGCTCCGATGATGCCAATTTCCCTCTGTACATTTCTTGAAGGGAAAGAACGACAGTAAACAGAAGGAAGGAGTATACCATGGAACTCCCTGACCCTGCCATTGGACTAAATAAAACAACAAGCAGAAAAAAACCGGAAACCCATCAGCAGAGAGTTGAATAGTACGAATAGAAGCAGCAAACACAGTCAAGATCACCTGAAAATTTGCAGCTAAATTGACACAATCAATCTTTAAACCAAGAAACCAGAACAAAGTAAAACAAGAATCTTTTTTAAGAATCAGCAAATATTTTCACAGTCATTAATTTATT
Source organism: Syzygium syzygioides (assembly GCA_031216285.1). Lineage (NCBI taxonomy): Eukaryota > Viridiplantae > Streptophyta > Magnoliopsida > Myrtales > Myrtaceae > Syzygium > Syzygium syzygioides. The sequence goes on along the minus strand of CM062245.1, from coordinate 13,999,362 downwards.
CGAGAAGCTGTCCAATTCCAAATCTCAACAAAACCGCAATGAATCAGATTCTGCAAGAAGTTAAACAACTCAAGAGCAGATTTGTCTCCAGTGCATCCATCAGAGCATTAGCACACGAATCGAATACAAAAGAGGACCCAAATCGCTACTCAAACCACAAAGTCGAGTCCCTGGAAATACAGTCAAATTCTTGATTACCCAATACCCAAGAACAGCGACCCAGATCAGAAGGCCTGGTTTTGACTTGTTGGGTGAGATCCAATTTCACCGAGAATGTATACCCGTACGATCGGAAGTTGAAAAAGATCCGATTACCTGAGAAGGGTTCAGCGGTGGTGCCAGCTCAGTCGGAGCTAGCGGCGGCGGCGGCGGCGACTGAAGATGCAGTGAGATCGAGAGGGACGGAGGGTTACTGCTAGATGCACGGGGGACTTCCAAGGTACGATGATGGACCGTACACCCACAAGCCAAAAGGTTGTAAAATCGAACTATTTTTTATTATGATGATTTTTTTGGGTTTAAAGGAAAAAAATACCATTATTTTCTCAACTAAAAATTTGGATTTTATTTTAAATAAGGACATTTTTTTTATCGAACAAATAAGGGCTGCATTCATTTTTCCAAATAAGGGTTAGGAGTGGATATTGTTCAAATAAAGGCAGGAGGTGGTTAATATCAGTTTTAAAAAATGGCATGACTTTCTGAATGGTAAAGGGTATTTTCGTTATTTACACTTTTTTTTAAAATTTTTTTTCCATTTCCTTTCTTTTTCTTTTTCCTTTTTCTTTCTTTTTTTTTTTTTAAATTATTCTGATTTGTTCTTTTTATGGTGGCCGTTATGAAAAGGGTTGGGCGAGGTCGGCCCTAGCTGGGCTTTTGAGGGCTACCTCACCCAGGGCGAGGGTCGCCTTGCCTTGTTGAGGCGAGACCTGCCTTGCCTTGGGCAAGGCCGTCCCTCACTTGTGGGAGACAAGGGTGGCCCTCGCCCAGCCCTTTTCGGGCACTGTCGGTCTAGAAAAAGATAAAAAAGAAAGATCAAAAGAAAAATAAAAGAAAGAAAAAATGAATAAAATAAATTAAAATTAAAATTGTATTTGGATGAAAATGCCCTTTACCTACTAGAATATTTAGCCGGCTGGTGATTGACAAGATTAGGCCTTTATTTGAAACGATCATAGCCACTTCGGGCCTTTATTTGAGATTGATCCTTATTTGACATAAAGTAAATTTCAAGCCTTTATTTAAAAAAATGATGGTAATTCAAGCTCTTATTTGAAATTTTCTATGGATTTTATTATGATGATTAGCAAGTTTTAAACTATACGTTGTCACAAGCGGCAAAACGTCATAACATTTTACTTTATTCTAAGAAAAATTATCCAATCACTCTTAAATCTATTGTATGAATACCAATTCAGTTATAAACTTTTTTTTAGTCTTAAACATTTGCACGAAATCACAATGTAGTCTTTCTAATCAATTTTCACCGGAAAATTGCTAATGTGATGGTTTAATCATCATTGGCCATCCAACGTAACATACCACCACTTTAGCGATATCCGGTGAAATTTAGCTAGAAAGACTACATTAAAATTTCACACAAAAGTTTAAGATTAAATTGGCACAATTGATAAATTTGGGACCAAATTAATATCATTACAATAAATTTAGCATCGATTGGACTATTTTCCCTTTTATTCATTTATAACAGTTCACGAAGGTACACGACGATAAGTCATAACAAAAGCAAATCTATTGTAAAGTTCAATTTTTTTCCTTACGTTACGTTACTTACTTCAGTACATATTCACCAAGAGCAAAATGTTGTAATCTTGGCTTTTTCTTCTCCTACGATGTTTATAAATGTTTACTATGACCGATTATAATGAAGGGCAAAGCGGCGTAAAAAGGGTTTCTAAGGTTAAGTCCTAACTAGGAGCAAAAAGTTGTAAAATTGAATTTCTTTCTTATGACCCATTATAACATTTATCATAATTCATCGTAAGAACGAGTTAAAGATTATACATTTAGATTTTTTTGTGATATTATTCGAAGGTTTACGATGGTTTGCCATGATGAAGAGCAAAAGGCTGTAAAAGGGAATGTTTTTTCTAATGATGATTTAGAATTGTTTACAATAATGTGTTGGAACAAAGAACAGAACGTTATAAAATTTCATAATTTTTTTTACAGCACTTCATAAAAGTATACAATGGTAAGACGTGAACAAGAGCAAAACATCAAAACTTGGGCTTTGAGGGATAAGGTCGTCTGGCAATATCAGCCACACTACTACTAATCGATTATTTGGCCATTCGTGATCAGAAATTATTTTCTTACAACACTTTAAAAACTTACCACAGTTGTTTGTAATAAAAAAACAAAACGTCGTAAAATTATTCTTTTCCCTACAATGTTGTACAAATGTGTGACAATGATTGGCCGTAACAAAGAGTAAAAGGTTTTGAAATGTTAGAAGAAATTTCCCAAAAACAACTGAGTCTTAGTAAGGTTTTGATCAGTTCAAACTTGTAAAGTACCAATGACCTAGCCGCAGTTAGAGCGTGATGAACGCACCCACCAAAGTACATTGTTTTGAATGGCGTCAAACACCACCACATGTCAGGAAGTGTGATAATGGCCGGTGCTCACACGAGTGCGATGAGAACCAAAATGAAACTATAGGCGTTAGCATGAAACCTTCAACCTCCTCTTCTGTGACAGGAAAGCGGCACTTACCCTTAACCCTAAATGGAAAGATGTTCTCTCTTCAGTGCTACACCAAACTACCTTTTTCATCTCTCTCTCTCTCTCTCTCTCTCTCTCTCTCTCATTATCAGCTTCATTTGCAATCAATTTGAGCAGAGAGAGAGAGAGAAAGGCCCCAAAAGAAGTTCACACAAGGAAAGCAGAAGACTGATAATAAAATCATTCAGAGAGAGATGGGTAGAGGGAAGATAGAGATAAAGAGGATAGAGAACACGAACAACAGGCAAGTTACATACTCAAAGAGGAGGAGTGGGATCATCAAGAAGGCCAAGGAGATCTCTGTTCTCTGCGATGCTCATGTCGCCGTCATCATCTTTGGCTGCTCCGGGAAGATGCATGAATACTGCAGCCCCAAAGCTTCGTATGCATCTGCTCTATCTTTGTCTCTCTTTTTCCGTTCCTTTTGGGGCAGTACAGATACTTTGACAGTTTGTAATTTGTTAATGTTTGTTCTTTCCCTTGGGTTAAGGTTGGTTGATTTATTGGACCAGTATCACACACAGTGTGGGACGAGGCTTTGGGACGCTAAGCATGAGGTGGGTTTTTTAATTTGTTGTGATTTTAGGTTTTAATATTTTGCATCCCTAGCTAATATCATCAATTCTCCAAGCAAAAAAATCTTTGATTGGGATTTCACCCGCTTCTTCTCTTTCTTTCTTTAAATCGGATTATTCATAATTTTAGTTCCAAAGAAAAAAAAGGAAAAAAATAAAATAAAACCTAGTACTGTTGATTTGGCACCAAATATACCTATGTTGCATGCAAGAGTCTATTTATTTATTTATTGCATTAGCTGTAATTTCTTTGAGATGATCTTTATTGTTGTTGGCACAGTCATGTTGGTTTTCCTACCTTGTGATTGATCTTCTTTTCATGACAAGCCATAAAAAATGAGAAGCACTCTAAATTATTTATTCAGCGTCTTTAGGAAATGTAGCTCTTGCATACTTTTCTTTTTTCCTTTAACTTATATAAAAGAATGTTAGGGTTTTCCCGAAATAATATGAAATCCTTCAGAATCTGAGTAACGAGATTGATAGGATCAAGAAGGCAAACGATAACTTGCAGATGCAACTCAGGTTCATCTCTCTCTGGACTTACTATTTATTTATTTCAATTGGTAAAATAATACTGATTTACATATAATACACTTAAATTAATTTTCAAATAGGCACCTAAAAGGAGAGGACATAACATCACTGAATTATAAAGACTTGATGGTCTTAGAAGATGTTCTCGAAAACGGCCTCGGATGTGTTCGAGACCAAAAGGCAAGTCTCTCCAAGGTCTCAAAGAAACTATTTTTCTATTATTGTTTAATTATATTTCACAAGAAGATATATATAAAAAGAATTTGTTATTTCCAACGTTTTTACTAAATTTTCCGTTTGTGTGTGTTGCAGGATGAGGTTGTCGTGAAGCATAGGAGAAATGTTTGTCCCAAAACCAAAACCTTGTTATATTTACTCTCATATTTGGGAGCTAAAAGAAACTATTTTGTCTACCTTCTTTTTTATTTTTCTATTTTTATTGAATTTAACCTTTTCAGCTGAAGCAGAAGGAGGAGGTAATTAAGGAGCTCTATCTCCATGGGGTAATTTCTTCGGCCTTTAACTTGATGATGCATGTGCATATTCATCAGGTAATTTAAAAAGAATAAAAGAAACAAAATGGGTAATTGTGCAATAAATAATTAATAATTCCAGTACCTAACTCTAATTAGCTTGATATAGATTAGGGTTTTGAATGGAGCCGAGTTTGGTGAAAGTAAGATCGTTATCAATTGGCCAAGATGGTCTCAAACCTCATTTCATGGTTCCCCAAAAGAGTATATAGGGTTTGGTGATGATTTTTGTCTCATTCTTATGTAGTGGTCCAATTCTTTGCCTCTGCCTCATCTTATGCCAACTAAAATCAATCCCCTTTTTTTGTAATCGATTAAAAGACATAACAAAGAGACAGAACTAATCTGCAGATGAAGAAAGACAAATATATAAGTGATGTGGGATACTTTAACAATTTGTAATACGATATTTCTTTTATGCTAAAGACTATGTAAATGTTAACAACACCGTGAATACCAGTCGGAGTCCTAAGGAATAAAAAGTTTCGTACCCATTTCGAGAAACAGAAACTACAAATTTTTAGATATTTTCAAGAGGCACTTTGTATACATATCGGAGAGAACTTTATTGAATTCTACTAATATATCTAGAAATCGACATTTTAAATGTTCAAGTTGCAAAATCAATGAAAATTTACGAGTCAACAAAGGCTATGTATTAGGTTCTGTCTGAAACTAGATTGTGGAAAATTGCTAGCTGCATAGCTAGGAAAGATAATGCATAAGAAAACTGGATAGAGCAAAACCATCAAAACAAGATTGACTTTTATATCTACTAGAAAATTGATTCTTGCTTTATCACTAGAAGCCCTACACATGCACAATTGTGTATGACTATTTTTTTTTTTTACATTTTAGTCCAATATTAATAATAGAATTGGCTATGAAATTATTGCTTTTTATTTGGAACTACTTTTCCAAAATAAATTGTATACAAATCAAAGCTATGAGAAAATGAAATTGACAGTTTTTTTTATGAGAAAATCATAATAAGTAGATCATTATTGTTGCATAGTATCCTTATTTGTTCACAATTTTAAGGGTATTCTGAAAACATATTTAGGGCAGCAAATAGAGTAAAACATCTCCTTAAAAATAGGAGAAAGTTATGCATGACTTTCTAAAACAAACCTTACGTTACACATTTATCCCCATTAATGTAATAGATTCAAGAAATCCTCATAATAAGAGTGGAAGAGGACAGAAAAATTATCCCTAAATTAGATGTCTTTTCCAATTATAAAATAGATAGACAGATCGATAGAGGGCATCAATGTTAAAATTAGAGATATGGTTTCCGTTTTATTTGTCGAAAACACTTTAGGTTCTCGTGTATATTAATCACAGAAACTCGAAATTCAATATCTTAATTTAGGTGTCTCCGAGTACAAATTAAACATGGACCCAAGATCTTGATCTTCTAGTTGCAGGAACCTTCGGAGGGAAGCATAGTAGCAAGTACTTAATCACTGAAATTTACATGCAGTTGCATATAATATTACGAAATGATGTCTTTGAGCATTTCATATCTATATTGATTTTATGGGAGGAAAGAGAACTTTGATACATCGGTCCCTCGTCCATAAAGCTGAACCTAGCTTCTTGTTCAAGGTGCAGATGTCCGTATGGCATATACATTACCTTCTGCATCACACCATATAAAAATTCTCTTTCCCTTTCTTTTTCCCTCTTTGTTGGGGGGTTTCACTTACAGCAACATACGGAGATGATGATGGCTGAAAATGGCAGAGGCGGGGATGATGCATACAATCAAAGACTGAACTCTCACACGCCATTCGCCATCCGAGGTTGGCCAGTTCAGCTGAAGTCGCGAGAAAGAATCTGAAACTTCTCCGGTGGTGATCGACGATTCAACACTCGAGTTGCATTTGCACGCTACTTTATGAAGTCTCTTATATATATATATATATGTTTCCAGGGTGATATGTTAGCAGATGCCGGATTGTGCGTACATATTGAATGTACAAGGTGTAATTGAAACGCCTTGGCTTGGCTTTGGACTAGCTAGTCTTTTTTTTTTTTGGTAAGGTGGACTAGCTAGTCTTTTGTTCTTTAGTACTTCTAAAAACCCTAGCGATTCGCTTTGAAGTCCAAGAAATTGTGTGCATTATGATTTTCTTTGTGCAGTTGATTTCGTATTGTTCATGGGGTGTTTCTCTACGCGCTTATGGATCTGCTCTCCACAATCCAATTCCCCTTCTATTTCTCCTCCCCAAGGTTGTGATGAGTGTCCGTCTTACTTTGGTTCTCACTTTCAATTGATTCCCACTAAGCCCTATCTATCGAGAAAATATTGGGTGCCCCTCGAATTCCACGATGGCAAAAAACGAATGTCTCTCCATGGGACACGTGTCGAGGGGCCCCACCCGGTCAGACACCTCCAATTTTCAAAATAAAGCGCCACTCTCTCATCTCTCGGCAATCTCGCACTCCCAACCTCTCTCTCTCCTCCCGGATCTACTCAGAACTTGTGCTCCCTCCAACTCCTCCGACACCACCTCTGATGCTGATACTAATGCCTCCGACTTCGATGCCAACACCAATGCCTCGACTCTCACTACAAAAAAACATGTTTTTTCTGACGAAGTTTTCAACGAAAAATTTGAAAAAATTCGTTGGAAAACGAATTTCCAATGAAAAAAATTCGTTGGTAATAGGTCGTTATAAATTTTTCCAACGAAAAATTTAAATTTTCGTTGAAAATTTGCGACGAATTTTTTTTTGTTGGAAAATTTGTTGGAAAACTCGTGGCTAAATTTGTTGGAAATGAATTTCTTTTTCCGACCAATTTTTTTCGTTGGAAACTACAAATTTTTTTTTTGGTCTAAAAATCGTGGAAATTTTTTTTTGGTCGAAATTTTTTTTTTTGGTCAAATTTTTTTTTGTTTGAAAAATTGCCCTCGCCGCTGGCGAGGGCCAAGCTTGCTCAGATCTAGGCGAGCTCGAGCTCACTGGCCATGGCGAGCTCGGCCCTCGCCATGGCCGGCGAGGGCCAGCCTCGTCGCCATGGCCGGCGAGGGCCAGCCTCGTCGCCAGCGAGGGCCAGCCTCGTCGCCAGCGAGGGCCAGCCTCGTTGCCGGCGAGGGCCGAGCTCGAGCTCGTCGCCAGCTGGGCGAGCTCGCCCCTCGCCGGCGACGAGCTCGAGCTCGCCCAGATTTGGGCAAGCTCGCCCCTCGCCGGCGACGAGCTCGAGCTCGCCCAGATCTGGGCAAGCTCGGCCCTCGCCGGCGAACAAGGAAGGAAAGGAAGTGGAGCATGAACCGGGGGCTCCCGCGGCGGACGAGGTCGAACTCGGCGGACATGGACACGGACCCAGCGGCGGGGGAGCCAAGCGGGCCGGGGTGCCGGTCCTGACGACGAGGGAGAAGGGGCTGGTGGAGTCGAAGGAGGTGTCGAGGTGGAGGGCGAGCTCCCGGGGCTTGCCGGCGACAATGCCGAACTGGAAGGGGAGGCCGAGGATGCTGAGGGCGAACATGGCGTGGGGAGGCCCTCATCCTCCGCTGGGTTTCTGGGGAAGGAGGAGGGAAAATGGGTGGGGGGGATTTAGGGGTGATTTTTGAATGGAGAAAAGAATTGATTTTTTTTTGGCGGGGTGATTTTTTTCTTCAGTGTGTACAATTTTCATGGGAAAATTCGTTGGAAATTTCCAACGAATTTTCCCATGAATTCAAAATATACCGGGTTTTTTTGAATTCGTTGGAAAATTCGTTGGAAATTTCCGACGAAAAATTTTTCGTCGGAAATTTCCAACGAATTTTCCAACGAAAATTGTACAAATTGAAATAATGGCCCAGAAAATTGAAATTAGTTGGAAATTTCCAACGAATTTTCCAACGAATTTAAAAAATACCAGGCTTTTTTGAATTCGTTGGAAATTTTGTTGGAAATTTCCAACGAAAATTGTACAAATTGAAATAATGGCCCGGAAAATTGAAATTCGTTGGAAATTTCCAACGAATTTTCCCACGAATTCAAAAAATACTGGGTTTTTTTTTAATTCGTTGGAAAATTCGTTGGAAATTTCCAACGAAATTTCCAATGAAATTTCCAACGAAAATTGTACAAATTGAAATAATGGCCCGGAAAATTGAAATTCGTTGGAAAATTCGTTGGAAATTACCCGGTACTGTTCGGCTAATTTTCCCACGAATTTTCCAACGACTTTTCCAACGAATTTTCCAATGAAAAATTTTTCGTCGCTAATTTCCGACGAATTTTACTTTTCGTTGGAAAATTTGTCGCAAATTTGCGATGAAAATTTTTTCGCCGCAAATTTTCGTGGCAAAAACCCAGTTTTTTTGTAGTGTCTATGCGCTCACGCTCCCAATCTCTCTCTCCTCCCATATGAGACGCTTCCAATGTCGATGCCTTTTGCACTCTGAGAACTCGCACTCCCTCTGACGCGACACCCGCGATGCCGCCTTCGACACCTCCAACGAAGGCCCATGGTCCTAGCCCTAGTTGACACCAACGACGAAGCTCGATGCCCTAGCTGCTGCCCTAGGCCTAGCCGATGCCCTTTACCTCCACCTCGACTAGCTCTGCACCTCTCGACGCTGACAGCAACGCCGTTGCCCTAGCCTAGTTGACGCCTTTGCATCTGCCTTGACGCTTGCAGTTGTCACCGCCATCTGATGAAGCTGTACCACGCCCCCACTTCGCCCTAGCTTCGAGATACAGATTTGAATGAGTTCAATTTTTGCTCCCCAACTTGCTGCTGGTTATCTCAAAAGTTTTCTGATTTTACAAGTGCAGATTACTGAAGAGAGGTCTAAGCTTCCAATTGCATTCTTTAGGGATGTCATCACGTCATCTGTAGACTGTCATCAGGTTATTTTTTACCATATGCTTAATATCTTATAGGTTATTCTTATAGAACATATGCATTTGTTTTTAGTATGCTGATTTCCAATGCTATCATTCAAGAACTTTTATGGACATATACTTGACTAGAATCTATAATTCATCCTTGGACTTATTGCTTGTTCTGTATACAAAACCGGTAGTTTTTATATTTGGTGAGACTGAATGCAGAAAGACCACACATGTTAGGTTATTAACTCTTTGCTTTGTTTTCTTTATGCTACATAAATCGTGTTCAATCTGAAATATTCTGTGGAGGTATGCTTGCTCAGTATCTATTGGAAGAAATGCTTAAACCAAAAGAAATGGTTGAAGAACAATGCTTTATCGTCAATTTGATTTCGTGTTGGGCTCCTATGTTTGGTGGTCACAAGATCACAATTTTAGATCGTACTCTGCTTTTTTTGGAACTTGAAAAATGAATCACGAGTGTCTCTACGAGTGGCTGATCCAATCGTATCGCGGTTTTCCTATACAATCCTCTTGCTATGTCTTTTTGGGAAGCTGTCATGCTATCTCAAGGCAATATATACAAGGTTAGACGATGATGTTTCACACACGTAATTTTTCGGGCCATATCCTCTTTCTTTACGTCCCATTGAGGGTCTCTCTCTCTCTCTCTCTCTCTCTCTCTCTCTCTCTCTCTCTCTCTCTCTCTCTCTCTCTCTCCAAGGCGAGCACTCTCTGATAGTGGTGCACAAAACACTCATACAACAGTAACAATACAATCCAAGCATTATCCCAACATGGACTCAGCTGTTGATTATGTATGTTGGAATGAATTCCATTACACGTCCAGTATGAGTTTGCTTTATCCACAGAGTAGTTTAGCAATCAGGACAAGTTCACTGCTGAGATAGGAGTTGTCTCTCGTATCTTAAAGTGCAACTGCCATTTGTTCAATGCATCAAATAATTCTATCAATTTTGATCCATCCTGTCCTGCTCCTTTGATTTTGGGTTAAACTACTTCTGTCCTAACGTTTCTTTTCATTTGCTCTGGCATTTTGAGATAAAGCGTCAACATTCCTATGCCAGTATGAGAGTTCATCCTATTAATGTTTCAGGACTTCAATCCTTAAGTTCAAAAAATACAAAATGTCTTATCATTCAAGACCTTGGAGAATAATTCAGATGGGTAGAACATCATGCGGATATGAGTCACTAAATTTGTTGTACTCAAACGTAACTTTATGTCTTATCATTTGCAACGGACTTGCTATACTCAGATGTAACTCTATGTCTACCATCATATAATTCGATGGAAGTCGTATTACTTTTGAATGGTCCATGCACTTTTGTGCATATCTTTTTCTTCTTAACAAATGATTTCGGTAATCTAATCTAGATCTAACGTTATGAAGAGCATAAAAAAAGAAGGCGAGATTAGCCCACAATGGACATAGATATGTTGAAAGTCAACCATTAATGAAAGCTAAAGTACCTTCAGACAAAACTTTCAAAGCAAAAAAAATCAGGAAGAACAGCACTCCAATCTCCATTTAAGTTCCTCTGTATAGTTCATCATATCGGTATTTCGGTGCTGCGATACTCCCATGAGGTGCTAAAACTAGGTTGAGATTGAAATCGAGTTTCATGTGAACTACATTGTGGTTTAAATTTTTAGTGCCTACATTGCTGATGCTCGATGCCTGGCTAATGTCTATTGTTTATTGTATGCTTATTCTCCAGTTTATAGAGTGAGATTGACATGAAGATTGGCTAAACACCATCAAAGCTGACACAGTCCGCCTCGAAAGGTATCGAATTTTGTCTGTTTTGGCTATCTTTTCTGATAATGAGCTCCGCATTATAGTTTTGTGAGCATATACATGAGTATGGACATCCGTAACAATTGATATATATCTATTTCTCGTTTAGTGTCATTACTAAACTTAAACCTAATGAAATTATCTTTGAAGCTTGCTCATTAGGATTGATTTGGTGTCATTTTAATTCCAATTTGGTCTCAATGTGGGTGCAAATTTATTGGATGGCTGAATCAGAGGTAATTTTGTCATGCGCACTATGTGAAATATCTTTTGTCTTCTTAAGTAACGGATGAAATGCTATTTTGCATGTAAAAGCACTACGTTGATAGCTTTTTGTTCTTTTGGTTGCAACATGAAATTTCCCATCTTGCACATGTAATCCGTGATATAGAAAAAAATCATGAGTTTGCTGTAGGAATGATTTTTTCAAATGAACTCAAAGCATACCACAAGTATGTGGCCTCTGCAATCGGCAAAGGGTTTGGGGGTGAGGAAGGGTACTATGTTTAAAAATAACAAAGGAGAATTAATCCGATGGACTTTTGTGTGCAATTGTGAGGGGCATTCTCTTAGCTCTTTTGACCAAGAAAAGAAATATGAAAGGTCTAAAGTTTAATGTGGCTGTCTTGCTCAAATCAAATTTAAGGTTGACAATGGTGTCTATGAAGTCATTGAGTATATTTTTTAGCATAATCATGCATTTATTCCGGATGATCAAAAGCATTTGATTAGATGTGGAAGAATCATTTATGAAACTTGTAAGTATGATTAAAGCCGACATTGGGGGAACTATAGCATATAAGTTTCTAGCAAATGAAGCAAGAAGAAGCAAAAATTTGGGTTGCAACCCGCGCAATTGTCAAAATTATTTGCAGAAGAAAAGAGCCGATGGTATAAGCGGGGGAGAGTATCAAAGTGTTCTAAATAATTTTCATTTCATGAAAATGCAAAATCTAATGTGTTCATACGCTGTACATGTAGATCAAGATGGTAGAATGACAAATTTATTTTGGAGAGATAGTATGTCGAAATTTGATTACGACTGTTTTGGTGATGTGCTAGCGTTTGATACCACATATCGTACCAACAAATATAATATGATATGTGCGCCATTTGTTGGGATTAATCACCATTGGAAGAATGTTCTGTTTGTTTGTGTATTTTTGTAGGACGAACGAGATTGCATAATCATTTATTTGGCTGTTCGAGGCTTTTTTGAAGTTTATGGGAAATAAGGCTCCAAAAACCATGTTCACTGATCAAGACCAAGCCATTGCAAAAGCAATTAGAACGGTGTTTCCGAATACACAACGCCGTTTATGCGCTTGGCACATCGGGAAAAATGCTAAGAAAAACATACCACGTCTTTACCATAAGCCGGGTTTTAAGGATACATATTTTTTAGCGCTAATGCATAGATGTACATCGGAGGAAAAAATTGAATCTACTTGAAGGGAAATGGAAAAAGAGTGGGGTATTGCAAATAACACTTGGCTTCAGAGATTATATGACATTAGACACAAATGAAGTTCAACTTTTGGTCATGACACTTTTATATGTGGTATAAGATCCAGCCAAAGGAGTGAGAGCACCAATAATATCTTCCAATGTATGTTGACGAAGACATTGACTCTTGTAGAGTTTGTTCACCATAATGAAGAACAAGTGAAGCACATGAGAGAAATTGAAACTCAAGATGATCACAGTAGTCGAGGGGATCCCAAATTGGCGATTTTGGATAATGACATCTTGATGCATGCTACTTCAGTGTATACCCGGACCATTTTCAAATGGTTCAATGATGAATTCTTGGAAAGTATCTCTCAACATATTTCAAGTGAAGCATTTGATGGATTGGTTTATTTTTTACTCTCAAGTTAAAGGGAAAGTTAAATGGGAGTAAACATGTTGTCAAATTTGACCCTGCAGACTCTTTAGTTTCTTGTGATTGCAAATTATTTGAATTAAAAGGGTGACTGTGTAGCAATGCCTCGAAAGTGTTAAGTGAGAAATCATTGATTACGGGTGTTCTATCTCCCTATATTTTGAAAATATGGAGTAAGGGCGCCAAAGAAGGGATTGTGAAATGATGAACCTCATGAAATGGCATCGGGTTCATCTAAATTTATTCAATATTCCACGTTAATGCATCAATTCGCGGAATTGTTGAGTTTGGGAGTCGAGGATGAAAATACTATGAAAATAGTGACGAAGAGTATGGAAAAAGCGAAGGCTAAAATTATGTCATACAAATCAAGTATGGCTGTGATTGATAATGCTAGTGGTGGTGATGATAATGGGGCTTCTTTATGCGAGATTCCGGTATTGGACCCCCTTTGAAGTAAAGCAAAAGGAATGAGTTATAGAAGACTTAAAAGCTCAAGTGAGAAAATGAAGAAAAAAGCTAAGAAAGGAACACCTCCAACGCGAAAGCGAATAGAAAGTAGAGGTGAGTGACATGTTATTCTATTTAATATGATAAGTTAAATTTTTTGGTTATGTTACATGATGCCAATTAACATAATTATTACTTTGTAATGCACAGTTGGTTGTTCAAGCAACACATGATGAAATTCATCTCCCAGATTACTCGAATAATTCCAATCAGTTTCAAAATGCCTTTTATCCTAGCAGCATTGGTGATCCTACGATAAATCTAAATTTTCATAATCAGGTATGCACTCTTAGTTTTTCAATTTTTTTTTGATAACCCAAGGAACCCCCGCACGGCCGACAGCCGGGGAGTAAACCCTGGGGGCGACACGTGCTAGCCACCACACACTTAGTTTTTTTTTTCATTGGTATTTATATTTTACTACTTTTGTCATTTTTTTTATATGGATGAATAGCCACCATACATCATGCCGCTAGTGATTAAGAGTGAATTTTGCCCATTCCCTAGTCAGTTATTTAATAGCTCGGTGTATTGCCATACAAATGATTGAACTTATCATATACATGAATGTGAATAATCTTGGAAAGCAAATTAGTGACAAATTAATTATATGTAGATGCAATCATCATATATCATGTTGCCAGGGATTATGAATGGAATTTCCCCATTCACTAGTCAGATGCTTATTATGAAATCATTTTTTATCCTAGTGTTATTTCATTTTATTATTATGATTGTAATATTTATTGTTAATGGTTTCTTCTGTATAGATGTTGGGATATCATAATAGATCTCACGGAACCATTTTAAGTTAGGTACAACTTGCTTTTTTTACTCATGGGATTATTTGAGATATATTTATCTTGGCATTTGTTTAGTAAAATCTAAATAAATTAGTTATTCCTTCGTGTAGGGTCATCAAACTCTTTTCAGCATCCAAGGGTGCATGAGTTGAACGATTCTGAAGGAACACATACCAATCGGCCGAAGTAACCAATTTTCATGAATTCTTTGTCAAGTAACATGATTTGAGGCACAATGGAGGAGTGAGCCATTGACTCTGTTATTGGACCACCAGGGACATTCTCTATGAAGGTACTGCCCGTGGCCAAAGTCTTCATGCTCAAAGGTGTATAAGGGCTTCTTCTATTTTTCATTTTCAATTTTTCAGGTAATCAAGATATGATATATCCATAAATGAACCTCAAGGTATGTGATCAGACTTGGTGTTATGAATTGAGCTACTTGGTTACCCCTTGCTAAAGTTGGAAAAATTTGCTTCCATTTTTGTTACCTTCATAATCTTCTACTATTTCATTTTTTGTCTATTGGTTAACAACGATAGAGCAATAGGATTGTGTCTTAAGATTTCTTTATCTAATTTTTTCAGGTTTATGTGCTCGGGAATCTTAAGACGGATACTTATACTGATGACAACCGGAGGATATCATTTGCAAATAAGCTTACCCTTATTCCTGATGAGCTCTTTCTAGTGAGTGGATGGATTGTTATCTCTCCATTTTTCAGCTGAAAAGTTAGGACAATGTCACATAATTTATGGCCAAGAAACTGAAGAGTTTGCAAGGTCAAATTTGACAACATATTTACTCCCATTTAACTTCCCCTTTAACTTGAGTGTAAAAAATAAACCGATCCATCAAATGCTTCACTTGAAATACCTTGAGAGATAATTTCCAAGAATTCATCATTGAACCATTTAAAATGGTACGAGTATTCACCGAAACAACATGTATCAAGATGTCATTATCCAAAATTGCCAATTTGGGATTCTCTCGACTACTGTGATCATTTTGAGTTTCAATTTCTCTCATGTGCTTTACTTGTTCTTCATAGTGGTGAACAAACTTTACAAGAGTCAATGTCTTCGTCGACATATGTTGGAAGACATTATTGGTGCTTTCACTTCTTTGCCTGGATCTTATATCACTTGTAAAAGTGTCATGACCGAAAGCTGAAATTCATTTGTGTCTAATGTCATATAATCTCTGAAGCTAAGTGTTATTCGCAGTACCCCACTCCTTTTCTATTTCCCTTCAAGTAGATTCAAATTTTCCCTCCGATGTATATCTATACATAAGTGCTAAAAACTACGTATCCTTAGAACCCGGCTTATGGTAAAGATGCAGTATGTTTTGGTTGGCATTTTTTCCGATGTGCCAAGTGCATAAACGGTATTGTGTATTCACAAACACCGTTCTAATGGCTTTTGCCATGGCTTGGTCTTGATCGGTGAACATGGTTTTTGGAGCTTTATTTCTCATAGATGTTAAAAAAGCCTCAAACAACCAAAGAAATGATTATACAGTCTCATCCATCCAACAAAAATGCACAACTGAACAGAACATTCTTCCAATGGTGATTAATCTCGACAAATGGTGCACATATCATATTATAATTGTTGGTACGATATGTGGTATCAAACACTAGCACATCACTAAATCAGTTGTAATCAAATTTTGACATGTTGTATCTCCAAAATAAATTTATCATTCTACCATCTTGATTTACCTATACAGCGTATGAAAACATTGGATTTTGTATTTGCATGAAATGAAAATGATTTAGAACACTTTGACAATCTCTCCCACTTATACTATCGGCTCTTTTCGTTTGTAAATAATTTTGATAATCACGTAGGTTGAAACGCAAGTTTTTTCTTCCTTGTGCTTCATTTGCTAGAAACTTATATGCTGTAGTCCCCCAATGCCGGCTTTAATCATATCAACTAATACACCCTTACAAGTTTCAGAAATAATTCTTCTACATCTAATCAAATGATTTTGATCATCGGGAATAAATGCATGATTATGCTAAAAAATATACTCAATGACTTCATAGACACCATTGTCAACCTTAAATTTGATACGGGTAAGATAATCATATCTAACTTCATACCTTTAATATTTCTTTTCTTGATCAGAAGAGCTAGGAGAATGCCCCTCACAATTACACAAAATGTCACGCCCCGAACCCCATTGAGTGCACGACACCCTCCACTGGTCGATTAATGCGACATTCCAAGGTATCGCCGACCTCACTTATAATTATCAAAGATTTAAAACGATCATCGGAAACCACAAATACTCGGACAATTAAAACTAGAATAATTAGGGAGAATACACATATTCATTTCTTATCCAAACTTATACAATATTCACAATTTACAACCCACTATATGAACAAGCACACCGAACTTTTATATTATAAACCATCGACATAAAAAAGGATCGATGACCTGGGTATTCTATCCTCAAAATGGTACACCTCCAAAAACCTATTTTCCACCCCTACGCTAACCCCTACGCCTTTTGCTTGGTGTCCACTCTGAGTCTGATTCTTCGTCCTCTGAATTTGAATTCCCCTAGACAATCTGCTCCTTTGAAAACTTCGGCTTAGCCCCGATCTCGATCGGGTTGCTTATATCACCCGACTCAGCGGGAACCTCGTCCCGTTCCTCCTCAACTGAATCCTCAAAGAAATCATCCTTTGGCACAAAATTAGGGTCCATCCACTGCTCATACGGGAGTATATACTCCGGTTCTCCTTCTGGCTCGTCCTCGGGCTCAACAGGTTCATTCTCGGGTTCGGCCTTGGGCCCTTCCTCTTCCGGTTCTTCCTCTGGAATCGTCTCGAGGTCTACGTCCATGGGATTGTCTCCCGCTAGAGACTCTTCTAGCTCTGGCTCGTGCTCAGCCCTTGAAGACCCTAGTGCTGCAAGTGCTGGTTGCAATCCAGACTGCGCCCGATTAGTCTCCACACTAGTCAATTCGCCATCGGGGGGAGATATAGCAGACAGGTCCCAGTCCCCGACTCCATCAAAGGGGACGTCAAATCCGCGAACGAGACCGAACTCATCTATCCCGTCTCGGAAGAACCACGCGGTATAAGTATGGGCCTCCCATAGGGGTAATCCTACATCTACAAAAACTACAGTGGTATGCTTAATCCAGGTCATATGATCATCCATAGGAAACTCTACAACATCATGTTCGGTGTGCATTGGTACTCCAAAACGTTTTGGTGGCGGTGGCGGAGGAGCATGCAACAATCATGAGATTTCAATCTCAATAAGTACACCCCTAAACCTTACCTAGGCTATCACGTACCTCCGAACAATCACAACAAACAACCACACTTGGCTATTACACCGCAAGCACACAATCAATGCTTACCTGGGTCTTTCCAGCATGCAACCTGCAAGTTAGTCGCAATCACATCATATGCAATCACATGCATGTTTAAATCTCATTTCACACATTCATTCCGATTTCACCACATCTTTTCCACATCACTCGCCAGTGACCCGCATAATGATACCGCCGTTAGTTCATTGCGACCAACTCATCACAACACTTAAGGCTAGCGTAATGATACTGCCTCAGGCCCTGTATCTTGTCCGCGTAGTGGTACCGCTTCAGGCTCAACACTCACCACCTACGACACAACCCGCGTAATGGTACCGCCTCAGGTTGGCTGTCCTCCGGTAATACCGGGCATCGTCTCGCGTAGTAGTACCGCTTTAGGACGAAAATATCCTCGCGTAATGATACTGCCTCAAGGATTTCCATGATCACACATGCCGTATCACACACGGCCTCTCACTCGTTTACACGCCCAACACACTCTTGCCAAACAAATTGGCCAATCACACGTGGCCCGTGCACACACTTATTTCACACACATTCTCGTGTTCAATATGCATTCAGCACGGCCGATCGACAAAAAATTCAATTTAGTCTGGGCGTGCACATAATCAAGCACATTTAAATCAATCAATTGCACACCAATGCACCCAATTTCATCACCATAATGCAGCCACATCACAAACCCACAATCGATATACAAATTCTCATTTTTCCACCTCTAAACTTCGGCGAATTAATTTCGACCCTTCGCGGCATTTTCTCACAATTAATTGCCGAATCCAAATATCCAATTTACGTGCCGAACGATACATCACAGTACACCTATCAGCCAATCATAGCCCGCTTTTGACTTCAAATTTTCCATCAAAATCTTCCGATTTCATCTCTAATGCTCGCTAATCAATTCCACTTCCGAAATCATACAAATCCACACCTAATTAAACCCGAATCCACCCTAAATTATCTGTCGATACCCGACGTCCTAAATAGGGTTTAGAGCGTGACTGACCAAACTCTAGATTAACGCGGCTAGAGCGGAAAGTGGCGGCGATTGGCGGGGATGGTGACGAGCAGCGGCATGGCTTGGTGGTGGCGATAGGCGCCCGGTGACAGCGGTGGCTTGCTCGGCTTGGGCCGACTGTCCATGGCTAAGAGAGAGAGAGAGAAAACCGGGAGGGAGAGGGAATGGCGTGGGGTGGTGGTGGCGTGAGGGCGGTGAGGCAGTGCGGTGGCGGGTGGTGGCCAGCGATCGGTGGTGACGGTGTACGACCAAGGGGGAGAGGGCGATCGAGAGAGAGAGAGAGAGAGAGAGAGAGAGAGAGAGAGAGAGAGAGAGAGAGAGAGAGAGAGAGAGAGAGAGTGGTCTTGACTTAAATAATTCAATTTTGACCATTTCTCACAAATTCAACCGACGGCCCAGATTCGATCTTATCTTGAAATCGACGGCCCGGATCGAATCTTTTCCAAATTATCCAAGGGCAATTTGGGAATTTCTCAAAAAATCCAAGGATAAAAATGTCCAACCAAAAAGTTGGGGTAAAATGACCAAAATGCCCCTCCCTCTTAAAACTTGTCCTTTATAAATTTTCAAGGGTAAAATGATCACTTTTCTATTTTCTTGCCGAAATTGAATTTTTCTGAAGGATTCAGGAAAATCCAAAGTTGCATGTTCCAACCACAACGTCGTCTTAATGTCCCGTCATGACTTCCTAATTTTCCGATGTCCAATTTGGGCTCAATTAAATAATTAAATTTTATTAAACGTAATTCAAGTGTTTCTCAAACTAACGAGCGGCTTTTTGGAGAAATTCGTATATTCGGCCCGTGACTGATAATAAATCGAGTCACGTGCAAATTTATTTGGTTCGTGACGATTTCGATTGTCATTTAAATCACGAGAATCGACCGCTAGATCCGAGGGGCACAATCGTTTGGTATAGGTTCAGGATCATTTGTGAATTCATTTCATGGTCCGGCGGAATCACCCGCGATTTACTACTATGACAATGGCGAGCTAACCCCTGGCTATCCTTGGATCGGCCAACAGTGGCTTAAAATATCACCTCAGCGATTTTATGGTCGAAATTCAATTCACGATCGAATTTTCTCTTAGTCGCACGAATTTAAATCCCTAATTAGCCTTTCCCTAATGGTTAATATCCCATGAATGATCAGTTCTCGGCGAGAACTAACTACGAGTACGTTTATAAAAATAATATTTTATAAATCCCAAATGGACAATTTTTGAGGATGTCACAACTCTTCCCCTCTTACAAAAATTTCATCCTCAAAATTTACAAATCTCACTACTATAAAAATAAATGGGGGTATTGACGTTGCATCATCTCTTGACTTTTCTAAGTCGCGCCTTCAGTCCCATGATGTTCCCAAATAACTTTGACCATCGGGATCGTCTTGCTCATTAGAACCTGCTCTTTCCGATCTTCAATCCTTACTGGTCTCTCGACATAGGACACTTTGTTATCGACTTCTATCTCTTCATAATTTCACACATGAGTTGGGTTCGATTCATATTTCCTTAATATCGATACGTGGAACACATTATGCACTTGCGATAAATTTGGTGGAAGTGCAAGGCAATACGCTAAATCTCCAATCCGTTCTAAAACCTCAAAAGGTCCTACGTACCTCGGACTCAACTTCCCTTTCTTGACGAACCTGGATAGTCCTCTCATGGGAGATACCTTAAGAAATACGTGATCCTCTACTTGAAACTCTAAAGGCCTTCGCCTTTTGTCTGTATAACTCTTTTGATGGCTTTGAACTATTTTTAGCCTTTCATGAATCACTTTAATAGCCTCAATTGACTGTTGAACTAACTATGGCTCGGTGATACTCCTTTCTCCTACTTCATCCTAACACACGGGTGTTCTACAAGCCCTGTCATATAGCACTTCAGAGGGCGCCATTCCTATACTCTGCTGGAAACCGTTATTATAAGAAAACTCTGCTAAGGGTAAGTGCTCTTCCCACTTATTCTGAAAATCCAACACACATGCCCCAAGCATATACTCTAAAGTCTGAATCATCCTTTCAGACTGACCATCCGTCTATGGATGGTAAGCTGTACTCAACTGCAGCTTTGATCCTAATGCCGTATGCAGACTTTTCCAAAAATTGACGATAAACCTAGGATCACGATCTGAGGTAATTGTCACTGGTACCCCATGCAAACGAACTACTGCTGCACATACAAGTCAGCATATTGATCTAACGCGAAATCCTTTTGCACAGCCAAAAAGTGTGCTGACTTGATCAATTTGTCGATAATCACCCAGATAGTGTCATGACCTCTTTGGCTTCTTGGCAATTCCGTCACAAAATCCATAGTTATATGCTCCCATTTCCATTCTGGAATTTCCAAAGGTCGCAATAATCCTCCAGGCTTACAATGTTGTGCTTTCACTTGTTGGCATGTCAGACATTTGGCCACATGTCTGGCCAAATCACTTCCAAATCTAGTAAAAGAGTAAAAATATGATCATTCACTTTTGTGAGTACAAAAAGTATAGTATTTGGACTCCCTCGCTACTTTTGTGAAATTTCAACATGAACCACAGAATTACGAAAGAGTTTTGACTCTCTTGCTGCTTTTATGGACTTTTGACATGAACCGAAGAGCTACGAATGAGAAGAAGCTTAGACTCTCTCGCCATTTTCATGGAGCTTTGACGTGAACTAAAAAACTACGGAAGAGTCGTGAAGTTTCAATATGAACTAGAGATACATAGGATTAGGAGACAAGAGAGGATAGGTTTTTTTAGAAATTTGATTGCCCCTCATTTTTCAAGAATTAGAAAGATTATTTTAAAATTGAATTTTTTTATTAAAATCTGGGTTCTTCTACCTCATTTTTTTTACTCAATTTTTTAATTTTTCCATCTCTTTTTTAATTTTTTATTCCCTTCCATCAGTCCTTTATAAAAAAATTTATCAACTTATAAACTATACTATTATACCTAAATTGTGTAATAATGTAGATATTAAATATATATAATCCCAAGTTTCTCTCTAGTTTCTGGAGTTTGTATCCCTATTCACCCGGCCGGCTGTGCTGCGATTCTGGATAATCCGGCAGCTCAATCCCTCTGAAATTTGGTGTCCTACTTCGCCTAGTTCTTCTCTAGACCATACTCAAAGGAATCCACGAGTGATGCCTTGATCGGGACCTACGAGCAGATTTGGTTTTCTTCGTCTGGGTTTGGTTTTATGGAGTTTGCACCATTATTCACATGCTGGTTTTTTTGGTGACGCTGGTTGATCCGTCCGTTGTTTCTTCTGAAACTTTGACGTTGGAACTTCTAGTAAGTATCCTATCCTCTTACCATTGGGTTATTTGTTTGGTTTTCTCTAGTGGTTCTATGGATAGATTTGGATTCTCCCTCGGTTTCTTCTGGTTTTTGCTGGAATCCCGATTTACAGGAGTAGGATTGTTGCAAATTGGTGATTTCTTACCTCCAAGGTCGAACTATTGACTTCCCATGAAAGTTCTTTAGTGTTGGTTTCCATGGCTGAAAAAGTCACCATCTCTGTGGACCTTCCCTTCCCGAAGCCCCCTTCGGATTTGGCGAACAAGCTACCTAAGGAACCATCCAAACACCCCTCTAGTGTTAATGTTGGTCCTTTTGAAGTTGACCCGTGACCTGTGCTTGTGGTCCTTGCAAAGCAAACTCCCTCGATTGGGGTTAAAAATGCTGGTGCATCCTCTAATAAGTCACCGGCTATACAAGGTCCGCGCCATAGAAGTCGTGGTCGTAGTCGAAGAAGAAACTCTTCCAAGATGCCTTCTATTGACTCTGATGTTGGTCGGGTAACCCAACACCCACATGTAAATGATCGATCTGTGGATAGGCGTCACCACAGTAAAGGGGAACCATCTGGCAAGCCAACACCTCGTGAACCTTTGCCGGTGCCAACCCAGAGATCCTGGGCAGCTGTTGCAAAATCTGCTGAGAAAGGTTTTAACCTCTCCTATATTCCACCATCCATGAAGGATGGTAAACCAGTCGCCCAAATGTGAGAGGAGATTCTTGAAGACATCAACTCGAAGTGGAAGGAGTGCCTTGTTGGCTATTTCGTAGGTAAGAAATTACCTTTCAAGATGACGGAAAATGCAGTCAAGAATCTTTAGGGGACTCAAGTGGTTGATGTCCTGGCCAATGTCGATGGTTTCTATTTCTTTCATATCCCTGACACCTTGTTTAGGCGGAAAATTCTAGATGGAGGCCCACTCACTATCCTTAGGGTGCCATTAGTACTCCAGCAATGGCATCCAACTTTGAGATTGGTTAAAGACCAACATCAGTCGCTACCCGTGTGGGTTAAGTTAAGGAACATTCCTCATGCGCTGTGGTCAGCCTCGGGCATTAGTGCGGTTGCTAGCGTAATCGGCAAGCCACTACTTGTGGATATTCAAACTGAAAAAATGAGGATGATCTCATATGCTAGGGTTTGCAACGAGGTCAAAGCTACTCAATCATTGCTCGATTCAGTTGATGTCATTTGGAACGATGAAACCTGGTCGATCAAGGTCGACTATGAATGGCGACCAGTCTCATGTCTTGCCTGTGGAACTTTTGGCCACAGATGTACTCCACCTAGTGAAGTTCATGTTGTCACTCAGAAGCTTACAACTCAAGTAGCTATTGCTGCAGATACCCCTCCCTCTAGAAAAGACACATGGGAGACAGTTGGTAAGAGAAATACTCGCACTCCTATTTTGGCGTCTTCCTCTACAACAGAGTTAGGTTCTGTACATATGCCTACCCCTGCCTTGGCATCTTCCTCTCACGCCCCCAAGATCATGGCTGCTTCTGCGGTTATACAGAATCTCCCTGATCGAGGCTTGATATCTCGAGCCTCCCTTGAGGATAGTTCTGATTCGGATACTCCTGAAGTTGAACTAGTCAGTAATATTGGTAGCAACCCCGAGGAGCTCTCTCCCTCGCTTGCCCCGATGATTGCTAGATTGAGATCCTCGGTGCACCAAGGTTGTGAACCTCAAACCGAGTGTCCTGACACTTCCCCTCTTGCTCCTGCGATGGCACTACCCACTCCTGGTAGCAACCCTGTGACGACCAAGGTGCCTCTCCCGAAATCTAGAAAACGGGGTGGCACAAAAAGCACAAAAGGAGGTAACTCCTTTCCCTCCTGTACATATGTTTTTTGGTGTTTGAAATATAAGGGGTCTCATGAACCCCCTCAAACAAGCGGAGATTAGATCCTTAGTTAGATCTAACAATCTTTCTTTTATTGGTATACTCGAGACTAAAGTCAACTCGGTTCTTTTTGACAATTTTTCCTCTGGGTTGTTACCGGGTTGGTGTTGGTCCTCTAACTACATGTTCTCCCCTCGTGGACGAATTTGGGTGGGTTGGAACCCTTCACAAGTGGGTTTTACTGTCCTCTCAAAATCCTCTCAAGCTATTCATGGGCGTAGGCATCTACTGTCATTGAACTTGCCTTGCCATATCTTGGTGATATATGGGGAGCACACCTTTGTGGCTAGGCGTGCACTTTAGTCTGATCTTATTCAGTCAAGCCTCCAGTTTGCCGGTGAGCCTTGGATTGTTGCTGGTGATTTTAACGCCATTAGAAGCCACTCCGATAGATTAGGCAGCTCCAATTATTGGATCCCTGCCTTCGATGAGCTTGGCACTTGTTTAGACCAGGCCAGCCTTGATGATCTAAGATTTGTCGGCCATAGATTTACTTGGGCAACATCTTCTGGTGCGCGCCGCAAACAAAGGAAGATTGATAGGGTCCTTATCAATGAGCATTGGACCAGAATCTTCTCTTATTCGGAGGCTTCCTTCTTGGCCCCAGGCGTGTCAGACCACACTCCCATGATTGTTAGAATCTTACCTTCCGAGACAAGCGGGAAGCCTTTCAAATTTTTTAATTGCTGGATGTCTCATCCTTCTTTCTCGGATACTATTAAACAGGTGTGGGATTTGCACATTGCTGGGACTCCAATGTACATTCTGTGCCGGAAGCTTAAGTTACTTAAAGGGCACCTGAAACTACTCAATCGAGCCTCCTTCTT
Organism: Syzygium syzygioides; assembly: GCA_031216285.1. NCBI lineage: Eukaryota > Viridiplantae > Streptophyta > Magnoliopsida > Myrtales > Myrtaceae > Syzygium > Syzygium syzygioides. Next base: position 13,974,687 of record CM062245.1, on the reverse strand, counting down.
TGATATCTCAAGCCGTACAGCCCATGCAAGGTTAGCTTTAACCTCTACTCAAGATGCTCTGGCACTTGACCCCTTTAATCTCTCTCTGGCCAATCTTGAAAGGGATCAACTCCAGGCTTTCTCAGACCTTAGAATCCAAGAGGAATCATTTTTCAAGCAGAAATCGAGAATTAAATGGTTGTCTGAAGGGGACTACAACACCAAATATTTCCACCATTTTGTCAACAAAAGACACCTCCACAACTGTATTTTATCTATCACTGATGATAATGGTTTCGTCCTTAGTGATTCGGCTGAAGTCCAGCTTTATATAGTCACTCACTTCGAGAATTTGCTTGCAACTAGTGGACCACCGGTTCGGCCAACTCTTCATGATATTCAAGCTGTGGTTGATCGAATTCTCAATGAGAGTCAGTCCCATTTTCTTTTCGGACCAGTGACAGAGATTGAGATTCGAAACATTTTGTTCTCCCTTCCCAAAGGGAAGGCCCCGGGTCCGGATGGTTACAATGTTGATTTCTTTATCTCCTCCTGGGAAATCGTGGGACCTTCTGTCACGTTGGCTATAAAGGATTTTTTCCAATCCGTCTCTCTGCTTAAGGAGATCAATGCTACCATTCTCACCTTAATCCCCAAGGTGCCCAATGCCTCAGCAATGAATGATTTCGGGCCCATAGCGTGCTGCAACACGATGTACAAATGTATCACTAAGATCCTGGCTAATAGGATGGCTTCCGTTCTGCCTTCTATCATTAGCCCCTCTCAGGATGCGTTTGTCAAGAAACGGAGGATAAGCGACAATATCCTTCTTGCACAAGAACTATTTGCGGGTTTCCACCATCAGCCATATTTGCCTAAATGTGCCATCAAAGTTGGTTTTCAGAAGGCTTATGACACGGTCAACTGGGGTTTCTTGGAGGTAGTCTTACAAACTTTTGGCTTCCCGCAGATGTTTATTAGACTCATTATGGAGTGCGTGACATCCCGAAATTCTCAATTGCCATCAATGGTTCCCTCCATGGATTCTTTCCTGGCGGTAGGGGCATTCGTCAAGGAGACCCTATTTCTCCTTATCTATTCACCCTGGTGATGGAAGTTTTCTCCGGAATCCTCAATGCTAAGACTCGGCTCCCGGGTTTCAAATTCTTTTGGCGATGCAAGGCCATTAGGCTCACTCACCTATTTTTCGCAGACGATGTCCTCTTATTTTCCGAGGCCAATGTGCTCTCCACTGCCCTCCTCAAGGAGGGCCTTGATCTTTTCTCTTGGTGGGCTGGCCTAAAGCCGAATATCAACAAAAGCGAAATATTTTGCTCCGGAGGGATATCGGATGTTCATAACCAAATCCTACGGTCCTTCGAATTCCATGAAGGTACACTTCCTTTTCGCTATCTCGGGGTTCCTATTATCGCCTCTAGATTAAGTAAGGCTGATTGTACTTCTCTAGTTAATGCTATTACCGCTAGAGCACGCTCGTGGTCCCAGCGCTTCCTCTCATTTGCTGGCCGGTTACAGTTGATCAAGTCGGTCTTATATGCCATACATGTTTTCTGGGCTGCGGTATTCACGCTTCCTCGATTAGTTTTGTCGAGGATTGAATTAATCCTTAGGCAATTTCTATGGAAAGGTCCAGATTTGGGTGTAGGAGGCGCCAAAGTCCTTTAGAGTTTTGTCTGTCTCCCCAAACAAGAAGGTGGCTTGGGCATTTGCAGGCTAATAGATTGCAATCGTGCGGCTATGCTCAAGCATATTTGGGTGCTCTTCACGGACAAGGAATCCTTATGGTGCAAGTGGATACATTCCACATTTCTCAAAACTAAAAATTTTTGGGTTGCCTCCAAGCCAACTGTGTGTTCTTGGGCTTGGAAAAAAATCTTAGATATCCGCCAAGAATTCCAGGAGCTTTTCAAATGGCAGATTGGTGATGGAAGGTCCATCTCATTCTGTTTTGATTACTAGCACACCAAAGGCCCTCTCTAGAAGCTCTTCTCGGATAGGGATATTTATTGCTCGAGCATCTCCAGAACGGCTTCAGTATGGGATTTTTTCTCTTCGGAATGGCACTAATCTAATGTGCTCCAATCTTTCCATTCCTGGTCAGAACCTCTCCCTCTTTTTGACTTGAAAACAGGTGATCGACTACTTTGGCAAGGTCATTCTTTGGGAACCTTTTCGATTTCTTCAGCCTGGAACTTGATCCGAAATAGAGGACAAGTAGTTTACTGGAGTTCCTTCATTTGGGACCGCAACATTGCTCCAAGACACGGTTTTCTAATGTGGGTGATGTCCCTTAATAGGTTGCCAACACAAGTTTTCCTGCTTAACTACCACAGAATCTTTGAAGGTGTTTGTGCTTTTTGCCGCAATAGACCAGATTCTATAAATCACCTTTTCTTCGAGTGTCCTCGTACACGCACCCTTGCGCAATTTTGGGCTGCTAATTGCAACCTTTCTTGGCAAAATGGTACATGGCAACAAATCTCCGATGGACTTCTCGATTTATTGGAGGTCCAAACATTCATCATCGCATTGCTCGCTTTGCCTTTAGGTCTTTGTGCCACATTATTTGGACGGAGTGGAATCATATCCTGTTTAGGAACCGGACCCTCTACTTGCCGACCCTCCTCAATCACCTTGCCAAGGTGGTTAGGGACAAAGGCCTTTCTCTCAAGCCAATTCAAGACTCTCCTATTAATCGAAGGACCCAGACCAATTGGGGTATCTCGTCCTCCATTTTTGAGTGATTTCTTGTTGTTCACTTCTTATTAGTCTCCTTCTCTTAGTTGCCTAATGTTTGGGCCGTAGCTGTTTGCGCACTTGTTCACCTTATGACAAAGTCGCAACACCTTTGCACCCGTTGGGTCACTTTTTTGTGTCACTTCTGGTACGAGGTTTTTGTGTTCGGCTTCTCTTTGTAAGTCGCGCGTTGAAAAGTTTATATACTACTTACCTTACCAAAAAAATATATATATTATAGAGTAGAAATAAAATCAATTATATAAATAATATAGGAATATATAAAAACGAAAATTATTTTTTGTATTCTAAATTATCTTTTTAATATTATAACTCAAATACTAATTTATTTTTATTGTTTAAAAAGTTTGTTTCGAAAAAAATAGCTTTTATATTATTAATATTAAAAATCATATCCACATTTATCTCACCTTTCTCCTGGGATAATTTTATCCAGACTATATCTGACTTTATCCTATCTTGAGTAGGAACTAAACACAGGATATCATAATGTTATCATATCCTGTATTTTATTCTGACTACCAAACGCAACCTAACATTAATGAAAACGAGCCTACGCTTGTAGCGTGTTTCGGGACTACCGTGACAAGAGCCCATATACAAATACATCCACTGTGAAATTTGATTGGAGATTCTTTTCATTGGGAAAACAACGCATTATCTTTACGATTCTTCTCCACTACCGATGAGATAATCTAGGGTTTAGTGGAGAACAACATGCACCTACTGCCTCACACTTGTTTTGGGAGCAAATTTCTTATCATTACTATCATATTACCATCACAGTTGTCATCAATAATCTATACTGATAATTAGTAGGGGTGAGTGATTTTCAATTTGGTCCGGTCTAACCCAAAAATTAGAAACTGGACCGACTAGTCTTGGATCATGGATCAGACTGCACCGATGGTCCGGTCTGGTTCCAATGGAACTAATAACTTATTTGTAAAGGCAAGTGAGAATTGGAGAAATTAGATTAGGCTTTCTATTTTTTTCGAAAATTTTAAAAAGTAAATAAATAAATATATATATTAAAAACTTAGAAAAATATGTATTTATCAGTCCAATCCGGTCGGTCCGGTTCCCATTCTAGAACCGGGAACTGGATTGATATTCCCGAGAACCGGACCAAATCAATCGGTCTGGTATAGTCCGATCCTGATTTGGGCGATCCATCTTGTTCACTTCTAATAATTAGGACATGATAACATAATTAAATCGGCCCTAGTTGCTCATCGTGACCTAGTGGAAGAAGGGAGGAGGCTCTTGGACGAGGAAAAGTACCCCATCACTAGCTCAAGGAGTCATATGAGGTGACATTTCACAGATGGTGCGGTGTTAATCGACCATAAGTACGGATGATGGACAATGAATGATTGATGGAAAGCCCCAAGCTGTTGACAAGGGACACATATAATAAAGTTTTGCCAAAAATGGTAATCGACAAAAGATCTTCCATTGAAGGATTCATAAGGGTTCGGTGGCGATTCCAGACATGAGTCTCAATAAAGAAGGGAGGAAAAGTAGCCCATCACTAGCACGAGGAATCGTATAAGGTGACATCTCATGGATGGTTCAGTGTTAGTTGACCATCAATACAGATGATGGACAATGAATGATTGAAGGAAAGCCCCAAGCGGTTGACAAGGGACACATATAACAGTGTTTTGCCGAAAATGGTGGTCGACGAAAGACCTTTCACTAAAGGATTCATACAGGTTCTGTGGCGATTTCGGACATAGATCTCAATGAGTCATAAGGAACATATATGTTTCAATCGAATTTAATCGACAATGAAGTACAAAATAATTTGCCAAAATTTAATCGACTATAAATTGAGATGATAAAGTAATACAACGTCGGAATTTAATCGATGACAAAGATCTGAAAATTACAACTAATGCACGGCTATTGTTTATTACAGAATATTAAGTCGGGTTAGGGATATAGGGTGGGTTTGGAATATTATATCAAAAATTTTTAGACAGATTTAAAGAGTTTACTAAAAAAAAATTAATGGGATCCGTCCTAATTCCATTCCTACCAATGCTCAGCTACTCACAAGCTTTTCGAAACTCTATGTATTGATGATTTCTATGGCCTTTGTCTCGTTTCCTTTTCTTTTCTTCTTCTTTTCCATTTGAAAAGGATAGCTTGCAATTCAAATCTCTCCCATTTTTCTTTGCGCTTGGGTCTTTACCCATGTGGGGATTGCCCCTTCAACATGATAACGTTTCTAATCAGCAATATTATCTCTTATATCTAACTTAAGAATATTGCTCCCATAATCTCTACTTACCTTAATCATCCTCAATCATCCCTAATTTAGGGCTCTTGTAATATCTGTATATACAATACACTTGTATAATACAAGAGAAGATGAGAAATACAAAAATAGAAAAACACAATTTCTTCATGGTATCAGAGTTGCATTTGGCATAATCCGTCTTACAATCCTAAAGTTTCTTTCTCATCTCATTCCTCATCGTCTTCCTTCTTCCCAAAGAAAATGTCGATAAGCTCTAATCCATCATCTCAGTCCTCTTCGTTTGTCGTATCTCCCTCACTTGTTATCTCAAACATATCTAACTTGGTACCCATCAAACTGAACAACTCAAACTATCTTCTTTGGCGCTCTCTCCAGCTGTCTTTGAAAATACCCTTTGCAAGGCAACAATTTAAGGGTCAATCTTAGTAGACATTTGGGTTCATATCACGAACAACCTCAAACTGGTATACTTGTGACAAATTTACCCCAAACTTTTTTTTGACCATAAAAAACCCTAAACTGGTACACCCGTGATAATTTTACCCCGAACTATTTTTTTGACCATAAAAAATCCTACACTGGTATACATGTGATAATTTTACCCCCGAACTAATTTTTTAGCTACCAAAAACTCCAAACTGGTGCACTTGTGATAAATTTACCTTCCGTTATTTTCCATTAAATTTTATTATCAAATTGCTAAGTTTAATGACACGTGGTAATTGACATGTGTACCGATTTTGGGTTTACTTCTCTATTTGTCACAAGTTTACCAATTGGTGATGTTTTGTGATATTAATATAATTTAACGGACACTAATAGAGGGTAAATTTATCACAGATATACCAGTTTGGAGTTTTTAGTGGTCAAAAAATTAGTTTGAGGGTAAAATTGTCACAGGTGTACCAGTGTGGGGTTTTTGGTGGTCAAAAAAATAGTTCGGGGTAAAATTGTCACAAGAGTACCAGTTTGAGGTTTTTGGTGGTTAAAAAAATAGTTCGGGGTAAATTTGTCGCAGGTGTATCAGTTTGGGGTTTTTTGTAGTCAAAAAAATAGTTTTGGGTAAAATTGTCACAAGTGTACTAGTTTAGGATTTTTCGTGGTATTAACCCTAGACATTTTGATGCAAAGACATGTTCATTGTTTCGTGGTCGACAAGTGACACAATTCAATTATGAAAAACTAACTTCAAACGCACATACTCTTCATCCGATAATAAATGTGTAAAGATATTATTGCATATGTCATCCGTTTATCAATGTGTAACAATACTTTTGTACCAACATGAACTTGACAATAATCGATTCTTATAACTACTCTCGACTTTGAAAACGTAAACCACCAATTGAAAACTTTCGATCTTCTCTCTTTCCACGGTTCGGACATTGACATCTGCTTCTGTTCTGGTCCGTAGGCATTGACTGACCACAACTGCATCATGTCTATCTACATGTACAAACTTTGATCATTGTTGAGCATCATTGGAATATTTGTGCTGATCTGGGACTTGTGATCTTGGGCGTTTATGTTAGGAGTCATATTTTTATCAAGTTCTTTAATCCCTGCCTTTCCTGAGTGGGCTTGAATCTTAAGTCTCAAAGAAATTGAACTTTGTCAACCCACTTTGAAGTTTGGATTTTTGTCCTCGTATGTCTTTTTCTCTATGATCCAGATGGGTAAGCGAGGTTTCTCTGCTGTAGAATTACATTGGAAGATGTACGATATATACCTGTTGATGAATGTGAGGTAATCGCGAGGACAGGTTGATAAGGAACAGAGCCAAAACTGTTAAGTACTGAATTCAGCCTCTCCATGCAATTTCCTAGAACATTATAATAAGCAAGTCATATGGCCTTGTAGTTGTTTGACAGAGCATGTCAGTTAAGATCATTAGCATGGATTTTGTGGTAACTCTTGTGCAAAAGGAGCATACAACACCTTCTAAAATGGAACACCATTCACTGCTTGGAATAACCATCACCATGATGAAACCAAAGTTTGACACATTTGACCAAATCAAATAATCCCATGCCGACCAATTTAACGTTCTTTGGACTAAAAATGTCCCCGCAGACAGCAATACCGATTTTTTTACCACTAGCAGCACTCACTTTTAATGTGCATGATCCCGTCAAGATCTGTTACTTCTGTTGGAATGATTGATTTGGTATCAAGGCTCCCACATCAACCTGAGTTATCGTGTTATTATGTATCTACATTCTACCTTGTGTCATTACTATACCAAGAACCAATCTAACAATAAATCATGATGCGTGCGTGGGCGAGTGACTCCGAACAGAAAATTTCAGGACTGCACGATTTCGGAAAAATGGGCGTAACTTCCTCAATACAGGTCGGAATGACCCGATTCCAAAAGCCACAGATCAAGGACTCGTAGATCTACAACTTTCGTGTTTTGAGTTTCCACAAATAAGCTCTGTGGAGTGAGCGATTCTGGGAGGAAGTGGACGAGGCACTGTGTTTGTGGGGATGTTTGTAACTCGAGGATATGGAAGGTCTATCACCTAAGCCTAAAGGCACAAGCCACCAGTCTAGGATAAAGGACCGAGATAATTACAGTTCACCACCAAGGCTTAAAGGAAATTCCACCGACCAAGGATAAAGAACTGTTTGATTCACCACCAACGGCGTTGGATAAAGAATCGAGATAATAATTCAACTCACAAAGAGGAATTTTCATTCATTCAACCAGTCCCCTTACAAATGAGAATATGTCTCATTATATAGAGATTAGACTCAGAATTGAAAACAACATGGGAACTACCAAAACATTAAAGACTAAACAAGACTGAAATAGCATTAAAGGTCTAGGAACTAGGGAATGCAATAAACAACATGGGAACTACCCAAACATTAAAGACTAAACAAGACTGAAATAGCATTAAAGGTCTAGGAACTAGGGAATGCAATAAACAACATGGGGACTAGGAGTCTTAACTCTTCAGCCTTCAAAATTCGTCCATCAATAATAACCAGCAAATATCCACTTCCAAAGAACATTAAATCACTACGGAACTTATCCTGAATAACTCCCTTTTGATATAGCATTGATCAGCAACGAATTTTAATATTGGTATCATCATTCCTTAACCCATTGAAGCAAATTGTAACCGAAGTTAGTCTTGGCATGAATAAGTACCGATAGTGTTTGTTTTGCCGAAGGAATCTGCTCAGGACTTAAGGATTGATCAGTAGTCTCGGATGCTCCCGCATCAAATCAGCTCATGCAATACGATGAAAACACAGATATTTATGGACTACGAAACTTCCAGCGTCAAATGTATATCTTTTTTTGTCCTTTGCTTTTGGTCGAACCATTCAGGATATGCAAATTGTCTAAATATCAGATTGTACCAAAACAATTATGTCCTTTTTAAATGGAAATCTTAGTACTGGAAGTTTTGAATCAATGTCAACCCCTATTACTCATAACAGAGGGCCGAATAACCTGATTGAAAGCAGCACGTCTGTATAGAACCTAGAGCAGTACTATGTTTTTCTGAGGTAAAAATAGCTGTCATTTTGAGAGATAATGATAACAAAAGAGTCGTTAGCTTGAGTGAAAGCCATGGTAGTGCTCTAAAGACAGCAGCATAAATTGAATGAGGACCTCCACAATGGCCACAATATAATGGAGAAAACAGAGGAACATATGGCTCTGTAGATTCACAAAGAGGTCAGCCTCACAAGCACAGTCATGGATTACTTAGTCTTGATTTTATGCCTTTCCTTACTGTAGGGCTTGATCCAAGCTCTCTCTTTCATTGCAAAGAGAAAAAAATGGATCCCTCCAATCTCCCACCTTTTCCGCAGCCTCTTCCGCTCATTGGTAAACTCCTCGAACTTGGAAAACCTTCCCCACAAACCTATTGCCAAGCTCGCTCGCGCTTACCGCCCCATAATTTAACTTCTTCTCCAACGCTTGCCAAAGAAAATCCTCCAGACCCACGATGCTAACTTCTTCAATCGAATGATTCCCGAAACCATCGCGGCCCACAACCACAACCTACTCGCCTTGGATTCCCATTTCGCATATACAGCTCACATCGATTGTCCATGTCCAATGGGAGACTTGATTCCAGCCAGAAGCTTCACAGCAAGAAAGTGCAAGAGCTCGTCTGTTAAGTTCAGAAATGTGCGCACAGCAACGGCGATGCTGTAGACATTCGCTAAGCAGCTTTTAGTGTTAGGACAATGTCTCGTTTGAGTAAGTTTCCCTTTCTAGTTTTCTATTTTTTTATTATTGTCTATATACTAAAAGAGAGTCTTCTTGATGAAGAGTATTACATCCTGCATCGATCAAAGAGGATATTTTAGCGTTCAAGTCAATGTAAGATTTGTGAATTCCCATGTGAGATTGAGGGAGTGTTTCATGAGTAATTGTGAAGACTAAACATTGCGTTAGTTATTTGGTATAATTAAGGTCGGAAAACACGAGAGTATTTGAGTGACTCTTATTGTATTGCTTGATCTATGATGAAATGCTGTGCTGCTCTTTCCGTGGAGTAGGTTTCACCTATCGAACCATGTAAATCCGGTGTTCGATTTATATCTTGTTTGTTTTGTTGTTTGATTACTTGTTTTCGGCAACATATAAGGGCTAATCTCAACTGTCTGTCGAAACAGTTTTCTTATGGGACACGGCCTATCCTTCAAATTCAGCTAAAGAGTTGAAGGAGGTGGTGTGGCTAATCATGGCCGAGGTTGGAAAGCCAAACCTTGCAAATTACCTTCCTGTGCTCAAGAGGATTGATACACACAGTCTGAAGTAGCGCCTTAAATTGTACTTTCGCAAAATGTTCCATATCTTTAATGTTCTGATCAACTAAAGGTTGCAGCTGAGGATGCAATCTGGTCAGTTACTGGACGAGGAGAGTGAGGACGTGGACATCTCTATAGTGAAGCATCTGTTTCTTTACTATCTATTTTGCAGAACAATCTTTTATTCTCATTTCGTCATTATCTAAGGAAAAACACCGTTGTCGTGCACGATAATCTTGTTCTCATAGTTTTTCGTGTAATTTTTAGTGTGATTAGTTAGCACTCAGCATAAATAGAACAACCGTATCGGATCAAACATTTTCTCTTCAGTTATACTTGGGTTGGCTTCTTTTGCCGCAAATAAGGAATCCAAATCATCCCTTCATAAGTACTTATCACGCTCCTTATGTCTGTTGCAATGATAACCACAGGCTTTTTTTGCTGCTGGTACCAAAACTACTTCAATTAACTGTGTGCAATGGCAGAGCTTCTTCCGCAACCTAGAGAAGCTATCAAAAGCCCAAACCCAGCTCCAAGAAGTCATTGGCGAAAGCAACCAGATCGAGAAAGTCGATGGACCTTGCTTACTGTATTTATAAGCTATCGTAAGAGTTCTGACTTCACCAACCATTTCCACTTCTCCCGCGCAAGTCTGAAGCTGAAACAGAAATAGGCGGTTTCACCGTTCCAAAGGGTGCACAAATTCTTATCACTGGGTGGGCTGTAGGAAGAGATCTTAGCATTTGGATAAATCAAATGAGCTCCTGCCAGAGAGATTTCTATGATCTGGCGTAGATCTCAGGGGCAAAAACTTTTGAGCTTGTACCATTTGGTGGTGCAGGCGAATTTGTCCAGGATTTGCCGTTTGCCACGAGAATGTTTCCTCTGATGATGGGTTTGCTCATTAACGCATTCAATTGGAGGTTCAAAGACGGTGTCAGAACAGAGAATATGAACACGGAAGACAAGTTCGGGATCAGCGTGTAGAGAGTTCAACCTGTAAATGTCAAGTTCTTGCCAGTATATCTTGTGGAAGTTACACGTCATAAAACATGTACTATTTGACTATCACATGTCAAAATATAATGAGAATCCTCGTTTTCTAACACATTCCGTGCATGTGCTTGTTCCTTGCATGACATCATTTCCAATTCATGGAACGACTCAATATAATCCTGTTCATGATATGTGCCTATTTTTGGCGTTAAAGCTGCACTCCATTGGTAAGTAACTTGGGTCATATGAACTCTTTTTGGTAACGTAACAAATTGACCCTATATGTTTTTATCCGTCTCGCCCCTAAACTGTAATTTGTCTATAGTTCAGCACGAAAGCAGCTTACATTTTCATAATGTGCTTATGTGACAACTTTTAGTTTGGTAATTTACTAGTACGGGCCAGATAATGGTAAATATACTAAGCGAGATGCCTTTAAAAACCAACGAACTGCATGGTGATTATGATCTGTCCCACTCTACTAATCCATATACACAACATCATTTGAAAATGTTGGGTAACCTCATGGAGTTGGGTGGTAAGGATTATAACCCCAGCCTTGGTGTACAGAAACAGCCTCTCCATTCAATTTCCGAATGCATTATCATTAGCAAGCACTAATGTGATTTTGTAGATTCTAGTTGTTTGATAGATCTTGTTGGTTTAGATCATTGGCATTCATGCAGCATTTCTTGCGCAAATGGTGCATCAAGCGCCTTTTTGAATGTATTTGCATATGAGCTCTGTCCTTCTGCTGGTGTTTTTCAGGTGCTTGCAGTGGGACACATGGATATGAGGAAGCTTTTACGCATAATGGAAGACTGACTGAAGAACATGAGTTCATGAAAATCGAATGGAGAAAATCTACTTTGCCTTTTAAAGTAACTGTACAAATTCAGAGGTGTTGTTTTGATCTGCAGTGGGAGTTCTCCAACCATTCTCGATTACTTGTGATTTCCTATGCAATTGACATACTTTTTCAAATTGTCTAAAACAAGGTTTTGCTATAAACGAGATACTGATCAGCAATCGTCTTGACCTATTGTAAGGGTAGGTAGTCTCACCAGACCAAAGCGGTTCAGATGAGAAGTAAGGTATTGATTCAACATTCTAAATAAGGTTGGTTGATGAGTTAAATACAGTTGCCAGCATTTCTTCCTTTCCTTGAGACCTAGCTAATTCCACGAAATGCATATTTAGATAGAAATGTCATCCGGTTGTTCTTGTGTTAATTCATGGTTTAGTAGCAAGCTGCTAAAATTGCTTCAAGCCTTTTAATTTGTGCAGAATTCACTCTTTAATTTGATGCATTTGCAATAAGCTTCTGTTTTGTGCCTCAAAAGTTCATAGGAACGAGGTGCAGTACCTACTACAAGTTCATTATCACCACCTGTTAACTTCAAAATCACACTTCCAATTCGTGCAAGGCTTTTGCAAAACTACAACCCTTTAGCTTCCTTCTAGCACTTGGGAATTCAAAAGAATCACAAGAAGAATCTTTAATATAAAAATGTCATGGCAACGTTGCTCAGACTGTCTTTGAGAGCTCACAATCAAATAGCAGATGTTCACGGGATTCACAGCTCTGAGCACACGAGAGAAAGGAAGTAGACACTGTCTATCCTTTTGCTCATTCTATTAAAATTTGGACCAATTATTCAGAGTAATCATCTGAACAACAATCCAAACTTTGGCACCTTTGGACCGAATCAAACAAGCCTATGCCAATTAAGCTCATCAACCTTCCAGCCAGTAGCCAGACTGATAATACCACTAGCAAAACCCACTCCCACGTGTTTGTTCCTGTCAAGAATTGTATGTATGAAATTTAAATGATCCTCTAGCTGAGTCGGGTCTTATTATATTGAGATTATATTTCTACAGTAGGATTTCCTCTGGTTTAGTGATGCTGGTTTCTGGAACTGCAATGACGTACTTTTGGAAGCTGTCATCTACATTTAACCGATGAACTCACCAAGCATTAAGCAACAGATTAGTTCATATAGTGAGGGTGACCTGACATAACAGTTTTACTTCTGAGCGGATTAGTTAGTGTTGGCTGGGCTGGACCCTTGAGCAAAAGATTTGATGGCAGAGCAGTTAGGTATTTACAACCAAGGCCCGAGTCCGATCTCTCCTCAAGAGAGAGGAAAAGTTATGCTTGATTGAGGGCTCGAAGGTTGAGGAACAGATGTATAGCCGATAAGGGACCCCGTCCCAAATCGGGTTCAGTAGAAATGCAGATCTTACTAAGGAGGATCCGGAACTTGTTTTCTTCATTCATCTGCACCCAACACCAGTAGAATGAATACTCATCACGCCGAGCACACGTCATTCGAGTTTCCTTTGCTTAATATGAGGATTTTTTGGACAATGAATGAGAAAGGAGCAGAAAGAAGAGACTCGTCAGGACTTTCTGCTGAAGAACATGATCCACATTTTTTGTGATTTAATTAAATATCTGTATATGAGTTTATTAGTTGTGCTTAGGTAGCTATTAGTTGATAATCTTTTAATGTACCCAAAAGAGGCCAATGAATCTTTGCAGGCGGCAGCAATGGTAGTGGGCGGCTGACGAATAAAACAAATTAGCCCCTACTTGCCAGGGAAAAAAACATATGAGAAGAGTCTACTCTGTTCCTTTTTGTCCGCGGTGCTTGGCTTCAATAGTGCATGTCCATAACAACCAATCAATGTCTTGCGCAAGTGGGGAGCAATCCATTGCATCGGTCCCCCTTTCACTCTGTAAAAACGGAGAAAGAAACAAATGCCATCAACCACCGAGACTATCAGCATCATATCTATTCCCCCACTTCTTTTAGGCGAAACTTTCAAAATCCTGAAAATGTATAGATATCATCTGAGAATTAAATGAGAATGTGTTATAAGAAAGAGTTAGTATTTGAAGGTTTGAATACTTGCTGCGATCTGTCCGTGAGAACAACCTTGGGCTGGGTTCACTCCAATGTGGAGGAAGCCCAGTAAAATGCAAGTCCGAAGGTTTGAGCACATATGATGATTCATGTGGAGAAAGTAATGGGAGGTTATATTTGGCCTAAATAAATAGGGTTCTCTTTATTTATGTGGTAGCGGCAAAGAATGATTAGCAAGAGAGAAAGAGAGGCAAAAAATCTGGAAAGACGGTGCTGTCTAGTTTTCATCAAGCTCACAATTAGAGGTCGATCCGCGGTCTGCAGCGTGCTTGCGACACATTGTTCTCAAATCTAATCAGTTTGAATTTCATTTGGATCTCCCTTCATCAGGTTTTTCGTGGATAGAACCGAACTTGTGTTATAGTGAGATTTCATGTGTTTTGCCAAGAATAGTGTTCTTGATATCGTTCACGGGGCTTTTCTCAGGGTAGCCTGTGAATGACTGTCGTGTTATATTTAAGGATAAACATCTTGCTGAATATCAAAGATTTGTTCCTATTGATACCAATGAGATCATCTTAGTGGATAAAATCATTAACATTGTAAGACTGGTCAATGCGCAAGCCATCCATCTTCACTGAAACAATCTGTGGAAGGTTTTATAAACCGCAATAAACTACTGAACAACGGCCCAATCAACTAAGAGGATAGAAAGGGGCAACTACTATCATCTGACGTTTGAACTAGCTCTGAGTTCTCTTCAGGGACCAGTTCACCGTCTCGTTCCAAATACAATGAAACAGAAGTGATTCTATATTCTTATCATATCTTTTATTGTTTGAGAGAGCGATACATAAGGTCTTGACCTTGCATCACCACTTGCTCCTGTATCTGGAGTCTCACTCTATCTTGCAGAGTCTGGCAACAGAGTGAACATTTCATTTAAATACAACAGCAATGGGGCTTCTCACGGAGTGATCTGAAGAAACCCATGTCAGGGATCCTTGCACAAATGGCTTAGTAACACTCCCACTAGAACTTCTGCTGATCCCCACAGTATATGTGGCCGTTTGCACTGCAGTACTGAACTTGATCTCAGAAGGATACACTGTGACATCGACACCTTCCGGTGCATCAACCTCATATGTATACGAGGAGTCAGTGGGCCCGACATTCGTAACTGTCCTAGAGTAGTTCTGGACGCTAGAACCCAGAATTATGCTGAACGATGGGTAATTCAGCTGTGCTTCAGGTATGCTTTTTATTTGTGAGCATTTGACCTTTTCCTGGGTGATGGTTTCTATGTTGGAATCCGAGTATCCCAATCCACATAAATAAGGGATGTAGTCGTCGGACTTCATGTCGTAAATAAGGCCCGGATTGTCTGCTTTGGGTGGATTCACGTGGCCTGAGCCTACGGCGAAGATGTCAGCTGGAAGAAGGGTTTCATCAACGATTGCCTTACTTCCAAGGTTCAGTTGATATGCAGTGGTCATGATTGCGGATTTTATGGCGGCAGGTGACCAATCGGGGTGTGCGCTCTTCAGCAGAGCTGCAACGCCGCTGAGATGAGGGCACGACATGGAGGTTCCAGAGATGATGTTGAAGGTCGCACCGGTAGTCGTGCTGTTATCGAGAGAGAATGGCCAGGCCGCTAGGATGCTGACTCCTGGGCCAATGATGTCGGGCTTCAGGATTCCAGGACTCTCGAAGCTGGGACCCCTGGAAGAGAAGGATGTCACTGCTGGCGCATCAGAATTCCCAATAATTGTTCCTTTGAACAAAATGGTGGCCGTCGGGTTGGAGGTCGAGTTGATGTAGGCCTTGATTTTCAGACCATCAGCGTAAGGTATGTGGGTTGCGGGAAGGACATGAGCATCAGCTAGGGTGCTGTAGCCATCGAGTTCGTCGTTCATCAGAATCATGGCAGCGCCACCAGCATCCTTCACTTCCTGCCCTTTGGCGATTCTTCCGATTCCCCCACCTCTCTCGCACAAGACCACCTTTCCTTTCACGTCTGAGTTCCGTAATGATCCTTCAGCACATAATGCTGATGTTTGGTTTCCATTTGCGCCTGCATACACAAGTGGGTAAGCCGATCCGAAGTCCTTGGGCTGGAAAAGGGATTCGCCATCGTACTCTGCGCCATTTCCCAGCTTAGCAGTAGCTTTTATGGTCCTATCAATAGTGCTTGCCCCTACGGTGAGAATCCATGGAGCCTCGTTCGACAGGGAAGTGTTGATTGGGCCACTATTACCTGCTGAGCAGCTCACGAAGATTCCCTTATGAATTGCAGAAAATGCCCCGACAGCAATGGAGTCAGCATAGAACGGAGCTGAACCGCCACCAAGAGAGAGGGAGAGCACATCAACACCGTCTTCGATGGCAGCGTCCATGGCGGCCAGTATGTTGCTCTCAGTGCAGCCCACATCGGAGCATACCTGGTACATTGCCAGGTGGGCACGAGGCGCGATTCCAACGGCAGTGCCAGTGGCTTGTCCCAGGACATTGGCATTCTTTACAAAATTGCCCGCTGCCGTGCTGGAAGTGTGGGTGCCATGCCCCTCCTCATCGGTCGGTGGCGAAGTCAAGTTCGCGAAATTCCTCGCACCGATGAGCTTGTTATTGCAGGCAGTGGCATTGAAATCACACTTGCCTTTCCATTTAGCCGGGGGAGGAGACATTCCTTCGTCATCGAACGAAGGGTGACCTGGCGTTATTCCCGTGTCCAGGACGCCGATGATCACGCCCTTGCCCAAAGTCGAGTCTTTCCAAATTCCCTCCCCCGGTTTCAAGCCCAAGAAGGAGGGCGAGCGAGTCGTGTGCAATGAGAAAATCTTCTCTTGTTTTGCATACACAACCGCATCCAACCTCACAAGTTCCTTAGCCTCTTCTGCAGTTAACTTTGCCGCGAATCCCGTGATCGCATTCTTGTAGGAATGGACCATACGTTGCGTCTGATCCAAATTTGCTGTCGTCTGGGGCAGGAATGATTGGTACCAGCTTTGTAGATCCTCTGGTCCGGCAAAAACTTCATCCGCTGGTTTTCTAACATGGACAATATAAGTAGACAGGACAGTTTGTTCATGCTCAAGAACAGTTTTGGCGGTAGCAGGATGAAAACTGAAATAGCAAATGAAACCAACAAGAATGAAAACCGCCATCATCGGCAACTTTCCGCATCGGTTTTCCTCCATTTTCAGCAAGAAGGTTCAAGAGAAAAACCTGTACAGCTCACGCTTTTTGACTAATGAACTCAAGCTTGCATATATAGATGAGAGTCATAAAGCGCCAAAGTTGGACTGTTTTGGCGTTCAAAACAATGGCCGGCGAAGCTTCTTAAGAACAAATGTGGGGATAATTGACCTTAATAACTTATCAATTAACATGCTGAGAATAAGCAACTAACATCAGCAAGAAGAAATGAGCTATTTGTGCTGCATGAAAAGCGTAGGACTTTTGATCGAACAATAAAAACACGGGACTTGGTTAATCCCGCCTAGTTATGTTTCCAGTTAATTAGAACAAGACGGGCGACGGTACGTAAGTTTTTTCATCAGTTTGCTCACAATTGAAGAGTGTGGGGCGATGCCGACGAGGCGATTCTTCGACAATTCGAGTAACACGAGCTGCTTACTGCTTAAGTTTGCGATGGTATATACTTCTTGATTGGATTTTAGCGGGAAGTACTAAACGGCGGTGGACAAAACCCCGAAAGAAGAAACAAAAGGATTTCCGATGAGATTTAGACTTCTTTTTCTTCAATTAGATGCTCATTACGAATCATACAAGTAGATGGAAACAAGAGGAAAAAAGGAGAAAATGGAGGTTGGTCTTACATTAATCATTCTAATGTGGAAATACAAAACTGATGCTTGCATTCATCAACGAGCGGGGGTCAATTTTAATATGATGCTTGATGGTATGATCGTTCGTTTGTAGCTATCATGTGGAGCCTCTGTTCGATTGTTTCCTCCACGCCAATTTCTATTTTGCTTGTAGCTAACGATGGATTGTCTTTGTACTTGATGATGAACAAGGTGCTTTGAAGCTTCCCATTAGGCAAATTGACAAAGAACAATTAGATAGGAGATTCCCAAGTGGGGTCAGATTGATTCTGTGTCCAAATCAAACAATTTGAGATGACATTCTTACGAATTTGACTCTCCAAAGGAGTGGAAAAAGTTAGTGAAATGATTCGATTCAGACCATTTCGGTGCGATCGAATTGCGCCTCTCGCTAGTGGTGGTGCCTCTTGGTGTGAACCTCATCAATTTTTGGCCACCATAGGATTGTGATGGATTCACGCGACAAAATCAACTTCCTCTCCATCAAGAACAGCACATACATGTGCACGTACCTTTCTTACTACATCTCTTTCTTTTTCTTGTTACATTCTATATGTATGTCTATAGTGTGTAACAAGTTTTCACGCCACTAGAGGACATAATGCTTCAAAGTCTAACTATCCACGTGACACCCTCGATAGTATGTACAGCTATCAAAAGAATCTTATAATATGATTTAATTAGAACATTACAAAATCATGATGCGTGAGGAAAAGGTAGTGTTCGGAAAGGACAGAGCGTCAACTCTATAGTTAACTTCCAAATCAGGAACAACTTCAATAATTAATATAAGTTCCGATCTTATTTTTTATGTTTCAATCGCATTCATGTAGCTGGATTTTCAATAGGATTAATACCACAAAAAATCCCAAACTGGTATACCTATGGTAATTTTATTTTAAATTAATTTTTTGATCACCAAAAACCTCAAACTGGTACACTTGTTATAAATTTACCCTCAGTTTATTTCCGTTAAATTTTATTGTCAAATTATTTTGTTAAATGACATGCGACAGTTAACTAATGTACCAGTTTTATGTTTTACCCTCAATTTGTCACAGGTGTACTAGTTTGCGATTTTTTGTGGTATTAATTCAATTTAACGGAAATTAATGGAGGGAAAATTTATCACAAATATATCAGTTTGGGGTTTTTAGTTGTTAAAATATTAGTTTGGGGTAAATTTGTTATAGATCTACCAATTTGGGGATTTTTATGATCAAAAAAATAATTTGAGGTAAAATTGTCCCAAGTGTATTAGTTTGTGGTTTTTTGTGGTATTAACTCTTTTCAATATTAGTAATCTCCATAAATGGAGTTATTATATGTTATTGTAAGTGCCATATGCTATTGTTATTATATCGGCCTTGAAAGTTATCTGAAAATGAACGAGAGCATAACTCCGGAGACTTTCAGGCTTTTTTTTTTTTTTTTTTGCTTTTTGGTGGAGGGGCCATCTAGGGATTCTTTTAGGTGAACCTATCGAACGAGTCTGCTCAGAAGAAGTCGACATTACTTAAATTAAAGAGCACCTAGAGAAGGCAAGACATACAGAGATAAAATATTCGACAATGATCCCAGAGTTTTATACCAGTCATCCAACTTCTTTTTGTAAGAACATCTTGATGTTCTCAAGGAAGATAAAGAAAAGAAGAAAACAAGTAAGCGACTAAGAATAAATGCACATTATCTTTAGAATTTATTAATTGATAGTGAGGATTATTTATTGTAGTATGGAATTTTCCTAAGCTACATATAGCTTAGGAAAATTCCATACTACACACACACACGCATATATATATATATATATATATATATATAGCTTAGGAAATTCCATACTATATATATATATATTATATTTTGCAACAGTTAGTGTCAATTTGCTCATAAGCTATTTTACTTAAACTATACCTAATCATCCCTACGACTAGGGGTAAGCATGGTTTCAGGATAGAACCAAGAATCAGAGAACTGAACCGGTGGGAATTGGTTCGGCGGGTGCAATTTCAAGGTGTGCAAGGTAGGTTCTAAGTTCCAAAATTTGGGGAACCGGTTCCGACGAGTCAGTTCAATGGAATCTGGAATAAGTCTTTGTATTTTTCTTATTCTATGCATTCACGCGGTATTTTATAGCGTTCGATGATGAGCGTGTAATCTGAAACTACTAGTTCAAGTTTCTATTTCCGACGATATCTATGATTGAGACCATTACTTTATTAATGTTTTTATATTCTCCGTGAGTCTAAATATGAGTTATGATCAATAGATTATAATAGGAAATGGTAGTCATTACAGGTGATGATTCATTGCGATTGTTCAATTAAAAATACAAGTGGAATTTGGGTAGATTTTGGAACCGACTGTGAAACCTGTGACAAAATAGGTTTCAAGTTCTAAAGTATACAGAATAGGTTTCAAGTTCTAAAAATTTAGGAACCGATTCCGATAGGTAGGTTCCAGGTGGAACCTAGACTAACCCTGAAACTGCTCACTCTTACCTAAGACCGTTGTGACCAAACATTGACAGGACGTGATTGCCGAATGATCAACAACACAAGACTGCTTGAGGCTCATCGAGCCAAAACTAAAGGCAATCAGTGGGCGAGCTCAGGCCACATCGGGCCCTTTGTTTAGGCCTAACTGCCTGCCCAAGATCCACCATCAACAAAAAAAAGTGTCCATTATTTTTTTTTGGGGCCGGGCTAAATCAGGCCTTGTATCTAAGTGGCCTTGCTCCAAACCCATCTAAATTTGTCTAGCCCATGTGATGCTGGTGGGATTAGGCAGGCCCATGATGGGACAGATTTGTGTTGCCTTGGACAGATCACATCGATTGTCCATGTCCAATAGGAGATTAGATTCCAAACAGAACCTTCACAGCAAGAAAGTGCAAGAGCTCGTCTGTTAAGTTCAGAAATGTGCGCAAGACAATGGTGATGCTGTAGACATTCGCTAGGCAGCTTCTAGTGTTGAGACAATGTCTCGTTTGAGTAAGTTTCCATTTCTAGTTTTCTATTTTTTATCATTGTCTACGTACTAAAAGCGAGTCTTCTATTTGAAGAGTATCCATGTGCTTCTTCGTGAATTACATCCTGAATTGATCAAAGAGGATGTTATAGAGCTCAAGTCAATGTAAGATTTGTGAATTCCTAAGTAAGATTGAGAAAGTGTTTCATAAGTAATTGTAAGGAATAAATATTGCATAAGTTATTTAGTATAATTGTGGCCAAAAGACCTGTGAGTATTTAAGTGACTTGCATTTGTATTGCTTGATCTATGAGGAAATGCTATACTGCTCTTTCTGTGGAGTAGTTCCCACCGATCGAACCTTATAAACCTAATATCCAATTATATCATGTTTGTTTTATTGTTCGATTACTTGTTTTCGACAACACATAAGAACTAATCTCAACTCTCTACTGAACACATTTTTCTTATGGGACACAGCCTACCCATCAAATTCAGCTAAAGAGTTAAAGGAGGTGGTATGGCTAATCATGGCCAAGGTTGGGAAGCCAAACCTTTCAAATTACTTCTTGTGCTCAAGAGGATAGATTCACCGGGTTTGAAGCAGCACCTTGAATTTTACTTTGGCAAAATGTTTGATATCTTTGATGTTTTGATCAAGAAAAGGTTGCTGCTGAGGATGCAATCTGGTTAGTTACTGGCAACGATGTTTTAGATGCTTTTTTTTTATGAAGTGGAAGAGAAGAGCGAGGACGTGGACATCTCTCTAGTGAAGCATCTGTTTCTTTACTATCTGATTTGTGGAACAATCTTTTATTCTCATTTCATCATCGTCTGACTTGGGAAAAACAATGTTGTCACGCATGATAATCTTGTTCTGATAGTTTTTCATGTAATTTGTCATGTGACTAGTTATCACTCAGCATAAATAGGACAACTATATTGGATCAAACATTTTCTCTTCAGTTATACGTTTTTTTGGTCAAAATAAAGATATTATTTCATTAAACCTAAGTCCACCTACAAGAGTAAAGGGCATCAAAATATAGGATTTCCCAAAGAGGGGAAGGGGGGGGTTAGAAACTCAGTTTAGGGGGAGGGTCTTACACCCTGACACCTTTATAACATAGTCTACTAGTCTATTTGAGTCATGGGGGCAGAGGATCAATTCTATACTCTCAAAAAAAGTCAAGCGGTCACTACAATCAGTGATAAGTGGCTCAACATCCTAAGGACAGAGGCAAAATCTTTCAGACAACTTATCAAAGTTGAATAGTTAGATTCCAGTGTTAGTTTTAGATGAGGCCGATCAGCAAAGTGTTGGAGAACATAAAGATAGGCAAGGGTTTCAGCTTGAAGGGCAAAAGATGCTCAGACTAGTTGCATGAGGCCTTCCATTAATCTTCCTTCTGAATCGTAGCGTATGCATGCAATTGCCCCTTCCATGGTCCCTGAGAGGTGAGATCCATCGATGTTTATCTTTAGCAAACCAGGGTCTGGTGGACTCCAGTCTATTGTAAGTTCAGTGATACTGATTCACACTTTAAGTTGCTTCTATTCCACTTCACATAATTACATTGCATGTCTAGAGCCGAGTTGATTATGCTAATTGTGTCCAGTTGCTCATGATGGAAGACAAGAGATTTATGTGCTAACCATATTTTCCATAGGGTGATTGCGATGATCTCAAATGGTATGTTCTTTTTGGTCATATCATTGTAGTTTAGCAACCATTCCTCAAATTTAATGACTTGTTTGTGAGAAAAGTGGATGTTGAATTCGGGATTTGACCAAACATGCTTTGTCTTGTCACAAAGGAGGAATAGATGCTTGACTGTCTTGGGTTTTTTTTTGACACACAGGGGTAAATTGGCTCATATAATACTCTTCTCTTGAACAAGTTTACCCTGGTAGGTAATGCATTTTGGCTCAGATAATACCCTTCTCTTTGGAAGTGTTTTTAGCCTCCAAATTTTGCTCTAGAGAGCATTGGGGGTTTGGTAGGAAGAAGAGGGCTACCCAGAGCCATGTGTGGTCTCATTTTTTCGTAGCTCATTGTATCCGCTTTTGATTGAATAACAACCGGACCGATTTGGTGACCACACTAGCGAGTCTTCCTTCAAGGTAGATGGCAGTAGAGTAGCTAGGATTTCATTCACAACTTCGGCTGGGGCGATCAATTTTGCTACCATGTTGGGTTCATGTTGGTTTTTTGGTCCTTCTAATTTGCCCCTTTTCTAGCTATCTTTTTTCCCTGATTCTAATATGCTGTTTGTTACCCACTTTCCACCTCACCTCCTTCGAAATGACATCTCTTCTCATAAGAAGGCTCTGCTAACCCCACGATGGGTGAGAAACCCTTAATTACATATCGTAAATCAATGTTTGGAAAATAACATCCTTTTAGAACTTTGCACCATATTGCATCTGAAGTTTGAGAGACTCTCCAAGCTTGTTTTCCTAGCATTGCTTTGTTAAACGTGATGAGGTCTTTGAAGTGTAAACCTCCTTTGTCTTGTCTTTGCTTCAGTATCTCCCATCTTCTCCAATGAAGGCCGGCTTTTGATGCATGTGTTTTCCACCAAAATAAAGTTATCTTCCTCTCTATGGCCTTACAAATGGACACTGGGATTTTGAATATGGATATCGCATATTGTGGTAAAGCTTATATCACCGCTTTTATTAAGATCTCTTTACCCGCTTTAGAGATAAAACTTTCTTTACACCCTTCCAACTTCATATTTACTCTAGCCAAAATACATGCGAACATTGGTTTTTTTGTTTAGCCCCAATCAGAGGGGATTCCTATGTACTTCCTCGTTTTGTCAATCTCTGGAACTCGCAATTCTTGGGCCATATTCCTTCTCAGCTTATGCGGGCACCCTAAACCGAAAAAAAAAAGTCTTGATTTGTTGAGGTTGATTTCCTGACCTGTTGCGAAGCAATACTAACGTAGAATAGAGGCCCGGTTCTAGCATTCACTAACCTGTCCATTGACAAAGAAAATAGAATCGTCTGCATAAAATAGATGGGAAAGTGTCGGGCAAAACCTGTTGAGTTTGATTCCTCTAACACTCTCTTCATCCATAGCTTTAATCCCGAGTGAAGAGAGTACGTTTGTGACAATTATGAATAAGTAAGGGGATAAAGCGTCTCCTTGCAGAAGACCTCTCAATGGCATAAAGAAAGGAAGGGGTTCTCCGTTAAACTTGACACTAGCGGAGGCTGTGGTGACACATTGCAGAATCCATGAAACCCATCTCACATTGAAACCCATCGTAATCATGCATGCCTCAAGGAAGTCCCACTCAATCCAATCATAAGCTTTTTTCATGTCCAGCTTGAGGATGGCTTGAAATTTCCTTTTCCTCTTCTTGATTCTTAGCTGATGTAAGACCTCCTAGACAACTAGGATATTATCTTCTATTTGTCTACCGCTAACAAAAGCACTTTGCTCCTCTGCTATCATATTAGGACGCCAAGGTTTTAGGCGATTTGCTAAGACCTTGGAGATAATTTTGTAGCCGAAGTTGCATAAGCTAATGGGCCTAAATTGGTCTAGCATTTTTGGGTTAGGCTTCTTGGGAATCAGAACAATATGGGTTCTGTTCAGGTTCGGGTCGAGATAGCCAGAGTCAAAGAAAGTTCTCACCATATTGAATACATTAAGCTAGATGATGTCCCAATGTTGTGGCCTAATTCTCTAAAAAACCCTCAACTTTAGGTTAAGTCCCAAATCTACCCCGAACTTTTTTTTGTCTAAAAAAAAACCCCGAACTTTAAGTTAAGTCCCAAATCTGCCCCGAACTTTTTTTTGTCTTAGAACAAACCCCAAACTTTAGGTCAAATCCCAAATCTGCCCTAAACTTTTTTTTGTCTTGAAAAAAATCCTAAACTTTAGGTTCAGTCCCAAATCTACCCCAAATTTTGTTTTATGTAAAAAAAATCACCAAAATTCAATTTATTTTCAAAAATATACCCCGAAAATCCAGTTCCAACTTGATGTGGCATTTCCATGTCGATAATAAATGATTTTATTTGGTTTTATTTCGGAGAATTTCAATAATTTTTATTTGGTTTGATTTGTTGTCGAAGTGAAAACTCAATGTCGATCTATTCCTATCACCCCATTACTTTGCTGATGTTGATTTGTTATGACGTGGAAGTGTCACGTCAAGTTGGGACGGGATCACAGGGGGTATATTTTTTAAAATAAATTGAAATTTACTGATTTTTTCTACATAAAACAAAATTCGGGATAGATTTGGGACCGAATTTAAAGTTTGGGATTTTTTCCGAGACAAAAAAAAGTTTGAGACAGATTTGTGACTGGACCTAAAGTTTAAGATTTTTTCTTAGACTAAAAAAAGTTCGGGGCAGATTTGGGACTTGACCTAAAGTTTAGGCTTTTTTAGGGAATTCACCCTGTTGTTGTTGATAGAATAGTTCATTTAAACCAACTGGAAAGTTGCTTCCTTTACCTCCTCCATTGATACACTTCTTAGCGGATTGCAATTCATTTGGTCTCCATTAAGCTGGGACACTATTCTAGTACCGGCTGAAAGTTTCTTGAGCTCTCAGTGGTGTATAGAGACTTAAAGAACTGCTCTGTCATATCATGTAGTTGCTTTGGATCTTGACACCATTCCTCATCCGTTAATTTCAGTTGTACTTGGGTTGGCTTCTTTTGCCGCAAATAAGGAATCCAAATCATCCCTTCATAAGTACTTATCATGCTCTTACGTCTGTTGCAATGATGACCACAGGCTTTTGTTGCTGCCAGTACCAAAACTACTTCAAGTAAGAGTGCAATGGCAGAGCTACTTCGCAACCTGGACAAGGTATCAAAAGCCCAAAACAACCTCCATGAAGTCTTTGGCGAGAGCAACCAGATTGGGAAAGTAGATATACCTTGCCTACTGTATTTATAAGCAATCGTAAGAGTTCCGACTTAACCCACCATTTCCACTTCTTTCTCCCTGGCAAGTCTGAAGCCAGTACAGAAATAGGCGGTTTCACCATTCCAAAGGGTGCACAAGTTCTATCACTGGGTGGGCCGTAAGAAGAGATCTTAGCATTTGGATAATTCAAATGAGCTCGAGCCAGAGAGACTTCTATAATCTGACATAGATCTCAGGGGCAAAAACTTTGAGCTTGTATTGTTTGGTGGTGGCAGGCGAATTGTCCAAGATTTGCCGTTGGCCATGAGAATTTTACACCTGATGATGGGTTCGCTCATTAACACATTGCTCAAAGATAGTGTAACATCCCGAATTTTGACCTGTTATCGAGTCCAATAAAGTGTATGTGAATTCTTGTGTAATTTTAGTGAGTCTCGCCCGGAACTGATCAATCACGGGATACTGACCAAAAAGGAAAGGCTAAATAGGATCAGGTACGTGGACCGAGAACCCGGCCGCGATTGAGCAATGATTTCGAGGAACGTCGAGGAAATATTTTGAACCAATATAGGCCGATCCTAGGAAAAATGACGGGTCGATATTTTCAGTAACGTACGATCGGATCGCGAGTGATTTCGCATGTCTGAAAGTGCGCCTGACAAATGAACTTAGATTTTAATCCAAACGATCGCGACCCCGGTACTAGTGATAGTTCCTCTCGTTGTCTCGAAATTGAGGCCATCATGACTCGGACAGCCTTAGGTCGATACGCGTAATACCTAAACAGCCACCTCTTAGCGAGAGACCCTAAAACTGCAAAACGAGCAAATTAGACTGCAATATTGGGCACGAACTTCGATATCAAAATTTCAAGGGTAATTGCGACTATTTTGCAAGACGGACGTCATTTTAGAGTGGCCATTCATGTTTGGGACTATTGCGATTGAAAATTTAAAATCCGACAGAAATTGAGAAAAAGACGGTTTTGCCCTGTGGACACCGAGACCCGATTCGGACGCCGATCGAGGTTATTTTTCGCGGCCAAGGTCATTTTGGGGTGGCCACACGCATTTAGAGCGGTTTTGGCCAAAAAGTTGATTTTCGACAAAAATTGGAAAATAATATTATTTTATTCCCGGGATTTCGCGGACGATTTCCGAGGGCTTAGAAATGTAATTTCGCGAATCCGACGCCATATTATGTTGGCCACGCACGTATGGAACGCGTATGTGCAAGAATTGGAATTTCGGTCCGGGACCGGAAAATTACGAAAATGCCCCTATAATGGTTTATTTTATTCCGAATTTTTAATCAATTTTTGGGGTCTAACTAGGGTTAGTTGGGACTGACCAGATCTGGTTAGGCCTTGGTTAGGGGTGTTTTACCATTTTGCCCTTACTTTATTGGGGATATTTGAATGTGAGCCCTTGGATCAAAGGGTAGAGTGTCCTAAGCCCTAGGATGGTGCCCTAGGATGGTGACACGTGGACTCCACTAGCACACTTTGACCACCTTTTGACCCTCTCTCTCTCTCCTCTCTTCAGACCCTCTCTCTCCTCTCACGTTTCTCTCTCTCCCGATCGGCTTCTTCCTCACGCCTCATCTCCCTCGCCGATCCAGTTCTTGCTTCGCCGGCTGCTGTCCTCGCCGGAGACGGCCGCCACGCCGGAGCTGCTGGGCCGTCCGCCGCTCGCCGACCTCCAGGCGCCGCCCCAGCCCCGTCGACCGCCGTTCCCCTCGGTTTCCGCCGCCCTCAGCCGCTGCTCTGTCCAGGCGTGAGTGAGAGCAGCAGCGACGCCGGCTCGCCCGCCGGTGCCGCGCCGTCGTCCGCCGCCGAGCGTCGCCCCGGCGACCGCCCCGCTGTCCTTAGCCTCCTCTCCACCTGTCCTCAGCCCCGCCGACCAGCACAGCCCCTGTTTTGGCCGAGATTGGCCTTGAGCTCGCCGGAGCCGCCGTGACCGCCGGCTTGCCCCCGGAGCGCCGCCGTCGATTCTCACCGCTAGCCGGTGGTCGACCACCCGCTCCCGTCGCCTCGAGACCGTTATTAGGCGAGTAAAAATTTCTAAACCCTAATTAGCTTAATTGTGGATTTTTAGGGGTAAATTAGTGGGGTAATTAAGCTATTTGTGGTTTAATTGTGGGGGATTGTGTATGGGCTAATTATAGGACTTAATTGGGGCTTAAAAATGATGTTTAAGTGTGTTTTAGAGGCAAATTTATGGCTGTTGAGTACTGTTCATGCGCAAAACCGAATTTGGGAAAATTTGCCTAAGTGGGATTAATTGGATTTTTGATGTGGTTGTCTAAACCGGGTGATCCAATGATTAATTGGGAGTAAACAAGGTTGTTTAGAATTGATTGAGAGCTAGAAATTTGCATGATGTTGAGCATTGTACATGGAAGTCCGAAATTGCATTAATTTGCCTAATTTGAGCGTCAATTGGCCTATTGGGTAATGGCTTGAAAGCTCGGCATTTTAGAGTTAATGTAGGACTTGTTGGGATCCCGTGGGGTGATACAAGATTTGAGGATTTAGTGGTTGAGTTTGGGTGGGTTGTGCCGAGTCCTAAACGGATTGGATCCTTGTAATGCTAAGTTATGCATTTAGTGCGCGGATGAGCGCCGGAATATTAGTGGGTGTCAAATGGAAAAGACTGAGCGCACCATTATGTAGTTGGAATTGAAATTGTTGATGCACGTGCCAGTCGGAACGACTGTGGCCTTCGGGTCGGGCCTTCGGGTCGAAACAACTGTGGCCTTCGGGTCGGGCCTTCAGGTCGAAACAATTGTGGTCTTCGGACCGGGCCTACGGGTCGTTACAATTTGTGGTCTTCGGACCGGGCCTTCGGGTCGAAACAGTTGTGGTCTTCGGACCGGGCCTTCGGGTCGGAACAGTTGGGGTCTTCGGATCGGGCCTACGGGTCAAGATAAATTGTGGTCTTCGGACCGGGCCTACGGGTCGTTACAATTTGAGGTCTTCGGATCGGGCCTTCGGGTCGGGATAGATTATTGGCCTTAGGGTCGTGGCGTCGATATGACTGCATACTCTTTAGATTGATATTGAAAGTCTTACCTGCAGGATGTTATAGTGAATTGGGCCTTAGGCCCGGGTGAATTGGACATTTATTGTTGCACTGGTTACGTATTTGATTTACCCTCTGGAGGTACACTTAGTCTAGTTTCGGATTAGAGATTTGTTACTTGCTGAGTTTCTCACGGTTGTGGTAAAACCGAACATTTCAGATCCCCGGCCATGAATCTTGAGGCTGAAGAGCAAGACCCTGAGCTGAGACAGAGTACGAGCCTATGAGTTCAGAGGAAGAGCCAGGGCAGTCCGAGAGTTCTTTTGAGACGTCGGGACCTAATCCCGACTGGGAGCCCTAGTTTAGGTCCCAGCCTTAGGAGTGAGGGCAGATACTTTTTGACTGTAGCCCTCCGGTAGATAGATTAATATCCCTTGGCCACTGATCCCTGTTGCTTCGTGGCCCTTTTGGTGTACTTTTTGTTGATCAAAGGGATATTGTATTCAAGTTTGTAAAGATTGTATATTTTGGTTTAATAGATCGTAATTTGTTTTAGTTTACTAATCATGGTTGCTAATATTTGTCTGGGTGTATATATACATTTATATACGTCGTTTCCGCTTTTGGCATGTTATCTCTGATTGGGTTGAAATCGGGTCGGCGACGCATTCCTGGGAGCGTCGCACTCCGTTTAGATCCTGGGCGGATGTTTAGGCCACGTTTGGGTACGGGGCGTGATAGATAGTGTCAGACCAGAGATTATGAACGTGGAAGACAAGTTGGGGATCAGTGTGCAGAGAGTTCAACCTGTAAATGTCAAGGCCTTACCAGCATATAATGTGGAAAGACATGTCATAAAATATTTACTACTCGACTGTCACATCTCAAGATATAATGACACCCCTCTTTTGTTGACACATTCCGTGCATGTGGTTGTTCCTTGCATGACATCATTTCCAATTCATGGAACGACTCAATATTATAGTGTTCATGAAATGTGCCTATTTTTGCCATTGACGTTGCACTCCATTGGTAAGTAACTTGGGTCATATAAACACTTGTTAGTGACATGACAAATTGACCCTATATGTTTTTATTTGTCTCGCCCCTAAATTGTAATCTGTCTATAGTTCGACATGAAAGCAGCTTACATTTTCATGATGCGCTTATGTGACAACTGTTAGTTTTGTAATTTACTAACGCAGGCCAGATAATGGTAAATATGCAAAGCAAGATGCCTCCAAAAACCAATGACCTACGTGGTGATTATGATCTGTCCCACTCTAGTATTCCATATACACGAGATCATTTGAAAATGTTGTGTAACCACATGGAGTGGGTTGGTAAGGATTGGAACTTGAGCCTTGATGTACAGAAACAGCCTCTCCATTCAATTTCCGAATGCATTATCATTAGCAAGCACTTTTGTGGCTTTGTAGGTTCTAGTTGTTTGATAGATCATGTTAGTTTAGATCATTGGCATTGATGCAGTATTTCTTGCGCAAATGGTGCATCAAGCACCTTTTTGAACGGATTGCATACGAGCCCTGTGCTTCTGCTAGTGTTTTTCATGTGCTTGCAGTGAATCACATGAGAATGAGGAAGCTTTTACTGATAATAGAAGACTGACTGAAGAACATGAGTTCATGAAGATAGAATGGAGAAAATCTACTTTGCCTTTTAAAGTAACTGTCCAAATTCAGAGGTGTCGTCTTGATCTGCAGCAGGGTTTCTCCAACCATTCTCGATCACTGGTGATTTCCTATGCATTTGAGGTACATTCTCGAATTGTCTAAATCCAGGTCTTGATATGGACGGGATACTGATCAGTGACCGTCTGACCTATTGCAAGGGTAGGTCGTCTCACCAGACCAAAGCGGTTCAGATATGAGGTGAGGTATTGATTCCATATTCTATACAGTTGCCAGCATTTCTTCCTTTCCTCAAGACCTAGATAATTCCATGAATTGCATATTTACATAGAATGTCATGCAGTTGTTCATGTGTTGATTCAAGGTTTAGTAGCAAGCTGCTAAAATTGCTGCAAGCATGTTAATTTGTGCCGAATTCACTCTTTTCTTTGATATATTTGCGACAAGTTACTGTTTTGTGCCTCAAAAGTTCATAGGAATGAGGTGCAATACCTACTACAAGTTCATTATCACCACCGGTTAACTACAAAATCACACTTCGTGCAAGGCTTTTGCAAAACCACAACCTTTTAGCTTTTTATTAGCCCTGGGGAATTCAAAAGAATCACAAGAAGAACCTTTAATTACAAAATGTCATGGCAACGAAGGTCAGACCGTATTAGAGAGTTCACATTCAAATAACAGATGTTCATGGGATTCATAGCTCTGAGTGCACGAGAGAAAGGAAGTAAACACAGTTTATCCTTCTGCTCAATCAATTAAAATTTGGACCAACTATTGCGATCTACCCTCGGGTGGCACCACCTAGGGGTTCAGCTAATGGATTACTAAGTTTAAACTTAGCTCGGGCTCTTCCATGGCCATGTTAATTCGCGACTTGGTTTAAGTTCTTAACATGCAAAACATTTTCATTTAGGAGTCGCCATTAATCTATTTTTGATAGGTAGATTAGAAATCCAAGTAAAGTATCTCTTATGAACCAGAGATTATGAGTTCAGGGACATGGCTACGTTAGATTACTCTAACGCCCTTTCGGTACATTTTCTCTTTTTTTCATAAAAATATTTTGCAGGCAACTTGAATTGATTTTAACTTATCCACTAAAGGTGATCATGCGGGTGCGCAATCAATGCAATTAACACTCAAACAACAAAGCAAACAAATTGTAAGAAAGTAAATAAATTGGTCATACCAAAACAATCAAATATTTTTGGGATTTTATTTTATCTTGAAATGAAGTTTAATCTACATGACATGCGATTTCCTAACATGCAAACTATATGACATGCATATGATATTTTTGGTATTTTTATTAAAATTCATAACAAATAAATGTCTTAATTTAAACAAGTGATTAAGTCTAAGAGAAGAATATAATCTATTCTAAGATATTTTTTGTATTTTCTTTTATGGAAACAATCAAGCAAAGGATAAGCACTCATCACAAGATAATACTCACCAAATCCGCATGCGTAATCCACGAAAATCTCAAATCAAAGATTACGATAATCTAAAAATTAACCCAACGTCTCGCAGATTAAATTAGAGATTACCACAATCTTTAGGCACATCAATTACCCAAATATTAAGTCAAATTAATTAAAAAAATGATCCGATATCTTTACGGATCAAATTAGTAATTATATCAACTCAATCAATAGCCCTAATTGGATAATGCCTAATATCTCAATCAAATCAATTAGATAACAAAATCTATCCGGATTTAGCAACTAAATAATTTATATCAAATCGGATAAGATCGTTACCTAATTTGGATGTGCATAATCTTATTGGAATCGGATTGGATCATGGCTTGCAGATGAGGCTCCGAAGATGGCCGGCGGTGTGCGGTGTTCAGCTCAATTTGATGGCCTGGCTTCGCAGAGACTTCGCCACTCACGCCCCCCCCCCTCTCTGTCTTCTCTATTGTGACTCTGTCTTCTCTGTTGTCAAGAAGCCACCCACTGATCACGATTTTTTTTCTCTCCGTAAGGTGCTCTCTCGGAATTGTGGCCGTATATTCAATGTGTGATGCTGTGGCCATGTGTTCTACTCTCTGTGGCCTCCTCTAAAGATAAATGGACGTCCCTTTATACAGTACTAGATTAAGATTAAAATTATGAAACTTTTATTATCTCTTAGAATTAGAATCTTGATAATATCAAACCAAATCGAATAATTATCTTTTAAGATTTAAAGAACAATCAAGATTAATTGCTCAATTATCCAATGAGAAAATTTCAGCTTTTATAATACTCATGGGTTGGGCTGAATTTTCTCACACTATGGGCTTAGTCCAATTAGCATAAATTAAGCTCGGAACCATTTAAGTCTGTCCATTACCGGTCCAATGCAAATGATCCTAATATCTAAATGCAATTTAACTAATTTTTTTTATCTAGGGGCTGATGTCGATCCCTAATTTTTCTATGCAATGAATTATTGAATAGTGTGTCAAAATTTAGGTGTTAATAGTAATCATCTAAACAACGATCCAAACTTTGGCACCTTTGGACCGAATCAAACAAGCCTATGCCAATCAAGCTCACCAACCTTCCAGCCAACGGCCAGACTGATATTACCACCAGCAAAACCCGCTCCCACGTGTTTGTTCCTGTCAAAATTGTATGTTTGCAATTCAAATGATCCTCTAGCTGAGTTGGGTCATATTTTATTGAGATTATATTTCTACAGTCGGATTTCCTCTAATTTAGTGATGGTGGTTTCTGGAACTGCAATGACGTACCTTTGGATGCAGTCATCCGCATATGATCGATGAACTCACCAAGCATTAAGCAACAGATTAGTTCATATAGTGAGACCTGACAGACAGTTTTACTCCCGAGCGGATTAGTTAGCGTAGGCTGGTCTGGACCCTTGAGCAAGAGATTTGATGGCAGAGCAGTTAGGTATTTACAACCAAGGCCCGAGTCCGATCTCTCCTCAAGAGAGAGGAAAAGTTATGCTTGATTGAGGGCTCGAAGGCCGAGGAACAGATGTATAGCCGATAAGGGACCCCGTCCCAAATCGGGTTCAGTAGAATTGCAGATAAGGAAAATCCGGAATTTGTTTTCTTTATTCATCTGCACCCAACACCAGTAGAATGAATGAATACTCATCACGTCGAGCAGGCGTCATTTGAGTTTGCTTTGCCTAATATGAGGATATTTTACAGTGAATGAGAAAGGAACAGAAAGAAGAGACTTATCAGGACTTTCTGCTGAAGAATATGAGCCACATTTTTTGTGATTTCATTACATATCCGAATATTGGTTTATTAGTTGTGCTTAGGTAGCTATTTGTTGACAATCTTTTAATGTACCAAAAAGAGGTCGATGAATCTTTGCAGGCGGCAGCAATGGTGGCGGCTGACGAATAAAAAAACATATGAGAAGAGTCTACTTTGTTCCTTTTTGTCCCCGGTGCTTGGCTTCAATAGTGCATGTTCATAACAACCAGTCAATGTCCTGCGCAAGTGGGGAGCAATCCACTGCATCGGTCCCTCTTTGATTCCGTTGAAACGGAGAAAGAAACAAATCTCATATAGTGAGGGTAACCTGACAGAACAGTTTTATTTCTGAGCGGATTAGTTAGTGTTGGCTGGGCTGGACCCTTGAGCAAGAGATTTGATGGCAGAGCAGCTAGGTATTTACAACCGAGGCCCGAGTCCGATCTACCCTCAAGAGAGAGGAATGGTTATGCTTGATTGAAGGCTCGAAGGCTGAAGAACAGATGCATAGCCAATAAGAGACCCCGTCCCAAATTATGCTCAGTAGAAATGCAGATCTTACTAATGAGGATTCATCTGCACCCAACACCAGTAGAATGAATACTCATCACGCCGAGCACACGTTATTCGAGTTTCCTTTGCTTAATATGAGGATTTTTTTGGACAATGAATGAGAAAAGGAACAGAAAGAAGAGACTCGTCAGCACTTTCTGCTGAAGAACACGATCCACATTTTTTGTCATTTAGTTACATATCTGTATATTAGTTTATTAGTTGTACTTAGGTAGCTATTAGTTGATAATCTTTTAATGTACCCAAAAGAGGCCAATGAATCTTTGCAGGGGGCAGCAATGGTAGTGGGCGGCTGACGAATAAAACAAATTAGCCCCTACTTGCCAGGAAAAAAACATATGAGAAGAGTCTACTCTGTTCCTTTTTGTCCACGGTGCTTGGCTTCAATAGTGCATGTTCATAACAACCAATCAATGTCTTGTGCAAGTGGGGAGCAATCCATTGCATCGGTCCCCCTTTCACTCTGTAAAAAAGGAGAAAGAAACAAATGCCATCAACGACCGAGACTATCAGCATCATATCTATTCCCCCACTTCTTTTAGGCGAAGCTTTCAAAATCCTGAAAATGTATAGATATCATATGAGAATTAAATGAGAATGTGTTGTAAGAAAGAGTCAGTATTTGAAGGTTTGAATACTTGCTGTGATCTGTCCGTGAGAACAACCTTGGCTGGGTTCACTCCAATGTGGAGGAAGCCCAGTAAAATGCAAGTCCGAAGGTTTGAGCGCATATGATGATTCATGTGGAGAAAGTAATGGGAGGTTATAGTTGGCCTAAATAAATAGGGTTTCTCTTTATTTATGTGGTAGCGGCAAAGAATGATTAGCAAGAGAGAAAGAGAGGCAAAAAATCTGGAAAGACGGTGCTGTCTGACTTTCATCAAGCCGACAATTAGAGGTCGATCCGCAGTCTGCGGCGTGCTTGTGACACATTGTTCTCGAATCTAATTGGTTTGATTTTCATTTGGATCTCCCTTCATCGGGTTTGTCGTGGGTAGAATCGAACCTGTGTTATAGTGAGATTTCATGTGTTTTGCCAAGAATAGTGTTCTTGATATCATTGCTACTATATACCTCTAGTATTAACTAGATAAGAACTTTGTTCACCTTATTTTTGTTGATTGTGAAGATTTCGGATGGACTCTGGTCCGTGGAGATTTTCCACGTAAAAACTACCTTATATTTGTGGATGCTTGATATTTATATTTTGGCAGATATATTGCTCTATTGTGTTGTTTTATATTAGGATTGCACAAGAGAGGAGATTTTGTTCCGTTACGCTAATTTGATATTTGTGGGTGCTTGATATTTAAATTTTTGGCAAATACATTATATTTCAACAAAGTGATATCATAGCAAGTACCTTGCTCGATTTTCCAATCCTTCGTTAAACGATGAAAACAAATACGAGTACAATGGTTGCGTCAAATGGTTGGACCCAAGACCCAAAACCTCCAAAATAATGTCCGAGGAATCAACTTTGATGTCAATCCGACTAGACAAGTAATAATTTATCCATGAGAAATTAAGCTTCCACCGTAGATCGATAGCAGCGAGAATAAAAAGGATGACAATTTGTCCACGATTCTCCAGAAATGGACCCGATGGTGACGTGACGAGAAAAAAGAAGATGAGGGCCTCGAGGAAAAGAGAAAATATTGCTCTAGAAAAGAAAAATGAAAGAAATGCAGGAGGACCACCTCAATGGCCTCCATGTAATAGAAGAAATAGAGGAACATGCACCTTTGTACATTCAGAAGGAGGCGAGCCTCGTAAATCATAAGCAGAGAGAGATGGATTTCTTAGCCTTGATCTTTTGCCTTTACCTCCTCTGGGGCTTGTGCCAGGCTCTCTCTTTGATTGCAAAGAGAGGCAAGAGGTATCCCTCCAACCTCCCGCCAGGCCCCCGCCCTCTTCCGGTCATCGGCAACCTTCTCGAACTCGGAAACCTTCCCCACAAGTCTCTTGCCAAGCTCGCTCGCACTTACGGCCCCATAATCAAACTTCAGCTCGGCTTTGTAACCACGGTCGTGATCTCTTCCCCGACGCTCGCCAGAGAGATCCTTCAAAGTCATGATGCTGTCTTCGCTAATCGCACGATTCCCGACACCATCACGGCCCATGACCACCACCAGCTCGGCTTGCCTTGGATGCCCGTTTCGCCTCTCTTCCGAAACCTGAGGAAAATATACAACTCACACCTTTTATCCAGTAAGAAACTTGATTCCAACCGGCATCTTCGCAGCAAGAAAGTGCAAGAGCTCGTCGCTTATGTTGGAAAATGTGCACACAACGGTGACGTTGTTGATATTGGTGAGGCAGCTTTTAGGACTACTCTCAACTCTCTGTCTAACACGGTTTTCTCTTTGGACATGACGGACCCTTCAACTTCTGCCAAGGAGTTGAAGGAGGTCATGTGGCAAATCATGGCCGAGGTTGGAAAGCCAAACATTGCAGATTACTTTCCTGTGCTCAAGAAGATTGACCCGCAGGGTTCAAAGCAGCGCACCGAGTTGCATTTCAGTAAGATGTTAGATATCTTCGATGGGCTGATCAAGCAAAGGTTGCAGCTGAGAACGCAGCCTGGTGCCACCACAAGCAACGATGTTTTGGATGCTCTTCTTGATGTTGTGGAAGATAAGAGTGAGGACCTGGACATCTCTCTAGTCAAGCATCTGTTTCTGGTAAGCTGTCCTGATATTCATGGATGCTTCTCTACGTTATTTTCTGATTAGTCAAACGATCTATTTTATTTAGTGTATATCGTATAGTTTCGTATAGTTTATTGTGTTATTTGATAGCAATAAAAAAGAAATCTAAAAACCGTACTGAAGCAAAGAGGTTGCTTCAATTTAGTTTTAGCTGTTAAGGACAAGTACAAATTCGATTTCACTTCAGTTGGAGCTTATGCTGAACTTAGGTTAGCTTCTTTTTCCCCACAAAATCAATCTTAATCAACCCTTCATAAGTACTTGTCATGCTCTTATGTCTCCTGCTATGATGACAACAGGACTTTTTTGTTGCTGGTAGCGAAACCACTTCGAGTACTCTAGAGTGGGCGATGGGGGAACTACTTCGCAACCCGGAGAAGCTATCAAGAGCCCAAACCGAGCTCCACCTCCTCATTGGAAAAGGCGAGCAGATAAAAGAAGCCGACATATCTCGCTTACCCTATTTACAAGCTACCGTAAAAGAAACTCTGCGAATGCACCCACCAATTCCACTCCTTCTGCCTCGCAAAGCCGAAGCCGATGCACAAATAGGTGGCTTCACTATTCCAAAAGGTGCACAAGTGCTTATTAATGTATGGGCTATAGGAAGAGATCCTGCCATTTGGACCAGTCCAAATGAGTTCATGCCAGAGAGATTTCTAGGATCTGACATAGATCTGAGGGGACAAAACTTCGAGCTCATACCGTTTGGTGGCGGCAGGCGGATTTGTCCGGGATTGCCACTGGCCATGAGAATGTTACATCTGATGCTGGGTTCACTCATTAACGCATTCAACTGGAGGCTCGAAGATGGTGTCACACCAGGGAAGATGAACATGGAAGACAAGTTCGGGATAACCGTGCAACGGGCTCAACCCGTGAAAGCAGTGGCTGTACCAGTGTAACTCACGTGAAGGTTTTATGTCATAACACGTGCTACGTGACCATTACTTTAAAGAAATTGTGAGACCACTCATCTCGACACATTTCCATTGTATGATTGGTTCTTTCCATGAAACCATCACCGTTCAATGGAATGAACCTATATCGTATTCCTGGTTGTATTCTCTAGTTTTGGGGTCGATGCTACACTCCATTGTTAAGTAACTTGTCTAATATAAACTCTTTGCAACTAGTTTG
The DNA here is from genome assembly GCA_031216285.1 of Syzygium syzygioides. Lineage (NCBI taxonomy): Eukaryota > Viridiplantae > Streptophyta > Magnoliopsida > Myrtales > Myrtaceae > Syzygium > Syzygium syzygioides. The sequence continues at coordinate 13,936,966 of CM062245.1, read as the reverse complement.
ATGAGTAAATAGAATTTGTACGTTTGTAATTGATTAGCTTTGCATTTGAGGAAGACTAGTTTGTTGCTGAAGAGATTGGACAGTGAAAAGAACTTGCAGAAGATGACAAATTATCCGTACATCATTTTTTTTTCTCTTCCTTTGTCCCATTTGCCTCCTGACCATCCATCACTAATCTTCATTTGTGTACTATTTATTCAACACATGAAATAGTTTCCACTTTTGAGGACTGGAAGCTCTATGACCCGAATAGGGGACCCTAGTCCATGATCAAGAGTCATGATGGACTCGGGCTGGGTCCAGGCAAGTTCTTGTTTTGTAATAAAAACAAACTGCTTTCCTCGTTGACATGCACAGTTTCAAAAAATTATGTACCAGGATTGTGCAAGAATGACGGTTCTCTACAAAAAAAAATTACGACATACTTTTTGTTGTGATTAGATCTATCCACCGCGGTGGAATGAATCTGTACAAATTCTTTTTATTGATTTCTAGTTTGAGACAATTACGCAAGCAATCTGTACAAGTAGTTTGGTGTAGCATTATGCGTTACTAATGCGAGCTATGGAAAAACTTCATCCTTCGAACTTCTGTGTGTTCAAGGAAGAGTGCATTACATGTACGCGCAATTATGTATCTAACCTACCTATACGTATTCATAGTTTCCGCATACTTATCTAATACTACATGCAGCATGTTTCTATATTTCTAGTCAACACCGTCCTTGATTCTATAGTAATGCAGTTTATCTCTTTACACATACATTTCCGTGAAATACACAAGGAAGAGCTCCCATCTGATTGGTCCATTCATGCCTTGGCGATATGAGCCGTTAAGATTACTTAAAGCCCTGTTTGTGCAGAACTCACTCCGGAAAATTGTCAAAATAGTCCTAAACGTTTGACATTGATGCCAATTTAATTCTAAACTTTTTTTTGGTACCAATTTGGTCCTAAACCTTCGGAATTTGTGCCAATTTAGTTATAAACCATTTTTTGGTGCTAATTTAGACCTAAACATTTTGCATTGATGCCAATTCAGTCTTAAACCTTTTGTCTTTATGCCAATTCAGTCCTTTCGGCCAATTTTGGCCGGATTTTGCTGACGTGGACACCGGTCGGCCGATCACCAACACTGACGTGGACAACCTTTAATAATATTTTAATATTTTATTGATTTTTTTTATTTTCTTTTTTTTTCCTCTCCCCTCCCTCCTTCCTCCAGTCGATAGTCGGACCGGTGACCAGTCAAAGGCTAACCTCGCCGGCCACTGGCAAGGCTCACCCTCACCAGCAACAGTGAAGGCGAGCCTCGCCATGGCTGGGCAAGGCTGGACCTCGCCAAACCTGACGAGGTTATGCCTTGCCCAGCCGCCAGCGCGATCAGGCCTCGCCCAACTGCCGACAAGGCTCGAGCCTCACTCGCCCAGTGCAAGGCCGTCCTCGCCGCCATCCAGCAAGGGCGAGGCTCGCTCACCCAACGCAAGGCCTCCCTCATGGCCATCCAGCAAGGGTGAGCCTCGCTGGCCTCTAGCCGATCGCTGGACCGGCGATCGAATGGAGGAAGGAGGGAGGCGAGGAAAAAAAATTCATAAAATATTAAAATATTATTAAAACTTATCAATGTCAATGCTGGTAGCTGATCGGCATCCACGTTAGCAAAATCCGGTCAAAATTGATCAGAAGGACTGAATTGGCACAAAAACAAAAGTTTTAGGATTGAATTGGTATCAATGCAAAATGTTTAGGATTAAATTAACACAAAAAAAGGTTTAGGATTAAATTGGTACAAATACAAAAGGTTTAGGAATGAATTGGCACCAAAAAAAGATTTAAGACGAAATTTGCATTAATCCAAAGGTTTAGGACTTTTTTGACACTTTTTCCGAAACCAATCCTCCATCACATTCTTGAGGACAAAGTACTTTTCTCTCGAGGTTTGTCAATTTTTATTTTTGGGGGAAAATAAAAAAAAAAGTCCTTAACCGATTACAATTGTGCTAATTCAGTTTTAAACCTTTTTTTTCTTTCAATTGGGTCATAAACATTTTTTATTTGTGCCAATTCAATCCATTTGGCCAATTTTGGCTGACAGGCACTAACATGGACGCTAACTATCCTACGTGGCACTATCAATTCTAACATAGACAAATTTTAATATTTTTTAAATATTTTTAAATTTTATTTATTTTTTTTTCTGTTTTTTCTCTTTCTTTTTCTTTCTTCCCTTATTCTTCCTCTAGCCAGTCGCCGGACCTTGGAGACTGACTAGAGGCGAGGGCCAGCGAGGCTCGACTAGTGAGAGCAAGGACATGGCGAGGGCAAGGGCATGGCGAGGGCAAGAGCATGTCCTAATCCAGAAGAAGCCATCACATCCGATTACTGATTCCTTGAACGATAGATTTGAACATGAGCAAATCGAAATGGAGAGAGAGAGAGAGAGAGAGAGAGAGAGAGAGAGAGAGAGAGAGAGAGAGAGAGAGAGAGAGAGAGCAATTCCTCAAATGATTGATTACCAATCCCTCCGATGATCAAATGATCAATTTTTCTTTTCTTTTTTCTTTTCCTTTCTTTCTTCGTTTTTTTTAATTGAGGGCCGAGAGAGCCGTCGGTCGACCCTCACTAGCCCTAGGCGAGGTAATCTTGGTCACCGCCGTTGCCATGTACTGGCAGAGGGAAATAAGAAAAAAAGAAAAAGAAAAGGAAAGGAGAAAAAGAAAAAAATTTAGGAAAAATTAAAAAGTCTAAAAAAAAATGTCCATGTTAGCATTGGTCATGCCACATAAGACAATCAGTGTTCACGTCAATGATTTCCAACTAAAATTGGCCAGAAGAATTATATTGGCAAATTGTCAAAAAGTTCAAGACTAAATTGACCAAATTCAAAGATTTAATACTGCATTGGCATATGTACAATAGATGTAAGTCTGATTTTGATAATTTTCGTATCCTCAAGTGTTGACACCTAAATTTTGGCTAACTATTTAATAATCAGTGCATAGAAAATTAGGTATTAATTTCTAACCCCTAAACAAAAATATTAAAATTAGATTGCATAGTATATAGTTTAGGAGCATGTAGTTCAATCCATTAATTGCATGGGGTGGTAGTGGTGAATCGTCCTGAATCAGTCACGTGGATTGAGCCTACTTTACATGAGAAATTATGACGTCCCGAATTTCGGCCCATTTTGGGATTTATAAAACGCGTAATTTGTCAGTGTGCTTATAGTAAAATCTCACCCGGGAACTAATCACTCCCGGTTATCATTTTAAATTAGAAATTTCGCTAGAATCGCACTCGATCAAATTTGACCGTTATTTAGATCCCGAATTTGGAAGTCGATTCTCGGGAGTTTCAGGACGAAATAAATTGGACGGTGTCAATATTATTGTAGCCAACGTTGAGATTGTCAGGAATGATGGAAAAAGGAGAGTTTTTGACCAAGAATGAATTTGGACTAGTAGACCTCCCTCGTTATAATTTGATTTAATTAATTTGGCCTTTGTCCTTTTTTATGTGCGAGGCTTATTTTGGACCGGTAGACCATTTTCGATTTTGAATTTGGACCTTCGGTTTGCGTTTAATATTTGAATGTGTATAATTTTTTTTAATTTCTCTCTCTCTCTCTCTCTCTCTCTCTCTCTCCCTCTGACTGTGCGCCTACGTCCCATCTCCCCCATGCCTCTGCAAATCCACTCCCACTTGCTCCCCCTCTCTCCTCTTCTTTCTTTTCCTTTTTTTTTTTATTCTTCTTCTTCTTCTTCTTCTTCCTCTGGCCTCCCCCAACTGGTTCTGCGCGTGTGTCTGCTCCCGAACGCCGCGCGATCGTCCTCCGCCTCCGCCCAATATCGCCCCACCCGTCGCCACCACGCGTCGTCCGGCCGTCGCCTCCGCTCTGTCGCCGACGCCCCCGACGCCGCCGTGAGCCAGTCCGCAGCTGCGACTGCAGCTCGCCGGTCGGCCCAACGTCGCCAGTTGGCCCAGCGTCGCCAGTCGCCCCAGCGTCGCCAGTCGCCGCCGTGCCGCCAGTCCCGCCATTTCTCTTCCTCGGACGGCCGGCGACCCCTGTTTTCCTGTTTTTCTCTCCGCCCCGAAGCCCTCTCCTGTTTCGACTTCCAGCTCCGCCGCCGCCGTGTGTCGCCGCTCCAACCACCGCCAGTCGCCGCCCTGTCTCCCCCAAGCAGCCGGCAAGCCCCCTCTCCTCCCTTTCTCTCTCTCTCTCTCTCTCTCTCTCTCTCTCTCTCTCTCTCTCTCTCTCTCGGTTTGGCCGTGAATGGCCTTGAACCGGAGGGGCTCCGCCGCTGTCGTCACTGTTCCGACGTGGGCCTGTCGCCTCGCCCCGCTGTCCAGCCGTTCTATATCTCTCTCTCTCTCTGACCATGCCTCTCTCTCCCTCTCTAGGCCGCGGATTAGCTTAGACCGTCGCTACAGCTCTCGCCGTTCGCCGGAGTCGAAGCCGCCGTCGTTATTGTTCCGGCGAGGGACGCCGCTGCCCAGTCCCTTTTTCGTCGCTTGTTCGGCCCGTTTCAAGCTTAGGACACTCGGTGAGTTTGACCCTAAACCCTAATTAGGATAATTTGCATTTCTAGACAAGTTTATGGGTTAAATTAGGGTAAATTAGGGGTTAAATTATGGAGATAATTAAGGGCTGGTTTTGTGGTATTTTTGGTGACTAAGAATGATTATTTGGTCAAGGTTTAGTGGCCCGTATAGTGCTGTGATGTGGCGAAGCATGGGTGTTAGGATTTGGACAAAATGGTGGATTTAGTGGATGAAATTAATAGACCGGGTGGTGGCTGTTTTTGTGACTATTCAACGGGCTTAGTGCGACAAATTAATGGAGGTTTTGTGGCCCGAGAGGCACGGTTCAATGGTTGGACGGATTGGATCGGAATGGCCCAAGTTTGGGTAAGTTTGGGCTTAAAATGTGGATTATAGTGTGCGCCTTATTTGGTTTTATGATGGCTGATTTGAATGATGTCTTTGGGAGTTTAATGGAGCATTTTGAAGATAATTAGTGGCCTAGAAATTGCGTTATAGTGGCTGCCCTCGACTGGACTTGATTTGGGCAAAGCGCGATCAATTTGGGGTTTAATCGTGCAATTACCGGGAATGATCGCTTTGTGCAATTGACTGGCAAATTGAGCTTTGTTTGTGGTTAATTTGATGATGCCATGTCGCGTGTCTAGCGGGACTAGGAATGGATTAGCTTGGCAGGCTTAGGATGCACGAGTTGTTGTTGACCCAGTTGTGTGAATTTGTGCATGGGTTGTGTGTCAATTTGATGCTATGGCTGATTTGAATTGATTGTCTGATTGGGCATGTTGATTTGTGGAATTGAATATACGTGGTGCAAGTGCGCATGATTGCACCGTGACTTGAGCAAGCGAGGCGGTGCAAGTGAATGCCCAAATGTGAATGTATAGCCATGAGTGTGCATTTCAAGCATTGACACGACATGTGCATATACGAGTGTGTCCGAGTGACATGTGCATTGTGATCACTTAAAATAAACTGATGCGTATTAAGCGGGGTTCAGATAAAAATTGGTGCTTGTGAATGTGTGATCACAATAAACCCTGATGCGTTTTACGCGGAGTAGTGAACCCGTCCTGAAGCGTGTTATGCAGGACGATGCCTGGTTTACCGGAAGATGACCAACCTGATGCGTTTTACGCGGGTAATGTGTCATGAGCCTGATGCGTTTTACGCGGGCCAGAGATCGATCTCGAAGTGATAGATCTTATGCGTTTTACGCGGGTCAGACCTGATGCATTTAATGCGGGTCAGAGGAGAAATTGGTAAATGGCAGAATGCTAGTATGCAAGTGTGCAATAATGCATTGATGAGGCATGAGCATGAGTGCGAGCATTAGCATATGCATAACATGCGTCGTGACATAGAAATGCGCGTATATGTGCCGTGATTAAATTCTGTTGCGTGACTACTATGGTTTATGAAATGCCTAACCTGCAGGGTCAAGTAAGATTAGATTTAGGCCCGAGGGCCTGAGTCAGTTATGTGTGTATTATATGTTGTTAGCGCTTGCCAGGAGATGCACGTTAACCTAATTTAGGTTTAGGGAATTACTCGCTGAGATTTATTCTCACCGTTGTTTAAAACCATCTTTTCAGACCCCCAGCCTTGAGGATGGCAGGCGTACCGATGCATTTTTGGGAGGAGCCCTCGGCTAGTTGTAGTGCCTGAACCCCGAGCCACTTACCCCTTTTTGTTAATAGTGGCCTTGACCCGCTTTTGATTTTTGGTGTTTGGGTTGTACTTGGACATTGTAAATGATTTCCAATACCAGTACAAGTGTTGATTTCTGTGGTTATCCTTGGTTGTGTGTTTATTTAATGTACGGGTGATGAGTTGCTTCCGCATGTGCTTTAAATTTCTGTGTTGGGTGTTGGGTCGACGACTCATCCTGGGACGTCGCACACAAATCAACCTCTGCGAGGGACGTGGCGCGCCGAGGAGTGCGGGGCGTGACCGAAATTCGGTCAAGCCATGAAGGCATAGTGGTTGAAAATCAAGCCCTAGATTAAAATAACTAAGCTTCAATTGAGTGGAGTTTAGCCCGTCAGAGTTTAAAAAAAGGCTTTGTGATTAAAAAGCCCATGAAGATTAAGCCTTCTATTGGTTATCAAAAAAAAGATTAAGCCTTCTATTGGCAAAACCCATAATCAACATTAGGGAATAAAAAACCTAATTTGCACTATAAATAGACCTTAACTCTTCACAATTGGGGGAGGCCACACATGATGGACACACAATAGAATATATTGCCACAATACAAAGAGAGAGAGAGGCGCTGAGGGGTTAACAACAATTGAAGAGGTTCACGGGCAGAGATCTTCTCACGAAATTCACGCCTTCAGACCTTCACCATCAGGATCCCATGAAACACTTCAGATTCATGCCACCACTTTGAGTTTTCCTTACTATTTTCTGTTGATTATCGACTAACCACGAAGGAAATTTGCAGGGGGAAGAGCCATAATACATGGCACACATAGACAGAGAAAGAGGGAGAGAATTTGTCTTCATTCGTGGAGGAGAGTAAAACACAGAGGGAGTTTTGGGGGTTCTGCCCAGAGAAAAATCGGGAGAACTTGCAGGTGTTGCGCTTGGCTGTTCGCCGGTCCAACTTCACGTTGCAGCTGTCGCTGTGCTGATCTTTGTTTCTTGCAGCGTTTCCGACATTCTACAAGCACTCTTGAAGCTTTCCGTTGGTCTGGTTGTCCTCTGCTTCGCACCACGTCGACCCCTTTCCAACTCCTGTCATTACCTGTTTCCATCTGGCTGGATGTAGCGTTCTCGGGTTGCTGTAAGTGGGAGATCGGCGAGTTCTTATCACTGTCGCACGTTGGTCTTTCCTTTTGGCAGGTTGTCTAAAGCTCTCTTGGCCACATCACGAGTCCACCACCACTCTGTCCATACCGCGAGCCCGAGAAGTCCACACCGTGGCTATCCTTGCCTTGAACCCAGCCGAGTCCACCGTGTGCCATCGGCCATCCGTCGAGCCTCATCTGCACTCAATCCGGAGTCAAGCTCGAATTTGGAAGTTATTCATAAATTAGGTGTAGGGAAAACTCAATCTCCGATTGACACATTCGAAACATATTCGAATCGAATTTCATCAATGTAGAAAACGTTCCCGATGACCATCAACTTGTATCACCGATCGTACAGGTATATCACACAACGAACATACCCGGTATTATCACAGATTAAGTGCCACTTTGTGCTTGGGAGTTCTTCGATCGTTTTTGTACTCATTTGCATTCCGAAGGAAAAACAGAGAAAGCGTTATCTTCAAAGAAGTGCGTTTGCATATGGAAAAACACGATAGTTTTTCCAAGGGATGACTACTATTTATAGTGATGGGCAAATAACTACCTTATGGGCCCTTGTGACTCACGGGTCGGGTTTGGCCCATCTTGGGCAGTCCACCCATTATATCTTTCATCTCCCACTTGCCCATGATGGGCTAAACACAACTCTCTTCCTTGCAAAGTTCATATTGATAAATAATCTATGCGACCAGCATACTACAAGAGTTTGTTGTTATACATATATTAAGAATATATATCAGCTCAAATTGGGCATTATCCCAAGTAGAATTAGTATGCAGTTCCTTAGATCAATCAATCACATTTTTTTTTATCTCTCTTGATCTCTTTTAGTATTTCGTATATTGTATTTACAATTATGATTTACTCAAAATCATAATTGGTCAACCTGTGAATACAAATATAGAATGTAACATCATAAAATAAATTGATCTTCCTCTTTCCTTAAACCTCTCCATTTCTATCCAACTCACTTTTCTACAAATGCCCCGTTAGACCGAATCCTCATGATCATTAGCAACATCTCAAGATAGCAAACACTGAATAGAAATTTTGAAAATAAGTAAGAGTCATGTGGACACTTTAATTAAAAAAAACTATTTTCCTCAAGAGTCTCACACGACTTAAAAATTGAGATCATAATTTTTGCTTACTCTTATCGGTCGTTTAATGCATACGTAATATAAAATACGTATTACGGTATTCTCTCCTTTTCCCATAGAGCGTATGTCTTTACTGTTAATACCGTACAAATGATAGTTTAGACATACTTAATGTCTAACTTGAGTTCATAAATCTACTATATTCATAAGCGGTTATCAGAACTTACATCTAGCATTAAAGACAAGTAAAGTGAAATATGTGGGTCATTTCACTTTCGGACATAATAATCTATAGGTCCTCATCTTAACATTCTGTTAAGGCGCCATCCATGCTTCAAGCTTGAGTTCTTAATTATCACCTAGATAACAAACTTAAAACTGTCTCATCTATATTCATCACACAGTGAGTAGAGACGATTACTCATGGACTAATCTCTTATCTGTCCGATATACCTTTTCAATATAATGCACTCAGCATTGACATTCACAAACATCGTACAAACTTATAGACATTGATAATAACAAACTTCATTAATAGTGAACATTTTGGAAAAATTACAATATTCAGTACATCACATTCTACACTATCCTAGAGATCTCACATGGCATGGAAAACTTCTCTAGGAATCGGCTTCATCATAGGATCTGCTATCATCCTTTGTGTAGATATGTACTTTCACGCTCATTTCCTTTCGTGCAACCATGTCCTTGACATAGTTATATTTGGTATCTATATATTTGGTCTTTCCATGATACTTGGGATCCTTAGTGTACGCTATTACTGCTTGACTGTCACAATAGACCAATACTATGTTTGCAGCACTCTCAGTAACACCTAAGTGATCCAAAAATCTTCCAAGCCAAACAGCTTCTTGTGCCGCTGCTGATAGAGCCACAAACTCGGCTTCCATTATAGATTAGGCTACACACTGTTGTTTCTTACTGCTCCAAGATATGGCGCCATTATTCAGTAAGAACACGTATCTAGAAGTAGATTTCATTTCTTTTAAATCTCCTCTCCAGTCAGCATTAGTATAGCCTTCAAGGTGTAGATCACTTCCTTGATAAGTTAGCGCATAGTCGACACTTCCCTTTAGATATCTCAGGATTCTTTTGACAACGATCTAATGTGCTTGACCTGGATTAGATTGATATCTACTTATTATTCTAATTGCATAACAAATATCAGGTCTTATACACATCATAGAGTACATTAAGCTTTCGACAGCACTAACATATGTAACTTGTTCCATTTGCTCCTTTTTTTGTGAAGTCTTAGGATACATTCTGTCTTTTAATGCTTCGCCCCTTGCAATAGGAGTATCTATTGGTTTACAGTCTTGCATATGAAATCGCTCAAGGATTTTATTCACATACGTCTCTTGTGAAAAGGATAGAGATTTCTTTGAGCGATATCTTGAAATCTTAACTCCAAGAATGTATGCAGTTGCACCCATATCTTTCATCTCAAAATTGGAAGATAATCAATTCTTGACTGTATTAACTAACTCCATACTGCTTATGGCAATTAATATATCATCAATATATAATGATAAGATCACAAATTGATCTTTGGATCTTTTGACATATACACAATTATCTTCACTAATCATTACAAAATCATATGCCATTATGGTATTGTGAAAATGTATATACCATTGTCTCGAAGACTGCTTAAGACCATATATTGACTTCAATAGTCAATACACTTTGTGCTTGTAGCTTTTTGTAATGAAATCAACAGGTTGTTCCATATAAATTGCTTCCTCTAATTCTCCATTGAGGAATGTAGTCTTTATATCCATTTGATATAATTCAAGATCCATACTAACTACTATTGCCAGAATAAGGCGACTAGAGGTAAATCTAATCACAGGAAAAAAAAGTTTCTTTAAAGTCAACTCCTTCTTGTTGATTATATCCTTTCGTCATAAGATGAGTCTTATACCTCTCTATTGAGCCATCAGCCTTACGGTTTATTTTGAGAACCCACTTGTTCCTAATGGCTTTGCGTCTTTTTGGAAGGCCAACTAATTTCCAAACTTGGTTTGATCTTATTGACTCCATTTCTTCTTCCATTGCATGTATCCATTATTCCTTATTAGGGCACATTAGAGTATCTTTCACATTCTTTAGCTCATCTTCATCTTGTGAAGCGATCATGAAAGTTTCTCCTTCAATGTCAAAATGTCAACAGGGAATCCTATTACGACTTGACTGTCGTATGAAATGCTGTACTCCGGATGATTCACCACGTTCCATTACGCTTCCACTCGAATTAGATAATGATAGTGTCATCTCTTTAAGTGCTTGCAGTTGAGACTGGTTGCATTCAACTCTTCATTTATCACAATGCTCCCACTAACTTCACTATCACGATCCACAGATTCATATAGTAAGTAATTTCCACCTACTTCGCCCTTTTAAGAAAATTCATTCTCTAAGAATATGACATCACCTGATTCAAATTCAGTTATACCGCGCTTTCTTGTTCACCTATGAATACATATTCTTTTGAATACTCTGAGTATCTTATAAAAATACTCTTTTCGCCTCTTGGGCCTAATTTTCCATACTTGTAAGAAGACTCACGAGTATAGGCAGCACAATTGCAAGGTTTTAGAAAGCTTAAATCAGGTTTTTTGCCTGTCCATAACTCATATAGAGTAAAAGCAACTAATTTAGAAGGCACATGGTTAAGTATGTAGGCAGCAGTCAACAAAGCATCACCCCAAAAAGTGATGGGTAAGTTAGCTTGTGCCATCATTGACCTGACCATTATCATTAAAGTTATGTTTCCTCTTTCTGCAACACCATTTTGTTGAGGAGTATGTAGAATAGTTAGTTGTCTTTCTATTCCCTTTTCATTATATAAATTTATGAACTGATCAAACAGATATTCTCGACCTCGATTGGATCTTAATGCTTTTATTTTCTTGTCTAATTGATTTTTTACTAAGCTCATAAATCTTTTAAAGCAATTTAAAGCCTCGGACTTATGAGAAATCAAATCGACATGTCCGAATCGAGTATGATCATCAATGAATGTGATGAAATAAACAGACCCGTACCTTGTTTTTATATTCATTGGACTACAGATGTCAGTATGGATTAATTGCAAAGGAAATTTAGCTCTTATTCCTTTTCCAAATGGTTTCCGCGTTATTTTTCCTTCTAGGTAATACTCACATATGGGCAAATCAACCTTTTTAATATTGCCTAATAAGCCATATTTAGCCAATCTATTCATTCTTTGTTAGCCAATATGATCAAGTCTAGCATGTCATACATTCACATCATTTTCATAAGAATCCGATAATGTAAATAAGGAATAACTGACATTAACTTTACAATAGTCAACATCTAATATAATGAAACCATCAAAAAAATATCTAGAAGCATAATAACTTGTACCTAAAGATAAGTCTACACCATTGTTATGGAAGTTTATATTAAAACCAAGTCTAACTAAAATTAACACCGAAACTAAGTTCCAACGAATCTCCAGAGCAAATAGCACATCATGTAGGAATAATGTGCGGCCACCTTCTTGTCATAGTTGTAACATTTCACTTTTGAAATGTTCTTCTTGAAAGGACACTTTCCTTTCTCCCGTTGGTCGTGCCTCGACTTCTTCCATGAAGAACTTATTCCCTTACCTTTCCATTTCTTTAACCCAGTAGGGTGCTTCCTCTTGGCGCCCGAAACTCCATGTGAGGTAGAACCAACAAAGTAAGTATCAATATCTAGCTTAACCACCATGAGGCAATCCTCTTCCAGCTCAAGATGCCGCATAGCATCCTCGAAGGTCTTGATACCCTCATTGTAGGTCAAATAGATCTTCATGTGCTCCCAGCTTTGAGGCAAGGAGTGGATTACTGCCTACACCTGCTGTTCATCAGTAAGTATGTGGCTAGCATCCTTCAGCTCACTAATCATATTCAACATCCGCCTCAAATGTTGTTTCATGATCTTTCCATGAAACATCTTATATGAGTCGAAACAGATAGTTAGTTGTCTTAGTTTGGTAACAGAAGTTCGATCAAATCTTGACGCCAGTGTAGCCCACATGTCTTTGGCACTCTGGACACATCTGAACTCTCGCATGATGTCATTGTCCATGCTGCTTAGCAACATAATGCGAGCAAGAGAGTTCTTTCTTTTCCAAACAATAAAGGCATCTTGAGACTCCAAATCTCATAATTGTCATCATTCAATTTTTCTCCCTTATTAAGTTCAGCCACTATGTTTTTAGTTGCTAAAACAATTGTATCTGAACATTTCAGACATATAGGCACGAATTATTATAGCCTATCTAAATGCTTCATCAGCATCATAATTACATAAACGAATCATATTAATGAATAGTTTTACAAAAGGTCTTAGAGTCGAAAGTTCACTATGTTCCCAATCATCGTCTTAATATCCTAATTTGAAATTATCATTAATATAATCATTTATGTAAAGAAATTGGTTCTTCAAAAGTTATACAAACTTTTAAGAACTTCCCACGTATAACATAACATATAATATGGCAATATAAAATGAGAAATCACAAAAAAATTCATAGCCATATATATATTTCATAACATATTCACAAATATTTAAGAACATGTAATATCAACTTGAAACATATACATAATTGATTCCAAATTCTAAAAGAACAATGTCAAGTGTACCAATCTAATACATAGACAGGAAAGGACTCATAAAATTCTTTAGAAAATTCTATTTTCTTTGGAACAAAACCAAAGGCTCCCAAAAAACCCCTAGATCCGAGCCATGGTTTGCGTTGAGACCCATTCAATGCAAGGGTTGATGTTGTCCTTGTCCCAACCCTTATGTATTCTTGTAGAAAATTCTCCACAAGAATTTTATAACTTGGACCTTTTAAGGTTTCTTTAACCTTATCAAGAATTCTTCCCAGCTCCTTAAGAATAGTGCATTTTAGGGTTCCGACCATTACATATTTCGGCATTACAAAACCGTTCCAAATGATATCCTGTATCATTTTGTTGACCTTGATGATGTGTGTCATCATATCATCTCCAGTGTCCCAACGATAAAGAGCTAACTTGATCCTTAGTTTCTCAAGCCTCACCTTTTGAGCTGCCGTTCTTAAGATTATCGGAGTGCGTCTCCAATGTACCATTGTTCCTGCAATGAATGCAGAACAAAGGGATTACTTATAATCCATGATATATTAAAATAAGGAATGCTTATTCATATATATATAATCTGGCACTTGTATTTCAAAAAACTATAGATAAATACTAGAGAAAATGTCAAAGAATATACCCCTAAGAACGTGTACATAGGGTTTATTATGCATTTTTACATTCATAAGTGTAGCAAACATGTAATATGAATATATGATAATGTAGAGCATTCCGATATGAGCACGTCGATACCAAGAACGCCTAAATCGGAGTTCAAATGAGCTCGAACGGGCCGAAAGAATACAGTAGGGTCACTCTGCCCGGTCTGAACTAGTCCGATTCGACCGGTCCGACCGTTGACCGGTCAACGATCAACCAGGGTCAGTCAATGGTCAATTGGGTCGAGTCAACGGTCAACTGATCGGGTCAACGGTCAATGGGTTGGGTCTCGGTCAACGGGTCGAGTCACGGGTCCGCGCTCCGATGACGTCACGTTGATGTCATCATCGACAGTTGGTGACGCAGATGTGCCGTTTCACCATGGCCACGCGTGGGCCTCACGTGCCGTCGCGCTCACTGCCCTTGGTGGCACGTGAGGGAGCATGCAGTCTCCTCCGGCGACACGCCGCCCCTCATTTGGCTCGTCATGACGAGCACTTTCTGGCTATGCAATAAAATTCAAGTTTTGACAAAAAACAAAAATCAAAACATGCAAGAACAGTTCGGCGACTCGAAGAAAATAAACAAAAAATGAGGCTGAAATGAAAAACAAGCAGTACACACTTCAATGTTAGAGACGATATACATGCATGATCGGGAAACAAGTAAGCGGACTCTGATACCAATGTAAGGAAAACTCATTCCCCGATCGACACATTCAAAACATATTCAAATCGAATTCGATCAATGCGAAAAATGTGCGCGATGACCATCAACTTGTATCACCGATCATACAGGTATATCACACAACGAACATACCCGGTATTGTTACAGATTAAGTGCCACTTTGCGCTTGAGAGTTCTTCTATCGTCTTTCGCACTCGTTTGCGTTCCGAAGGAAAAACAGAGAAAGCGTTATGTTCGAAAGAGTATATTTGCATATAGAAAAACACATTAGTTTTTTCAAGGAATGCCTACTATTTATAGTGATAGGCAAATAACTACCTTGTGGGCCCTTGTAGCTCACAGGCCGGGTTTGGTCCATCTTAGACGATCTACCCATTATGTCTTTCATTAGGTAAGAAACTTTATCAAATATCGTTTCATGAGTGATTTTGTTATCTTTGGTTGGTAAGTAGATATATTTGAATGATGTATGGCATATTCACAAGATTCCAAAAGATACCCTAAGTTAGGAAATTCCTAACTTAACAACGTGTCGGGACGACAATCGGATCTCAACCATAAGATACGATACTCGGTGGCACGGAAAATCTTTATCCTATCCATAACTATCTGGATATGATAATAGATTTTATTTTGTTTTCAAATTTAAACAAATAGCATTCCATCAATATCCATAATCACATGAATACGATCACTGGTTTATATTGTTTCGCTAGTTCAAAGATGATAAAACAAATCTTGCGGATCGCATGGATTGGTTTGGATCATGCTGTTTGTTTGATTTTATTTCCTTTAAAAAGAAAATCAAAAAATATTAGTTAGGTTTTAAATTAGAAACATTGCATGTTTAGGGAATCCTAGAAGATAGGATAATTATTTAATTTAAATTGGGATTTAAGATAGTTTATTTACTAGTTTAAATTAGGGGTTGTTCTAGTCCCAATAGATTATTTAGGGTATTTTAGAATTTCGAATTTTCATAAAAATATCCCAAAAAGAGTCACTTTAGGATAGATTAAATTATCTTATCTAGAATTGATTGCATGTCAACTTAGCCAATTTTTAATTTCGAATTTTAGTAAAAAAATCAAAAAAGAATTTTTAGAATAAATAGAATTGCTTTTCCTAGGGTAGATCGCATGTTAATTTAGGCAAATTCTATTATTCCGAATTTAAATAAAAAATACCAAAAAAATGCATCATTTTCCCATCATTAGAAATATGTCATATCGTCGCATGACATATAGTTCACATGCTAGGTTTAATTAATCACATGTCATATTTTGTACATCATTACACTTAGATTAGTTTCCATTTTAGTGAAGTGAAAACCCAAAAAATATGTTGATCAAATTACTTGTTAATTAGAAATCATATTAGGGATGTTTGTATGATTTTCTAGCTAACATTATAGTTGCTTATGTGCTAAAAGGTACGCTGTTCTCCCAAGTTAGTAATTTATTTACTGCTTTCTTTATTGGGTGTTAAATTGGTGAATTACGCATCCACACGGTAACTTCACATATTAGCAACTAAATAATAAAGCAGATCTAGATTGCCTGCTCAAAATTTTTTTTGAAAAAAAAAGGTATCGAAAAGGCATTAGACTAACTCTAGCGTAAACAAGTCCTCGAATTCAAAATCTCTAGTTCATAGGAATAAAATATATCTCTTCATGTTTTATTTGGGTTTCTAATCGAACGATTGCAAAATAGATTAGTGGTTACTCAAGCGCGAAAACATTTGCATGTTAAGAACTTAAACCCTAAGTTGCGAATTAGTAGAGCTTGAGAGGACCCGAATTAGGTTTAAACTTAATAATCCATTAGCCAAATCCTTAGGTGGTGTGCCCGCGGGAGGTTAGGCCGGGATACTAAGGCTCAATCTAAACTCTGTGTATCCAACAACGCGCACGTCTCAATGTGCCACAGGCCAAAAGTATTTCGGTAAATTTCTTCATCACGAATTTTGCAGGGGCCATAATCAATTATGTACAAGAATATCTCCCAGAACAATCAAGTCAACATCGACCTAAGGCTCTAATACCAGTGTCTTGCTGAAATGACGCAGTTGCAGAACAAAGAAAGAACTGAGCAAGAAATAAATGCAAAATGTAAACCCAACATAGCGGATTTACATGGTTCAATTGGGTGTGTCTACTCCATGGAAGAAATCGTCGACATATTCCAAAAGGAGACTGCAATTGCTCGAATCATACGCCACTCTAAGTGTTTTCCGAACTCAATTACCCAAATAGCCCCATAAGCTCTAATTTAATGATATACACAAGTGTTCACAAGACGTATTCTCACTCTTTGAAGACTCCTTCAGCTCTCTCTCGGCTTAAATTTGGCGTAGTGGGTGAATTAAGTTCACAACACGAATCACTCACAACACGAACTTAATCCCTCCTATGTTTGATCAAACGTCTATCCGAATTGGGACGGACGTTTGAATTTTCTAGACTGAAGATCCAGGCTAGGTCGGATGTCCGAAGTGCCAACTTCGTGCCAAGCTGCATCCTAGTCGATGTCTTGTCAGCTTTGGGCCATGGACGAGAAAACGCAAGTTTGGACCTACAGAAGCTCGTCTCATTTCGTCACTTGTTCGGGACGTCTCCCACTTGATTTTGGGACCCTGTAATGTGTGCTCGCGCACCTCCAAACAGTTTCGCTTGCTGCGTGTTATCCTATGATCCAATCTCAAGTCGATTCCAAATCAAGTTGGGTCTAGTTCCAGTCATATTCGACACTTATTTTAATCACCCACATGTGAAATTGTCCTATGTGAAAATTCCCAATAGCTCAGATGACGCAAACCCTAGATATTTTTCCTCTCTCAACAAGTTGGATAAGGCTTGGTCTCCATTGCTGGCACCGGCATCCACAGAGCTATCGGCTCTTGTTTTCTAGTATACTCAAATCATATGTTTGCCCACATCCCTGTTTTTTTTTTTTTTTTCGAATGAAAATTTTATCCATTTGTCATAATCAAACATGAGAGGGATATCGAATACTTTCTAGCAAAGATAATCTTAAAAGAGCTGCAATGCAAAACAAAATCTAGGGCACATGTCAATGTCAAGATCTTCCCCTCCAAAAACTATGAAGTGCAGTGTGTGCCTAGATTCAGCGTCCTCAACAACATCGCCATATGGAAATATCAACAATAGTATGTTGAATCACCACAAATCGAACACCTTTAAGAAACTCTCAAATCTAGAGTTAGATTGAGATAAAAAAGCTCCCAGAGTTATATCTATACTTAACAGGAGAGGAGAGCTTTTGTTGAATCTTGGAGAAATCATAAAACCACATTCTAAGCATCCTGCTAGCTAGATTGGTGACAAAGTTCTCACGAAATTTTCAACTGCAAGTAAATTTATTCACCACAACAAGCTAAGAAAAGAAACAAAAATGAATAAAAGAAGACACTAAACGAGGCAACAGAAATAATATGAAATCAAGGTTTAGAAAAGAAAAGATAGAGCAAAGCAGGCTCTCGGCTTCAGAAATTGAAGTCAAAAGCCTGGAGGTGAAGTTTCTTTTGAGAGATTTTTTTGGGACAGATTAGGGTTTGCTGGCTTATCCATCTTCCCGGAAACAATATATCCCCACATCCCAGTTGTTTGTACCAAAATGAAGAGTTGGATTTATTTCACATTGTCACTATTCTCATTTACAGATCAGCAAAAACAAAAGGATATATATCATGCCTGTTCGATTTAGACTGGAAGCCACCACCCAAGACATATTACTCACGGCCAAATTTTCAGGTCACCATCAGAAGGGCAAAAGACAAAGTGAGCTGCCAGAGATCCAATGAGAATCCAACAATTTCGGTGCATTTATACAATTTTTTTAACTCCATAACTTATCCTCACGACAAGAAGACAAAAGCTAGTGGACACAGCAAATATGTTGAATTATTGACAATTTTTTATGGCTGAAGATTGAATTATTGACAATTACCACAGCGCCGTGCGACGCATGGGACGTACTTGACTATTAGCTTTCTAAATTCTTTAATTAATGTTCAGTTTGTTAGTCCACTTTAAATTCTGGTCATGTCATTATGCAACATTAAAATCATCTTGCAAGATGACTTCCATTAATAATAGTCTTGCTCCTGACAAAATCATCAACATTGAAGTTTATGTGTTAGTATTTAGTTGTACTTTGGTTAAATCTTGTGGATGGCCATGGAAGTATTAGTCATAAGATACAGATTTTCTCTTCTTCCTTCTTTGTCCTACATATATTTCTATGTCTTGTTTTATTTGCATATAGATTTATATAAGTGTGTGCTAGAAGTTGTCACACGTGAATTATCTCACGATGGGTGGAATTGTAACGATGCGTCCGGATGCAAAATTTATTCACATGTTAAAGCCCCTTGAAACGTAATTGTAGCTTTACCCAAGAGCATCCTTATTGAAGCCATGTTCTAGTTGTCGATGTTTAAAACTATAGACCCACTTTACCTAAAGAGAACCCTTGCACTTTAGAAATATTTTGTCATGAACTTTAGAGACTTTCATGTGAGAACCCTAAATTCTGAATTCAGTTTCAATCCAAAGTAACTGCTCGATAATTAAGTTGTTAATATCTGAGTGAAGATAGTATGTTCTCATACCAGGTTCCCCGTTTGGATCCCCACAATCTCGACTGCTAACATTTAGTTATAATCTAAAAAATAAATTACATTTACATGAATCAATGATTGAAACGAGGAAATAAAGGATGTTTTTCCTAATGCGATGGTGACTAAGGGTCCTTTTCATCTGATAGTTTGTAGCCCAACAATTGTAGTGTCAAGCCAATCACGACGGCAGCTCACCTGTCGACAAGTATGCATCAGCGATGGTTTATGGTAAAATGTCCCCAGAAATTTGTCGCCTGAAGTAAGTTTTCTAGTGCCGGAGACAACGGAGTTTGTAACATTGGGCTTAATTTCTCAACCCTAGCTATTTAGCAAGGGTCCACCCGTCTCCGTCTACACAAATTTGGAAAGTAAAGCTTATGAACCCTTCAAATATTATCCAGATACAGAAATTTGAAACTTAGACTTACCGTTCTTGTATTTTTCTGGGAATTGACTTTTGGTTTTTGTAAATTTTTTTAAAAATTCTAATTATTATACTGTCTCTGGTGACAATTTCAGTCTTTCTATCAAATTTGGAAGAAACCGACCATTGTCGTATCGTGCACATCTGTACAAACTCAAATCTATTGAAAATCTTATGGGAAGTAATGAGTGGAATCGATTATTGACATATGATGTCTATGTTTACAAAATTTTAAAAGGAAATTACACTTCCCGACGTACCTCTAAACTTCTTTACTTTTAGTCCCTGCATTTTTATTTTCGTGACAAAATTATTCCGTGTATTCGTGCTCAGAATAATTTAAGTACTTTCATCACATCTCCATCCTATTTCTAAAGGCAACACTACAAAAAAACATGTTTTTTCCGACGAAATTTCCAATGAAAAAATCTGAAAAATTCGTTAGAAAATGAATTTCCAATAAATTTTACAAAGAAAAAAATTCGTTGGTAATTCGTCGTCGGAAAATTTTCCGACAAAAAATTTTAATTTTCGTTGGAAATTTGCGACGAAAATTTTTTCGTTGGAAACTTCATGAGTAAATTAGTGGCTAAATTTCTTGGAAAGTTCGTTGGAAAATTCGTCGCTAATTATTTGTTGGAAAACTCGTGGCAAAATTCATCGGTAATTATTCGTGGATAAATTCCTTGGAAATTTTGTTGTAAATTTCGTCGCTAATTATTCGTTGTAAAAGTCGTGGAAAATTTTCAACGAAAAAACAAGGGTTTTGCCACGAATTTTCCAACGAAAAATTAGGTGAAAGTCGTTGGAAAACGAATTTACAACGAAATTAGCGACGAACAAAAATTCGTTGGTAACTCGTCATCGCAAATTTTTGCGACAAAAAATTTAAATTTTTGGTGGTAATTTGCGACGAAATTTTTTTGTCGCAAAATTCGTTGCAAAGTTCGTTGGAAAATTTGTTGGAAAATTCGTCGCTAATTATTTGTTGCAAAAATTATGGCAAAATTCGTCAGTAATTTATTGTGGTAAAATTCGTGGCAAAACGAATTTTTGACGAATTAGCGACGAAAAAAATTCATCGCTAATACGGCGTCGGAAATTTTTTTCGACAAAAAATTTTAATTTTTCGTTGGTAATTTGCAACGAAAACAGAGTCGTGGCAAAATTCGTGGAAAATCTCCCATGAATTTTGCCACGAAATTGAAAATCCTGGTATTTTGCCACAAACAAAACAATTCGTCAGAAAATTTTTTTTTCACAAATTTTGTTGACGAAAATTTGATTTTTTGTTGGTAAATTTGAATTTTCATTGATAAATTTGAATTTTCGCCGGAATCACGGCTGCGACCCCCCCCTCGGCCGCAGGAATCACGGCTGTGACCCCCCCTGACGGAATCGCACCATGGGTGGTCTGGATACGGGCCGACAACGACAGCATGAGGGGGACAATGAGGGCCTTGATTTGCTCCTTCTCGGTGTCGGGGATCGGGGCCGAGGAGGCGGCCGGGGGCGGCCTCGACGTCAGGGCCAACGGCGTCATGGGGGGTAGGCGAGGAGGCCTACATACGGACGTCCTGAGAGGACGGACGTTCACAACAAAGGGTGAGAGCCAAGGGAGGAGGAGGAGGAGATCCACAGAGAGTGAAAAAGACCTCATCTACAAGAGTGAATCTGGAAAAAGTTCCTTTCCTTCTCTTTAGCTGTCGGACGTCCTCCATCTTAGCCGGCGATCACCTCCCCACCGGCGCTGAGAAGTCCTTTTTCTTGCCCTGTTTTACTATGAGTGTTTTTGAGGAGTTTGAGCCTTCGTTCGAGGCTTTTTGCTGACGCAAAACACCTCACGACCACCTTCTCCTTCTCGGTTTCTCCTTTCACCCTCACCGCCTCCTTCATCTCGCCATCCTTGCCTGCGCTGCCGGTAGGATAGTGCACTCTCTAGTCCAATGGCTTCTAGTGTCACATCCTCAATTTCAGTCCCTGGAAAATGTTTATGGTTTAAGTTTGATGGTTTTCCAATCGGAACAAAAATTTCTACTATTGTTTTGGAAAACAGTATTTCAGATCCTTGGTACTCCTTCGTTTTGTTATTTTTGGGGAGACTTTTGTGATCCGAATTTTCAAACACTTTCTTCTTGAAAGTTGTTCCAAACATCATAAAGTTTTACATAATTTAATTTTAGAATTTTTGAAGTTGATATGTGTGGTACGATGGCCTGATTTTCAGACCGTGTGAAACTGCCCAAAATGGGTATTTCGATGATGAATTTTCTACGAGCTTTTCTGGGCCGATTTTAGAAAAGTTTCCCTGATGAAAGTTGTTGAGAACTTCCTTTTCTATAACGCGTGTAAATTTGGGAATTTTCTGAGATGATTTGGATTTTGGACAAAGCTTATTTTGAAAAGTAAATATTCTGTTCCAGCGAACTGTTTTTAGTCTTTTTTTGAGTGACTGAAAATGGTATTTACGGAAAGATTCCGAATTTGTGTTCTGCACGAGAAATGTTTGTTAAGGTCTTGTTTATGACATATCCGAATTTGAGAATTTTCGGAGTTCATTTACTATATTTTCAAGTCCGATTTCGTAAACAGTATAAAGCTGTCCGGTTTTGTCAGATTTGAAAGATTTATCAAATTGTTATATGAAAAACGTTGGAATTTCGACTTGAGGTCTTTTAGTAATATTTAAGGACATTCCCATGCCGAACCCCAGATTGAATGAGATTTTTATATGTGATTTGTCGTGGAAAAATCCTCGGGAAAAGTTTGAGAATAATTATGGTGCGGGGTTCGATTTGGACATTACGTGATTATTTTCGCGAGACCCGTTTGGTCCAAACAAATTGGGATCGAATTCAGCCAATTAGAGAAAACCCTAGAAAGTTTGACTAGGTCAAACCTTATCTTCATCATCATTACCTTCATTTATTGCTTGGCCTTCATTTTCAACTTACCATTATGGCCATTTATGAAGCTATTATGAGCCCTGGTCATCAAGAATTGACCAAGGGAGAGGAAGCCACGACAGCTTGGGGGAGAGAGAGAGAACCACAGCCAATGAGTGAGGAGAGAGAAAGGGAGAAATAATTGGCCATTTCATCATTAGTTTTGACTTTTGGGACTTAGTCCATTAATGAAAGGATGATGCGTGCGCTTATCTCACACCCCCACGTGACACGTGCGCTTACCTC
Source organism: Syzygium syzygioides (assembly GCA_031216285.1). Classification (NCBI taxonomy): domain Eukaryota; kingdom Viridiplantae; phylum Streptophyta; class Magnoliopsida; order Myrtales; family Myrtaceae; genus Syzygium; species Syzygium syzygioides. The sequence goes on along the minus strand of CM062245.1, from coordinate 13,914,242 downwards.
GTTGACTTCCTAGCCAAGCCAATTCCTCTATAAATAGAAGCCATTAGGGAGTTTTGGCTCAATTTTCCACGTACACCAACCGGCCAAGAAATAGAGAGAGAGAGAAGAAGCCGAGAGCCAAGAGAGAGAAAGAAAATTCGAGAGAGAGAAAGAAAATCCATTACCGAGAGTTGTTCGAAACCGAGACCGTCGCCTTTCCGCCCATTCTCTACTCTTTAGTTCTTGTTTTATCAAGTGTAAGTGAGATTTTACTACCGGGAAATGACGTTGAAATACGTTGTATCACGAGCTTTCCCCGTTCTCGGTTCTTGGTGTCCCAATGTTGTGTTATCTATAACAAGTTTGCCTTGTTTCGTGTTTTTGCATGTATCTAATACGAATTAGAAATCGAGGCGCGATACATGAGGTAAACCGTGACTTAGTCATGCCTGGAGTTCTTATTTTATGCTTGCTATGTCCGTCATTGTTTGATCGGCCACGGAGGCCGATGCGGTAAGAAATATTCCATGTAATGACGATTGATATGTCCTCACCTGTTAGTAAAATTTTACTTGCTAAGTCTCCCCGACTCATCCCCCATTATTTCTCCTTTTTCAGGTCCATAGGGATGGCATCTCCCCCAGCCCGCGTTGGCAATCCTGTGAAACTGAGAGTCGAAGTGCTCACCGTGATAAATGTCAGAGAAGATTGCGCCTATCGCCAAATCACGACGCTTGTGATGTTCAATGAGAGCCTAACAGACTTGGTACCTCAGGGCGGGTCGGTTCCGGGATAAAGCCACGGGTGGGATGTGAGATGGCCAGGCGGACGGGACCGGGGTGGAGATGAAGAAGCGAGGAGCGAGAAATCATAGTGGGGATAGGAGAGTCAAAGCCACGACGGCCTGTAATTAGAAAAGCCTTTGGATTAGGCTTGTAGAATATGTATGATGTTCACTATGACCCAAGAGAAGAGCTTGTTTAAATATGTTTGCATGTTTCGTAAACATAAAGTTGCTCATAATGCTTGTCTTATTTCCGTTGGTTGTTCTTTTGTTGTGATCGGTCCGAGTATGCTTCCGCCTGTGTAATGAAAAAGAATAATGAACGAGACGTCACATGAATAATCCCGAGGCCGGGGCGTTATAGATTGATTTGGTATCAGAGCAGGTTCCCCTCCAGTAAGTACAAGTTCGGTGTTGAGCCAAGAAGAGGCTGTGGAATCCTGAAAGGACCCAATCCGATGAGGGCGGGGAGTGGTTGCCGTGGTAAAACCTGATCAAAGAGTGGCTCTTGGCTATGAAGTGGACGCCGGGGCATGAGGCCTGATCAAAGTACGGCTTCTAGCCAGAGTAGTCGCCGGGGTCGAAGACCTGAACAAGGTGCGACTCTTAGCAAGCTTCTAGGATGATGGGTAAGAGAGGAAAAAAACCGAACTATGCACTGAATGGGGAAGAACGATTCTGAAATCCAAGCGGAAATAAAGACTTGGAGTGATAAGGTGCGCTGAAGTTAAGGTAGTTAGCTAGGAAAACTGTGCATGTGAATGATTGATTGTGATTGAATATGTTGTGTATTACTATTTGTTTGTAACTACTGACATATTCTTGTGTTGTAGAAAGACCCCTTAGAATACCAATATGAGTGCTCGGAACCTGACTGCGACCTCGACCTCGAAGGGGAAGTCAAATCAAGACCCCCGAATAGACGAAATTCTGCAGGCTCTAGCAACCGTGGGAGAACTGTTGGGACAGCAGGCCCAACAATGAATGCCTAATGCTGAGAATGTAGCAGCAAATGGAAATGGAAATGGTGGCCGTACGATGCACGGATTGGTTGAGCAATTCTTGAAGCTCCAACCCCTGAAGTTTATCGGAACTGGAGACCCCGAAGAAGCGGAATCCTGGATCAATGAACTCCAGAAGGCATTTGAGCTTCTGCGATGTTCTGACGAAGATAAAGTCACTTTAGCAGCCTATCAACTGCAAGGTAACGCCAGCTATTGGTGGAAAGCGACCAAGGAAATCGTGTTCCCAGAAAATACTGCTATCAACTGGAATGCTTTCGTCGAAGCATTCAATGGAAAGTATTTTTCCGAATGTGCTCGTGACCGAAAGATGAAGGAATTCTTGCAACTTCAGCAGAACAACATGACGGTGGACCAGTACGAAGCAAGGTTTGCTCAACTGTCGAGGTACGCCCTTAAATTTATTGAAGATCCAATGGAAAGGGCAAAAAGATTCCGAGACGGTTTGAACCCAGACATCTGGAAACAGTTGGTGCCACTGAACCTCAAGGATTACAACGAGCTGTACGAATGAGCCCAACTGGTAGAGAAAGAGTCCCTAGAATGAGTTGTCACGGCAACTAACCAAGAAAAGTCCTATCATCCGGCTTCTCAATCCAACCAGCATCATGACAAGAGACCGATGTCGGGAGAAAACCGTTTCTCCACTCCCAACAACAAGATCAAAAATTAGAAGCCAATTTCCACTATAGGTGATGCATGCCATACTTGCGGAAGATTTCATGGAAATGCTCCGTGTCCAAAACAAACGGGAGCATGTTTCAGCTGTGGTCAACAAGGCTACCGCATAAAGGATTGCCCGCAACGACAGCAAGTGAAGCAGTCACAGCAACTAGACATGGCCACGGGCCGGTTTTGGCCCGGAACCGGCCCGGTCAAACCCGGGACCGGCCCGGAACAAACCCGGTCAAACCCTGGACCGGCCCGTTGACCGGGCCCGCGGTTCTGAACCGGAACCGGCCCGCGCCCTACGGGCCCGGTTCCGGTTCCAAAAAAAAAAAAAGAAAAGAAAACTGCAGGTGCAGGCGGAGCGCGGAGGCGTTGCCGGCGTCGGGCGAGGCCGGCCTCGCCCGACGCCGGCAACGCTCGACCTCGCCGGCAACTGGCGAGGTCGGCCTCGCCCGACGCCGGCGAGGTCGAGCCTCGCCAGATCTGGCGAGGGTTCGACCTCGCCGGCGTCGGGCGAGGCTCGACCTCGCCAGTTGCAGGCGAGGCCGACCTCGCCCAGCCCAGGCGAGGGCGGCCCTCGCCTGACGCCGGCGAGGGCGGCCTCGCCTGAGGCCGGCGGCCGGCCACCTCTGGTCGGTCGTCTGCTGCAAGCGCCTCCTCGTCGTCGTCATCGGCGCCCGGCGCCCGTTGGGCAACGGCCCAACGGGAAAAAAAAAAATTGCACTGCAGGCAGCAGGGCCTGCACGTCTGCAGGCCCTGCTGCGGGCAACGCCCCAGCGGGCCCGCCTTGCGGCCCGTTGCCAAACGGGCAAAAGTGAAAGTTTCACTTTTGCCCGTTTGGCAACGGGCCAACGGGCAAAAAGTACAAAAAAAAAATAATAACCGTTGCAAAATTGCAACGGTTATTATCTTCTCTTTTTTTTTTAAAATTTTCTTCTCAATTTTTTCTTATAAATACTCACACAATTCTCTCAAATTCTCTTCTCTCAAGTCTTAAATTTTCTTAATACTCGAAATTCTCTCCAATTGCCAATTCTCTTAAATTCTCTCAATTTTCTCAATTCACGCAATTCTTTCTTAATTCTCCCAATTAATCCGCTCAATTCTCTCAATCCACTCGAAAAATGGCAAGTGGAAATCGAGTGCCATCTGGCAAAGGTAAGAATATCGCGACGGAATCCCATCATTCTTTTGATCCTCGTGAATATGCAGATTTTCAAGATGATGAAATCAACATTTTTCCCGATATGGAGTGCGTCCCGACTCAAGAAAGTTTTAATCCTCCTAGAGAAATATCTACAACAAAGGAAGCGGAACGAGAATTTACATCTGACATTTGGAATCACTTCACGAAAAAGGAAAAGTTTGATATTGGTGAAAAAAGGTATGATATAATTTGTAAATATTGTGGGAAAATATATAAATATACAGGTGGAAAAGGATATGGAACATTTAAACGACATCTTAGAAGCAAACATCCAACCGAAACGGGAATCGATATCGGGCAACAACAAATTTCCGGGTACGCCAATCCTAACACTTCCCCTTTATTTCGTTTTAATGACAAAACTTATAAGGAAGAATTAGGCAAATTTATTTCCGTTGAGCATTTAGCATTTAATTTTGGAGAAAGATTTGGTTTTAATGAATTTGTACAAAATGCATGTGCTCCACAAGCAAAACGTGTTTCTAGAAATTCAGTTAAACGAGCAATTAAAGATCTTTATAAAAAAGGAAAAAAAGATTTACAAAACTTTTTTATGCAATTTAATGGATGCGTGCATATAGGTAGTGACATTTGGAGTGATCCTTGGCAAAGTCATTCTTACATGGGCATAACATGTCATTGGATAGATGACGAGTAGAGTATTCAAAAAAGAGTCATTGCATTTAGAGTTTTCGATGATAATCATACGGCAAATAATATTTATAGATTAATTAGGCAAATTTTAGAAGAATATTATTTGCTTAACAAAATTTTTTCAATTGGTTTTGATAATGCTGCAGCAAATATCGCTTCAATTGTCGAGTTAGAAAATATTTGTAAACCCGCTTTTGGCGGAAAATTTTTTCACGTTAGATGTGCTTGTCATGTTTTAAATTTATGTGTACAAGATGGTTTGAAAACTCTCGATATTTTTCTTCAACCAATAAAAATGGCGATTCAATTTTTATGGAAACATCCCCAAAAATGAGGGAATGGGGTAGATTTTGTAGAGAAAATGGCAGAAGGCCAAAAAGATTTCCAAAAGATGTTCCAACTCGTTGAAATTCTACTTTCCACTTGCTTACTGAATCTTTAGCATATAAAGATTTATTATGTGCATTCATTTCTGATAATGTACCTCAGATTAATTTATACCCACAAGAGTGGGATATTTGCCAAAAAATTTTAGATGTTTTAAAGGTTTTTAATGATGCAACTTATACTTTGTCCGGTGTTTATTATCCTACTACACATTTATTTTTAGTAGAGTGTACTAATATTGTCGGAATTTTTGATGAATGTGAAAATGATGTTGAATTACAACATACTATACTTGCAATGAAAATGAAGTGGCTACATTATTATAGGGAAATTCCCATTATTTATTTAGTTGCTTGTGTTTTTGATCCGCGTTGCAAATTGGATGGCTTAAATGATTTTTTGCGTGTGTATTATCAATGTTTACATTGTGATGAGATAAATGTTACAACTTTAGTACGTAATGTTAAAAACGTAGTAATAGAATTATATAATGAATTTTATACTAAATATAATTTAGGTGATACTGGATCTTCTCAATCTATGGAAATACAAAATGACGGTACAGGTAAAATTAGTAGAGGGTACCAACTTTTATTACATAGACAAAAAAAACAAAAGGGAGTAATAGGAAATATTTCTAAATTAGAGAGTTATCTAAGTGTTTCATTTGAGATTACTGAATGTGGTACAGATTTTTTAATTTTGGATTGGTGGAAGGGGCACGCAAGCTGATACCCAATCCTTTCTCTTATTGCAAAACAGATTTTTTCAACCCCTTGTTCCACAGTTGCGGTCGAACAAGCATTTAGTGCCGGAGGTAATATTTTGGATGAACATCGTTCAAGATTAGATCCAGAATCAGTGCAGATGCAAGCTTGTGTTGCTGATTGGACGAAGGCTCAATACCGGCTACAAGAGATAGATCGGAATAATGAATCCGAATTCTTTAAAGATGGAGATACTACCGCTACCAGTACTAGAACGGGTAGTGACGATTGAGGATAAAAGAACTATTGGAGTTGGCAAATATTTCGGGAAGTGAACCCTTGTTTCTCATATCGGGTACGCCCACATGAGCTTAGGGAAACCCAAGTATAATCCGACGACATGTGACCTCTGTCCTTTGATCCCCTGTGTAGTGTGCACGGAATGTTTAGGTTTTGGGATCATTTTAGGGCATATATATTGTGCTCCTTTTTTTTTATAGATCGTTATAACGAATTGTAATGTGCTTAATGATAATTTATTAAGTTCAAGTTATGTCTTGTCTTTTTGTCCCCAACTTTAATTACAATTTACATTTTAATTACAATTTATATTTAATTTTTTTCTTTTCTGTTTTTCCTTCTTTTTCCTTTTTTTTTGTCTTCCTCCGCCGGCACCGGCTAGGGCCGGCGGAGGTCGCCGGCCTCAGGCGAGCCTCGCCGGTGTCGGGCAACTGGGTGAGGCTCGCCACGCCATCGCTCGCCCAGGCGAGGGCGAGGCTCGCTCGACGCCGGCGAGGCTGGCCCTCGCCTGGATCTGGCGAGGGCGAGCCTCGCCGGCGTCAGGCGAGCCTCGCCCTCGCTCGCCCAGGCGAGGGCGAGGCTCGCCCGACGCCGGCGAGGCTCGCCCTCGCCAGATCTAGGCGAGGGCGAGCCTCGCCGGCGTCGGGCGAGGCTCGCCCTCCCCTGGGCGAGCGAGGCGAGGCTCGCCCTCGCTAGATCCAGGCGAGGGCGAGCCTCGCTCGACGCCGGCGAGGCTCGTCAGATCCAGGCGAGGGCGAGCCTCGCCCTCGCCGACCTCGCTCGCCCAAGGCGAGGGCGAGCCTCGCCGGCGTCGGGCGAGCCTCGCCCTCGCCTGGGCGAGCGATGGCGTGGCGAGCCTCGCCCAGTCGCTCGACGCCGGCGAGGCTCGCCTGAGGGCGGCGACCTCCGCCGGCCCTAGCCGGCGCCGGCGGAGGAAGAACGGGAAGTCGGAAGACTCGGAACCGAAGAAAAAAAAAAGAAAAAAAAAGAAAATTATGTTCCGGTTCCGAACAGGAGCCGGAACCAGAACCGGAACCGTCCGGTTCATTCTTGGCCACGAACCGGAACCGGTCGGTTCCGAACCGTGGCCATCTCTAACAGCAACCACCAGTAATGCAACAAAATGAAGTTCCACCGCGTGACAATCGTCCTCCAGCTCAGGAAAGGATTTATGCAATTACTCAGGAAGAAGCGGAAAACTCCAAGAATGTTATTACGGAGACTTGATAAATCGGGTGACTGGAACTGCACTTGTACTATTTTATCATAGTATTTATGTACGATGTTTCAATGTATGGAAAAATCCAAGCAAGCAAGCCTAAGAAATATTTAAGGATGATAAATCAGAGTGGCACAGCGGAATCGTGGGAAAGTCAAAGTTTGAAGGCATTCACCCAAAGAAAATTTCAAGCGCTAACAGGACTACCTTCAGAAAGAAAGGTAAAATCCAACCGTAATGACAGTTATCAGCAAGGCATCAAGATGGCACCATTCGAGGCATTATATGGTCAAGCTTGCAGAACTCCAGTCTATTGGAACGAGGTCGGGAAAAGAAGGTCAGGGGTCCAGAGCTAGTCCCACTCACCTTAGATGCTATCCAGATAAGTAGAGAAAAACTTAGGACGGCACAAGTCAGTAAGAGAATTAGGCTGACAAGCGTTAGAAACCACTTAAGTTTCAGATAGGCGACTATATCTTTCTGAGGGTGTCATCAAACCCCAGGTACGTTTTAAATTTTGAGGACAAAATTCTTTTAGAGGGGAAGAATTGTGACATCCTCAATTTTAGTCCCTGGAAAATGTCTATGGTTTAAGTTTGATGGTTTTCCAATCGGAACAAAAATTTCTACTCTTGTTTTGGAAAACAATATTTCAGATCCTTGGTACTCCTTCATTTTGTTATTTTTGGGGAGACTTTTGTGATCCGAATTTCCAAACACTTTCTTCTTGAAAGTTGTTTCAAACATCATAAAGTTTTACATGATTTAATTTTAGAATTTTTGGAGTTGATATGAGTGGTACGATGGCCTGATTTTCGGACCGTGTGAAACTGCCCAGAATGGGTATTTCGATGATGTTTATACTGTCTTTATTTTCTACGAGCTTTTCTGGACCGAGAATGGAAAAGTTTCCTTGATAAAAGTTGTTGAGAACTTCCTTTTCTATAAAGTGTGTAAATTTGGAAATTTTTTGAGATGATTTGGATTTTGGATAGAGCTTATTTTGAGAAGTAAATATTCTGTTCCAGCGAACTGTTTTTAGTCTGTTTTTGAGTGACTGAAAATGGTGTTTATGGAAAGATTCCGAATTTGTGTTCTTCACAAGAAATGTTTGTTAAGGTCTTATTTATGACATATCCGAATTTGAGAATTTTCAGAGTTCATTTACTATATTTTCAAGTTCGATTTTGTGAACAGTATAAAGCTGTCCGGTTTTGTCAGATTTGAAAGATTTATCAAATTGTTATATGAAAAACTTTGGAATTTCGACTTGAGGTCTTTTGGTAATATTTAAGGACATTCCCATGCCGAACCCCAGCTTGAATGAGATTTTTATACGCGATTTGTCATGGAAAACCCCTCAGGAAAAGTTTGAGAATAATTATAGTGCGTGGTTCGATTTGGACATTACGTGCTTATTTTCGCGAGACCCATTTGGTCCGAACAAATTGGGATCGAATTCAGCCAATTAGAGAAAACCCTAGAAAGTTTGATTAGGTCAAACCTTATCTTCATCATCATTACCTTCATTTATTGCTTGGCCTTCATTTTCAACTTACCATTATAGCCATTTATGAAGCTATTATGAGCCCTGGTCATCAAGAATTGACCAAGGGAGAGGGAGAGGAAGCCATGGCAGCTTGGGGGAGAGAGAGAGACCCACGGCCAATGAGTGAGGAGAGAGAAAGGAAGAAATAATTAGCCATTTCATCATTAGTTTTGACTTTTGGGACTTAGTCCATTAATGAAAGGATGATGCGCGCATTTACCTCATACTCTGATGATGCGTGCGCTTACCTCACACCCCCACGTGACACGTACGCTTACCTCGTTGACTTCCTAGCCAAGCCAATTCCTCTATAAATAGAAGCCATTAGAGAGTTTTGGCTCAATTTTCTACGTACACCAACCGGCCAAGAAATAGAGAGAAAGAGAAGAAGCCAAGAGCCAAGAAAGAGAAAGAAAGAAAAGCCATTAGCGAGAGTTGTTCGAAACCGAGACCTTCGCCTTTCCGCCTGTTCTCTACTCTTTAGTTCTTGTTTTATCAAGTATAAGTGAGATTTTACTACCGGGAAATGACGTTGTAATACATTGTATCACGAGCTTTCCCCGTTCTCGGTTCTTGGTGTCCCGATGTTGTGTTATCTATAACAAGTTTGCCTTGTTTCGTGTTTTTACATGTATCTAATACGAATTAGAAATTGAGGCGTGACACATGAGGTAAACCGTGACTTAGTCATGCCTAGAGTCCTTATTTTATGCTTGCTATGTTCGTCGTTGTTTGATTGGCCACGGAGGCCGGTGCGGTAAGAAATATTCCGTGTAATGACGATTGATATGTCCTCGCCTGTTAGTAAAATTTTACTTGCTGAGTCTCCCCTATTCATCCCCCGTTATTTCCCCTTTTTCAGGTCCGTAGGGATGGCATCTCCCTCAGCCCGCGTTGGCAATCCTGTGAAACCGAGAGTCGAAGTGCTCATCGTGATAAATGTCAGAGAAGATCGCGCCTATCGCCAAATCACGACGCTTGTGATGTTCAATGAGGGCCTAACGGACTTGGTACCTCAGGGTGGGCCGGTTCCGGGATAAAGCCACGGGTGGGATGTGAGATGGCCAGGCGGACGGGACTAGGGTGGAGGTGAAGAAGCGAGGAGCGAGAAGTCATAGTGGGGGTAGGAGAGTCCAAGACACGACGGCCTGTAATTAGAAAAGCCTTCGGAATAGGCTTGTAGAATATGTGTGATGTTCACTATGACCCAAGAGAAGAGCTTGTTTAAATATGTTTGTATGTTTCATAAACATAAAGTTGCTCATAATGCTTGTCTTATTTCCGTTGGTTGTTCTTTTGTTGTGATCGTCCCGAGTATACTTCTGCCTGTGTAATGAAAAAGAATAATGAATGGGACGTTACATGAATAACCTCGAGGCCGGGGTGTTACATCTAGTGCTGTGCGTCGAGCTGGCGCCGAAGCAACGCGCATCGCTCAACGGTAGCAGAACTTGAGGCAGCGATAGCTCGGGCTCGGATGATAGTTGGCACCGACTTCTTCCGCCCGAGGAGGAGCTCCGATGGCTGTTCGGGGGTCCGGTCGTCGCCTAGGGTTTTAGGCGAGATTTTTTCGAATGAGGAAGAAGCTATGGAGGAGGGTGCGCAATTGCAGCACATCCCCACACCAGAAAAAAAAAAAAACCAAAAGGGGTGCAAGACGAGGAGTAAAAAACTCACGAGCATGGTGGACCCGGACTCGCTGGTATCGCCGTCGATCCGGACCATGGAGCTCGTCTCCGTGTAGAACTGATGCGCCAGCTCGGGACGCTCCTTCAGCACCTGGTAGTACTGGCCAACGAAGTAAGAACCAACCTGCACCCACAACCACGTGAAAAGAGAGATAAGCATCAGCCCTCGGTAAGCATCAACCAGGAATCTCCGCTGGCGGCGGTGTCGCGACCTAAAAAAATCGACGTTTTCCGATCTTAGGCTAATGGATTACTAGATTAATTAAATTGACTAACCTAGCTCGAGTTCTCCCAAACTCTACCAAATCACAACTTAGATCCAATTGTGAGCATGCAAATATTTTCAATGGGAGTCGCCACTAATCATTTAAGGTAGGTTGATTAGAAACCTAAATAAAATAGCGGAAGTACTATTTTATTTCTGCGATCCAAAAATTATAGATTCGGGGACTTGGTTACGCTAGATTCCCTAACGCCCTTTCGGTACCAATTTCAAGAAAAATACTCAATTTAACAATTTTGATAAATCATAACTTAGAGTTCAAAGGTGCAGAAATTTTCTTTTTTGATTTTTTATTTATTTAAATGAAAGCTAATCTATATGTAATGACGTGCAAAAATTGACATACGATTAATGCAACCTAACATGCAAACTATATGTCATGCGACGACGTGACCTGTTTCTAATGACGGGCATATTATTTTTTTGTATTTTTTTAATGAAATTCGGAATTAAAAAAAACCAATTATCTAAACATGCAATTTTAAACTAAAGAAATTAACCTATTCTAGAGTAATATTTTTGGTGTTTTTTTTATCGAAATTCGAAATTAAAATCAAGTAAAAAAATAACCACCAAATCTTTCGAATTAAGTTTCAATTTGAAGCCTGACAGATCGATCCTAAAATTCGAAATACCCGCTATGGAAATAACTCTATCTAAAGCCTGATAGATAGATTTATTTCCACGTGTGCGGTTGCAGATTAGGAAATCTTCCTAATCAATCACATCTTGAAAAAATTTAGATATCTCAAATATCTTGGATATATTCAAAGGATTTTGAAAATTCTAAATTCTATTCAAATTTGATAAGATCAGATATCCAAGATTTCAAAAAAGGAAATAAATTCTAATTGAAATATGCTTATTACTCGAATATGCAAAATTAGATATCAATAAACACAAATTAGGCAACAAAATATTCAAATCAAATCAGGATAAGATAATTACCTAATTTGCAGATAACTTTCCCAATTTGAATTTGCAACGGGTCGGGATAGTGGATTGCAAGACTAGCGGCCGACGAATCGACGGTGGTCGCGACAAATAGTGGCTCATGGTGGATCACGATAGCAGCTGGAGATGTGATCGGCAAGGACTCGCGGTGAAAGGTGTGCTTGACGAGGTGCAGTTGGGCGAGCTGGTTCCTGCAGTGAGTTGCTGGTGGTCCTTGGCCAAGGATTGCGGAAGAGCTTGTGGTTTGGGGATACGCCATGGATGCAGTGCTCAGGTCGAAGAAACTCAGTGACGATGAGTAATGACGCCGGACAAACTTCGTTGGATGACCTGCGAAAATCAAACTCAAACACCGTGATGGACAGCAAAGTAACTTCTGTGAGGTTTGCTGGGACTAGATTAGCGTGTCGGGTGAGGCTGGTCTTGAAGTGCGCTGGTGTCTACTGGATGAAACTTTGGTGCTGACAGGGCGACAACTTCCAAGACTTGCGGCTTGTGTGTAGCCGCGGAGATCTGTTTGCTGCGGTGGTTACCGAGTCGTCATAAGATCTGGGACAGCAGCACCATCGCTGGTTGGTGCAGCAAACAACCAGCAGAGGGTTGTTGTCATTGCGAAGGATCAGGACGGCAGCTCGACACCGGAACAGGGATGGCAATGTAGCAGCGGCGTTGGAATCGGCTTGTTGGACGCCGAGAATGTTGCGGAGACTCGTCAGAACCACCAAGAAACACCACAACTAGTGATTGAGGGGCAGAAGCACGCCGGGAGGCTGTAGCGGGGCTAGGCTCAAGGTGTGATAACACTACAAAAAACCACGAAATTTGCGACGGAAATTTGCAACGGAAAATTTTTCTGTCACAAATTTGCGACGGCAAATACAATCCGTGGCAAATTTCGTCGCAAATTTGCGTCGGAAAAAATTTTGTCGCAAATTTGCGACAAAAAATAATACCGTCGCAAATTCGCAATTTATCAACCCGTGACATTGCAATCACTATCTCTCTCTCGCTCTCTCTTACTGTCTCTCGCTCTCTCTCGGTCTCTGTCACTTTTCTCCCTCTTTCATATATCTGAAATCAGTAAAATCCGCGCACGCACGTGTTAATCTCGGTGAAGCTTTTGTACCGGTAAGTGCAAAATTGCTAGCTTTATGACTATTTGTCGTTGCATTGTAATTTTTTTTTTAATATATGTTTCTGTTTGTTTTTTTTTCGTATCTGCATCACCGGTTTAATGACCGGCGACCGGTGAAACCTCGCCGACCTTCGGATGAGCAGAATGGCCACGCCGTTTTGCGACGGAATGAGGTATCCGTCGCAAATTTGCGACGAAATTATTTTTCCGTCGCAAATTTGCGACGAATAAATGAAAATTCCGTCACAAATTTGCAACGAAGAACCGTTTCCGTCGCAAATTTGCGACGGATTCTAGTATCCGTCGCAAATTTGCGACGGAGAACCGTTTCCGTCGCAAATTTGCGGCGGATCCTAGTTTCCGTCGCAAATTTGCGACGGAAACGGTTCTCCGTTGCAAATTTGCAATGGAATTTTCATTTATTCGTCGCAAATTTGCGAGGGATGAATTCCGTTTCCATCGTACATTAAAAATTATTAAAAAATTAATATTGATTCTTATGTGATTAATCTTTTGTGGGTTTGTGCCTAATTGAGGGTCTCGTAATCCAAGTGAATTTTGCAATTCTCATCAAATTGATCACTTTGTCCTACCAATATTTCAGTCAAATTTTAGGTAAGTCTTCTTTACATTGTAATTTTTTCTATTTTTGCAATTTCATATTAATTGTTGCGTTATATAACAAAAATTATAATTTCCAAAATTTTATAGTTTTAATTAAGAACAATAGATATGATATTTTAAATATTTTACCAGAATTTTTTTATTTTAATACAGACACAATACAAAGAGAAAGGGCTTGGATGTATAATAAGAACTTACCTGGACGTCAAGGATTGACAGATGAGTTTCGTACTGGGTTGGAACTATTTTTAGACTTTACTAGTAGTAAATATGAGTTTATGGATGGAAATAAGTTAATGTGTCCGTGTAAAAAGTGCGGTAATGGTAAATTTCTTATGTGTGATCAAATTAGAGAACACCTTACTAGATTTGGGTTTACTCCGAATTATTATAATTGGACTTCCCATGGTGAACCATTTATATCTGATGAAGGATATGGAAGAAGTGACCAATTTTCAGTTAGGGAAGAATGTGGCTATTATGAGCAATTGAACCCATACGAGAGGATGGTGATTGATGCAGCTAGTTATAATTTTGTCCCAGAATTAAATCATGCAAGTACTAGTTTTACTCCTACACGTGAACAAGTGGGTACTAATCATGCTTCACAATTGAAAGATATAGGAGTAACGGGTTTTGAGGAGAATGTGTATAATGAAACTTTTCAATCTAATCAGTTCTGGGATGTGTTGAAAGCAGCAGATGAACCTCTATGGGCAGGTTGTGAGGACCACACTAAGTTATCGGTGACAGCCCAACTATTAAATATCAAGGCAGAGCATAATGTGTTTGCGGATTGCTTCAACTCTTTTGTTGAAGTAATGCGGGAATCATTGCCTCATGATAACAACCTGCCAAGTGATTTTTATGATATGAAAAAACTAGTGGATAACTTAGGTCTTTCGGTTGTAAGAATTAATGTATGTAGTAGGGGTTGTATGATATATTGGAGAGATGATGAAATGCAGAATCTTGCAAATTCTGTAGCTAACCTAGGTATAAGATTAATAGGAGGCCGGGTCGTAATCAGAAGCATAGACCATGCAAGCAAATGTTTTATCTGCCTTTAATCCCCAGATTGCAAAGGCTTTATGCGTCTAAAGCCACTGCTGAACACATGACTTGGCATGCAAATCATGAAACAGAAGAGGGTCTAATGTGTCATCCTTCAGATGCAGAGGCATGGCAACATTTTGATAGAACATACCCTGAGTTTGCAATGGAACCTCGGAACATCAGGTTAGGTCTATGTGCCAATGGATTTGCTCCATTTGGGAAAACAGAAAAAAGTTATTCATGCTGGCCAGTTATTTTAACGCCGTACAATCTTCCACCTGGTATGTGCATGAAGACACCTTATATGTTTTTTACATTGATCGTGATAAGGCCGCAAAATCCGAAAAAGTTGAGAGATATTTATATGCAACCATTGATTGACGAGTTATAACGGCTATGGGTTGAAGGTGTCCCTACGTATGACATTTCTACTGATCAAATATTTGTAATGAAGGCTGCCCTTCTTTGGATGATAAATGACTTTCCAGCTTACGGAATGTTATCTGGATGGAGTACAGCTGGGATCTTCGGATGTTCGATATGTTTGGAGAGGTTAAAGTCATTTAGATTAAAACATGGAAAGAATCCTAGCTATTTTGACTGTCATAGACAATTTTTGCCGCCAAGTCATCCTTTCAGAAGGAATAAGAAAGAGTTTATCAAGAATAGGACTGAAAGAACGCGTCCACCATTGAGGTTGATCTGCGATCAAATTTGAGAGCGTGTGCAGGACTTTCCAACCGTTGTTGAGAAACCGCACGGCACGACTTTTACGTACGGAAGCACACATAAATGGACAAAACGCAGTATATTTTGGGATCTACCATATTGGAAGGCGCATCTTATTCATCATAATCTTGACGTCATGCACATAGAAAAGAATGTTTTCGACAATGTCATAAATACTATGATGGATGTCGCTGGAAAAATAAAAGACAACTTAAACACAAGAAAAGATATGAGAGATATTTGTGATCGGCCAATACTAGCTATGGATGCAAGCAGCAGGGGACCAAAATCGAAAGCAGTTTATACATTGGATAAGGAGCAGAGGCGAGTTGTTTGTCAATGGTTGAAATCTGTGCGGTTTCCTGATGGATATGCTTCGAACCTCGGGAGATGTGTTGATTTGAATGAATGCAAGATGACAGGTTTGAAGAGTCATGATTGTCACATTCTGATGGAAAGACTAATTCCAATAGCTTTGAAGGAAGTTCTACCGAACTTTGTATGGGGCGCCATTACAAAATTAAGTAATTTCCTTCGTGATATTTGCTCGACAGTGTTAAAAGCATCGCACATGGAAAAACTAGAGAGAGATATTCCAATTATTCTTTGCAACTTAAAAAGGATATTTCCTCCAGTGTTTTTTGATTCGATGGAGCATCTGTTAGTTCACTTGCCTTATGAGGCCAAAGTTGCAGGTCCCGTCCAATTTCGATGGATGTATCCATTTGAGAGGTAATGTTTTTTTTTTAAATACAGTTCAAATTAGTTTATCATATAATATCTTCCGATAAGCTTCTTTCTATTTCAACTAGATTATTATATCATTTGAAGAAAAAAGTGAAGAATAAGGCACGTGTTGAAGCTTCAATTTGTAATGCATATATTGTGAAAGAAATGACAATATTTGCATCATACTATTTTGAGCAGCACGTTCAATGCAAGAGCCGGAGAGCAGGCAGAAATGATAAGGGCCCCATTGATCCTAATTGCACGGCATTCTCTATTTTCAATTATCTAGGTCGACCAAGTAGCGCATGTTAGTTTCGTTACTTATCAGGCGAAGAATTTCATGTAGCCCATACTTATATTTTACTGAACTGCCCAAAAGTCGAGCCATACTTCAAGTAAGTGTAAATTTGCAAATATATGTTTTGCATGTCAAATATTTGCTAATAATGATATGATTTTTAATATTAGGATTTTCCAAACTTCAATGTCTGGACTACAACCAAATGAATTTGACCATTTGTGCGATGAACAATTTGCAGCATGGTTCAAGAT
This sequence comes from Syzygium syzygioides, assembly GCA_031216285.1. NCBI lineage: Eukaryota > Viridiplantae > Streptophyta > Magnoliopsida > Myrtales > Myrtaceae > Syzygium > Syzygium syzygioides. The sequence goes on along the minus strand of CM062245.1, from coordinate 13,898,015 downwards.
ATATGTAAGTTGCCTATGGATCAAAACCAAGTTATTAAAATTATATACATCATTTAGTAAAATATATATTATTGACTTTGCATGTGTAACTTTAGGTTCACAGTAATTATGATGAACTTGGAGAGCAAGGATTGCTATATTATCTGTCATGGGGTCCACAGCTACAAGTTCGAAGTTGGCCAGCATATTTCATAAATGGATATAATTTTTACTCAAGAATACGGAATGGAAAAATCCACAATGAATAGTGGTGTGTCCATTCGGTCATCCAATGGTGACAGTTGGAAAGATGATTTTTATGGCTTGTTGGATGAAATCATAGAGATAGAGTACCTTGGACCATTAATGATGCGGATTGTGCTATTTAAGTGCACGTGGTTCGACTCCGTCAAAGGAATGAAGGTGCATACGAAGTTCAATTTGGTTGAAATAAATCACAAGAAAAGGTATATGAAGTATGAACCATTTGTCTTGGCACAACAAGCAATTCAAGTATGTTATGCATCATATCCTAGTTTGAAACGTGACAAAGCTGATTGGTGGGCTGTATGTAAAATCAAAACACGGAGGAAAATCGAGGAACACTGGAAGGATAGAGCCTACCAACAAGAGGAAGTGTGTAAAACGGTTGAAATTAAGGAATATAACATACCATCTTTACGAGATCCGTGTGGAGCAATGATAGATGTGGATCCATCTGAAATTTGCGAATTAAATGTACAAGAATGTTCTGAATCTGATTTTCAGACAGATGAGGAAGACGAGGACGAAGACGAAGACAAAGATGAAGACGAAGATTAGAATTTTTGTCACAAGACACTACAGATGTGTAATTATTAATGCTACAAGTGCTATTTTGGTTGTTATCATTATTGTTCTTGTTATTATTGTTATTGTGCTTTTTTATTATTGTTATTGTCGATTATTCTTTCTATTTTAATTTATCGTCCGAAATTTTGTTCCTAAATGCCGACAAGTCAAATATTATTAACGTGCCGTAACATTTCCGATATTCTAATTTCCATTGCAAAATTTGAGATGCCAAAATTTTGGATTGAAAAAAAGACGTAGCAAATTTAGGACCTAAATCAATGAGACGTTAAATTTTTGACAGAAAAAAGACGTCACAAATTTACAACGATTAGTTAGTATGTGCAAATTTGCGACGGACGGGTTGTGTCCGTCGCAAATTTTGCGACGGACAGGTTGTGTCCATCGCAAATTTGTGAGGGAATTTGAACCGTGTGAAATTTGCGACGGACTACAATTGTCCGTCGCAAATTTGACGAGGGAATTTTCTCGCTCAAACTTTGCGACGGATTTTTTATTTCCTTCGCAATTTTTTTTATCGAAAATTTGCGACGGACCAAGCATGTCCGTCGCAAATTTGCAATGGACATGCTGGTCCGTCACAAATTTACGACAGAAGTACTTGTCCGTCGCAAATTTGCGACGAACTTGCCATTTCCGTCGCAAATTTGCGACGAACTTGCCATTTCCGTCGCAAATTTGCGACGGACATTCTAATTCTGTCGCAAAATTTCGAGATTTGTACCCGATTTTCTTCCCCCTTCCTTCCCCGATGCCCCCTTCCCCGACTCAGATCTGCCAAAAATTGCAGAGATCCGTCGCCATCCCAACCGTCGCCGTCGCTGCCCAGCCGTCCCCCGTCGCCGCCGCCATCGCAGCTCCCCCGCCCGTCGCCGCCCAGCCCCGCAGGCCCCCCCACCCATCGCCGGTTGCGGGCTAACCACCCTCGAGGCCCCCGCCCGTCGCCTGCCCTCGCCCCCGCGCCGCCCCCCGCCCGTCGCCGGTCTCCCTCGCCCCCGCCCAGCCCGTCGCCCGCCCCTCGCCGGTCACTACCCTCACCCCCGCCCTGCCCCCGCCGTCGCCCGTCGCCGTCTCCCGTCGCCCTCGCCCCTCGCCCTCGCCCTCGCCCTCGCCCCCGCCCTCGCCCCCGCCCCACCCCCGTCGCCCTCGCCGCTGTTGCCGTCGTGTCCGCCGCCGCCAGCCAGCTGCCACCGCCGCCGTCGTCACCACCGCCCCGCCGGCCAGCCGCCGCCGCCGCCGTCGTCGTGACCATCGCCGCCAGTCGTCGCCGCCGTCGCCGTCATGACCATCGCCGCCGGCCAGCCGCCGCCGCCGTCGTGACCATCGCCGCTGGCCAGCCGCCGCCGCCGCCGTCATGACCATCGCCGCTGGCCAGCTGCCGCCGACGCCGTCGTCACCATCGCCGCCGCCGCCCTCGCCGTCACCCACGCCCGTGCCGGGACCGCCACTGTCCATTCCGTCTGTTTTTGTTATCCTTGAACCAAGTAAGTCAATTCTCTAACCCCTAGTTAGTATAATTAGGTAATTAGTCTGATTTGGTTAGGGATTATTCAGGATTACTTTTCATTGGCTAAATTACGGGTCGATTTTAGGATTGCATGTGGCTTTGATCGATGGTCGACTGGTTAATTTGTTTATTATGTGAATGATTAAACGTTAAATGACGATAGGATAATTGATTAAGCGTTTTCATAGAAAATGCTTGAAAATTAAACAATTCTATAAAAAAAATTATGGAAAATTATGGAAAATTAAAAAAACGGTATATGCTGACAACAAATATGAAATTTGACCGTAAAAGTTCTTAAAATTTTTAACAAACTAAAATTTCATAATATCATAAAATTACAAAAATTAATAGTGCCCACCCATTTTCAGTGAAATTTAGATTTTTTAACGTTCCGGGGAAAAAATTATTAAAAAATTTAAAATTTTCATAACTTGGTAAAATGGCTTAACATAACATAAATGTGGTCACCCATTGTGAAGGAAACTTTTTTTTTGGTGAAGAAAAATTACAAAAATTTAAAATTTTAAAAATGCATAGAATTACCTAGAAAACATATGGCCATCAATTTGCGGTGAAATTTAAATTTCTTTAGATGGCAAAAAAAATTAAAATTTTAAAATTTCCAAAATTTCACGGAATGGCTTATAATATCGGTGGCCACCCACTTTTAGTTATATTTAATTTTTTTAACGTGCCCTAAAAATTATTAAAATAAAGAAGGACTAAAATTTGGGAAACTTTACCTAATAGCTTAGACTACTTGTGGCCACCCAATTTTAGTATAGAATTTTTTTTTTCACGGAAAAAATTTTATATTGAAATTAATAATTTAAAAATTCTTAAAATTTTAAAATTTCAAAACTTTACAGAATATCCTAGAATATCGGTGGCTACCAACTTTTAGTGAAATTTTTTTTAGCTCCCAAAAAAAATTTAACAATAATAATAATTTATTTCTTACAAAACTTTATAGAATGATTTAGAATATTTGTGGCCACCCACTTTCAGTGAAATTTAAATTTTTGTACGTGGTAAAAAAAATTTAATGAAAATGCATTCGATTAATATAGTGATGTTTGATACCTGTGGCCACCCATATCGTGCTCATATATTGATGTTTCATATCAAAATAAATGGAATTCATAGTATATTTGTTTGTAGGAAATTGCACGTCATAAGCACTCGACATTGGCTCATTTCAAGGAAACATTTTCTCAGTTTTCCATCAAAATGGTAAGCTTCGTCATGTACATCATTATGTGTTCGTAATACGTGTCAATAGTTCTTTACATATTCGCATAACCTTCCTATTTGTCAGTTTAAACGTAGAGGTCACATGTCTAAAAGACAAGGCTCTTCCTCGTCCTCGTCCCCGTCCCTTTCCTTTACTCCTATCCCGGCATCTAACCCTCAACCACAATATGGTCCGTCACAATATGGGCACGTTGGCCCTTCCTCCCACCCTCAACAACATGTTACGGGACTTCACCACATGCGAACTGAACGTTCTCCAGTTCAATCTCTTGTAGCTCCATCTCCTTCCGTTCCACCTAATTATTCGATGGAACAATCGAATATTGACGGAAACAGAGGTCAAGAAGATAACCGATTCTTCATATGCCCATTTGGAGATTCGTAAGTGCTTCATTTTTATTTTGGTATATGTCATATTTAGGGCTTTAGATATTGATGTCAACTGAATTATCCATGTTGCATAATATTCGTATGAATGCAGATTCACGGATGCTACGTCTATTGTGAGGGAATTGAATAAAATAGTAAGAAACTTCTGGATGGGAGAGTATATTAATTACAGAAGTGTTCCACAGGAAGTGAAAGAAATGTGATGGAATGAGTTCAAGGTAAGTTTTACATATTTTATTTTCTCACTAATTAAGTTTGGTGTAGTATATTGATGGTCAAGAATGATGTAAAGGACCAGAACAACTTTGTAGTTTTCGATATCTAAAGGACTAGATATTTTTCCCGACATGAACTTGACAAAATCTGTCTTAATTTTAGTCTGGTGCATGGTTATGAATGTGTGATCATCATAATAATATTCATATGTGATCGTTTTTCAAAAATTTTAGCACTTAAGTGATCGTTTTTCAAAAATTTTAGCACTAAAGTGGTCCAAAAAAAGTTATGACACTTAAGTGATCGTTTTTCCTCCGACTTAGCACCAAAGTGATCCGAAAAAAAGTTATGACACCAAAGTGAGCGCCGTACACAAGTTATGGCACTTATAGTGTTCTTTTGCCATATTTTCTCAATATTTCCTAATCCAATGTGCCATAAACGCAACGCACATGTCAATCTTGACCACTGGAGGGCATAACAGGCTGGGTCGAATCTTTAATTCACATGGGCTTGATCCAATTAATTCTATTGGGTTCAGAACCTCTGTACTTGAGTCCATTAACTCCAGCTCAGTTAAATTTTGTTAAACCCATCCGCCACCAGTCCGATGCAAATGCAACTACTTAATAAATGTTTTTAAAACTAAATGCTATGTAATTTAACTTTAATATTTTTGTTAGGGACTAAAATTTAATCCCTAATTTTTATGCAATTAACCACTAAATGATGCGCCGAAATTTAGGTGTTAACAGCTGCCCCTCTTTGAGTGGAGGCTCGCAAAGGTTTCGCTCAAAGATCGAAACCTAAATTTAAACCATGCAAAATGATGAATGATCTTTTTTTTGGGGGGGTTTTAATTCCAATTTTTCAAATGCAGTGATGCGTGATATGCAAACAATAAGGAACATGTGCTAAGGCTTCGCACTTCATGAAGAGCGGTAAAAGAGCCTTACTTACGGATCGCACAAAAAGCGTCCAAGTGAGGGAAAGCTTTATAATGCTTTGACTTCCCTCGATCTCCAAACTTCTGGTCCACTGAAAGTAAGGTTCTCGAGGTACTGGATTGCCTATCTATTACCTGTAGTTTCCTACATATGTGAAATAGCGCATGATGTAAAGAAAGAATGGGATGTGTTACCTATATCACTGGGCAATTACTAAAAGGATCATGTCACCTCTTCCATTGGATGAACATGAAATGGGGTGTGCCGCATACTCCACTTAGCAACACCAAATGAGAAATTATGCTGCCTGTACTACTGGGCTAACATGAGATGGGGTATGCCGCGTACTCCACTTAGCAACACCAAATGAGATATTATGCCGCCTATCCTACTGGGCGAAAATGGGGTGTGCCGCGTACTCCACTTAGCAACACAAAATGAAAAATTATGCTGCATGTACTACTGGGCAAACATGAAATGGGGTGTGCCGCGTACTCCACTTAGCAACACCAAATGAGATATTATGCTGCCTGTCCTACTGGGCGAACATAAAATGGGGTGTGCCGCGTACTCCACTCGGCAACACCAAATGAGAAATTATGCCGCCTATCCTACTAGGCAAACATAAAATTGGGTGTGCCGCATACTCCACTTAGCAACACCAAATGAGAAATTATGCCGCCTATCCTACTGGGCGAACATAAAATGGGGTATGCCGCGTACTCCGCTTGGTAACACCAAATGATTTGTCACTTGTTCTACTTGGCAAACATATGAAAGAGATCATGTCTCATATTCTGGGAAAAGAGAAACAATGAAGAATAATTAGTAGACGTACCTGAATTCACTTACCTTGTAGGAGTGGTAAAGTAAATCGATGCATGATACTGATTTTGTACCATCTGACAATCACTTGGGCTTTGTTCCAAAGATGTTGCTTGATGAACGTTGATGGACTTCAGTGGCCTTCCTCATAAGCATGTCATGGGGGAATCTTTTGGATATCGTCTTGGACACTTAACAATTGGGTGAACCAGGGGTTATCCTGAATGCTCATGGGTTTTTTAACAAAGTACCTGGATATCATCAGAGGTACCTAAAAAGACTTGATCAATAGATGCCTGGATATCGCTAGAGACATCTAGAGATAATCAAATATAGGACCTGACAATTGCTTGAATAGGTTAGGGATACCTGGATAGTCACATACATCCAAGGGATAGAGATATACTTACCTTATGATATCTCTGACTCTTGAGGGCATGTCTCCTGCTAGACACGGTTATAGACAACAAGTAATATGCATTCATGGGCAATCAAGGACGCATATATTCATGCATTATAAATTCGATTGGTTTTCATGCATGATGATTTTATCGAGTCAGTATTACAAAATTTCACTGGGGAGAATCATGACAAGACAATCTGGATTCACAAGCAAATATCTTGAAAATGTCGAATGAGGGACTTTCGGTCCGAAAGGGCTTTCTCTCATCCCCATCAAAAAGTGGCTATTTTATGGGAATCACTCTATCTCACATTCATCCTGTGGACAAGGGTCCAAGTATTCTTGCAAACGGTACGACCTTACCAATCTGAGAGGTCTCTGTCAGGACTATAACGTGGGCTTGGTCAATGGCTTAGCAAAAGAGACTCTTCGAGTCGAGGCTATTGAAAGCAAATACTCCGCAATCATCTCACATTCACCCTGAAAAATGAGATAGAAATGTACTTGCTCGCACTTCTTCGAGCTAAGCTTATAAACATCCGAATCCTACATTAGTTCAAGTGCCATAATTGAAGAGACTTTGTAAGAGACATAATGTAGGCTAGGCTCATCGGTTGAGAAATGAATGGATCATTAAGCTCAAAATGTGTATAAATAGGGGTGAGAGTTGGTTATCATCTTGGCATTGTCACTAGTCTTTTTCTTCATCCTCAGGCATTGTCTTCTCGGTAGATGTTCCATTGGGCTTGAATTCACCACTTGATTCCTTTGAGACTTGTAAGACCACTGCTCCACTGGGATTCATGACTTTGACATGTCGTATCTTGACATTTTTTTTGCTAAAGTTCTCCCTTTTTTTTCGATTTTCTTTTCTCTCTTTTTTTTCTTTTTCTCTCGGGCATTGGCCTTGCTTTTACCAGGCACACTGCTTTTTCATGCCCCTTAGCTCTTCTTTTTTTTTTTTAAACTTTTGACACACATTGTCTACAATGCATATATTGGCCAGCCACATTTTGGCTTGTTTTGATCGAATAACTAACATTTGGACTTTCAGGGTCTTCATCTTCTATCGGCGCTCCAAATATGCTGCGTGGACAGTGATGGCTTTTACCTTGCCCTAGTGTGGGGGATGATCACCAACTGGGTTTAAGAAACGAATTTGCAGGCTCAATTGGGCTTAGCAAAGGATAAAGTGTGTATAGGATAGCAAAAGAAATGCTCTTCGTCATCCTAAAGCACTTGAACTTCGTGTGAATTCTTCTGAAAAAGCAACACTTGAAGATTGATGCAAGTGAGAGCAAGAAAATCTCTATTCATTTTTCACCTTATAATGCTGACTTACCTCCAGTTTACCCCAATGTAGGGTAGTTCTTGACAGGGGTACTTTGAAAGGATTTCTCCAAATATTTAGGCTCAAACTGGCGAAACAATGGATAATCTGTAGTGTTTGGGATAGAGAAATAAACTGCCTTTCATCACTTCGGTTGCCATACTTTTTGCGAGATAACTCTTTACCTTGCGGACATGGAATTTTTTTTTTTTTACTCAACTCACTGGGGATTAGTACATGAGATTGTATATAGGATAAAGCTTGCCTTTCATCATCCCGATGTACCTCATTCAACACATTCAATTCATTCCACATGAGTTATCAAATTGTCCAAATAGATTCCCCTTTTGAAATTGATGATGTAGACTGACAAAATGATCAAGCAGAATTTAAAACCAATGCACACATTCCATCTTTAAATTAATTGAAACCATTTATTCATCAGTGAAATGTTTGCAATTCAGAATATAAAACCAAACACTTGAAAAATTTTGCTGCAAAGTTAGATTTTATTAGGGGTAAGATATCTTCACAGCATCGGGAGTAGAGAACTCACGACCATCCACTTCTGCGAGAACCAGGGCACCTCCAGGAAGCACCTTTTTTTTTTTTTACTACATATAGGCTGATATATTTTGGGGCAAATTTACCCTCAGGAATAGGAAAGACTAGTAGTATCTTCCTTAGGACTAGATCATTTACCTCAAAGTGTCTTTGACGCACTTTTTAGTTGAAAGACTTACCTACTCATGTGGCAACTGGATCAAGCATTTCGTCTCACCTTCGGAAAGGGTTGCCTCTATCTTCACCTATTTGGGTTCTCCGGAATCACTCAGGTTGACAGTGATAGTTTGGTCTACCATCAGGACTTTGGGTCTTTTATGATGCTCTAGATCGCGCTGAAGGTCTGAGAAATCTTCGAGTTCGTCGGTGTCATCAAGATTGGGCTTGGTAGCATATAATTCATCAGATTGGGCCATTTCCATACCCTCACGTGTCACAAGATTGCCCTTGAAACATAAAGTAAGGGATTCAGAATGACAAATAGAGCTAAACATTGCATTTTTTTTAATTTAATTTTTTTTGGTGATTTTTTCTGAAATTCTTTTCAAAAAGATTTTAACACGAGGGAATGTGAAGAAGCCCAGGCCTCAGAATTTTCCTTGGACTATATTTTTCTATTATTAGTTGGATATCATCACCAGGCTGGATTGATTATCACCGAATGAAATACATTTATTGGAATGAAAACTGGGACAATAAAGTCATAAAATGAACAATCCTAAAAAACAGCTCTCGAGACGGGGCAAGTCCTAGAAACCAATAGAAATTTCCACGCAGGGGTGTGTGCGAAAAAAGTAAAGGTGTTACTCTCGCGGGCCAGTGCCCATTTCATCCAACGGTTCTTTCTCGATAGCTCCAATGAGCATATTATTGATCAGAGCAGTGATTCCCTTTATCGCATCATCAGGATCTTCTGTCATTGAAGATGTTAGATCATCCATACCTCCCCATCCATTGAAGACGATATCATGCAGGTCAATATAGAAGCTCGGGGGAGCCGAATATTTCACGTAGTAGTCGAACTTGCCGCGTGGTTGCCCCAGGATGTCGATCACCTCCTTCTCTTCATGTATCATTCTTGCAGGACTCGGGGATGTGGTCTGGATGTTTGGAACTATGAGAAGATCATCTCGGCCTTGGCAGAGCCACGAAGCACGAAATGTGAATGCCCCAGTATCTAAGAAGTCCTGAACCTTGTGCTTTAGAACATAGCAGTCATCAGTGGAGTGACCGACTTCTTCCATGTGATGGTCACACTTTTTGGATGGGTTGTAGTTGGAGAATTGCTCAGGATTAGGCAGCTTTCGGCTCAGTGAAAAGCAAGCCCTTTTCCCAGAGGATCGTCAATACTTGGGATAGAGACTTGGGAAGAGGAGTGAATTGTCTTCTAGCGCCTTGTCGTCGATTAGAGAACAGGTGTCTTGGTGGGATGTCTTGACATCCAGGGAGTAGTCGTGCTTTGCTTTGCTGAGGCCGCGATGTTGGAGCGAGTGGATCCCGACCATCTTGTTCGTGTTTTACAAACTTTAGACGCAAGGTGCTCAACTCCCTAGGGTCAGGGGACTTAATAGTACTACCAGGTATGACTGCTTTGTCATTCGAGTCGGTGCTGAAGGGCTTTGTTTGAATCATCACCCTTGGCTCTTGAGGAAAGGGACGGGTCATGGTGAGTTGTTTCAAGCAGTCCGACAAATGCGCCGTTTGCCTCGAGAGTTGTTGGAGTATGACAGAGGCTTGCTTTAAGTCCTTCTCAATATTAGTGAGGCAGTTCGGCACTTCGCTATGAGCATTTTCTCTCATGGCCAGGCGGGAACAGCCGGTGGTCGACAACCCATAATCACTTAGCTTGAGTATCAACTTCCTCGCGATGGTGGCTCACAGCTAGGGGCGTTTCGGCTTGGCGGCTGGTTGACGTATGGGGCTCTAAGAAACAAAAGACAAGGACGGCATTTATGCAGAGAAGCCACAGTCGCCGCGAGAACGGCAAGTGGTGGATGGAGCTGCGATTTATGTTGGGCGGTGAGCTCATGGTGGCGGAGGAGCAACAACGAAGGAACTCGGCGAGGTTGCCCCTTGGCAAAGCTTGAGCGATGGATCGATAACTGTGGATGATCCGTAGTCACCTAAATCAAGAGAAATGAACTAAATAAGCACATGGTCAAGACAAGGTTAGTCCATGACACGTTTCTAGTTTTTTTTTTATTCTTCATTTTTTCATAAAAAATACTCGTATATGAACGAGACTTTATGGAAAAGTGTTCTAAGGAAAGAAATATAAACAACACTCTAGACATAACCTAAGAGATAGACGCATCAAAATCCCTAATCATAAAACTAGGAAAACCAAAAATTAAGACTCCCTAGAAACTATGAATTGACAACAAATTCTCTAAAGCATTTTTTTATTATAAAAATGATGACAACCTCTTGTGAAAATATTGACCTATGACACATCCGGGATGATGAAGACATATTGAAAATACATTCTCCAAAAAGCCTTCTTTCGTTTTTATTTTTTTTTATTTTCAAAGGACTCAATGATTATTACTTTCGAGTTGAAAACCGATCTAGACCCATCATGGACCGACCCTAAAAAAACGAGAAAATAAATAAACTACAAGATAAAAGTTCAGAAGACTTACTTTACCAGGTAAGACCATGACAATCACATAGACATGCACATGAATCGTGAGTTTAACTCTTAATCTATCTATCCTAATGGCTTTTGCAAAGTGAAATGACGAACGGAACGACACGTCACAGCGTCGCGCACAATCATCATGACTAGTCGCAGCTTCGCATACAATAGTCATGACTAGTCGGGTCCAATCACTTCAGCTTGGTTCGGTCGACAAGGGCAACCTCCATCCATAGTAGCCTCACGTGCATGAGGACGACCCATGAGCCATTTTTTTTGAAAAATTTTCGGGATCCAATTGGGATAACCTTTAGCGAAGTCTTACCGCCAAAGTTAAAGAACCATCTAAATACCATCTTAGAATTATGGGTGTGACCCAGGTCCGGTCACAAATTGTGTGTGGTGTAGTACAAATACTGTAAATCATGCACAACAATTATATGCAAACACCATTTCAATAGTACGAAAATTAAACCAAATTCCAATCCACCAAACCTGCAAAACAAAGGGTTAGCCAATCACCATTCCCCTTATAACTCCCATCCTGCAAAACCATTTAACACCTAAGAATGAGAATTCAATCAAATTTTGCTAAATCGAGTGATTTTTCAATAAAAATTTTCTAGCCTAAGTCCTTCTTAAATTTTCAAAAAAAATTCAAGTTTTCCCCAGCAGAGTCGCCAAGCTGTCGTGACCTAAAAAAATCGACGTTTTTCGATCTTAGGCTAATGGATTACTAGATTAATTAAATTGACTAACCTAGCTCAAGTTCTCCCAAACTCTACCAAATCACAACTTAGGTCTAATTATGAGCATGCAAATATTTTCAATGGGAATCGCCACTAATCATTTAAGGTAGGTTGATTAGAAACCTAAATAAAATAGCGGGAGTACTATTTTATTTCTGTGAACCAGAAATTATAGATTCGGGGACTTGGTTACACTAGATTCCCTAACGCCCTTTCGGTACCAATTTCAAGAAAAATACTCAATTTAACAATTTTGATAAATCCTAACTTAGAGTTCAAAGGTGCAGAAATTTTCTTTTTTGATTTTTTATTTATTTAAATGAAAGCTAATCTATATGTAATGGCGTGCAAAAATTGACATGCGATTAATACAACCTAACATGCAAACTATATGTCATGCGACGACGTGACCTGTTTATAATGACGGGCATATTATTTTTTTGTATTTTTTTAATGAAATTCGGAATTAAAAAAAAACCAATTATCTAAACATGCAATTTTAAACTAAAGAAATTAACCTATTCTAGAGTAATATTTTTGGTGTTTTTTATCGAAATTAAAATCAAGTAAAAATATAACAGCCAAATCTTTCGAATTCAGTTTCGATCTGAAGCCTGACAGATCGATCCTAAAATTCGAAATACCCGCTATGGAAATAACTCTATCTAAAGCCTGATAGATAGATTTATTTCCACGTGTGCGGTTGCGGATTAGGAATTTTCCTAATCGATCACATCTTGAAAAAATTTAGATATCTCAAATATCTTGGATATATTCAAAGGATTTTGAAAATTCTAAATTCTATTCAAATTTGACATGATCAGATATCCAAGATTTCAAAAAAGGAAAGAAATCCTAATTGAAATATGCTTATTACTTGAATATGCAAAATTAGATATCAATAAGCACAAATTAGGCAACAAAATATTCAAATCAAATCGGGATAAGATAATTACTTAATTTGCAGATATCTTTCTCAATTTGAATTTGCAGCGGGTCGGGATTGTGGATTGCGGGACTAGCAGCCGATGAATCGACGGTGGTCGCGACAGATGGTGGCTCACGGTGGATCACGACAGCAGCTGGCGGTGTGACCGGCAAGGACTCGCAGCGAAAGGTGTGCTCGACGAGGTGCAGTTGGGCGAGCTGGTTCCCGCAGTGAGTTGCTGGTGGTCCTTGGCCACGGATTGCCGAAGAGCTTGTGGTTTGGGGATACGCCACGGATGCGGTGCTCGAGTCGAAGAAACTGAGTGACAACGAGTAATGACGACGGACAAACTTCGTTGGATGACCAGCGAAAATCAAACTCAAACACCGTGATGGACAGCAAAGTAACTTCTGTGAGGTTTGCTGGGACTAGATTAGCGTGTCGGGTGAGGCTCGTCTTGAAGTGCGCTGGTGTCTACTGGATGAAACTTTGGTGCTGACAAGGGCGACAACTTCCAAGACTTGCGGCTTGTGTGTAGCCACGAAGATGTGTTTGCTGCGGTGGTTACCGAGTCGTCACAAGATCTGGGACAGCAGCACCATCGCTGGTTGGTGCAGCAAACAACCAGCAGAGGGTTGTCGTCATTGCGGAGGATCAGGACAGTAGCTTGACGCCGGAACAGGGATGGCAATGTAGCAGCGGCGTTGGAATCGGCTTGTTGGACGCCGAGAATGTTGCGGAGACTCGTCAGAACCACCAGGAAACACCACAACTAGTGATTGAGGGGCAGAAGCACGCCGGGAGGCTATAGCGGGGCTGGGCTCAAGGCGTGATAAGCAAGCTCCTATGGACACGAATGGCGGCCGTGAAGGGGCTTACTTTGCTGGACGTACTGTTTGCTTCTTTCCTTCGCCTTCCTTTGTCGTTTTTTCTCTATTCTGTGGACCTGCAAGAAGAAAAGAAAATAAACTTTTGCTCTCTCTTGTGTATCTCATGGGTCCCTCTACGATTCTCTCTCTCTCTCTGTACATCCCCCTATGCTTCTTTTTTGACGCTTTTTCCCTTCTCCCAATTGTCCAGTGAAGCCCCTTCTTTATATGTAAAACAACGTAGAGCCCTCAGGGAAAGAACGTGATATAGCTTCCAATTGTGGATGCATTGAAATATATATATTTTTTATTCTTTTCCTTCTTTTGTTGTTTCTCCATAGCCGACATCCTCTTACCAATCCTTTCTTTTCTTTCTTTAATCCCTTTGTCTGCAAGTTTGTATCCACCAGCTTGAGTGACTCCTTTTTCCTTAATTCTTGCTCTGATAACGCTTTGCTTTCCAATTGTTTCTTGACCCAAAGATTTTCATGATATTTTCTCAATATTTCCTAATCCAATGTGCCATACACGCAACGCACATGTCAATCTTGACCACTTGACGGCATAACGAGCTGGGCCGAATCTTTAATTCACACGGGCTTGATCCAATTAATTCCATTAGGTTCAGAACCTCTATACTTGAGTCCATTAACTCCAGTTCAGTTAAATTTTGTTAAACCCATCCGCCACCAGTCCGATGCAAATGCAACTACTTAATAAATGTTTTTAAAACTAAATGCAATGTAATTTAACTTTAGTATTTTTGTTAGGGACTAAAATTTAATCCCTAATTTTTATACAATTAACCACTAAATGATGTGCCGAAATTTAGGTGTCAACAGGCGGTGGCGGAGAAGCCACGCGCGGAGAGGGAGCAACGAGGGGGGAAGGCAAAGGCGGCGGAAAGTCAACCTGCATCGCGGTGACGGGAGGGGGGTAGGAAGTAGCCATTTGCAGGGGAGCCCGGTCAGCGAATCTCAATCCTCGCCAAGCCCCGACAAAAGCATCAAGGAAAGGAGGAGGAGAAGAGAGGAAGAGAGGAAGAGCTCGAATAGAACATAGTGCAATAATAGCCCGGAAAATTTAAATTCATGGCAAAATTCGTTGGAAATTTCCAACAAATTTTGCCACGAATTTAAAAAAGTCTCCCACATACAGCATTTTAAAATTTCGTGGCAAAATTCGTCGGAAATTTCTGAAGAATTTTGCCACGAATTTAGAACATTGTGCAATAATAGTCCAGAAAATTTAAATTCGTGGGAAAAGTCGTTAGAAATTTTCAACGAATTTTGCCACAAATTTAAAAAAGACTCCCACATACGGCGACTTTAAATTCGTCGGAAAAGTAGTTGGAAATTTGCAACGACTTTTCCCACGAATTTAAATTTTCCAACTATTATTGCACTATGTTCTATTTTCGTGGCAAAATTCGTCGGAAATTTCTGACGAATTTTGCCACGAAATTTTAAAATTCCATATGTGGGAGTCTTTTTTAAATTCGTGGTAAAATTCGTGGGAAATTTCCATTTTCCAACAAATTTCATTTGAGCCGAACAACAAAAACTTTTTAAAATTCGTTGGAAAAGTCGTTGGAAATTTCCTACGAAATTTCCAACGAATTTTTAATAAACACAACAAATGTGAATTTTTGAAATTCGTTGCAAAATTTCCAACGAATTTTTAATAAACACAACAAATGTGAATTTTTAATAAACAACTATGAATTTCCCACGAATTTTGCAACAAAATTAGTTCACCATTCAATTAATTTACTGAAAATTTAAATTCATTGAAAAATTCGTGGAAAATTTCCAATGAATTTTCCAACGAATTTCATTTTAGCACAACAACAAAAACTTTTTAAAATTCGTTGGAAAAGTTGTTGGAAATTTCCCGAGAATTTTTCAACGAATTTTTAATAAACGCAACAAATGTGAATTTTTGAAATTTGTTGGAAAATTCGTGGGAAATTTCCCACGAATTTTGCAACGAAATTAGTTCACCATTCAATTAATTTACCTAAAATTTAAATTCGTTGGAAAATTCGTGGGAAATTTCCAACGAATTTTCTAACGAATTTCATTTTCACAGAACAACAAAAACTTTTTAAAATTCATTGGAAAAGTCGTTGGAAATTTCCCACGGATTTTCAATGAATTTTTAATAAACACAACAAATGTGAATTTTTGAAATTCATTGCAAAATTCGTGGGAAATTTCTTACGAATTTTGCAACGAAATTAATTTACCATTCAATTAATTTACCAAAAATTTAAATTCGTTAAAAAATTCGTGGGAAATTTCCAACGAATTTCATTTTTAGCCAAACAACAAAAACTTTTTAAAATTCGTTGGAAAAGTCGTTGGAAATTTCCCACGAATTTTCCAATGATATATTATAAACACAAAAAATGTGAATTTTTGAATTTCGTTGCAAAATTTGTGGGAAATTTCCCACGAATTTTGCAACGAAATTAGTTCACAATTAAATTAATTTACCGAAAATTTAAATTTGTTGGAAAATTCGTGGGAAATTTCCAACGAATTTCATTTGAGCAGAACAACAAAAACTTTTTAAAATTCGTTGGAAAAGTAGTTGAAAATTTCCCACGAATTTTCCAACGAATTTTTAATAAACACAACAAATATGAATTTTTGAAATTCGTTGCAAAATTCGTGGGAAATTTCCCACGAATTTTGTAACGAAAATAGTTCACCATTCAATTAATTTACCGAAAATTTAAATTCGTTGAAAAATTCGTGGGAAATTTTCAACGAATTTCATTTTAGCAGAACAACAAAAACATTTTAAAATTTG
Source organism: Syzygium syzygioides (assembly GCA_031216285.1). Classification (NCBI taxonomy): domain Eukaryota; kingdom Viridiplantae; phylum Streptophyta; class Magnoliopsida; order Myrtales; family Myrtaceae; genus Syzygium; species Syzygium syzygioides. The sequence goes on along the minus strand of CM062245.1, from coordinate 13,881,744 downwards.
TTAGAAAAGTCGTTGGAAATTTCCCACGAATTTTTCAACAAATTTTTAATAAACACAACAAATGTGAATTTTTGAATTTCGTTGCAAAATTCGTGGGAAATTTGCCACGAATTTTGGAACGAAATTATTTCACAATTAAATTAATTTACCGAAAATTTAAATTCGTTAGAAAATTCGTGAGAAATTTCCAACGAATTTTCCAACGAATTTCATTTTAGCCGAACAACAAAAGCTTTTTAAAATTCATTGGAAAAGTCGTTGGAAATTTCTCGCGAATTTTCTAAATAATTTTTAATAAACACAACAAATCTAAATTTTTGAAGTTCGTTGTAAAATTCGTCAGAAATTTCCCACGAATTTTCCAACGAAATTAGTTCACCATTCAATTAATTTACCAAAAATTTAAATTCATTGAAAAATTCGTGGGAAATTTCCAACGAATTTTCCAATGAATTTCATTTTAGCATAGCAACAAAAACTTTTTAAAATTCGCTCGAAAAGTCGTCAAAAATTTCTCACGAATTTTCCAACGAATTTTTAATAAACACAACAAATGTGAATTTTTGAAATTCATTGCAAAATTCATGGGAAATTTCCCACGAATTTTGCAACGAAATTAGTTCACCATCCAATTAATTTCTCGAAAATTTAAATTTGTTGCAAAATTCTTGGGAAATTTCCCACGAATTTTGCAACGAAATTAGTTCACCATTCAATTAATTTACCAAAAATTTAAATTCGTTGGAAAATTCGTGAGAAATTTCCAACGAATTTTATTTTAGCCAAACAACAAAAAATTTTTAAAATTTCTTTAGAAAAGTAGTTGGAAATTTCTCACGAATTTTTCAATGATATTTTAATAAAGACAACGAATGTGAACTTTTGAATTTCGTTGCAAAATTCGTGGGAAATTTCCCACGAATTTTGCAACGAAATTAGTTCACAATTAAATTAATTTACCGAAAATTTAAATTCGTTGGAAAATTCGTGGGAAATTTCCAACGAATTTTCTAACGAATTTCATTTTAGCAAAACAACAAAAACTTTTTAAAATTCATTGGAAAAGTCGTTGGACACTTCTCATGAACTTTCCAACGAATTTTTAATAAACACAACAAATCTGAATTTTTGAAATTCGTTGCAAAATTCGTGGGAAATTTCCCACGAATTTTGCAACGAAATTAGTTCACAATTAAATTAATTTACCGAAAATTTAAATTCATTGAAAAATTCGTGAGAAATTTCCAACGAATTTCATTTTAGCAGAACAACAAAAACTTTTTAAAATTCGTTGGAAAAGTTGTTAGAAATTTCTCGCGAATTTTCCAACGAATTTTTAATAAACACAACAAACCTGAATTTTTTATATTCGTTGGAAAATTCATGGGAAATTTCCAACGAAATTTCCAACCAATTTCATTTTAGCAGAACAACAAAAACTTTTTAAAATTCGTTGGAAAAGTCGTTGGAAATTTGCCACGAAATTTTCAACGAATTTTTAATAAATTCCCACGAATTTTGCAACGAATTTCAAAAATTCAGATTTGTTGTGTTTATTAAAAATTCGTTGGCCACGAATTTTGCAACGAAATTAGTTCACCATTCAATTAATTTACCGAAAATTTAAATTCGTTGGAAAATTTGTGAGAAATTTCTAACGAATTTTCCAACCAATTTCATTTTAGCAGAACAACAAAAACTTTTTAAAATTCGTTGGAAAAGTCATTGGAAATTTCCCTCGAAGTTTCCAATGATATTTTAATAAACACAACAAATGTGAATTTTTGAATTTCGTTGCAAAATTTGTGGGAAATTTTCAACGAATTTTCCGAAGAAATTAGTTCACAATTAAATTAATTTACCGAAAATTTAAATTCGTTGGAAAATTTGTGGGAAATTTCCAACGAATTTCATTTTAGCCGAACAACAAAAACTTTTTAAAATTCGTTGGAAAAGTCGTTGGAAATTTCCCACGAATTTTCCAACGATATTTTAATAAACACAACAAATGTGAATTTTTGAATTTCGTTGCAAAATTCGTGGGAAATTTCCCACGAATTTTGCAACGAAATTAGTTCACAATTAAATTAATTTACCGAAAATTTAAATTTGTTGGAAAATTCGTGGGAAATTTCCAACGAATTTTCCAACGAATTTCATTTTAGCCGAACAACAAAAACTTTTTAAAATTCGTTGGAAAAGTCATTGGAAATTTCCCACGAATTTTCCAACGAATTTTTAATAAACACAACAAATATGAATTTTTGAAATTCGTTGGAAAATTCGTGGGAAATTTCCCACGAATTTTGCAACGAAATTAGTTCACCATTCAATTAATTTACCAAAAATTTAAATTCGTTGGAAAATTCGTGAGAAATTTTCAATGAATTTTCCAACGAATTTCATTTTAGCCGAACAACAAAAAATTTTTAAAATTCCTTGAAAATTTCCCATGAATTTTCCAACGAATTTTAATAAACACAACAAATGGGAATTTTTGAATTTTGTTGTAAAATTCGTGGAAAATTTCCCACGAATTTTACAATGAAATTAGTTCACAATTAAATTAAGTTACCGAAAATTTAAATTCGTGGGAAATTTTCAATGAATTTTCCAACGAATTTCATTTTAGCCAAACAACAAAAACTTTTTAAAATTCGTTGGAAAAGTCGTTGGAAATTTCCCACGAATTTTTCAACGAGTTTTTTAATAAACAGAACAAATGGGAATTTTTGAATTTCGTTGCAAAATTTGTGGGAAATTTTCCACGAATTTTGCAACGAAATTAGTTCACAATTAAATTAATTTACCGAAAATTTAAATTCGTTGAAAAATTTGTGGGAAATTTCCAACGAATTTTCCAACCAATTTCATTTTAGCCGAACAACAAAAACTTTTTAAAATTCGTTGGAAAAGTCGTTGGAAATTTCCCATGAATTTTCCAACGAATTTTTAATAAACACAACAAATGTGAATTTTTTAAATTTGTTGCAAATTTTGTAGGAAATTTCCCATGAATTTTGCAACGAAATTAGTTCACAATTAAATTAATTTATCGAAAATTTAAATTCGTTGAAAAATTCGTGGGAAATTTCCAACGAATTTCATTTAAGCCGAACAACAAAAACTTTTTAAAATTCGTTGAAAAAGCCGTTGGAAATTTCCAACAAATTTTCGAACGAATTTTTAAAAAGGGAACAAATGGGAATTTTGAATTTCGTTACAAAATTCGTTGGAAATTCCAACGAATTTTCCAACGAAGTTAGTACAAACAAAAATTATTGCACCAAAAATTGAAATTCGTTGCAAAATTCGTTGGAAATTTCCAACGAATTTTGCAACGAATTCCCAATATGCTGAACAATTGTGTCTTTTTTGAATTCGTTGCAAAATTCGTTGATAATTTCCAACGAATTTTGCAACGAAAAATATTTTAGTCGCAAATTTCCGACGAATTTTGCGTTGCTAAATTTGTCGTTACTAATTTCCGACGAATTTTGCGATAAAAAATTTTTCGTCGCTAATTTCCGACGAATTTTGCAACGAAAAATTCTTCGTCGCTAATTTTCGACGAATTTTGCGATGACAAATTTTTCGTCGCTAATTTCCAACGAATTTTTAGATTCGTTGGAAAAGTTGTTGCAAATTTGCGACGAGAATTTTTTCATTGCAAATTTTCGTGGCAAAAAACCGGTTTTTTTGTAGTGCAAATCCACTCGAATCGCACAAAATTGAGGTGCCTACTAGCACAAGTTCACATAATCAAATTTACAGTCTCTTAAGAATTATTTTCATTGTACATAGTAATTGAAATAAATAACCCCGGAAGATCTAAATAGACACGTGTCACGAATCGTGATTCTCTCGTACTCCTATACTCTTGTGAGTAGTGTTCCGGGTTATAAGGTGAAGAGTGAGGACGCATAAAGGATGAGATGCAATTGGGTCATGAGATGGTGTCAGGACGAGTAGTGTTAGGAGTTCTAGAATGGAATGAATATATCTTAGGAGCTCTAAAAGCGAGGTTGGTCTTCCGTGCACAAATTGGTCAGGAGCTAATGCCACTCTCCTAATAAGGCCATGACAGGCCGATACCAGTTGTCGTACCTAGATAAGATCTGTGTGTCTCGCTCAATGGACTAGACGCTCGAGCTATGCTACGCGCGGCACGATCCGTACAAGAAAGTTATTCGCCGTATTGTTCTTTGGAACAGATAATGAACGAGGGCTGGTTTGGTGTGAACGACACATCAAGTGCCGCGCAGGCCACTCCTTAGCCAAGGAACTGTCAACCCGTGACACATGCATATTACCTTTTTCTAGAGATGTCGTAATTACCCTCTTGTGGTGATTTTGGTAAACGTGAGTTAAAATGTAATTATCGCTTATTGAGCCCATTTTGCAACCTTTACTCAACGTGGAGAGGATAAAGGATTTGCTTTTGCACGAGTAACCTGGTGAGATAAGATATTATCACCTAAGACACTCAAAAACATGTGGTCTCACAGGATATTTCTTTCGTCTTCTTGTTTTCTGACGTCCCAGCTGCTCATAGCGAGCTGCAACTTGTCCGACATTGTCCTCGTTCTCATGTACGCGTCGACCAGAACGAAAGAAAATATCTCCCGATGATATCTAAGGGACGCCACCACTTGATAAAAGTTTCGGTCGCCATCCCATGGGCGACGGACAAAGTTAGCTGCAAGAGCAGTCAAAAGTAACTCTCGAATCTAGAATTATTGATGAATTTAGTTGACTTTTGAGGTTGTCGTTATCAAATTCCATTTTTAAATTTTTCACTTTAACTCATAGTGCACTGTAATCTGTAACCTAATTTCAGTTGATACGTTGAAATTAAATTAGATCATTTTTTAAGTGGCATGCCGCATGCGAACATAATCCGGTGAAATCTTATGATTGGACGTATTAGTTATGGCATATTAATTACAACAACGGGATCCCCCACATTTTGAACATTCAAATATTCTACTCATATAAGTACTCGACAGATGTCCCTTGATGGACGCAAGTTATAAACCACAGCTGAAAACATAAGAGAGAGCATCAGCTTGTAGCTTTACACAAAAAGCCTCCTTAGTTATGGACGTCTTGGTCCTTTTTTTCGGTCTTTTTTATATGGGGTTTGTTCAAAGTTCTTTCTTTCATCAGAAAGAAGAGCAAAATGACTCTTTCAAACCTCCCTCCGGGTCCGCCGCCACTTCCGGTCGTCGGTAACCTCCTAAGCCTTGGCTCTCATCCTCACAAGTCCCTTGCCGGGCTCTCCCGCACTTACGGCCCCATCATCAAGCTTCAACTTGGTCATGTAACCACAATTGTTGTTTCATCTCCAGCAATCGCGAGAGAGATCCTCCAAACCCACGACGCGATCTTCTCCAACCACACGATCCCCGACTCCGTCACTGCCTTGAGGCAAGAGGAGCTTGGCTTGCCTTGGCTCCCCGTCTCACCTCTCTGGAGGAACCTTAGAAAGATATGCAATTTGCACATATTCTCTCACAAGAAGCTTGAGTCCAATCAACACATCTGCCACGAGAAAGTTCAAGAGCTTGTTGGCTACATCAAGAGAAGCCTTTCTACGGGTGATGCTGTCGATATTGGCGAAATGGCTTTCAAAACTGTAGTCAATCTATTGTCGAAGACCATGTTGTCGGAGGATTTAGCTGACCCATCCGGTTCGGCGAGAGACTTCAAGGACCTTGTTTGGTGCATCATGGTCGAGGCCAGAAACCCAAACCTGGCAGATTATTTCCCCGTGCTTAAGAAGATCGACCCACAAGGCTCAAGGCGGCATATGACGGTCTATTTCTTGAAGATTTTCAAGCTCTTCGACGGCTTGATTGAGAAGAGGTTGCGAGATAGGGTGACGGTTGGTTCTATTAGAAAGAACGATGTGTTAGACACACTGCTTGATGCGAGAGAAGACGAGCCAGGACGTGGACATTTTCCTCATCAAGCACTTTCTCTTGGTACTTTTCTAGTAATTTGATCATGCTTTTTTTTTTTGCCTTAGTTATCATATTCATCAACATAGCAATTAATGGAATTTTAGGACAAGCCTTCACTTTTCTATCTTGGATTGGCTTTTCATTAGTTTTTACCTTTTTTAAAAAAATATTGATCTCGCGAACGTTTACTTATTCGATATAAGATGTTTAAAACTTTCAAAATGTGATTAATATCAACGTGTAGATTTGAATATAATTTTTTAAAATCTTTTTGAAAATAGACAATTTTTTGAGTTAGGAACCCATATTAAGACAAGGCATGGATCGGTCTTTTGTTAATTATCACTCGATACATAAACGAAGGTGAAGGTTGAGTTTTTTTAATAATTCTTTGAATGCTAAAAGTTGTGGAAAAGTATTAGAAAAGTCCTAGATCCATAAACATTTTAATGGTGACAATTTAGTTATAAACCTTTTGACTTAGAGCTAATTTAGTCCTTCCGATTAATTTTGGTCGATATTGCTGATGTAGACGCCGACTGACTTACGTGACATGGCTGGCCGATGTTCACGTGGAAAAATTTTAATAATATTTTAATATTTATTTATTTATTTATTTTTCCTTTTTTTCTTTTCTTTTTCTTTCCTTTTGTTTTTGTCACTTATTTCTTCCTCTAGCCAATCACCAGACCTCGGCAATCGGCCAGAAGTGAGGGCCAATGAGGTTGAATGTTGCTCAAGCGAGGCCACGCCTTGCTGGTTACCGGAGGAAAGAGGAGAACAAAAGGAAAAGAAAATTAAATACATAATATAAGAAAATAATTAAAATATTATTAAAAATACTCACGTCAGTAATATCCGATCAAAATTAGCCAGAATGATTAAATTAATTTTAGGTCAAAAGGTTTATAATTAAATTGACATCAGTGTGATAAATTTAGTACTTTCCTGGCACTTTTTCCTTACAAGCTGATTTATCGAAAACTCATTAGACTAAAGGTGTGTCGTAGATATCCTTTTGACTCGCGTGGATCCTATATATGTTGGATTTTGACGTGGACGTGGACGGTGAACCGGACCCAAGCAGTACCTTTCGCATTTGTTTTCTTTCGATGATGCAATAGAGCTAAATAATTTGATTGAAGAAGTTGGTTTACAAGATAATTTTGCAAGTTGTTATTGGTGTTTACATACGCCATCTAGTTACAATAGCGATTCGGAGCTTGTCTTGTCTCTTTATAAAAGAAATTTGTAAATATCTAGAGATATAAATTGTTCGTTAAAAGATCGGTACATAAAAGTTCATGTGTCATAATGACATGCATCGTTTAACATCTCTTGTGATGGATACTCATAGGACTTATTTGTTGCGGGAACAGACACTACTTCGAGCACAATAGAATGGGCAGTGTCCGAGCTACTCCACAATCCCGAGAAGCTCTCTAGAGCGCAAGCCAAGCTCGATCGAGTCATCGGCAAAGGGAAACCCATAGAAGAATCTGAAATCACTTGTATGCCCTACTTACAAGCCATCATAAAAGAGACTCTCCGAATGCACCCCCCAGTTCCTCTCTATCTTCCTCACAAATCAGGATTGGAAGCCGAGATCAACAGTTTCACCATCCCAAAGGGTGCACAAGTTCTTGTGAATGTGTGGGCTACAGGAAGAGACCCTAGCATTTGGAAAGACCCGGACGTGTTCATGCCGGAGCGATTTCTAGGGTACGAAATCGATGTGAAGTGACAAGATTTTGAGCTTGCTCCATTCGGTGCTGGGAGGCGCATATGTCCCGGCTTGCCATTGGCCATGAGTATTTTGCATTGGATGCTTGGTGCGCTCATAAACTCCTTCAATTGGGAGCTCGAAGGCGGGGTCAAGCCCGAGGACATGAGCATGGAAGAGAAGTTTGGGATCACCTTGCAAAGAGCTCAAACTCTCAAAGTTATTCCCAAGCCAATAAAGGGTATGAGCCAGATCAAAGTCAAGTCCTAGTTGTTGATGATAGGAACAACGTATAGACCTACATGCCTAAAATGTTCGTGTACTTTAGAAATACTATCACTCCATTCCGAAGGTGGAAAACTTGCATTATTACTACCCTAAATTTCCAATTCGCTTTCAGTTGGAGGCTTATCACCAGTGAAGATCCTTTATCCTTGTATTGTGTCTCCATTTGCGTCCCAACAATCTCGACCATCAAATTAATGCATTTAGTGACAAGTTTTTATCACATGAATCAATATTTAAGATGGTAGAGACATTGCAAGAATTTACAATAAGGATCAATCCCTTTCCTACTATAATTGTGTGCCCTTCAAATAGCATTGTTCCGCATAATGATTTGAACTGTTTATTAGCAAATGGAATACCACATTAACCCCAAAAAAGTTAATAGTGATGAAAATGTCCGAGACATAGTTGAAACCAATAATATACTTTTATGAAAGTTCATAAGAGAGAACTGGAATAACCTTTATGCTACGTGTTTTCTTTTTATAGTAAAACTACCCATATCAGTGGTGAGATATGCCGAATGTATTAAAAAAAAAAGGTTATATAACCCGTTTATTTAATGTTTTTTTTTTGGTAAGGAACCCGTTTATTTAATGTTTGTCCACCATGAATCCATTAATTAAGCCAACATCAAATCTGATCCTTGATTAGATAAGAATAGGCCTATTCAGCCGAACATAATCTCGGATTAGATAAGAAAAAATCAAAACCGAATTCAACAAGATTAACGAATTAGGAAAATAAAAAGAGAGGTTTGCATGTTATTTGCATATCCAGTTTCTAAGATTTAGTTGCTAATTTTTCATTTCAAAACACACTAAGAATCGAAGGAAGATTCAATTATAAGATTATGTCCTGCGATAATAAAGAAGCCTCTTTTGATGAAGATGATTAAGGTTGCGTTTGGTCTTATGGATATCTAGCCATAATAAGATTAGATAGGATAGGATTATCTAAGGATTTTGCTACATCCTATCCACTGTTTGGTAAATCGCAGTTATAAAACTGAATATTTTCATATTTTATCACGTCCATTTTTCATATCATTCCACTAGTAATACTGCCTCAAGTTCTGATACATTTTAGTACTATATGGATGGATACTATAACTATTACGATGCGCTTTTGATAAAATTTCTTCCTTAAGCTCCGCATCATCAGGCACACATAATCGCCCACTGAACTTCAATATCCCATCTTCAGATATTTGGAAGTCCGGCTTTCTCTTGGCCTCCTCCATCTCTAAAATCCTTTGGATTTCCTAATCCGAAAACTATAACATCTTAATCTTAGCTTGGACCTCCGGTTCAATCCTAAGCATAGCCAGTAAGCTTGAGACTTTACTTACTTCGAATCTAAACTCCAAGTCTTGTACTTTTTTTAACAATGTATATTCCTTGATCATCAAATGTGCAATGCTCGACTTCCGACTCAATGTATCGGCTACCCGGTTGGTCTTCCCGGGATGATATAGTATATCACAGTCGTAATCCTTCAACAACTCCATCCATCGACGCTGCTTCATGTTTAACTTCTTTTGAGAAAATAAATATTTGAAGCTCTGATGGTCAGTGTAGATCTGAAATTTCTCTCCACATAAATAGTGTCGCCAAATCTTCAAGGCGAATACTATTGCGGCTAATTCCAAGTCATGCGTCGGGTAATTCAACTCATGCGGTCTTAACTACCTTGACGCGTAGGCCACTACTTGCCCATTTTGCATGAATACACACCCCAATCTTTTCAACGACGTATCACTATAAATTTCATATCCTCTAGGTCCTGATGGAATAGTCAACACCGGTGCCGTTGGTAATATATGCTTCAATTCTTGAAAACTCCTCTTGCATTTGTCGGTTCATTTAAATCTCGTTTCCTTTTTCAACAAATGCGTCAACGGTGTTGCTATTGCCGAAAATCCTTTTATGAAACGACGATAATATCCGGCCAAACCCAGGAAACTTCGAACCTCTGTTACCGTTATTGGTCTCGGCCATTTCATCATAGCCTCAATCTTCGCTGGGTCTACTGAGATTCCTTCCCTAGAGATCACATGTCCAATAAATGCTACTCGATTGAGCCAGAATTCGCACTTGCTAAACTTAGCATCCAGTGCGTTCTCTCTCAAAGTCTGCGATGCTCGACTCAAATGAAATTCATGTTCCTCTAGGCTCTTTGAGTATACCAACATGTCGTCTATAAAAACGATCACAAATTGATCTAAGAACTCCTTAAACACCCGATTCATTAGGTCTATAAAGGCAGCAGAGGCGTTTGTCAATCCGAATGGCATTACTGTAAATTCATAGTGCCCATATCTCGTCCTAAATGCCATTTTCGGTATATCTTCCTTCCTAATCCTCAACTGATTATACCTCGTTCTCAAATCGATTTTAAAGAACACCGAAGCCCCTTGTAATTGATTAAACAAATCATCAATCCTCAGCAAGGGATATTTATTTTTGATCGTCACCTAATTCAACTGTCTATAATCAATACATAGTCTCAACGACCTATCTTCTTTCTCACAAATAAAATCGGCACTCCCCACGGGGACGCACTGGGACGAATAAATCTCTTGTCTAACAATTCTTGCATTTGCACTTTTAATTCCTTTAACTCCGATAGCGACATTCTATAAGGTGCCTTCGAGATTGGCTCAACTTGATTACAAACTCTACCTCTCTTTTCGGTGGCAGTCCCGGTAATTCCTGAGGAAACACATTGGGATATTCGCACACCACGGCTATAACCTCAAGCCTCGGCTCCTCAGCCGTCGAATCTACTACAGTCGCTAGAAATCCTTGACACCCTTAACTCAACAACTTCGTCATTTCCAGCGAAGAAATCCATAGAATCGAGGGTCCTTCTCGACTTCCTACAAATTTGAATTCCGGATGTCCAACGGGGTTAAATTGGATCACCCTACTATTGCAATCCATTACGGTCCTCTGCTTAGATAGCCAGTCCATATCTACTATCACATTGAAATCATACGTAGCTAAAACCGCTAAATCAATCTTTTCCTCCCTATCCTCAATCACAATCTCATAGTTTGGACACCCCAATGACACTAGCATCTTATCATTCAAGGGAGTCGTCACAAATAACACAACATCAAGCAATTGCTTTTCTATTCCAATCAACTCAACAAACTGCTTAGATATGAAAGAATGTGACGCCCCATGGTCAAATAAAGCATACGCAGCATGGTTGCACAGAGAAATCGTACCTGTGACAACCCCTGGTGCGTTCTCGGCCTCTCTTCTAGCCATAGAATACACTCGTCCTTGTGCTTGTGGCCTATTCTGATTTCTTGTCTAGGCCACTCCAATCTGGTTCCCATTTCGAGGTGGCAGCAACGCAAGCGGCCTATTCTGCCTGAGATTTGGGCAACACCTCATATGATGAACAAATCCGCCACACCCAAAACATGCTTCACCCCAAGTTGGACAAGATCCATTTCTATGCCTTTCCCCACATACCCTACATGGACCATTCTGATTTCGGGCCGGCTTCCCTATATTTCTTATAATAGGAGGGATAAAACGTCTATTACCCGACATCGGCCTCTTCCCGAGATTACAATTATCCTTACCCTGGACAAACCACGATCCAGATGTGGCTGCCTTGTCTACCTGATCACGCTCAAGGACTTGAGCCCTATCAAATATTTCCTCATAAGTCCTTAGATTCACCAGTAATAGCTAGCTGCGAATGTCAAGTTTCAATCCATCCCGAAATCTTCGCACCTTATCATCGAGATGCTCTACCATTCTCGGCGCAAACTTAGACAATCTAGCAAATTCCACCTTATATTGATCTACAATCATCTAGCCTTGGCGGAGTCTTATAAACTCCGCTAGTTTTCTTTCCCTAGCGCTTGCCGAGAAGTACTTTTTATAAAAACTCTCAGTAAAAGCAGTTCAAGTTCGAGCTATACCTTCTGGAAATATTCTATCTCTTGTGGCTTTCCACTAATCATTTGCATTATCCTGTAACTGGTATACCGCCAGGGTCACTTTCTCATTATCGATGCACTCTAATACCTCAAAAGCTTTCTCAAGTTCCTCTACCCATCGAGGTGCAACCTCTGGGTTACCTTTTCCAGAGAATTTAGGCGGTTTTAACTTCATAAACTGCTCAACCAATTGGTGCATTTGTCTATTCACAATCACTTGCCCCTACCCTTGATTCATATTATTATTATTGCCAGTAGCGGCTACAGTGGCTTCGGCAGCTTGGGCAATTGTAGCAGCTCATTCTTGAGTCTGTTGTCCTATTAGGTTACCAATCTGCTCTAAGGTCCTCATGACCACTTCCATTCTAGAATCCTCCATAGGTCTAATGTCAACTCTAGGGTCCACTGCGATTCCAGCATCAACTCTAGGATTTTCTATAGCTCTAGCACCCATTTCGAGATCCTCTATAGTTCTAGCTCGAGCACGACCTCTACCTCTTATTCCACTTCCTGTACCCCTTCTTGGGACTCTTTCTACACCTTTTCCTTCGCTGCTCATCGTCACAATTCTACCACTCTCCTACCTGCTATAATTTCACTCAGGAATTAGTAACCTAGGCCAACTAGATCAGTCTAGTTCTAGGCAGTGAATTAACATAAGAATTCACTCAGCAGGTAATCCATTACTACAAGCACAAAACCACAATCAATAGAGTTTGAACACTTACCTTAGGTCTAGACGCACCTGCATTTCAATAATTACCACAATCAATTCACTCAATCAATCACAACAAACAATCTGGAAGCACATGTAGCTCATTCCGCCCTATAACTCACTAAAATCTCCCTTATTTACTACCCCAAGATCTTTGCTCCTTATCACTCCAACTTCGACCAGTTTAGATCGAGCTATTCTTGCTCTGATACCAATTCAAACGGGGATGTCACGCCCTGAACCCCATCGAGCGCACGACACCCTCCACTGGTCGATCAATGCGATATCCCAGGGTATCGCCGACCTTACTTATAATTATCAGAGATTTAAAACAATCAGCGAAAACCACAAATACCCGAACAATTAAAACTGGGATAATTAGGGAGAATATACATATTCATTTCTTATCCAAACTTATACAATATTCACAGTTTACAACCCACCATATGAACAAGCACACCGAACTTCTATACTATAAACCATCAACATCAAAAGGGATCGATGACTTGGGTATTTTATCCTAAAAAATGGTACACCTCCAAAAACCTATTTTCCACCCCTACGCTATCCCCTACGCCCTTTGCTTGGCGTTCACTCTGAGTCTGATTCTTCGTCCTCTGAATCTGAATTCCCCTGGACAGTCTGCTCCTCCGAAAACTCTGGCTCAGCCCCGATCTCGATTGGGTTGTTTATATCACCCAACTCAGCAGGAACCTTGTCTCGTTCCTCCTCAACCGAATCCTCAAAGAAATCATCCTCTGGCACAAAATTAGGGTTCATCCACTGCTCATACAGGAGTATATACTTCGGTTCTCCTTCTGGTTTGTCCTCGGGCTCAACAGGTTCATTCTCGAATTCGGCCTTAGGCCCTTCCTCTTCCGGTTCTTCCTCTGGAATCGGCTCGAGGTCCACGTCCATGGGATTGTCTCCCGCTAGAGACTCTTCTAGCTTCGGCTCGTGCTCAGCCCCTGAAGTCCTCGGTGCTATAAGCACTAGCTACAATCTAGACTGCGCCAGACTAGTCTCCACACTAGTCAACTCGCCATCAGGAGGAGATATAGCAGACGGGTCCCAGTCACCGACTCCATCAAAGAGGACATCAAATCCATGGACAGGACCGAACTCATCTATCCCGTATCGGAAGAACCACGCGGTATAAATATGGGTCTCCTATAAGGGTAATCCTACATCTACAAAAACTACAGTGGTATGCGCAATCCAGATCATATAATCATCCATAGGAAACTCTATAACATCATGTTCGGTGTGCATTGGTACTCCAAAACACTCTGGCAGCGGCGGCGGAGGAGGATTTATTGTTCCGGCCGGGGTTCTGAAATGTTTGGTTGAAACAATCATGAGATTTCAATCTCAATAAGTACACCCTTAAACCCTACCTAGGCTATCACGTACCTCCAGACAATCATAACAAACAAGCACACTCGGCTATTACACCGCAAGCACACAATCAATGCTTACCTGGGTCGTTCCAGCATCCAACCTACAAGTTAGTCGCAATCACATCATATGCAATCACATGCATGTTCAAATCTCATTTCACACATTCATTCCGGTTTCACCACATCTTTTCCACATCACTCGCGCGGTGACCCGCGTAATGGTACTACCTTAGGTTCATTATGACCAACTCATCACAACACTCCAGGGCCCGCGTAATGATATTGCTTCAGGCCTTGTATCTTGCTCGCGTAGTGGTACCACCTCAGGCTCAACATCCACCACCTACGATACAACCCGCATAATGGTACCACCTCAGGTTGGTCGTCCTTCAGTAACACCGGGCATTGTCCCGCGTAGTAGTACCGCCTCAGGACGAAAATATCCCCGCATAATGATACCGCATCAGGGATTTCCACGATTACACATGCCGTATCACACATGGCCTCTCACTCGTTTGCACGCCCAACACACGCTTGCCAAACAAATTAGTCAATCACACGTGGTTCGTGCATGCACTCATTTCACACACGTTCTCATGTTCAATACGCATTTAGCACGGCCGATCGACAATAAATTCAATTCAGTTCGGGCATGCACATAATCAAGCACATTTAAATCAATCAATTGCACACCAATGCACCCAATTTCATCACCACAATGCAGTCACATCACAAACCCACAATCGACATACAAATTTTCATTTTTCCATCTCTAAACTTCGGCGAATCAATTTTGACCCTTCACGATATTTTCTCACAATTAATTGCCGAATCCAAATATCTAATTTATCTGCCGAATGGTACATCACAGCACACCTATCAGCCAATCATAGTCCACTTTTGACCTCAAATTTTCCATCAAAATCTCCCGATTTCATCTCTAATGTTTGCTAATCAATTCCACTTCCAAAATCATACAAATCCACACCAAATTAAAGCCGAATCCACCCTAAATTATCCGTCGATACCTGACGTCCTAAATAGGGTTTAGAGCGTGACTTACCAAACTCTAGACTAACGCGGCTAGAGCGGAAAGTGGCGGCGATCGGCGGGGACAGCGACGAGCGGCGGAGCAGCTCGGTGGTGGCGATAGGCGCACGGTGACGACAGCAGCTTGCTCGGCTTGGGCCGGTTGTCCACGGCCACGAGAGAGAGAGAGAGAAAACCGAGAGGGAGAGGGAATGGCGTGGGGTGGTGGTGGTGTGAGGGCGATGAGGCGGTGTAGCGGTGGGTGGTGGCCAACGATCGGCGGTGATGGCGTACGGCCAAGGAGGAGAGGGCGATTAGGAGGGAGAGAGAGAGAGAGAGAGAGTGTGTGTGTGTGTGTGTGTGTGTGTGTGTGTGTGTGTGGTCTTGACTTAAATAATTTAATTTTGACCACATTTGGGCAAATTACAATCTTGCCCCTCTCTCACAAATCCAACTGATGACCCAGATTCGATCTTATCTTGAAATTGACGGCCTGGATCGAATCTTTTCTAAAATATCCAAGGGCAATTTGGGAATTTCTCAAAAAGTCCAAGGGTAAAAATGTCCAACCAAAAAGTTAGGGTAAAATGACCAAAATACCCCTCCCTCTTCAAACTTGTCTTTTATAAATTTCCAAGGGTAAAATGGTCACTTTTCCATTTTCTTGCCGAAATTGAATTTTTCAGAAGGATTCAGGAAAATCCAAAGTTGCACGTTCCAACCACAACGTCGTCCTAATGTCCTGTCGTGACTTCCTAGTTTTTTGATGTCTAATTTGGGCTCAATTAAATTTTATTAAACGTAACTCGAGCGTTTCTCAAACTAACAGGTGGCTTTTTGGAGAAATTCGCATATTCGACCCGTGACCAATAATAAATCGAGTCACGTGCAAATTTATTCAGTTCGTGACGATTTCGGTTGTCATTTAAATCGCGAGGATCGACCGCTCGATCCGAGGGGCATGATTTTTCGGTATAGGTTCAGGATTATTCGTCAATTCATTTCGTGATCCGACAGAATCACCCGCGATCTACTACTATGACAGTGGCGAACCGACCCCTGGGTATCCTTAGATAGGCCAACAGTGGCTCAAAATGTCATCTCAGCGATTTTATGGTCGAAATTCAATTTACGATCAAATTTTCTCTTAGTTGCACGAATTTAAATCCCTAATTAGCCTTTCCCTAATGGTTAGTATATCAGGAATGATCAGTTCCGAACGAAAACCAACTACGAGTACGTTCATAAAAATAATATTTCATAAATCCCAAATGGACAATTTTTCAGGATGTCACACAAAAGTCCATTGAATTAATTCTCCTTTGCTATTTTTAAACATAGTACCCTTCCTCACCCCCAAACCCTTTGCCGATTACAGAGGCCACATACTTGTGGTATGTTTTGAGTTCATTTGAAAAAACCATTCCTATAACAAACTCATAATCTTTTTCTATATCACGCATTACATGTGTAAGATAGGAAATTTCATGCTACAACCAAATGAACAAAAAATTATCAACGGAGTGCTTTTACATGCAAAATAACATTTCATCCATTACTTAGGAAAGCAAAAGATATTTCACATAGTACGCATGACAAAATTACCTCTAATTCAGCCATCCGATAAATTTGCACCCAAATTGAGACCAAATTGGGATTAAAATGACACCAAATCAGTCTCGACCAGCAAGCTTCAAAGATAATTTCATCACGTTTAAGTTTAGTAATGACACTACTTAACGAAAAATAGATATATATCAATTGTTACGGATGTCCATACTCATGTATATGCTCACAAAACTATAATGCAGAGTTCATTATTAGAAACGATAGCCAAAACAGACAAAATTCAATACCTTTCGAGACGGACTGTGTCAGCTTTGATGGAGTTTAGCCAATCTTCGTGTCAATCTCACTCTATAAATTGGAGAATAAGCATACAGTAAATAATAGACATTAGCCAGGCATCGAACATCAGCAATGTAGGCATTAAAAATTTAAACCACAATGCAGTTCACATGAAACTCAATTTCAATCTCAACCTAGTTTTGGCACCTCATAGGAGTATCACAGCACCGAAATACCGATATGCTAAACTATACAGAGGCGCTTAAATGGAGATTAGAGTACTGTTCTTCCTGGTTTTTTTTACTTTGAAAGTTTTGTCTCAAGGTACTTTAGCTTTCATTAATGGTTGACTTTCAACATATCTATGTCCATTGTGGGCTAATCTTGCCTTCTTTTTTTACGTTCTTCATAACTTTAGATATAGATTAGATTACCGAAATCATTTGTTAAGAAGAAAAAGATACGCACGAAAGTGCATGGACCATTCAAAAGTAATAGGACTTCCATCGAATTATATGAAGGTAGACATAGAGTTACATCTGAGTACAGCAAGTCCGTTGTAAATCATAAGACATAAAGTTACGTTTGAGTACAACAAATTTAGTGACTCATATCCACATGATATTCTACCCATCTGAATTATTCTCCAAGGTCTTGAATGAGAAGACATTTTGTATATTTTGAACTTAAGGATTGAAGTCCTGAAACATTAATAGGAATGTTGACACTTTATCTCAAAATGCCAGAACAAATGAAAAGAAACATTAGGACAGAAGTAGTTTAACCCAAAATCAAAGGAGCAGGATAGGATGGATCAAAATTGATAGAGTTATTTGATGCATTGAACAAATGGCAATTGCACTCTAGGATACGAGAGACAACTCCTACCTCAGCAGTGAACTTGTCCTGATTGCTAAACTACTCTGCGGATAAAGCAAACTCATAATGGATGTGTAATGGAATTCGTTCCAACATACATAATCAACAGCTGAGTCCATGTTGGGATAATGCTTGGATTGTATTGTTACTGTTGTATGAGTGTTTTGTGCACCACTAGTAGAGAGCGCTCACGTTGGAGAGAGAGAGAGAGAGAGAGAGAGAGAGAGAGAGAGAGAGAGAGCCTCAATGGGACGTAAAGAAAGAGGATATGGCCCGAAAAATTACGTGTGTGAAACATCGTCGTCTAATCTTGTATATACTGCCTTGAGATAGCATGACAGCTTGCCAGAAAGACATAGCAAGAGGATTGTATGGTAAAAATAACCTAATAACAATCTACAGATGACATGATGACATCCCTGAAGGATGCAATTGGAAGCTTATGCCTCTCTTCAGTAATTTGCACTTGTAAAATCAGAAAAGTTTTGAGATAACCAGCAACAAGCTGTGGAGCAAAAATTGAACTCATTCAAATCTGTACCTCTTGAAGCGAGGGTGGAGCGGGGGCATGGTGCAGCTTCGTTGGATGGTGGTGACAATCATAAGGCATTGAGGCAAATGCGGAGGCGTCGACTGGGCTAGAGCAACAGCATCAGCATTGGCATCGGTGTCAAGAGGTGCATAGTGAGTCGAGGCGAAGGGTGTCAGCTAGGCCTAGGGCGGCGGCTAGGGCGTTGAGATTTGTTGTCGATGTCGGTGTCAGCTAGGGCTAAGGTTGTGGGCCTTCGTAAGAGGCGTCGAAGTTGATGTTGAAGGCATCACGTCGAAGGAAGCGAGAGTTCTCATAGTGCAAAAGGCATCAGTGTTAAAGGCGTTGCATTGGGGAGGAGAGAAAGGTTAGGAGCGTGAGCGCGTAGAGTTGAGGGGTCGGCGTCGGTGGCATCGGTGTCAGAGGCATCGGCACCGATGCCGGTGTCGGAGGCGGTGTAGGAGGAGTCGAAGGGAGCACAAGTTTTGAGTAGATTCAAGAGGAGATAAAGAGGTTGGGCGCACGAGAGTGCCGAGAGATGAGAGGGAGGCGCTTTATTTTGAAAATTAGAGATGTTTGATCAGGTGAGGCCCCTCGATACGTGTCACACGGAGGCACCCAATATTTTCTCCTATCATAGACCGCTCTTGTTTCTCTCTTCAATCATTTGCCTGATGGTCATTGCATATCTCGTAAATCGTTTCCAATAGCCACCACTGCTCCATCGTGTGGCCTCCGTGTCCTTTATCATTAGGGGTGATCTGTTCTCAGTCCGGTCCTATAAAACCGGTCAATATAGAAATTGAGCCAAAAAAGGATGAAATTAAAAGAGTAAGAATTGTAAATGGGAGACGTAACTTTTGACGAAGAAATGGTCGTGATGCAGAGAATAAAGATAACAAAACCTCACAAAACAATGGCCAATCATATCAAGGATGGAAAATAACTAACTAGGCTTTTGAAAATTCTCAAATTCACCAAGTAGCAAAAAAACGCAAGACATCAAGAATAGATGCAACTACAACAACATGGATCTCTTGCTGATCCCCAACAAAATAACACCTTGGAGGAAGTCCATCACCCGTAATTAAAGCAAAAGCAAGTGCAAGATGGTCATCAACTCGGGCAAGGAGAACAAGGTGTGAGGCGAGAAGGAAAGACAAGAGGCGTGATGCTAGAGGGAAGGGATAGGCGAGAGTCAAGAAGTGTGAGGCGTGAGACGAACGCGAGGGAAGGGAAAGGTTGAGGCAGGCAAGCGTGAGGGAAGGAAAAGATGAACGGATTAAGGTTTTCTAAGAAACTATATATATAGTCTAGTCGATCGAGATTCCTACCTTGGAACCAACCACCGAACCAGACACCGATTCCAAAAATAAGAATCGGAACTAGACCAACACTTCTTGGAACTGCCTAGAATCAACCGATCCTATCCAATCTGAACAGGCCGATTCTCGGTTTGGTCGATCCGTCTTGCATATCCCTACTCAGCATTGTTCCCCACTTCAGCTCTAGTCTAGGCTGGCTCTCTCTCGGCCATCGAGATGGTAAAGCTCGATGCTATGTACCCTTGGAGCTCCTTCATGGCCATACCTAGGGTTGTGATGGCAATTGAATACCTTTGTTGAGGTGGTGTCGCACTTAGGATTAGCCTAGAGGTGGTGATGACAAGTAGTATTGACTGGACCTCATCATGCACCTAACGACCTATGGGCGTGATGTGTTGGGAGCATGCAACAAAAGTCAAATACCTTCATTTGTGAAGATCGACTAGAGAGAGCCCAAGTCTGAGCCTGTCAGCATATCCGATTGGATTCACATTTACTTACAAACTTAAACCAATGAGCTGTCGGCCAATGTGGATATATTAACTACTTTATATTACATCAATTTTCCAATGTATGACTTTTTGAACATAACTCACATATGCATCTTAACAATTCCCTTTTATGTGTGAGCTTAGCGTGAAATTTGCTCCCCCTTAATTCATATATACTTCTGCATCAACATGTCTCAACTTGAATGGCCATTTTGTTGCCTTGTGAGGACTGCAACAATAACAATGCTTGCATTCATCCCCAATTTCTTTCTCCAAATCAAACCATTATGATCGTCATTGGGACTACATTGCTACACCGTAAGCCCACCTTCACCCAGGCTTCTTTTGCTAGACCAAACCATGAAGGCTGCCAGAAAACATGTTGGTCATGAGATTCATTGTTTGATATATTCACAAAATACTGATATATGAGAGTGGACCCCTAATTAACCGTCGACTATAATACCATTTAATGAAGGTGCAGTAGAAGACCGATACCTTTATCTAGGGAGATTGCTAAGAGGGAGCCCAAATCCAAGCTCGTTAACAAAAGCAATTAGATTTACCTTCACCTAAAAACTTAAGCTAATGAGTTATGAGCCAATTTGGATTTATTTACTACTTCATACTATATCAATTCTTTAATGTGAGACTTATTTGAGACAATTGACGCATGCATCTCAACACAACAACCCATGGGCTCAAATGATACTTTTAGGTTGTTTTGGGCAAATCTATCTAGCTATAAAATTTGACGGGTAAGTACAGCGCAAGTGCCATAACTTTTGTACGGAGGACACTTAAGTGTTATAACTTTTTTTTGGCTCACTTGAATGCCATAACTTCTAAAAAAAAGATTACTTAAGTGCCACTTACGAGCTGGTCATGAGGGCCCAAAACTGCGGCTTTTCCGATCGAACGGTAACCTTCTGGGCAAGGCGAGCACCACCAGCTTGAGGAGGGGGTGTCGGTGAATCATTCCATCGCCTCCATCGAAATTTCCGTTTTAGCCTCCATTGATGAAGGTCAAAAATGCTTCATAGTCCTTTACCCAAAAAAAAAATGCTTCGTAGTCACACAATTTATCGAACCGATTTGTATGTCTACGAAACATTTTTACCTTCGTCAACGGAAGCTAAAACGGAAATTTTGAGACAAACGGAGGCCATGGAATGATTCACCAACACCCCCTCTTCAAGCTGGTGGTGCTCGCTGTCGCGACCTCCCCAAAACGGCCTCACCGCCTACAAGGTTTGGCTAATGGATTACTAAGTTAAACCTAACTCGAACTCTCCCAAGCCCATACCAATTCGCGACTTAAGTTTAAGTTGTTAACATGCAAATCAATTTCATTTAGAAGTCGCCATTAATCGGTTTTTGGTGGGTCGATTAGACACCCAAGTGAAGCGCGGGAGAAATGCTTCACTTCTACGAACCAGAAATTCAATGGATACGGGGATTTGATTACACTAATTGACTAACTAGTGCCCTTTCGGTGCTTGATCTTGTTCAATTCACTACTTAACATGTTCTCGCTAATCGAGAGTCTCAAAATTCCATTCCTAACTAAGCCAAGGAAAGCAACGACTGATATCTAAACCTAGACATGCATAATCAACTACATGCTAGATTAAATTAAATGTGCAATTCAAAGTGTGTGAACCGAGCAACAAGCGATCAAACATGACACATGCAATAGGGCAAGAAAAACCAATTCCAAAGTCCAAATAAATTTTTGATGTTGATTTTTTTAAATTTTTTTAAAGGATTTTTTTGTTTTGAAAATTCTTTTTCGAAATTTTTGAAATTTTTTGTTGAAATCTTTTTGAAAAAATTTTTTGAAAAATTTTTTTGAAAATTTTTTTCAAAAAAAATAAAATAAAATAAAATTCGAGCTCTTTTCTTTAAAAAAAATAAAATTTATATATATTTTAAAAAAAATTTAAAATTTTTTTAATATTAAACTAATACAATATCAAAATAAAATAAATTGGATCCGAGTCGGATCTCCACATCCGACCCGGACCGGGACTGACCCGGGCATGCCGACCCGGGTTCGTAGTCGAACCGGGCTCATTTGTTGAGCCCAGTTTAAATTTTTTTCGAAATCAATGTTTTTAGAGAAAGGCCTAGCCCGAAGTTTTTTTCATTTTTTAAAACAAAACAAATAAGGCCCAAAGAACACTAATAAAAAGACAAAAGAAACAATTTAGCCCAATTCCCAACTTGGCCCACACGCGAAAAGGCCCAAGACCTAAAAAAAAAGCTATTCTAATTCTAAACTAAAGCCCAAGACCCAATGAAACACTGAAACCGACCCACCCGGTCGTAACCTGTGAACTCGACCTAGACATGTGTTGCCCTACCCGGATCGCCCGCACGCCTGACCCGGTTCGCGACCTAACTCGAGCGAAACCCTACTCAACTCACGGCCGCCCCGCCGCGCCCAAGGGGCTCGCCTGAACGCCGGCCGCCACTCGATGCCACATCGGCTACTTCCCCTTCGCCGGCCAACCGAAACGCCGGTCTCTCTACGCCCCAGCCTCTGTGGCTGGGGGTTTCCAGCCCGGCGGCCAAGCCCTTGCTCGGCCGTCAGGTGACACACCCCGACCTCCGCGGTCGAGGCTTTGTCTAACGCGAACCAATCAAATCCCGACCAGAGACTGGCTATTCGCTCCCCTCATGGCCACGCCCAGACTGCTGTGACGACCGGCGGTGCGCCGGAACCGACCGACCCCCTAAAAAAAACACCCTAGCATAGAGACAAACAAAAAGATGGTTCGGGCAAAACGTCAAACAGTTGGCGTGCACGGCAAAAGCAGGAGATTCTAGGCTCGATTGAGGCTCATACACATCCGACATTCACATACAACAATGCACAAGCAAGCAGGACTCAGTTCGAGGTGTCACCGGCCGAAACTCGCGCGAGCCGGACGACCGCGAGCTCCGGCCAATGAGCCCAAAACCAAGGAACACAACAGAAACAAGGGGAGGAGGGGGCAGCCGTTTGCGGTGCTCCCTATCCAGCTCGGCGGCGACGAACAGGGGCGACCGTGAGAGGTCGGACTAGATCCGGTCGTCTCGTGCACCTCTGAGCCGGAATCCTCGAGAAAACACCCCAAATCAAACAAAAACAGACCAAGTAAAGTTTGACGAGGACTCAAGCAGGGACCTACCGCGAGGAGCGTCGGAGCTTCGCCAACCACAGTCATGGCCGGGAGCCCGCTCGATCTCGGATCTCACTCGCCAAGGCTCTCGGCCTCACTCTCTCCCTTGGATCTCTCTCTCTCTGGGATCTCCCCCCCCCACTCGTTTCTCTCTCTCCTTCTCCGGTTTTAAGTGCGACCAGTGGCGCGGCGCAGGCTAGCAGGCGTGCATGGCTCCTGCCACTGCCAACCTGTCGCGGCCGGCCTGCCCCCGACCCGAGGATCGTGCCGGCGTCCCCCGTGCCCCTTTGGTTTCTGCATTCTGTGCCTCTACCACTGTTTCGGCTTCTGCCTCCTGCTTCCTCTACTTCTGTTGCGTTTCTTCTCCCCCATACGCTATGAAGCGTTGACTGGGGGGGAAGATTGAACCGTGTGTGGGCCGGGCCGAAGGGAAAAGGGCCAGCCCACACGAAAAATGTGAAAAAGGAAGGGAACAGAAGATGGGCCACGCAAAAGATAAGAAATAAAATGGGCCAACTGCAAATTTTTTTTGAATTTTTTTTAATAGACCATATTAATGCAAATGCACCTAATGTATATATGCCATGCAATTTAATGAAAATATTTTTGGTTTAGGGGTTAAAAATTAAACCCTAATTTTTATGCGATAAAACGCTTAATGATTTGGGCAAAATTTAGGTGTCAACAGCTGTCCCTCTTTGAATGGGAGCTCGAAGAGGTTCCTTTCAAAGATAAGAAACACTTAAATTTTGTTCATGGAGGGCATGAGAAGATGCATGAGAGATGATTAACGGGCTTGTGACTGAATGAAAGGAAGCCATACCGTGTAAGAACGGGTTTTCAAAGATAAGAGATACTTAAATTTTGTTCATGAAGGGCATGAGAAGATGCATGAGAGATGATTAACGGGCTTGTGACTGAATGAAAGGAAGTCATACCGTGTAAGAATGGGCTTTTGGCTACATGAAGTCTTGTTATGTAAAGGAAGAAACTTTAGGCTGCGAAATCTCGCCAGGTCGATGTGGTACTCTGGGCTGCAAAAGCTCAACGGACAAGGAAAGAGAGACTCTAGGCTGCTAAAGCTCGCTAGGTCGATGTGGTACTCCGGGCTGTAAAAGCTCGACGGATAAGGAAAGAGAAAGACTCTAGGCTGCTAAAGCTCGCTAGGTCGATGTGGTACTCCGGGCTACAAAAGCTCGATGGACAAGGAAAGAGAAAGACCCTAGGCTGCTAAAGCTCGCTAAGTTGATGGGGTGTTCCGGGCTACGAAAGCTCACCGGGCAAGGAAAAAGACAGACTTTAGGCTGCGAAAGCTCGCCAGGTCGAAGGGGGTGCTCCGGGCTGCAAAAGCTCACCGTGCACAGAAAAAGACTCTGGGCTGCGAAAGTTCGCCAGGTCGAAGGAGTGCTCCGGGCTGCAGAAGCTCACCGTGCAAGGAAAAAGACAAACTCTGGGCTGCAAAAGCTCATCAGGTCGAAGGGGGTGCTCCGGGCTGCAAAAGCTCACCGTGCAAAGAAAAAAACTCTAGGCTGCGAAAGCTCGCCAGGTCGAAGGGGTGCTCCGGACTGCAGAAGCTCACCGTGCAAGGAAAAAGATTCTGGGCTACGAAAGCTCGCCAGGTCGAAGAGTTGCCTAAAGACTAAAACCCTGTGAACAGCTAAGATCCCGCCTAAGGGCTAAAACCCTGTGAACGACGATGGGAACAATGCCTCGAAAGAGTGCCTAGGGACTAAAACCCTATAAATGGTGATATGAACAATGCCTCGAAGGAACAACTAGGGACTATAACCCTGAAAGTATGCTTAGGGACTAAAACCCTATGGACGGCAAATTGCACTCAAAATTTTGAAATACCTAATGTTTTTCACTCAGGATTTCATTGTCTTAGGTTTTTCACTTAGGACTTTATGTTGTAAAAAACATGGTTTAAAGATAAACCTGTGAACCTTTTGAAATCAAGGTTTCGGAAAAGACCCAGAACCTTTTTGAAATCGGGGTTTAAGGGAAAACCCGGAATCTTTTGAAATCAGGGTTTAAGGAAAAGATCCAGAACCTTTTTGAAATCGGGATTTAAGGAAAGACCCGGAACCTTTTGAAATCAGGGTTTAAGGAAAGACCCGGAACCTTTTGAAATCGTGGTTTAAGGGAAGACTCGGAACTTTTTGAAATCAGGGTTTCAGGAAAAGACCCAGAACCTTTTTGAAATCGGGGTTTAAGGGAAGACCCGGAACCTTTTGAAATCAGGATTTCAGGAAAAGACCCATAACCTTTTTAAAATCGAAATTTAAGGGAAGACCCGGAACTTTTTGAAATCAGGGTTTCAGGAAAAGAACCAGAACCTTTTTGAAATCGGAGTTTAAGGAAAAACCCGGAACCTTTTAAAATTAGGGTTTAAGAGAAGACCCAGAACCTTTTGAAATTGAAGTTTAAGGGAAAACTAGGAACCTTTTGAAATTAGGGTTGTTATGCGATGAATGCGCAAACTTTTGCATTACGTGGTTTTAGGGCAAACGCACAAACCTTCAGAAGGCATGGCCCAACGTGGGGAAGACTTGTCATGTAAGAATGGTTTCGGACTGTTAGAACTCAATATATTTGTCAAATATTGAGGAAATTCCGAGGAGGCATCTGCACATCTAACAGGATGTGTTATAACAAGTGCTCTGGTAGCGAATGCGTACCACGCAAGATAACATCACAATAGGCCATATCAAAATGGTATCATCAATGAAAAAGCATTGATTGCACGAGCAATTTAAAATAGACTCAATTGTTTGGAAAGCATTCAACATTCTTCAATATTGCAAAATCGCCTTTATGCATGAAAGACGTCATTAATTATCAAATTCCCTTAGGAGAAAGTCTTTTATCAAAATGATGTTAACTTATGAAGAGAGCCCATTGAGCATGCCAAACAAGAATTCCTTAATCTGAAAGGACTTCTCACATGCTCTCAAAAAGGCTGTTTGATCCCATCCATTGATATGGGAAGTAAACGTAATCTCTTTATATACCTCACACTACCAGTGTCGAAGGCTTCGAGAATCATTCACAATAAGTACGCATTAACCGATCCAAGAGATCTTTTAGATAACTTGTAATGTGGGTTTGGTCATGGTTTCAACAACGGATAAGCAATATCGGCTAAGGAATGAAATAATTTTCAATCAGCATCTCTATCAGATTTACAAGTCAAGAAACCTTAAGATGAGATAAGATAACTTTGCTCCCACTTCTTCGAGCGATAGCTTGTTTGAGAATCTAAATTTCTGCTTAAACCATCCCAATCCGAAGAGACTTTGGGAAATTGTTGTAATATTGGTTCGGTAAAAGTCTCGAAAGGCTCAGAAATTCTCCAATGGGATTTAGGAGTTGGTGATTATCATGACATCATTACCATATCATCCAATCTTTTTGAAGGCACTGGACTTTTGAATTCTAACTTGTCTCGAAAGTCTATTGATTAATCATTTTAACGTAAGAGCTTTGCTCTTTTCTCTAATTGCATTTGCATTTGCAATGATTTTTCTTTGCAAGCATTTTGCTTTGCATTCCTTTTTTTTTTAGAGTTTTTCTTTTGATGCAACTCTTTTTTTTTCCTCTCTTCTTTTTTTTTTACAATGGGCATTGGCCTTGCTTTTACCAGGCGCACTACTTTTTCATGCCCCCTAGTTTTCATTTGACTTTTGTCTTTTCATTTTTTGAGCTTTTAAAACTTTCAAGATGTTTTTCACACTGTCTCATGAGTATCAATTGTCTTGATAAATCACGTGCTTTGCCCCAATGTAGGGAGATAATCACCATTCGGTTTTAGAAATGAATATTTAGGCTCAACTTGGCTAAGCAAAGGGTATGAGTGTGTTTGGGTAGAGAAATGAATGCTCTTCTTCATTTTGGGATATTTCGAGCTTCCACAAGGATTCACCTGAAGTTACCACAAAAAGATTGATACCAGTGAGAGCAAAGAAATCTATCTCATCTTTTAACTCAAAGAATGTCAACCAAAACATCCAAATTTGCCCCATTGTAGGGTGGTTCTTGACAGAGGTATTTTGTAGAAATTCTCCACATGTAAAGACTCAAAGGGGCTTGACTATGGTCACCTGTAGTGTATAGGATAGAGGAAAGAAATGCCTCTTTTACTTTGATGCATGTACTACTTGCGAATGAATCCTTCGTCCTTAAACAGCACGGGTTTCTCTTTTTCGCTCCTCTCAAAGTATTTACAGGACGTGTTTGGGAATGGTTTGCCTTTCCTCATCTTAAGTGTTTCTCACTTGGCATAATTAACATCTCCTCTCATTTTGTTGAGATCATTTGAGTAAATTAATCTCTGTGGGGAATTTTGATTCAAAATGAATGACTCACCAAGCACAAAGATAATTTTTGAATAAGGATGATATTCAAAATTTTTGTGAAGAGCTTGCTTTCTCAGTTTTCACTTTAGTGCTTGTTTTTTTTTCTCAAAAACATCAAAGACTTTTTCTTTGTGATGAAAATTATCCATTTGATTTCCATTTGAATTTTGGGAGAAGGGAATTTACCTGCGTCATGGCGACTTGGTAAACCCTTCATTTGAATTTGCCTTCTTGGGTGTTGGAAAGCTCCCTTCATTTGAATTTGCTTTCTTGAAAGAAATTGGTGTCGCCGTGGTCAAACACATTATTTCATCTGCACAACGAGAGATGGCACAAGTCATTTCCATTTTCAGTTGGACTAATTTGGGAACAATATACACCCTTTTCTTTTGGGATGGCACAATTATGGACTAAGTTGTCCTCCACATGCAATCCTGTCAATTCCTAGGAATTTGCCCCACATCGACTCTTTTTGTCCTCACGAATTCTGCACAAGGGGAGGAACAAGTCATTCTTTAAATAAATAGAATTTGACTTGGAACGATTACAACCTTTTACTCGGGAGCACCATTTGATGGCTAATTCTCGCTTGTGTACATCCATACCTTGAAGGACCATTTCGCAAACCACCAATAATCATTTCCACGCTGGATTAAATGTCAAGAAGCTATTTGAAAGTGCAAAAATTGCAACTATTGATGCTCAGCAATTCCAATTGTGTCATAGCTCATTCCTCCTATTTTCTTTTGACAATATCGTTTGAATAGTCCGCATCCATATCTGTGGACCCGTTAAAGAGCTTCCCATGAGTCATAGATACCACCAACTCAGGAAGTAGCCTTGGTGTCGAGGAATCTTCGCACATTTCTTCCTTTGAGAAGATTCTCAAATTGATATGAGATTCTCCGAGATGAGAAATTTCTGTGGACTCTTGATGCCAAATGCAAAACTCAGGAATGTTCAGGTTCTATCAATCCTGGCATTCATTATCTGGAGTCAATTAGAAAATTTTCCCCAAAATGGCATTCTCAGGCATCCATCCATTTCAGCATTGGTCATGACATCGAAGGGCACATTTTGTTCTCGAAAGCCCATCTTCTCGTCACTTCAGGGCAACAATTTCTCACCAGTAATTTGTCTCGGTGAACTCTATCAGATGTGATGAGTTGTATAACCCGAAATCACTTTCTTCAAAGCTTGTACGTGCAAAGTGGCCAAAGAGGATCCACAGCAACGTTGTAGGAACGACAAACAGTGTCTTCCGAAGGTAGATCTCCATCGGTCTCGTTAGATGAGTTCGTTGATGATTAACTCGTTTATCTTTACACATATCATACACGCGCCTTGTGTGCTCGTATCTTCTTACACGACCTCATGTGGGTGTCCCTCTAGCTTGTTAGTGCCTTCACTATCCGCATGCCTAACTTTCTCGATGATGAATCATTGCACGTTTTCAGGCTCAAGTTATCCATGCCTTCAGAGTTCTGCCTTTAGAGTCCTAACTCTGGCCCTGATCTCACAATTAGCCAACTTTCTTACACCTCCCATCAACAATGTAGATGGAGTATCTTTCACATGGAGAGTAATTTGGTTTGGAGTTTCGAGAAATTTTGTCCTCCAGGTTAGTTGACCGAGGAAACTCAATAATGCTTCTTTCACAATCTTGGCTTTCTCAAAATTTTGAGGATGCCTCCATTTTTAGCCCAATGTTAATGACTAAGAAACTTGTCAACAAATTCTTGCTAGATAGCTCATATTATTCAAGTTGCAGACTGAGCAAACACGCAACGCTATCATGACATAATCAAAGACCACACATATGGGGGCAACTAATTCTCTTCTTCCGATAAACGTCTGCCAAATACAGCAAAAATCACGAGCACTTGTACTTCCTGCAACACCCTTTAATTGGCGATTATGACACGTTGCATTTGACTCGAGTTTCAAGTGCCTACACTTTTGCCTTTTAGAGGATGTGAATGTCGATCTTAAGCAAACCTTTAATTTTTCCTGTTTGACAAAAATGGATGAAAAAAAAATCAGTTGATGCACGAGGAGTCTATATTAGAACGATTACAGAGTTACCATATCGCGATGTCCTTTTGCAAATCAACCTGCAAAATTGGCCAGGTGAAGAGATACAATTTTATGCAAGTTGCTCTTGAAACTCCATTTCAAAACATTTTGAAGGTAAAGCATAAAAACCTAACTCGGGGGGTTAAGTTTGAAATATTCCAAGAACTTTCAAAGGACAATGCTACAAATTAGAATCTCACTATTCAAAGACGGGAGTCGCATGATTTTCAAAAACATCAATTGGGTTCACATTAAAACCTAAAATGGAAAACGCAGTTCCCAATGATAATAGAAGGATGAAGTTCGAGAAACTTTTAAATAGATGAGTTTAAACAAACAATTCACATTCTAACTCTAAACTCCTCCTCCTTGCATGACTAAGCAAGAGAATTCTAAGGAACAACTGTTATGCATAACCTGTGAAAGGAAGAGAACATTAGTATGTGAATGAGAAAGTGGTCTTTCACTGATGCCGCCTCTTATGACGAAAGCAAGGCAACAATACATGCTCCCATGGTTCCTATTTGTGGGCATTTGGTATTTCGCCAAGGTTTCACCGTAAGAGGAGACATCATTAAAAGATTAAATTGCGGCTATTAATCGAATGCCCCTTTTATTCTAAAAGTTCCATCGGAAAATGCGGCCTATCAAATTTGAAAGACTGATTTGCGATTTCAAATTTGCAAAAAGGAGGTGATTCCTATTTTAAAAAATTAATACATAAAAAGTGATTTGAATTTCGATTCCGAAATGTGAACAAAAAGAATTTTATTGAAAACGTTATTTCAATTTCATGCCCCAAGATACAATCTTGACTTGAAAGGATTTATGCACAAAAAAAAATGTGATTTTAAGCCTACAACTGAAAGTTTAGACAAAACCATCTGCTTTGGTAGGGCCAAATCAAGAGTATTTGAAATTTGTGCTCAAAGTTCATTGTCAAGGGTGATTGCCTGAAATTTTCAATTATAAGCTTAGACCACCTAAGGCATTCGATTGATTTCCATGAATTTCAAAAATGAAATCTTCAACCAAAAATGAACAAGCAAAGAGAGAAATCATACTTACAGTGGGTGACGAACTTTCAATCACATAAACATACGATAACGTGCGGTTGATTCCTACTCTAGACGGCTTAATAAAGTGAAGCTAAGAGGGTGAGCTGACCGTCGCAGTCTCGCGTTGGTGTCAAGTCCTCTTAACTCCGGCTCAGTCGAAAGAGATACCCTATAGTCGCGCAGTCTCACGAACAAGGATAAACACTTACGACACCAAGAAAGAATTTTTCGGGGAAAAGAAAGGCAACCTCTACATTGCAGTCTCGCGTTCGAGGTTGTATCATGCTTAACACCATCCTAAAATATTCTATCGCGGCCCAGGTCTGGCAGCATGATTGTGTGTGCAACAGTGTAGTGCTAAAACATCTAAAGCATACACAACAGTTTATAAGCAAACAATGCTTCAAGCATCCAAAAAACTAAACATTCACTCCCTAAATCCCAAACCTGCAAAACAATGGATCGATGGCAAGGATATTCACGTTATGGACGTATTTGAACAAGAAAAAAGGCCTAAGTCCACTAAAAAATCCCCAGTGGAGTCACCAAGTTGTCGCGACCTCCCCGAAACGGCCTCGCCGCCTACAAGGTTTGGCTAATGGATTACTAAGTTAAACCTAGCTCGAGCTCTCCCAAGCCCATACCAATTCGCGACTTAAGTTTAAGTTGTTAACATGCAAATTAATTTCATTTAAGAGTCGTCACTAATCGATTTTTGGTGGATCGATTAGACACCCAAGTGAAGCATGGGAGAAATGCTTCACTTCTACGAACCAAAGATTCAATGGGTACGGGGACTTGATTACACTAATTGACTAACTAGTGCCCTTTCAGTACCTGATCTTGTTCAATTCATCACTTACCATGTTCTCGCTAATCGGGAGTCTCAAAATTCCATTCCTAACTAAGTCAAGGAAGGCAACAATTAATATCTAAACCTAGACATGCATAATCAACTACATGCGAGGTTAAATTAAATGTGCAATTCAAAGTATGTGAACCAAGCAACGAGCGATCAAACATGACACATACGATAGGGCAAGAAAAACTAATTCCAAAGTCCAAATAAATTTTTGATTTTGATTTTTTTTTAATTTTTTTAAATTTTTTTAAAGGATTTTTTTTAACATTCTTTTTTGAAATTTTTTTGAAAATTTTTTCTGAAATTTTTTTTTGAAAATTTTTTTTTTGAAAAATAAAATAAAATTCGAGCTCTTTTTTTTAAAAAAATAAAATTTATATATATTTTTCAAAAAAATTTCAAATTTTTTTAATATTAAAATAATACAATATTAAAATAAAATAAATCGGATCTGAGTCGGATCTCCACATCCGACCCGGACCTGGACTGACCCGGGCACGCCAGCCCGAGTTCGTGGTCGAACCGGACTCATTTGTTGAGCCCGGTTTAAATTTTTTTTCGAAATCAATGTTTTTAGAGAAAGGCCCAGCCCGAAGTTTTTTTCATTTTTTAAAACAAAACAAATAAGGCCCAAAGCCCACTAATAAAAAGACAAAAGAAACAATTTAGCCCAATTCCTATCTTGGCCCACGCACGAAAGGGCCCAAGACCTAAAAAAAAAGCTATTCTGATTCTAAACTAAAGCCCGAGACCCAATGAAACACAGAAACCGGCCCATCCAGTCGCAACCCGTGAACCCGACCCGGTCGTGTGTTGCCCTACCCGGATCGCCCGCGCGCCCGACCCGGTTTGCGACCCGACTCGCGCTAAACCCTACCTGACTCACGGTCGCCCCGCCGCGCCCTGAGGGCTCGCCTGAACGCCAGCTGCCGCTCGACGCAGCGTCGGCTGCTTCCTCTTTGCCGACCGATTGAAACACCGGTCTCTCTGCGCCCCAGCCTCTGTGGCTAGGGGTCTCCAGCCCGGCGGCCGAGCCCTTGCTCGACCGTCGGGCGACACACCCCAACCTCCGCGGTCGGGGCTTTGTCTAACGCGAACCAACTAAATCCCGACCAAGGACTAGCTGTTCGCTCCCCTCATAGCCACGCCCGGACCACCGTGACGACCGGCGGTGCACCGGAACCGACCGATCCCCCCAAAAAAACACCCCAACACAGAGACAAACAAAGAGATAATTCGGGCAAAACATCAAACAGTTGGCGTGCACGGCAAAAGCAAGAGATTCTAGGCTCGATCGAGGCTCATACACATCCGACATTCACACACGATAATGCACGAGCAAGCAAGACTCAGCTCAAGGTGTCACCGGTCGGAACTCGCACGAGTCAGACGACCGCGAGCTCCGGCCAGTGAGCCCAAAACCGAGGAACACAACAGAAACAATGGGAGGAGGGGACGGCCGTTTGCGGCGCTCCCTATCCAGCTCGGCGGCGGCAAATAGGGGCGACCGTGAGAGGTTGGACTAGATCCGATCGTCTCGTGCGCCTTCGAGCCGGAATCCTCGGGAAAACACCCCAAATCAAACAAAAACAGACCGAGTAAAGTCCGACGAGGACTCAAGCCGAGACCTAGCGCGAGGAGCGTCGGAGCTTCGCCAGCCGCGGTCGTCGCCGAGAGCCCGCTCGGTCTCGGATCTCACTCGCCAAGGCTCTCGGCCTCACTCTCTCCCTCGGATCTCTCTCTCTCTGGGATCTCCGCCCCCCCCCCCCATTTCTCTCTCTCCTTCTCCGGTTTTAAGTGCAACCAGTGGTGCGGAGCATGCTAGCAGGCGCGCATGGCTCCTGCCACCGCCAGCCTGTCACGGCCGGCCTACCCCCGACCCGAGGATCGCGCCGGCGTCCCCCGCGCCCCATGGTTTCTGCATTATGTGCCTCTACCACTGTTCCGGCTTCTGCCTCCTGCTTCCTCTGCTTCTGTTGTGTTTCTTCTCCCCTGTACGCTATGAAGCGTTGACTGGGGGGGAAGATTGAACCACGTGTTGGCCGAGCCGAAGGGAAAAGGGCCAGGCCACATGAAAAATGTGAAAAAGGAAGGGAACAGAAGATGGGCCACGCAAAAGATAAGAAATAAAATGGGCCGACTGCAAATTTTTTAAAAAATTTTTTTAATAGACCATATTAATGCAAATGCACCTAATGTCTATATGCCATGCAATTTAATAAAAATATTTTTGGTTTAGGGGTTAAAAATTAAACCTTAATTTTTATGCGATAAAACGCTTAATGATTTGGGCAAAATTTAGGTGTCAACACTCGCCTCACCGGGAAGGTTATCGTTTGACCAGAAAAGCCGCGGTTTCATGCCCTCACGACTAGCTTGTTAGAGGGGTTGGTCGTGAGGGCCAGAAACCGCGGCTTTTCCAGCCAAATAGTGACCTTCCCGGCGAAACGAGCACCATCGGCTTGAAGAGGGGGTGTCAGTGAATCATTTCATGGCCTCCGTTCGTCCCAAAATTTCCGTTTTAACCTCCATTGACGAAGGTAGAAATGCTTTGTAGTCACACAAATTGCTTTGTAGTCACACAAATTATCGAGCCAATTTGTGTGACTACAAAGCATTTTTACCTTCGTCAACGGAGGCTAAAATGGAAATTTCGAGACGAACGGAGACCATGGAATGATTCATCGACACCCTCTCTTCAAGCTAGTGGTGCTCGCCTCACCGGGAAGGTTACCGTTCAACCAGAAAAGCCGAGGTTTCAGGCCATCACAACTAGCTTGTCAGAGGGGTTGGTCGTGAAGGCCCGAAACCACGGCTTTTTTAGCCAAACGATGACCTTCCGTGCGAGGCGAGCACCGCCAGCTTGAAGAGGGGATGTCGATGAATCATTCCATGGCTTCTGTTCGTCTCAAAATTTTCGTTTTAGCCTCCGTTAACGAAGGTAAAAAATACTTCGTAGTCACATATTTATCGAGCCGGGATGGTCATTGTTCGGCCGAAAAAGCCGCGGTTTCAAGCTCTCACGACCAGCTCGTAAATGGCACTTAAGTAATCCTTTTTTTGAAAGTTATGACACTTAGGTGAGCAAAAAAAAAGTTATGATATTTAAGTGTTCTCCGTACAAAAGTTATGGCATTTGCGCTATAGTTACCCAAAATCTGACTAAACTCTATTTAGCATGTACAGCTCATCCTAGCCTTAAAATTTTATACATAGAATGCGTCTAGAGTGACTTTTACATTTTAGTTGGCTGGAACCAATTTTGCTTGTGTACTTTAATACTTTCAAGAACCATAGTGCGCTACGCTAAGTCCAAGAATATGCATTTGGAACAGTTCTTTTTATACATGTAGTATTGATGTGGATGAGCACTCCGGTATCCAATTTCCATCTGCTGTCTTCTTTATGGTGTTAAAGTATCTATGATTGTTTGTCCACGAGACTTATGTACCCCTTAAATACGTGTGGTCTCCTTAGACTAACTAGTTTTAGTTATTAAATTGAATTTATTGCATGATATTATAGCTAAATTTTGCCCTAGATTCATTTCGCATCCTCATACGTCAACTCCATATGTCATTTTCAATCATATTTGCACATGAGAGGAGTTAGGGCATGTTTGGCAATTATTTTGTTCCCGGAAGCTAATTTTGCTTAGTAATTATTCTCTTTTTATTCTTTGCTCGAGAACAATTTCTAAACATTTAAAGGCGTTTGGTAACTGCCCAAAATTTCCATTATTGGAATAGAATAGGAACATAAATGTGTTTGGTAACTACACAAAATTTCTTTTTATTAATAATATTTTGAATTTTTTTAATGTTTCTTTCTTTTTTTCCTTTTTTTTTCTTCCCCTTCCCCTTCCCCTTTCTTGGCCACGGCTGATCGTCAGCGCCGGCAATCAGCCATAGGCCAAAGCCGGCGAGGGTGTCGTAGCCCTCGCCAAATCTGGTGAGGGCGACTAGCAGCCTTGGCAAAAGCCGCCCTCAGCAACTTAGGCAAGGGTCTGGCGAGGGCAACCCTCGCCCAGGCTACGAGCAGCCCTCGCTCGATTTGGCGAGGGCGGCAGCAAGGGTTGCCCTTGCTAGTGAGGGCGAGGGCTAGGGCTGGACCCTCGCCGCTTGGGCTGGACCCTCGCCGCTTGGGCAAGGGTCACCCATGCCAAATCCAACGCGGGCGGCCCTCGCCCTCGCCGGCCGCCAGAAGAAGAAGAAGAAGAAGAAAAAGGAAAAAAAATTCTTCATTCTTGATTTTATTCCAAAATTGATTTTGGGAACAAGAAGCTATGTTTTTGCTTTTTTATTCTGTTCCACAATTGATTCTAGAAATAAATTTTGGCAAATTTGTGCCCGGGAACAAAAAATTTACTAAACAGATTTCTATTCCAAAACTGATTTTAGGAACAAAAGAACATAAATTGTTACTGTTTGGCAACTTGCCAAATGCGCCCTTAAAGTATCCTACATTGCTTATCTACAAACCTTATATCTTCTATACATGTGGTCTACGTTTTCAAGCGACAAGTGATGTTCGAACATCTCACATCGCCTTTCTATGAGGGACTATATGAGTGTCTATTTTACCCTAGTCCTTACCCACATTCAATTAATTACAACTAAACCCTACACACATTGCTCTACTTTGTCTTGACATTGTTTCAAATTATCTCCACTACTGCCCCCACGAACCTTCTCCATGGCCATATCCAATGCTCAAAGCTATTTAACAATAAAATCCGACTCAGCCCTTATGGCTTAGCCAACCCAAAAATTGTACTTGTAATTTACTCTTATGCGTGTGCCTATCTAACAAATTAGGCATGACCTAAAGGCTTAGTCACCTCGCCTATCCATTAGTCACCTCTAGCGTTGCCATGGTGCCATGATGAGTTATAAGTCAGGGTTCCGTCTGTGCTTAATGGATGTGAGAAGGGGTTGGGGTGTTCTTAAAATAGAGTTAATATTATGAAAAACCCCAAATTAGTACACTCGTGACAATTTTACCCTAAACAAATTTTTTTATCACAAAAAATCCTAAATTGGTACATTTGTGAAAAATTTACCATCCATTAGTTTTCGTTAAATTATATTAATACAAAAAAAAAATCACAAACCGATATATTTTTTATAAATGGAGGGTAAAAATCTAAATTGGTATATCTGTTAATTGGTACATGTCATTTAATTTAGCAATTTAACAGTAAAATTTAACAAATATTAACGAAAGTAAAATTGTCATAGGTGTATTTGTTTGAGTTTTTGGTCGTTAAAAAATTAATTTTTTGGTAAATTTGTCACATATGTACCAGTTTAGGGTTTTTCGTGATATTAACCCTTTAAAATATATGTCAAACTTTTTGCCCTAAATTCAAATAAAGTTTATGCCTGTGATAAGATGAATGATAAATCATTTTTACTATGTAATGAGCAAAATGGTAATTTGAAAAGATAAACAAAACCCTAATCTCATACCATACTATATCATTCATTTAAATTTATAAACCCGGTCTTTATCATCCTGAAAAAAAATTGGCATTTATATGTTGAATTAACTCATATTATACTTTTTCTTGCATTACTAATTTCTTTTTTTATTTTAACACCCGCAAATGCGTATGGGCTTTTTTTGCTAATCTTGCCCTGTTGTCAGATTTTGTCAAAGAAGGTGGTCCATGGAATGTGTCACATCCCGATTTTTGGGCCTAGGAAGCCGCAGGTAAATTATAATATCGTCAATTTCAATCCCTGGGAATTGGCTGTGAGTTAAGTTTGGTAGTTTTTCAATCAGAACTAAATTGTTTTCTCTTGTTTTGGAAAACCTAGTTTTCGGATCATTTGTGCCCTTTCGTTTTGTTATTTTTGGGGAGACTTTTGTGATCCGAATTTCCAAACACTTTCTTCTTGAAAGTTGTTCCAAACATCATGAAGTTTTACATGATTTAATTTCAAAATTTTTGGACTTGATATGAGTGGTATGATGGCCTGATTTTCGGACAGTGTGAAACTGCCCAGAATGGGTATTTCAGTGATGTTCACACTATCTCGATTTTCTACAAGCTTTTCTGAGCAGATTTTGGAAAAAATTTCCTTCACGAAAGTTGTTGAGAACTTCCTTCTATGTAATGTGTATAAATTTGGAAATTTTCTAAGATGATTTGGATTCTAAAAAGAGCTTACTTTGAGAAGCAAATATTCTGTTCCAGCGAACTGTTTTTAGTCTGTTTTTGAGTGACTAAAAATGGTATTTACAGAGAGAATTAGATTTTGTGTTCTTCATGAAAAATGTTTATTAAGGGTTTGTTTATGATATATCCAAATTTAAGAATTTTCGGAATCCATTTATTATATTTTCAAGTCCAATTTCGTGAATAGTGCAAAGCCGTTTGGTTTTGTCAGATTTCAAATATTTATAAATTCCTTTATGAGAACGTTAGAATCTCGACTTGATGTCTTTTAGTGATATTTAAGAACATTTCCACGCCGAACCTCAGGTTGAATGAGATTTTTATACGTGTTTTGTCATGGAAAACCCTCGGAAGAAGTTTGAGAATTATTATGATGCGGGGTTCATTTTGAATGTTACGTGCATATTTTCGTGAGATCCGTTTGATCCGAGCAAATTGGGATGGAAATCAGCCAAATTGAGAAAATCCTAGAAAGTTTGACTAAGTCAAACCTTATCTATATAATCATTACTCTCATTTATTGATTGGCCTTCATTTTCAACGAGTCATTATGATCCATTATGAAGCCATTTATGAAGTCTTGACCATCAAGTATTGATCAAGAAAGGGAGAGGAAGCCACGGAAAGGAGGGGGAGAGAGAGAGAGACCCACAACCAAGCTTGACGAGAGAGAGAGAGAGAGAGAGAGAGAGAGAGAGAGAGAGAGAGAGAGAGAGATTTATTATGACCTTTTGACCTAGGCCATTAATGGGTGGATGACACGCGCGCTTATCTCATTGCCCCAATGACAAGCGCGCTTACCTCATCTAAACTTTGGCCCCAAGTTTTGCCTCTCTATAAATAGGAAAAGAGAAAGAGAGAGAAAGAGGAAGAGCCTCACGTGAAGCCCCCTTTCTTCCTCTTGCTCACGCCACCTTCCTCTTTCTCAAGCCTAGAGATGGCCACGGGCCGGTTTTGGCCCGGAACCGGACCGGAACCGGCCCGGTCAAACCCGGGCTCGGCCCGTTGACCGAGCCCGCTGTTCGGAACAGGAACCGGCCCGTGCCCTACTGGCCCGGTTCCGGTTCCCGAAATTTTGGAACCGGCCCGGAATCGCCGGTTCCGGGCCCGGTTCCACCCAAAAAAAAAAGCTGCAGCTATGCAGCAAACCGGCGAGGTCGAGCCTCGCCAGATCTGGCGAAGGTTCGACCTCACTGGCGTCGGGCGAGGCCGGCCTAGCCAGTTGCAGGCAAGGTCGAGCCTCGCCGGCCTTGCACGACGCCGGCCTAGCCAGTTGCAGGCAAGGTCGAGCCTCGCCGGCCTTGCCCGACGCCGGCGAGGCTCGACCTCGCCTGCAACTGGCGAGACCGGCCTCGCCCGACGCCGGCGAGGTCGAACCCTCGCCAGAGGCTGGCCTCGCCAGTTGCAGGCGAGGTCGGCCTCGCCCGACGCCGGCGAGGTCGGCCTCGCCCGACGCCGGCGAGGTCGAGCCCTCGCCCAACGCCGGCGAGGCCGACCTCGCCCGACGCCGGCGAGGTCGAGCCCTCGCCCGACGCCGGCGAGGTTGAGCCCTCGCCCGACGCCGGCGAGGTCGAGCCCTCGCCCGATCTAGCGAGGCCAGCCTCGCCCAGCCCAGGCGAGGGCGGCCCTCGCCCGACGCCGGCGAGGGCGGCCCTCGCCCGACGCCGGCGAGGGCGGCCCTCGCCCGACGCCGGCGGCCGGCCACCTCTCGACGTGGACCTCTGGTCTGGTCCTCTGCAAACTACCGTTGGCCCGTTGCCTAACAGGAAAAAAAAAATAAAAAATTGCCCCCGCAGCAGGGCCTGCACGTCTGCAGGCCCTGTTGCGGGCAGCGCCGCACTCAACGGGCTTGCGGCCCGTTGCCAAACGGGCAAAAAGTAAAAAAAAAAAAAAAAAAGATAACCGTTGCAAAATTGCAACGGTTATCTTCTCTCTTTTTTTTAATTCTAAATTTTCCTCTTAATTTTTTCTTATAAATTCTTTCAAATTCTCTCAATACTCACACAATTCTCTCAAATTCTCTTCTCTCAAATTCTCTTCTCTCAAGTCTCAAATTTTCTCAATACTCGAAATTCTCTCTAATTGCCAATTCTCTTAAATTCTCTCAATTTTCTCAATCCACACAATTCTTTCTTAATTCTCCCAATTAATCCACTCAATTCTCTCAATCCACTCGAAAAATGGTAAGTGAAAGTCGAGTGCCAACTGGCAAAGGTAAGAATATCGTGACGGAATCCCATCATTCTTTTGATCCTCGTGAATATGCAGATTTTCAAGATGATGAAATCAACATTTTTCCCGATATGGAGCGCATCCCGACTCAAGAAAGTTTTCATCCTCTTGGCGAAATATCTACAACAAAGGAAGCGGAACGAGAATTTACATCTGACATTTGGAATCACTTCACGAAAATGGAAAAGTTTGATATTGGTAAGAAAAGGTATTATATAATTTGTAAATATTGTGGGAAAATATATAAATATACAGGTGGACAAGGATATGGAACATTTAAACGATATCTGAGGAGCAAACATCCAACCGAAACGGGAATCGATATCGGGCAACAACAAATTTCCGGGTACGTCAATCCTAACACTTCCCCTTTATTTCGTTTGAATGACAAAACTTATAAGAAAGAATTAGGCAAATTTATTTCCGTTGAGCATTTAGCATTTAATTTTGGAGAAAGATTTGGTTTTAATGAATTTGTACAAAAAGCATGTGCTCCACAAGCAAAACGTGTTCCTAGAAATTCAATTAAATAAGTAATTAAAGATCTTTACAGAAAAGGAAAAAAAGATTTACAAAATTTTTTTATGCAATTTAATGGATGCGTGCATATAGGTAGTGATATTTGGAGTGATCCTTGACAAAATCATTCTTACATGGGCATAACATGTCATTGGATAGATGACGAGTGGAGTATTCAAAAAAGAGTTATTGCATTTAGAGTTTTCGATGATAATCATACGGCAAATAATATTCATAGAATAATTAGGTAAATTTTAGAAGAATATTATTTGCTTAACAAAATTTTTTCAATTGGTTTTGATAATGCCGCAGCAAATACCGCTTCAATTAGCGAATTAGAAAATATTTGTAAACCCGCTTTTAGCGGAAAATTTTTTCACGTTAGATATGCTTGTCATATTTTAAATTTATGTGTACAAGATGGTTTGAAAACTCTCGATATTTTTCTTCAACCAATAAAAACGACGATTCAATTTTTATGGAAACATCCCCAAAAAATGAAAGAATGGGGTAAATTTTGTAGAGAAAATGGCAAAAAGTCAAAAAGATTTCCAAGAGATGTTCCAACTCGTTGGAATTCTACTTTCCACTTGCTTAATGAATCTTTAGCATATAAAGATTTATTATGTGCATTCATTTCTAATAATATACCTCAGGTTAATTTATACCTACAAAAGTGAGATATTTGCCAAAAAATTTTAGATATTTTAAAGGTTTTTAATGATGCAACTTATACTTTGTCCGGCGTTTATTATCCTACTACACATTTATTTTTAGTAGAGTGTACTAATATTGTCAGAATTTTTTATGAATGTGAAAATGATGTTGAATTACAACATACTATACTTGCAATGAAAATGAAGTGGCTACATTATTATAGGGAAATTCTCATTATTTATTTAGTTGCTTGTGTTTTTTATCCGCGTTGCAAATTGGATGGCTTAAATGAGTTTTTGCGTGTGTATTATCAATGTTT
The DNA here is from genome assembly GCA_031216285.1 of Syzygium syzygioides. NCBI lineage: Eukaryota > Viridiplantae > Streptophyta > Magnoliopsida > Myrtales > Myrtaceae > Syzygium > Syzygium syzygioides. The sequence goes on along the minus strand of CM062245.1, from coordinate 13,840,155 downwards.
ACATTGTGATGAGATAAATGTTACAACCATAGTACGTAATATTAAAAACGTAGTAATAGAATTATATAATGAATTTTATACTAAATATAATTTAGGTGATATTGGATCTTCTCAATCTATGGAAATACAAAATGACAATACAGGTAAAATTAGTAAAGGGTACCAACTTTTATTACATAGACAAAAAAAAAAGGGAGCAATAGGAAATATTTCTGAATTAGAGATTTATCTAACCGTTTCATTTGAGTTTACTGAATTCGAAGGTGGTACAGATTTTTTTAATTTTGGATTGGTGGAAGAGACACGCAAGCCAATACCCAATCCTTTCTCTTATTGCAAAACAGATTTTTTCAACCCCTTGTTCCACAGTTGCGTTCGAACAAGCATTTAGTGCCGGAGGTAATATTTTGGATGAACATCGTTCAAGATTAGATCCAGAATCAGTGGAGATTCAAGCTTATGTTGCTGATTGGACGAAGGCTCAATACCGACAACAAGAGATAGATCGGAATAATGAATCCGAATTCTTTAACGACGGAGATACTACCGCTACTAGTACTGGAACAGGTAGTGACGATTGAGGGTAAAAGAACTATTGGAGTTGGTAAATATTTCGGGAACCCTTGTTTCTCATATCGGGTACGCCCACATGAGCTTAGGAAAACCTAAGTATAATCCGACGACATGTGGCCTCTGGTCCCCTGCGCACGCAATGTTTAGGTTTTGAGATTATTTTAGAGCATATATATTGTGCTCCTTTTTTTTTTATAGATCGTTGTAATGAATTGTAATGTGCTTGATGATAATTTATTAAGTTCAAGCCCTGTCTTGTCTTTTGTCCCCAAATTTAATTACAATTTATATTGAATAATGTTTCGTCACCGGAACAATAATTTTTTAATTTTTTTTTATTTTCTTTTCTGTTTTTCCTTTTCTGTTTTTTTTTCTTTTTCCTTTTCTTTTTTATTTCTTGTCTTCCTCCGCCGGCCCCGGCTAGGGCCGGCGGAGGTTGCCGGCCTCAAGAGAGGCCGCCCTCGCCGGCCTCAAGAGAGGCCGCCCTCGCCGGCCTCAAGCGAGGCCGCCCTCGCTCGCCCAGGCAAGGGCGAGCCTCGCCCGACGCCGGCGAGGCTGGCCCTCGCCAGATCCAGGCGAGGGCGAGCCTCACCGGCGTTGGGCGAGCCTCGCCGGCATCGGGCGAGGCTCGCCCTCGCCTGGATCTAGCGAGGGCGAGCCTCACCTGAGGCCGGCGGAGGAAGAACGAGAGTCGACTCAGTCGAGAACCGAAGAAAAGAAAAAAAAAGAGAAAGAAACGGAAAAATGAAAAAAAAAAAAGAAAATTATGTTCCAGTTCCGGTTCGGAACCAGAGCTGGAACCGGACGGTTCCGGTTCATTCTTGGCCACGAACCGGAACCGTTGGTTCCAAATCGTGGCCATCTCTACTCAAGCCGCACGCCACTTTCTTTCTTGTTTCCTTACCGAGAGAGAGAAGAAAAGAGAAAAAAAGCTTACCAATTAGCCCGTGTCTCTCTTGTGGTTTGATTGAGTAGGGAAGCCACGTCCAAGGCCCGAGTGTTCGTGTTCAAGCCCGAAATTTTCCGAACTCACCCATCTCGAAACTTGTTCTCTAGTTCTTGTTCTATTCGTTGTGTAAGTGAATTCCCTAATACCGAGAAAGGATGTTGAGATGCATTGTGACGTGGTTTGCTTGGACTGTTTCTCGGTCGTATGGTTGGTCGTAAGTGGTTCATTTCCTTAATTTGATCATGTTTCGTGTTTGATGTTGTTTTGAGATAGAATCGACACTTGAATGGCAAGGTGCACATGTTATAACCGTGCTTGATGTTCTCTTGTTGAACTTTGCTATTGATCTGTCATTGATGTGGGTGCGGTAAGGGCCGATTTATGTTAACGGCGATTGATATATCCTCGCTTGATGTTAGTATTTTCACTTGCTGAGTCTCCCCTACTCATCCCCCGTTTTTCCCTCTAAGGTCCATAGAATGGTCGAACGGATGGCGGCGACAGGGGGAGTTTGAGCCATGTTAGAGTTCGGGAAAAGCGAGGAGTGAGAAGCAGTAGTGGGCTTAGGACACCCAAGCCATAATGTTTGTTATGTGTAAATAGCTAAAGTCGGCTAAGTTGGCTTGTAAAACATGTTTGTATGCATTGTAAACATAAGGTTTGCTCATGATGCTGCTTATCTTATTTCCGCTGTGAATTGATTGTGATTGTCCCGAGTTATGCTTCCGCTTATGTGTAATGAAAGATAATAACGAACGGGACATCATGTTAATGATCCCGAGGTGGGGGCGTCACAAAATGTCCATTTATTTGGTTAATCTTTTCCAATTAGAGATCATGATTCCATTCCTACTTTTAACCAAATATTGGCTATATGTTGAATAATAGTGAATAGCTGCGAATCATAATGGGAAAGAAGTGTTATTTATATTATTTAGATTAAGAATAATGATGTATGATCTATTCAACTCTCATGAAATAATCATTTTACGTGTCAGATACGCCCTAATAATATTTCATGATAAAAGAAAGATACGGTAGTTTGAGCGTTTCTATGAACAACTGTAATGGGAGTGACTACCCGCAATCAAAGAAATCAACCCTCAATACACTTTTTTGTTTCAATAATCATAAAAATGCCGAAAATACTCTAGTAAAATTTGAAAGTGGGCACTAATTTTCAAAGTTCCATTAAACTAATCTTAGAGGTTATAAATAGTAATATCATAATTATAAATTATGCTGAAATTATCGGTCCACTTATATTATGGAACATAAATTAATGTAATTTATAACTGTAAATATATTGCAAGATACAATTAGTTGTTGTAAATGTGTTGAGTCAATTTAATATGGATATCGTTTCGACATTAACATTAATAATGGATATTGAGTTACAATTATCTTACTAAATTAAAATGGAGTATGACTTTAAATAGATCAGTTATAAAGGATTATTTTAGTAAATTAATTTGGGACATTAGATAAAATAAATTTATTAAAATAATTATGTTTAATATCTATCTCCATTATTCCCGTATGATTTTCAATTAACTTATTTACTATAATTAAAGTATTATTTATGATGATTATGATTTTTATTTGTTCAAATTGCAATAAATCCTATATTAAATTGCTTCGAATGCTAGCCATATTCGTAAAGTTTTTCTCACTTCCATCGGGACATTTTACCAAAATAAAATGACATTCTTAGTTCCATTCCATTCTTTTACTTTTCGATTTAATTTTATTTTTTCCATCTTGTTCCGTTCCGTCATGGAAATCACGACAATTCCTTTCTTCTTTAAACAAGCAGCGATATAACTTTCGATCCCAAACGTTGAATTTCCAAACATCATTTTCAATTTCATATGAAGAAAATCGTGAGTTAAATAAGAAAGGGATAATAGTATAAATAGTCCTTGAATTTTGATTCAATGCGTAATGTGATTTTTGAAATTTTAAATTATTCAATACGATCTCTAAACTTTTAGCCCAATGTATAATGTAGTTCATGAACTTTTAATTTATTCAATGTGGTTCCTGAACTTTTGATGCATGTTCAATGTATTTATCGAATTATATGAAAATGTTTAATGTAGTTCTTTCATTAATTCAAGATCAGATATGCTATGCAACTGGATCGCATCGCCCTGAAAATTGGCTCGACTCTAGGTTCGCGTTGGAATAGGTCTGATTCCCGATTTCAAGTGAAGTCCTTAACTTGACCAAATTTGGAATAGATTCATAAAACTTAAAAATTCTAATTTTTCTCTAGGCATTCTTTTCTCTTCTTTCTTCTATCTCACTTAAAAACTTCAAGACTCTCTCTCTCTCTCTCATTTCACCCTCCTCCTCACTCGCTCATGGCTCGCCCTCATTGTTTGAGCCTTGCAACCCTCGCTCACTCCTGACTCGCCTTTGCTCGTTCGTCCTCGTTCATCTTTTCCTTTATATTGTTTTATTAGTCAAATTATTTTGCTATAAAAAAAAAAAGAAACAAAAACGGGTTTTCGAGTAGACCCTAGAATCGGATCGGAAAAACAAGGAAGGTTTCACATTCCAAAGATTAGGAAACCAATTCTAATATGGTAAGTTTCAAGTTCCCGGAATATACCTGCAATATTAAATATTTTCGTATAATTCAGAGGCTAAATTAAATATCTATAAAAAATTCAAAGATCACATTGAACAAATCAAAAGTTTAAGGACGAAATGACATATTTAGCTAAAGTTCATGGATCATATTAAACAAATTAAAAAATCTTAGAGATGATATTATATATCGAGCTAAAATTTATGAACCATATTAAATAAATTAAAATTTTAAAAATCACATTTATCAAAATTCAGAGATAATCCGCGTAGTTTTCCTAACAAGAGCGAACCTTGGATAGCCCAAGAAAAGAGAAAAAGAAATTCATTAGGAAGAAAAGAAAGGGTCTGAGGACGGGCGCACTTCGGGAATCAGATCGCAGTTGCTCCTCGCTTTCGCTTGGATGCATCATCGTCTTCTTCCTCGGTCTGCAACCTGAGGTAACGAGGGAGACGATCCACCATGGCCGAGGACGAGGCACCGGTGCTCTACGAGATCCGCCGTCACGCATCGGGGCCGTGCGTATCGAACTACCCTCCTCAGCAGGTCCCCATCCGATGCTTCTTTCATCCCCATATTTCACGAATTCACCGCCTTTCCTGGTTGCTGATCTTCTTCTTGCTTCGCTCCTGAATTCCAGGTGAACGAGGCCCCCGGTGGCAGCTTCCTCTCCTTAATTTCGGGTACGTCTCCATTTTCTCATCCGAACGCCCGATTCGATCGTGTTCTTTACCTGTTGTGGGAGTGAGTGCTGGTCGTGCATCGAGAATTTTCGATGCATTGCTATGCTTTTCGGGTTATAATAGGTTGGCTCTGTTGGGATTTTACGAGGGTCAATGACTGTTCCTAATTTTATGTGTCTGTGAAGGGGTGAGTCGACTTAAACAGAAATGGGACGAGTACAGGGACCCGAGGAAACCGAAGAGGCTGATTTCGATGTTCCTCTCACCAAGTGGCGAGCACGTCGCAGTGGCTGTCGGAAATCGCATAACCATTCTGTGCAGGAAGGATGATTACCAGGAACCTTGTGGAATCTTTATCAGTAAGATGCCTCTTGGAATATGAGTTTCGGCTATGTTGGTAAAGTAAAGCAGCTGTTTAGTTTTCCCTCCCCCCCCCCCCCACCCCACCCCACCCCCCGTTGACAAAGCATTTGTTGAGGGATTATGATGTTTAGGAGACATGCTTTCTCTTGTGTCAAAGGGTCCCGATTTGGAGGTGGGGTTACTCTGTCATGTGAATTGACGACAATGAGATCGGATTTATAGAATGTAGTTTGGACAGAGCACAGTTTTTGGACCAATGTTTGTTACTGCAGCACTTGCCGTGTCCCATCAGCCAAATGCTGTCAAATCGAGAAGAGGGAACAAACCACATATTAGGAACTCAGCATTATGAAGCGGGCATCCCCTAAGATTGTTTATATCTTGATGAAGCTGGTTTACTGTTGGCAGTATATGATTTTTCTTTCCTGGGTTTGATTAGATTTTATTTGATAGGGCCAGTCTTTGAGTTCCTAATATATTTTTTCCGTTGCTATTTCAATATGGTTTTGTTGCTCAAGCCCCTGATCAGCAACTTCAGCAAAATAAATATTAAACAGTCTTTGTCTTCGTACTAATGTTTTTGCTATAGCCAATTTAACATGATTTCTGAGTTGGTTTGACCAGCACTTTAGCAATGTAATGAATGAAACACCTTTTTCCCTAACTTCTACTCCATGCACCAGATAGAAGCTTCTGTACCTTTACTGCTGGAGCCTGGTCAGATTATCATGATGTTCTTGGAGTTGCTGATGACTCTGAGACACTGTACTTTATCAAATCAAACGGTAATGAGATAGGGAGAATTATGAGAAGAAACCTGAAAGTGCCTCTACCAATAATTAGCTTGATTGCACCTGATGATCACGATATGCAGAAATCTTCCTTGTAAGTACTTCCTTGTTGTTCAACAGCTCTGCTGAAGTTTGACATCTCAGGTTTAACAGATATTTATCCAGGTGCGGCTTTACGGTTGTTACATGTGATGGTTCCTTTCAGCATATTGAGATTTGTCAAGATTCAACTGCCTCCGTTTCTTCCGCACAATACTCGAATAATAGTTCGACACTAAAGGGGCAATTGCAAGATATCATCTGTCTTGACTACCATCCTAAACTTTTTTTGTTCGCCGTGGTGGGTAGAGATGTTGGGGGCTTGTCTCTGTCCAAGGGTAGCTCTGGTATAATTTCTACGACCGTTATCTGTTTTTGGTCAAATTCTACGACACTTGTTATTGTTCAATATCTTCGAGTCCTACGTGGATATGTTTTTGCTCATATTATTCACACCTTAAATCCAAAAGAAAAGGCCATAACTTTTCCTACACATCTGTATCCAAGAAGGAAAGACATGATGGGAGTCTTAAACCCTGCAAACCTAACTCTTGTTGTTGACTTTTCACTAGAATGGTTGATGGGTCTCGATAGAGGTATAGATCAACACTTACAACAAATCTCTAAAATGAGGTTTGGGTCCAAAATATAGCTTTCTCCTTGCTTAATGAAGTTGTGCAACTCTGAATCACGAAGCAGATTACCAGTCACTCCCAAACAGCTTGCTTTAGACAGCAATCTGATTTTATTATGCTAAGTCTCTTTAGTAACTTGGAAACACTAAAATTGCAGGATGCTATTTGCTCTCTTTCTGGCGTAGAAATGCCACGTCGGATCTGGAACATCTATACTCTACTGAGTTTAAGGGTGTCTACTCATTGCCAAAAGGTTACCAATGTCATCAATCATATCCAAAGGTGTTGATTTCACCGCAAGGTACATTAGCTGCTGCTTTGGATGTGACAGGAGAGATGCACATTTTTAGGCTGGATACTCGAGGGCTTTCTTTGGTGAATAGCTCTCTAGCCGGTAGAAGTGAAGTACAGGACCTTCTCAGCGGTATACTGGATTTCACTTGGTGGTCCGACCGCGTTCTTACTCTTTCAAAAAGGGGTGGAGCAACCACTATGATTGATGTGGCAAATGGTTTAAAAGTAATGGATAGTGATCCTGCATATAGTATCTCAGTCTTACAAAGAGTGCAGGAGGTCAAAGGATATTTATTTCTTATAGAGACGACACCATCTGACCATTCAGCTATTAATAAGGAGAAAAATGGCTCGCACATTGAAGATCAGATTACTGAATATAACTTTGATCAGTTTGATCTATCCAGGCTCCAATGGAGCCTGATATCATTTTCAGAGAAATCTATCCAGGAGATGTATAGAATCTTAATTTTCAATAAGAAGTATGAGGCTGCCATGGCGTTTGCACATTGTCATGGGTTGGATAGGGACGACGTTATGAAGTCACGGTGGTTGCACTCTGACCAAGGAAAGCATGCAATAAAAGATTTCTTGATTATGATCGCAGATCAGGACTTTGTACTTGCTCAATGTGTTGAGAAAGTTGGTTCAACAGAAGATGCTGCGAAGTCCTTGCTTGAGCATGGTCTGCGCCTTACCGACCAGTATGTTTTTTCAAAGTCAGAGGATGGAAATTGTGCCATCTGGGATCGCCGTATGACTAGACTTCAATTATTGCAATACATGGACAGGTTGGAGACATTTATGGGGATTAACATGGGCAGGTAACATGTTCTTTAAAAGCCTAAAGTTGCTTCTTGTAAGAAGTAGGTGATCTATAACCTTCTTTTTTTTCTTGAAGTATTCTGTATATTTTATGCTTCAATATTAACAATTCATGCGAAATGTGATTGTTAGAGCGACTTGAGCTTTCAAATGTTATGATGCTAGTATGCATTGCATGGTCAAGAGTATTGTTACTGTCAAAAGTGTGAGCCCTATCTTATGGATGTATATTTTTCTGTCACTAGAATGGTCATCTTAGATCTTGGCCATTTTGGGAAATAAGTGTGTAGTCCTTTTGTCTAAGTATTCTTTAGCTGGAATTTCCTCTATATAAGATCTGGAAATTTGAATGAGTATGTTTGATGTTGCATCTCATGTTGTGGAGGATAACATCAACTTTTTCTGTTTCTAATGGTTCAAAATTTCAATTTTGTCCCACCAGAGAAAATGTGAACCTGGAGACACGTGATCTCCACACTTCAGGGGCTCATGTATTTGGCTTTTATCAGTGCCTACTTTTTACAGAGTGATCTATTTGGAAACAGTAAATCTAGTGTGGTTATTGTAGATAGATGATGGAGGCCTAGCCAGGAATTTCTGCTTATCTTTTTACCCCCCTGTGAAGGCAGTATCTAGTTATTGTGTGTTTATGTCGGAAGATCCCGGATTTCTTTGGCTTGATTGTCTATGCAAATGGTTCAAGTCATATAGCACTGCTTTGTGGGCTGTTATATCTATTCTAGTTATATTGATTTCTAGAATAAGAAAAGATTCTTTAGACCTTAGATGTGTCAGCTTTAATTGAGATTTTGTACCTAGTTGCTCTTTACAAACCACACAGTCATATGCATGTGGGCCTGGCTTCTATCTTTTGTAGTTTATTTCATACTTTCCTTTGTCCTTTGAACTTTTGATTATTTAACTACATCAAATAACCAATGGCATGATAGGGTTCATTTTGTTGATTAAGTGAGAATTATCCAACATGTGGGATGCTCTCCTTCTTTGGTATGGTTGTGATACTAACTGAGAAGTTCCTCATTCACTAAAACTTTATTTTTGTGACCAGAATTTTGTGTTGATGCCCATATCTGGTGACCGCTATCATGTAGTTATCATCTTTATAACACTATTATTTAGACCATTTTTGTGATGGTTTCTACTGACTTCCAATGACATAGTCTTCCGCAGGTTTTCTATGCAGGAGTATTTTAAATTCCGCGACATGCCTCTGAATAATGCTGCTGTAAAACTAGCTGAAAGCGGGAAAATTGGTGCCCTCAACCTACTGTTCAAGCGTCATCCTTATTCTTTAATTCCTTTCATGTTGGAAATTCTAGCTGCAATTCCTGAAACAGTTCCGGTGCAGACATATAGGCAGCTTCTTCCAGGGAGTAGGCCTCCTGCTAATATTGTTTTGAGGGAAGAAGATTGGGTCGAATGTGAGAAGATGGTAAACTTCATTCAGAAATTGCCGATGGATGATGAGACTGCTATCAAGTTTAAAACTGAACCAATTGTCAAGCGATGCCTAGCATGTTGTTGGCTGCCAACTGATGAAATCTTAAGCTGGTATAAGAAGAGGGCTGTAGATATTGATAGTTTCAGCGGGCAGCTTGACAACTGCCTCTGCTTAGTTGATGTTGGTCGGAGCACAGGCATCAATGCATTGCAGCACTTCTATGAGGATATTTCATACTTAAACCAGCTCATTTACACAGATGGTGTTGATGGTGACTTGAATATTAGTCTGAGTCTTGTTGCATGGGAGGACTTGTCAGATTATGAGAAGTTCAAAATGATGCTCAGAGGAGTCAAGGTGGAAACTGTGATTGAGAGGTTACACAACAAAGCTATGCCCTTTATGCAAAATAGGTTGCATGGAGCGGCTTTGTTTTCTGAAGATAAGGTCGAGTCATTTTTGGTTAGATGGCTAAGGGAGATAGCTTCAGAAAATAAGTTAGATCTTTGCTTGGTGGTCATTGATGAAGGATGCAGAGATTTTGGACATAATGGCTTTTTCAAGGATGAGGCTGAAGCTGTGGATAGCACTCTGCAATGCATATATCAATGCTCTAGTACTGATCAGTGGAGTAACATGTCTACCATATTGTCAAAGCTTCCACAGGTGCAAGGTGAGTTTTTGTCTTTTCATATAGATGATTTGTGAGAAACAAAAGGCTGATCATTTTAATGGCTAGGTGAGTTTTGTCTTTCCATAAAGGGTATTGTAACATGCCAATAAATGAATGCTACTAAGTGGTAAATGAGCTAATGGAAAAAAAAGGGGGGCATATAATCTCCTTTCTGGTTCTTTGAGCTCGTTACCTTTTTGAGGGGGAAAAAGAAGGTTGTGACTAGCAGCTGTGGAAACCACTTGAGATGCAGTACAATCTGTTGTAATGGGGCTTCTGTAGACTCGGACTCCCATGGAGTACGGTATCAAAAACTTAGAGGGATACGGTAGATTTAGACTGAATAATGATGTTGCAACAACATGAGCCAAATTACGTAAAGCTAAATGTAGCCAATTCGGTTTTAGAATACCAACTTTGTTCTGTTAGTAAATTAATTGACCAAACAGTATAATGCATGTAACAGCACCTGTTGTACTTACAATTTTCTGTTTTTAGGATGATATTTTCTGGAATTTGTTATTGGTTAGTGGAAACACAGAATAAGCAGATGTTATTATAATTGCTAAACTGGTTTTGTTGCGGTTTGCAGTAGGCTAGTGGGATTATACTGCGGACTTTTATGAGCTAGATACTTAGCTTAGAAGTTAGTGGCAGGCTTTGATTTAACTGCAGAGGCAAACTTACCCTCGGACTCATTTAGAAAAGTTAGGAGTATATGTTCTTCATATTTGTGTGTTATTTAGTTCCGTATAATTTATTAATCAGCCTTTTTTTTCCACTCAAGCCAATGAGAGAGATTTTACATATTATGTATATCTGAAATATTATTTTGCTTAGTTGGATATGTAAGACAAGATGTACAGAGCAAACCAAGCTTCTCCAGAGGGTTTTATCATTCGTTGTGATGGACCGACAAAATATATTGACCAACAGGATTGATCTAGTTGTTTATAAAATTTACTTTTGTTTGTGGAAGTATTGCAAACCTTCCTATTATTCCATGCATTATTCTGCTTTTCCTTTGTTTTGACAAAAATCATATGAAACATGGAATAAGATTGGATAGAAGTTTTATTCATGGTAGTGGTAGATAACAAAAATATCCCTCTGTACGTGAATTTGATGAATACTTATACTAATGACTATGTATTAGTAAAATACTGCGGGTCCTTTGGTACAAGAATTTTCAGACATTTAGCTTGCAGATATCCCATAATTCTCTCTCTCTCTCTCTTTCTCTCTCTCTCTCACCCTTGCCATCTTCCTGTGCTTGGTTGATGGGATCTGCAAGTTCTACAATCAAAGGTTGGAATATCTCATTTGATCTAGCTAGTTGCTTTGCGCTTAAAGCGAAAGCCAGATCTTGAAGTTTGAATGCACCAGCACCAGAACTTAAGGTTAATGGAGCCCGTAGGAACCACATGTTTTGTCAACAAAAATGGCTCATTTAAGCCTTACAGCAGGACTTTTGCTGTCAACTAGAATAGCCTAGAAGACATGTATTAATATGGACCGTAGGCCAGGGCTAACGAAGGTACTTCTAGCGGATGGTAAGATATTGGTCTTTGCCTACTGTTGGGATGTGCGATTGATGAGGTGAGCGGAGACCTCTGCCCCATGGACCCACCGTGAAGTAAAGAAAGTATGTGTCAAAGTTTACTCAGACAGTCGACTTTTATATTGTATAGCTTTAGGGTTGATGACTATTACTCAGGGAATGCGGATAAATATGGTGGTAAAGCAGCTCATTCTTATAGCTATATTCTTGACATTGGACCAGGCTGTTGGTATATAGTACTGATGAATGTGCATTTTGAGTAGCCAAATTTGCTTGCAAAGGCACTAGAACCTTCTAGCTGATGGTAAAATCTTGATCTTTGCCAATTGTTGGGACATGCGATTGATGAGGTGAGCAAGGCCTCCGCCCCAAGGACCCATCCTGAAGTAAAGAAAGTATTTGTCAAATTTTATTCCGTTGACTGTCATATTGTATAGCTTTAGGGTTGATGACTAGAATTCAGTGCAGATTAATATGGTGGTAAAGCGGCTTATTCTTATAGCTATATTCTTGACATTGGACCAGGCTGTTGGTAAATTTTACTGATGAATGTGCATTTTGAGTAGCCAAATTGCTTGCAAAGGTACTATAACTTTTTAGCTGATGGTACAATATTGGTCTTTGCCTGTTGTTGGGACATGTGATTGACGCAGAGCAAAGCCTTCCACCCCGAGGACCCACTGTGAAGTAAAGAAAGTATTTGTTAAAATATTGTATAGCTTTAGGGTGGATGATTACTATTCATCTGATTGCAGATTGAATTGGTGGTAAAGTGGCTCATTCTTGTAACTATGTTCTTGACATTGGACTAGGTTGTTGCTATATTGTAATGATGAATGTGCATTTTGAGTAGCCAAATTTGCTTGCTTTTAATAATGTAGGGTAATAAGGTCATAGCAGACCTTTTAATGTCTATAAAAAACTGATTTTAGGATAATGAAATAGGTAATGCTGATCTTGAGGGAAGACTCAAGCTGGCAGAAGCCCACATAGAAGCGGGGAGAATATTGGCATTTTACCAGGTCTGTCTACCTCAGTCTTTACCAATGCATTAGCCTTAGGGCTCTTAGGTTTTTATTAATCATTCAACTGTGCTGATATTATCTGGAAAGTTCTTTGGAAGGTAACTTGCATGAGTGGTAACTTCTAATTGTGTTTAGATGGTTGGATTTACTCCATGCAGCATATGCATCTTTCCTCCTTGAGTTCATTATTAAATTGTTGATGAACATCTCAACTTTAACTGCCTGTATAGACTAATTTTGGGGCCATGTGTGTCTTCATCCCTAATTGGAGAAAATTTCCACCAATTAGTCTTATGATTGGTGGTTACAAATATGGACATCACTCATATTTACATTCAACTGAGTTTTCATAAGGATGATATTCATAACTTGTAACCCATCAATGAGAGGCATGGTTAAAGGAAAAGATAGCCGAAATTCTATTGGTTAGCATTGTGGTTTTCTGATCAAAGAGGAAATCTTAGTAATGTAAATGCGTCATTCCAAAACTTTTAGGCCTATATGACCAAAATTGTTCATTTTCTCTATTTTATATGCAAGTCTAAACGAGTGTTCTCTTTCTTTTTAAGCATTAATTTTGTCATGATGATGGATAATGCTGATAGTGCATAACATTTGAAGCCTCATTAGCATATGTTGATGTTATTGTTATGTTTATCAGGTTCCAAAGACGATAAACTTTTTTGTGGAGGCACATTTAGATGAAAAAGTTGTGAAGCAGATATTCCGCCTCATACTGTCCAAATTTGTTCGCCGGCAAGCTGGCCAATCAGATAATGATTGGCCAAGTATGTGGCGTGATATGCAATCATTGCGTGAGAAGGCATTTACTTTTCTTGATGCCGAGTATATGTTGATTGAATTTTGCAAAGGACTGCTGAAGGCTGGCAAGTTCTCTCTTGCTAGAAATTACTTGAAGGGTACAAGCACAGTTGCTTTGGCGCCAGAAAAGGCCGAGAACCTCATTATTCAAGCAGCCAGAGAGTATTTTTTCTCTGCATCCACTCTTGCTTCCACAGAAGTAAGCAAGTAGTTCGATTTATTATGAAAAGTCATGAGGCTATTCTGGTTGTGACTTGTCTGTTCTAGTTTTTCATTTACCAGTAATATTGGGAAAATGAAGGCAACTTTTCAAAGGGCCTGCCCCATTAATTACAGCCTACTGGTTTTTTCCTTGGTTAGCAACAAACACTGTACCTTCAAATGAATTCAGGACAAAAAAAAAAAATTTCGGGAGATTGGCATACGTCATAGGCAACGGAGGAATTTGGTGTGTATTGTATGCACTTGCGATTGTCTAACCTCCAGAAAAATTTGCCATTTCATTTATGCTAGATGATTATGTTTCCACTTTTCATCTGGATGTGATGAATCTCGCAACAAGACAATGTCATGGATATACGTCCATGTCTCTATTTTTTTTTTTTTTATGTTCCTTGGGCGAACATATGCTAATGAGCCTCTTGTTTGCAAGTTTTTAGGACATCTTATAGCTCAGTGAGGAGAGCCTGTCAATAAAATTTTTGATTTTGGACCCAGTATTTTAGAGTGAAATGGAGAGCTCATGCCATGTAGATGTTCTAAAGCAATTTTTGCTACATATCTATATTCTATACCATCTAAATTATTATTTTATGAAACTTTTTTTAGATCTGGAAGGCCAAGGAATGTTTGAATCTGTTTCCTGGCAGCAGCGCAGTTAAAGCAGAGAATGATATAATTGATGCACTTACAACCAAGCTTCCAAGGTTTGGTGTGACTCTTCTACCTGTGCAATTCAGGCAAATAAAAGATCCAATGGAGATTATTAAAATGGTGATAACAAGTCAGCCTGGAGCTTATTTAGATGTAGATGAAATAATTGAGGTTTCCAAGCTTCTTGGATTAAGGTCGAAGGATGATATATCAGCTGTTGAGGAAGCTGTTGCTAGAGAAGCTGCAGTTGCTGGTGATCTGCAATTGGCATTTGATCTATGCCTTGTTTTGGTTAAGAAAGGACATGGTTTCGTATGGGACCTATGTGCTGCTATAGCTAGAGGTCCTGGCCTTGAAAACATGGATATTAATTCCCGAAAGTTGCTGTTAGGTTTTGCTCTAAGCAACTGCGATGAGGAGTCCATTAGCGAGCTGCTCCATGCATGGAAAGACCTAGATATGCAAGGCCAGTGTGAAACCTTGATGACGTTGACAGGGGCTGGTCCTAATTTTTCAGTTAAAAGTGCCCTGGTGAACTCAGATCCAGTAGAGCAGACTGAAGAAGCTTCTAGTTTGACTGCTGGCGTAGTACCTATTAATGGAAGTATGACAGATAATCAAGTGGGTCATCTTAGTACTACCAAAAATATAATTCTTAGCATTGCTAGAGAATTGCCACTTGAGACTGGGAGTATGTGGGACTCTCTAATTCTGGAGAACGAGAGGATATCATCTTTTGCTGCTTCAGAACTTCCCTGGTTGATTCAATTAAGTAGGACAGTGGGATCCAGTAAAAAATTGAATTCTGGCTTAATTTTTGGAGAAAATTATGTAAATGTTAGAGCATATGCTGTGGTCACCATACTGTCTTGGCTAGCAAAAATGGGTTTTGCTCCCAGAGATTATCTGAGCGTGTCTCTGGCAAAGTCAGTCATAGAATCACAGGCCACTGAGTGGGAAGACATCTTGGGATGTTCAGTCCTGTTGAACCTTGTGGATGCCTTTAATGGTGTAGAAGTTATTGAGGAAGAGCTGAGAAGAAGGCAGAATTACCAAGAAATATGTAGCATTATGAATGTGGGGATGAAATATGGTTTATTGCACAACTCTGGAGTGGAGTGTGAGGATTTCAACCGGAGGAGGGAGCTGCTACTGAGGTTTTTCAAGGAGAAGCACATGCCAGTTAGCTCGGGTAATTAATTTTATATCTCCATAAGATCAGTATACAGAAAATATATGTGCATAATACTTTGTGTTGTCTTTCCTTTTTTTGCACACCGATATAATTGTCGATTTCTTTGCAGATGAAATGGAAAAATTTGGAAATGTACAGTCAACATTCTGGAGGGAATGGAAACTGAAATTGGAAGAAAGAAAGCATGTGGCCGATCATTCTAGAGTGCTGGAACAAATTATTCCTGGTGTCGACACTGCACGGTTTTTGTCTGGTGATACTGACTACATTGAAAGTGTTGTTTTTTCCTTGATTGAAAGTGTGAAAATGGAGAGGAAGCACATCTTGAAGGACTTGTTGAAATTGGCAAACACATATAGCTTGAATCGGTCTGAGGTAGTCAGAGCTTATTCATATTATTAGAGATGTTCAAATGCATGTTTTTGTCAGTAACTGATATTTGTTTCTCGATTTTCTATTCTCCCCCCCCCCCCCCCCCCCCCCCCCGCAGGTGCTTTTAAGGTTCCTGAGTTCTGTCCTTGTTTCTGACATATGGACCAATGATGATATCACAGCTGAGATAGCTGAAGTTAGGGGAGAAATTGTTGGTTATGGTCAGAGAACTGTTGAAACTATTTCAATGATGGTCTATCCTGCTATTGATGGGCACAAAAAACACCGGCTTGCTTACCTGTATAGTCTAATCTCGGACTGCTGCATGCAGTTGGACGAAAAGAAAGATTCATTGCCACTGATGCACCCAGATCAAGCAATCATAACTTCCTCTGGGTTGGCAAGGTTCTACAAGGTAATTGAGCAAGAATGCAAAAATATTTCTTTTGTGAAAGATCTGAACTTCAAAAACATTGTCGGATTAGATGGGTTGAATTTAGAGTGTTTCCGAGATGAAGTCTATCGGAATATTGATGAACATAGCGTGGAAGCCTTAGCTAACATGGTACAAGCTCTTGTCAGTTTGTGTTCTGGCATCCCACCTGAGGGACTTATATCATGGCAGGACGTTTACAAACATTACATCCTCAGTTTGTTGATGCCATTGGTGGGTAATGAGAGAACTAATTTCACTGTCGAAAGGCCTGAAACATATCAGGGATTTATTGGTCAGGTTGAGCACAAATATCAGATTTGCAGAAAGTATATAAAGCTCTTGACAGATTCAGATATTTATGAAATAATGAAGCGGTTCTTTATCGTCAGTGTACCTAATACTGCAATTCCTGGAAGTTTACTGGATAGCTCAGCTTGGCAAGAATGTCTAATCCTCCTCATGAACTTCTTTATCAGATTGACTGAAGATACAGAGGAAGTTTCATGCCATGAGAGATCACGAGAGATTCTTAGGTTCAATCCAACATGTTTCATGAAGTGTCTTAAAAGTTTTACGAGGCTAGTGATTGAGGATAGTGTTTCCCCAAGTCAGGGATGGGGTACTATCCTTGGTTGCATCAACTCTGAGCTTATGGGGGGTGCTGCTGCCGAATCATCGATTTTTTGCCGAGCTATGATTTTTTCAGGTTGTGGGTTTGGAGTGGTTTCAGAAGTATTCTCTGAAGCAGCATCGCAGTGTTCATCCAGTTTGGCAGATGACAAAGAAATGCAAGGTCTTCCTGCTTTATATCTAACTATATTGGAACCAATTCTACAGGGCCTAGGTAGTGAAGTCCCTGACTATCAGAATTTGTGCAGTTTGTTATCGTCTTTGAGTAAGCTAGAAGGCGATATGGAGAACCAGAAAGGGGTCAGACGTGTGATTTGGGAAAGAATGGCCAATTACTCAAATGATTTGCAGTTACCTGGCCATGTTCGAGTTTATGCTCTTGAACTTATGCAGTCAATCGTCGGTAGACCTATTAAGAGCGCCTTTACGGAGCAACAATTAAATGTTCTACCCTGGGAAGGATGGGATGAGTTGCATGATACAGGTGAAAGGAGAGTAACTAGCCCAAGTCAAGGGGTTTCTGATTATTCTGATACTTCTAATAGGTTTACAAGCACTTTGGTTGCCCTTAGATCATCACAGATAATGGCACCCATCTGCCCCAGCTTAGAGATAACTCCGGACGACCTCTTGGACATTCGCACAGCGGTTTCTTGCTTCTCAAAATTATGCGGAGCTGCTGATACGGACTCCTATCTTAAAGCTCTAGTCACTGTTTTGGGAGAGTGGGAAGGGCTTTTTGTGGTTGGAAAAGATGACAAGCATTCTGCAGAAGTGACTGATGCAGGAAATGACTGGGACAATGACGATTGGAATGAAGGCTGGGAAAGCTTTCAGGAAGTAGAGCCACTCAACACAGAAAGCAAAGGAAGTTCTTTGTCTCTCCATCCCTTGCACGTTTGCTGGTCTGAGCTAATCCAAAGACATGTAGCTCTGTCCCTTTTTGGGGATGTTCTACGATTCTTGGATCTGTCTCTGTCAAAACCAAATGGCATAGTACTCGACGAAGATAATGCTCGGAGCTTGTGCAAGATGGTGCTCGGAAGGGACTTTCTATCGGCTTTCAAGATGATGATGTTGCTTCCTTATGGAGATTTGCACTTGAATTGTCTGGATGCAGTTGAAGAAAAACTGAAACAAGAAGGCATGACAGACAAAATAGGCAAGGATCTTGACATCCTGATTCTTGTGCTCTATTCAGGGGTCATCTCTAAGATAATTTCCGGATCCTTGTATGACAGTTCTTTCACTTATATATGCTATTTGGTCGGATACTTCTCGCGTCAGTGTCAAGAAGCATGTTTGTTGAGGCTTGCACATAAAGAAACAAGCTTGAGTGAAGATGAGAGGCCATCCTTAATTGTTTTCGAAAGAATCCTCCTCCCCGCCTTCATATGTGAACTTGTAAAGGCAGATGAGAAGATGCTTGCCGGATTTATTGTCACCAAATACATGCACACTAATGCATCTTTTAGTCTCATCAATATCGCAGAGGCTGGTCTTCGGAGATATCTTGAAGGTCAGCTGAACAAACTGCATCGCGAAGACCTTGATCTTGAGACAACGATCCCCTGTCTAGTACTGAAACATGCTGTTTCAAGTTTGTTGGGTAGGTTGGTTGATCTGATCCCTTCTGCATTGTCTTTGCTGTCTGCAAGATGATAGGAGACCATCTAGACGGCCTTTCATGTTTAGGGTTGTTGTAGAGTTTGAGAGTGAAGTTCTTTCTATGTGCCGCTCCTCGACCCAAATTTTTGTACCTATTCTCGACCCCTTGGTTTTCTCTGTTATAAGGGGTTTCATAGAAAACAGATGCATGGGGTTACACATACTGAAAATGGTAAGATACTGTCTGACATGAAGTATGAGCACACCTGCACGATTCTCATCTTGGTCTAGCCATTGTCTAAATGAACACATGTTGAACGTCATCGTAGTCTCCAAACTCACTTGCTCAAGAGTACTTGAATTTGGATCATTTCTGTTCTCCGCGAGAGAGCTTCAATAAGCTATTTTCTGGATACAGCTCTTGATATCTAACAAGATAAGCAATGCAAATGCCACTGCTACGAGATTGTTTTACTTTCTACCTTGTAGGGGCAAAATTACTCATCAGAATAGCCCGAGTTAAGCATCAAACCTTATCAAAGCTGGTAGTCTTCTCTTGGTGTCCACTGGCCTAGCTGCATCAATCCTTTCCTTTGTAAAGGGGATTATTGTAAAAGCTACGATTTTCACATTTTACCACGAGAGTTTGTTCCCATGGCGAGACAAGTCAATCTAGACCGGTCACAAGCTAATACATATAGAAGGTTTGTGACATGACTTTAGGTCTCGATGAATAACACAAATTCTCAGATAAATGAGGTATTGCGATTCCCTATGCCCTTCTCATTGTCGATAAAGAAATCAAACACTATATTTGGAACGGACGAACGAAATTCAAGATAATACTAGAAACTTTAGCCAAAAAGTAGTACTTATAGTGCCTATGAGAATAAAATACTTGTATGGATTTGGGTCAATTGATTGAGTTCATCACAATCATTGATCTTATGGGTCTTATGGAGGACTATATAAGGGACTCAAACGATCAATAATCCAATGGATCAAGATTTAGACAGGACTTTTTTTTCATGAGGATAGCAAGTAGGGGACAACTAGCTTCAATTTACTATAACCTTTGGACTTGATTGTAATTTTTGAGAGTTTCAAGTTTTGATTGCTCTTTCGCGATAAGATTTAGAATTTTAGGTGCACTTATCCAAACTTCTTATGGTTAATAATTGAATGTTTTATGATTATTCATGAAAATTTAAATTCTAGTAACATGCAAGTTATATTTAAAATTTGTTAATTATCGAACTTATGTGCTATAAAACAATCTCAACAGATACTATGTCACTTCTTTTCCTTAAATCGAATGGAACGTCATGAATTTGTGAATGCGGTCCTATTGTTAGTACGACTCAATTAATTATGTGCCACCCGGCTTTGTAATCGATCGAACATGACACTTGGTAAAATTTGGTCCAGAAAGCTACGGTTTACATTGATTGGCCAGGCACTCGTCATCCAGAATTCTAGCTGGGCAAGCATGATAAGACCGAAGAGTACGTTGCTGCGATCACAATGGGTTCAAAGCCAAGCAAGCATAAAGAGATCGAGAAAGCAAAGGCAGGTCAAAGCTTCAACTTGGTAAGATTTTCCAGTCAAGCAGGGGATGGTGTTGTTTCAGGGAAGAATCCTTGAAAAATGCGAGGCTCAGCAGCAAAAGTGGCTCTTCCTTCCAATTTCACTTTAATCAAATGCATTTCATATGTGGACAAGCAATTGTCCTTGTGGTTGTAGTATAACGAAACAATTACGACTCGACCTGCGCCTCGAAGCCCCGGCCCCCAAAATGAGTACTCCATTGATAACACAAGGCGCCGATCATTCTCGGAGTGTTTATTTATAAATCACTTAACAAGGCCTTACCCATTTGATGTTGCATGCTCCCTCATCAGTGCTGGCTTGTATCGTCAAGTGATACTCTCCCTAGTCATCCCATACAAATTTGCCCCACCTTTCAAAAGGCTGCAAAGAATCACGCCTTATCCAAGGTCTCTCGCCCTATTAGTCACTTGCCGCTCTCAATGAAGCTCTCAATGAAGCAGGCATAGGCCTAGTCCATCCATAGACATAAATTTCTTAGAGAGCATCCCACCCTGGTACCATCTCTAACAATTTGGCCCATTTCATGTAGGTCAAGCCTCAAAAGAAGTACTCTGCAACCACATAAAGTGATGACCATTTGGGATCTGTATTTACTTTTGAATCAATCAATCAGGCCTTTCCAATCCGACGTGGGACTTTAAGACACCACAAGAAACTGACATTTAATATTGGTACACTAACTAATGTGACACGATGGACTAAAAGTGAACATTTAGATTAGTGGTTCATTGCTAATGCTAGACCAAAGAATGTCATTTTATTTAGTATACCAATTTCTCAGAATGGTATTAGCATACCTATGACTGTTAACTTTCCGGCGTGGTAGTGTGACCCCCCTCGAGAGTCATGACTCATCAGTATTACTAAACCAGTTAGTTTTCAAGCCCGCGGCAAGACGATTGTTAATTAGTTAGAAATTGACTCTTCAATCTAGTTATTGATCTGATGATGCTTGATTCTGCCTTTAGCGCTAAGAGTCAGATGTTAGTATTTCCGAACTAGCATCTAAAAGAGACTGATTTCTTGATGATCCGATGATATGACAAGTACCATATACTAAAATACAATGAACAAACACAAAACTTCCTTCAAAAGAATCTCTCTATTTCATTTATAGACTGTGCTAGTGTACAAGTCCTTCATGGCTTTCTTGGGCCTCCTCAACAGTAAGGTTGTGCTTGTGTCCTCCAATGGGAGAAGGTATGTCTTCAGGGGCTCTTCTAGGCTTGACCCATCTTCCATACTCATTACAAACGAGACCCTTGTTGGCCAATTGGTTCCAAGAGTGAGGCACTCTCAACTCATCCACCAGCATGTCACATGCCTTGTTCACTAAAGCCACATCCCTCTTGGCATCCACCCTAAAATTGGACCTTGTGCTCAGAAACCCATCCACCAGATGGAGATAAGTCTCCACCATGTGAAACCCGAGGAAGTTGAACCCATGCTTCAAGTAAGGTGATGATTGGACATCCAGCTTCAATTCAGCCCCAACATGAGCGTACACCCACTCCAATGCCCCAGTTATGTGCTCATCAAACCTGTCCAATGCTTCATTGAAAACGAGGCCTGGCATTTTTGGGACTATGTCTTGCTTCACTACTACTCTTAGGGTTTTGACCCCCTTTTGGCGTAGCTCATCTCTAAATGCACCATTCCCAACTCTTGGTGCACCAAAAGATATGACACTAATGGGGAGGTTTGGGATGGTGGATGATGCTTCATGAGCATTGAGGAGAGCCAATGCACCTCCTAAGCTATGGCCAGTTATGGTGAGGCTCACTTCCTCTCCTCTGTCTCTATACAGATTCACGAGCTTGCATATCTCGCTCATCACTTGCTCCGATGCGCTCGACTTGTTGTACCTCGTGGACTCGCTCTTGGAGGTGTAGATGCTTAGGAAACCATGCTCTACCTTAGCACGATGATCATTTCCATGCCCAATTGGCTCCAACTTCCTTTGGAAGTCCTCGTACCACTCCGATGGAGCCACCGTGCCCCGCCATGCCACCAAGATATCCCGGTGCCCGATCCGGCGTGTCTCCTCGTCGTCGCTATATGCTACGTAGCCGATCCAATTGGAATCCTTGCTCCACGTGTCTGCCAGTCGGGACCTCTCTAGCCATCTTGGGATCTCCACGTGGGACATCGCGTAAATGTACTCGGCGACTTTGTAACCGCTTTGGTTCAAGCCCAACTCGCCAAAGAGCTTATGCTTATTGTACCTACAACTGCCGCAGTACTCCGAGAAGGAGTCGAAGTCGAACGCATCATACGTTGCCTGCGCGAACTCCCCATACTTGATTATCTCCCTCCGGAGACAAGGGTGGAGGGGGTCGAGGAGGTGCACGAGTGATGTTGAACTGCGTTTAGTTTCGCATGCAACACAAAATCTGCTGTCACTGTCTTAAAGAAAAGAAAAGAAGAAGGGGGAGAAAAACAACGTTTTCCTCGAAAGAATCAAAGTCAGCCGACGAGGGGTATTTCCGGTACTTCCGATGGCCGCCTGACTTCCTAACCCCCCTCGATTGAATTAGCGTGGGGGAGAACTTCGAACGTTTCCTCGCGACTTTCAACGCGCCCACCGACCAAGTGTTCCCGCGACCACTTGTGAGTACCAAAAACATATTCATACATAGACCCAGTTATACTTGGTCCAAACCCTCATTTTACATTCGAAATTCAATTTCTTGGAAGTCATGGGGCTGCGGAAGTACAGTCCTTCTCCATCGTTTACCAATAATATCTCAATTTTTCGCACCAACTCACGTCTTGACAACCCATGTGTAGAATATAACCTGCCCCCCTCCCCAAGAAAAGCAAAACTATATCGCATTTCAGAAATAAGATTCGATCATAAGCGTGTCTTGTGACTGAAATATTACTCGTGAAAATCCTCTTTTTCATTTACGGCGCTCCTCGCGAAATTATTTCTTATTAGGGTTAATACCACGAAAAACCCTAAATCGATACACCTGTGACAATTTTATCCCGAACTATTTTTTTGTCCACAAAAAACCCCAAACTGGTACACATGTGATAAATGTACCCCGAACTATTTTTTTTATCACCAAAAATCCCAAACTGGTACACTTGTGACAATTTTACCCCGAATTATTTTTTTAACCACCAAAAACCCCACACTGGTACACCTGTGATAATTTTAGACCCAAACTAATTTTTTGACCACTAAAAACCCCAAACTGGTATATTTGTGACAAATGTACCTCTGTTAGTGTCCATTAAATTTTATTAATATCACTAAAAATCACAAATTTGACCACCGCCCGCAGCGGCTGCGTTGGCTTGCACTCTTGTCCCCCCACGAAGGGATCGGAGTTCAAACCCCAGCGTAGGCGTTAGGGATTCTTAAGTGTGGCGCCATGGTGCTGGGTCCTGTGCTAGCGTCGCCCCAGGTTTACCTCTCCGGCTGTCGGCCGTGCGGGGGGTTCCTGGGTTATCAAAAAAAAAAACAAATTGGTAAATTTGTGACAAACAGAAGGTAAAACCCAAAATCAGTACATATGTCAATTACCACGTGTCATTAAACTTAGCAATTTGATAGTAAAGTTTAACGAAAACTAACGGAGGGTAAATTTATCACAGGTGTACCAGTTTGGAGTTTTTGGTGGCCAAAAAATTAGTTCGGGGGTAAAATTGTCATAGGTATACTAGTTTGGGGTTTTTGATGGTCAAAAAAATAGTTCGAGGTAAAATTGTCACGGGTGTACTAGTTTAGGATTTTTTGTGGTCAAAAAAATAGTTTGGGGTAAATTTATCACTGATATACCAGTTTGGGATTTTTCGTGGTATTAACCCTTCTTATTATTGTCATCGACATAGTAGCATCACAGTCGCTATTATATGTCTTTTTTTTTTCTCTATACAGAAAGGACAGACAAAGTTGAGAGACAACCGTATATATACGTTGGTCCAGCTCTCTATAAATTTAGCAAAATTATTATTATTAATTTTTCTTTTGTGATAGATAAGAATTGCCCAGTCCAATCAACTTTTCGGGCTGGCCAATCATGTGTATGAAAGCCCAAGCCACTAATGGATATTAAAAAAAAAATCATCATAGCTGCCGATGTAACCCCGCCGCATAGCTTGAAGAACAAAAGCTAAGTAATAAAACAATGTCACAAAATTAATGCATGCCCCGGATCGAACCACACGGATCAAATCAGTAAGTTAATTCATATGATTCTCATAAGTAGAGCTGACAATTCATGTTAACGTGTAGGGATGGATATGAAGGGCAGGGAAGCTATATCCTGCAAGTCACTGCTCCAAATCTAAGACTACGTTCGGTGGTTCGGATTTGAGTCCGGATATAATATTAAATTATCCTATTAGGTGTTTTGTGACGTTTGTCGGACTAGATAAATCTAGATAAAATGCTGGATAAGAAATCCGGCCTAGGGGGAGGGATAATCCCGGATTAGATATAAAATTTTAAAAATTAACTTAGCAATTCCCACGCAATAGGAAAACCCCACCTCAAGCGAGACTCACCATCCTTGGCATTTCTCACTAGCAGCATCTCACCACTCCGGCAGCCGTCCACCATGATGGTCCATCACTCCAGCATCCTCGAGGATTCTTGGTCTCCATTATTCCACGATCTCTCTTGGTCGACTCTAAACTAAGAGAGATACTACTCACCTTCGGTTCAAAATTTTGCTTAATGGAAGAGGACATGAATGTTGAAAGCCGTCAAGCTCCCAAGATTGGACTGCTTGTTGACGACGGTGGTTGAGAGGGTTTGAGTCGTCACGTACATGACGAGCTGTCGAAAATGGGATATTAAAAGATTTTCAGCAAAAAGGATTTTAAAAGATTTTCAATTCTATCTTAGGTCGCAAATTTTCAAAAACTTTCAAATCCTATCTTAGATTGCACCAAACATTGATGAGATATTTCTACGATCCACATGATATCTAGAGGATTTCAAATCTTCATTTATCATATACTATCCCAATCCGAATTCGGATGACCAAATGCACAAATTTCACCTTTCGAGAAAAGATGAAGATGGTGGACTCGAGACATAAGTTCTTTATTAGAA
The DNA here is from genome assembly GCA_031216285.1 of Syzygium syzygioides. Classification (NCBI taxonomy): domain Eukaryota; kingdom Viridiplantae; phylum Streptophyta; class Magnoliopsida; order Myrtales; family Myrtaceae; genus Syzygium; species Syzygium syzygioides. The sequence continues at coordinate 13,815,068 of CM062245.1, read as the reverse complement.
TTATCTATTTTAAAGCCTTTTATCTTTATTGGAAGGTGTAGGGTGGTTAAGTCTTAAGACTTGATGCAACCGCAACAGAAATCAGTATTTCATTCGCGAAAGCAGGATTTGCAGACGCGGTCGAAATCGACAGAGGAGATGCATGCCCGATCGGATGACTTCATCCATGCTTAGGATATGGGCCAAAGTTGTGCAGTGGCATATCATTACCAGCACGATGATGATCATGGACATACACTACTTCCTAATCAGTATTGGGAAATTCATCCTGTTGAAGGACAGTGCACAGAAGAACCCAATAGAACTAGAGGAGGAAACATAAAATTGTAGCGAGAAAGCATATTATAAGTAGGAAATTGCCAATAGAGCCATTAAAATTGAGTTCTTTAAGGCTGTCTTGGAGCGTGTCATGGTAATAGGGAAAGTTATTTTTTGCTCGGTGATCCTCAGGGGATATTTGAGTTTTGAAGATGAAGATGCCGAAGAGACACGGGAGACAGTGGTGGATCTAATCATGAAGTTTTGGGATGACGGGGAAAAAGAGCTTTGCACAAAAGAATGTGTTTCAAGAACAGAAATTTTGTGTCTTATCAATTGCTACTTCCTGCTCAGAAACTGGTCCAAGAAATAAAAAAAAATAAAAATCTGATCAGGCTAGAAATTATTCTTGAAAACAGAATGGTTATCATTCGCGTCCTTAATTTAATCTTTTGAAGGAAGAGTTATTCCAAAAGTTTGGAGGAATTGACTCTGAGACAAGGTGAATTTGAGGAGTACTTCCTCAAAGTAAAATCTAATCTTGGATTTATCAACGAGCTATAGATATTCTAACAAATATCAGAAGTTGGAAACTCTTCAACGAAATAGGAAAGAAATGCAATCTCTAAAGCTATGAAGACCATGTTCTCGATTAGTATCCGAATCTGTTAGGGGAGTTTCTGATCTAGGTATTGAAAATTATATATAAGTGAAAAGATTTTTTTTTATCATTTTTGTGATCATGATTATTATTTTGACCAAAATTTGGAGGTAACCCAATTGGGATGACTCAAAACGTTTTAACTGATGAACACTACGAGTATTTTTGACGCGTCGTTTTTTATCTCTCCTTGCTCCTCAAGAAATCAAAATGTTGTTGCGCTCTTGAAATTTAGATTGGTATCCTTTTTTTGATGTAATTAAACCTCAAGTACAACAAAAACTGATTTTTTTGAAATATTCTATTTACTTTTAATCGCCCTTATATTTTGCAAAACACAAAAAAAAAACTCACAACCAAACAAAATTAAGAAAAGGGGTAGAATTAAAAATTCTGGATGGTTTTGAAAGAAAAACGGTTTTTAAAAAAAATCCTATTTACTTCTGGTCATCCTTATATTTTGTACAAATACAAACAAAAGAAAAACTCGCAAGCAAACAAAAATTAAGAAAAGGGGTAGAATTGAAATTTTGGATGGTTTTGAATAGAATTCCTCTTAAACATTTCATTACATAAATTACAAGCAATGAAATGCTTAATCAATCTTAGAACTAGATGGCTTAGCTATGATTAATTAGGATTTAGGAGTCCCATCTAGATTCAATCTATAGTTAAAAATGCTTTTGACGGCGAAAGAGAATATATAATTAAATACAAATCCAGAGATTACATTGCAATAATGTTATTAAAATGGAATGCAAAAAGCAAATGTAAAACTGATAAATAATAGATATCTTGATGATTAGATGCTCTTCATTTAGAGTATAAATTAACTAAAAATGTTTCCCTTTTAAACTATATTAGATTTGCCTGTGAGTAATATTGATGATTGATGCAAAATATCCCGTTCAAGTTCATTTTCTAAAGAAAACTTCTAATTATGATTAACATTAAACGGAGCCCGCGCTTGCCACGTGTAGTCAGCCAAGTGAATTTCACTGGACGGAGGAAAGTGAATGTTCTTTCTTCCTCGTCCTTTCTTGTTTGTACCATTTAAATGGCACATCGATTTGTTAAGGGAGGAAGGAGAGAGTTTTTTTTTTTTCCTTTTTTTATATCAATGAAGCGTCTAGAACTCTTTGAACAAGAAAATCGATCCTTGTCGGATGTGGCAGTCCCATCCCACACATACACCTGGATAATGATCGGAGACACGTAGGTTGGTGCTCTTGGGGTGGTCCCAAAAGAGAACGTATATGTGGTAATTCGAACTCAAATCTTGAACGAGAAAGACGAATACACTTATCGCTCGAACAATCTTAAGATTAGGAAGGAGAGAAGGCTAGTTCGGAATGGTGTCATTCTCTCCATTGCATAGCTTGATGCTACCCTTGGTCAACCGACACGTTGGGATTCATCTTTTGGAAGTGTTTATGATTGCTTCCTATGAGTTGTGATAAAACTCTAAAGCGCTTCCTAAGCCATTCAAATTGAGTGTTAAGTGAGTGATATAATTAGATCTAGTGAACTTTTGTTAAGTGTGAATGATTTTTAGTGTCCTAAGATCAAGGTTTTTTCTTTTGTTAATCACTTCAAATTGTTCATGTATGAAGTTCAAGCACGTCCCGTGAATTGTTTCATTTACTTCATAAATTTGGTGAAAGTTTATGTCCCTTGATTACATGTCCCTTGACCATTATTGATAAGGGTTTTTTTTTTTATTTTGAAGAGAAGGTCGTTGATTTTCTGTGATTGCATTCCATTCATTTGCCAAATTATTCATTGGCTATCAAGTAAGTTCGAATTGGTTCTTATGCAGACTAAGAAAAAGTTGTACGTGGGCGTTGTCTTCCGAGGACAGGACTTCGCCTATAGCGGACCGAGTCCTATCGCGTATTCATTTGCGAAATCACTCTTTTGAAGACCGTATCATTAATATGCCTTGTCCAATCGTACTTCTCTACTTTTTTTTATATTTCCGTGAGTTATGTTCGTTTTCCCTCAAATAAACGCATATTATTTTTCTGTTATTTTGAAAAGAAAAGAAAAAAACAGGAGTGATAGATCATCATTTAACATATAGGTACTATTTCAAACAACTGCTGTAGAAAAGAAATATTTAATTCCTTGACCAAGGCATTTAGAACGGGATTAAAAAAATGATAATAATTCAAATATTCAATTTGTATTTTCCGCCAACAAAAACTAAAAGCATATACTTTAGCTATTCTATTCGTGGTGACCGAGTGTAGTCAACGGAATGTGCCATGTGCCTTGCTATATTTTAGGTTTATAGTCCTGCTAATTATGCAAAATTTCAGGTGCAAAAAGAAAAATTATGCAAAATTTGACTTTTGGGAGACAGTTCAGCTGATTGACAAACACAAATTTCGGATCTGTGATTTTTTGTTATTTTTTTTAATTGATTTCTTATATTAACTTGTCGTTGGAAATTCATCGCCCATGTTCATCATTTCGAAAAACTCCCTTTTCTTAACGTCTAACGTAAAAAAATAATAGATGGATCCAGATCCGAGATACTTTCCTTTTTTTTGACAAATTAGATAATCTTTTCCTCTCGTGTAAACAGAGAAATGACCATTTAAGAGAAAAAAAATACCACAAGTTTCATAACTTTTGTAAATGCGCTCACTTTCATGTTATAATATTTCAATTGATCACATGCATGTCATGACTTTGACAAAATGTTCATTTTAGTACCATAATTTTATAATCAATAACTTGAGCGCCGGAAAATTTGTCATGACATTAAAATTTATGGCGTTTGTGGCGAACATTTTGTAAAAGTTGTCACACTCAAATGATCGATTAAAATTGTTATGGAATCAAAATGAACACCGTACACGAAAGATATGACACTCTTAGCGTCATTCTCTGTTATATTATGTCACAGCCTCCTTTCCTGCACGAGAGGGAGAAATTATAATTTACAATGCCACTCTCTGCATTATAGTAGAAAAACATGTTAAAAGGGCACTTCTTAAGGAGCATTAAGTTTCGACCAAACAAAAAAAAGGAGCATTAAGTATGATTTAGAAATGTAAAATTTTTGAAATTTAGAGTAGGCTGTTTTCATGTGATGTCCGAGATGTCAATTCTCTAAGTATCAAGCTAAATTGTTTTTTTTTTCCCTAGTTTCCCCCTTAATTAGTGTTGGGAAATTAGTTGTTAACAAAAGTCATTTTAGTTAAATTAAATGATGTAATTTCTACGACGGTCTTCTTTGCATTGTAGCCACACATCAAGAGTTTAAGCAGAAAGAGCAGATTTGAACACTTACCACCCCGTGATTGAAAGTAATTCATCAGAAAGAGAAGATTTAACCAAAAAGCACTCATATTTTCCTGAACATATAACACTTTCACAATAGATGCACAAAATTACACTAAAAACTACACAGGTGAAACAGAAACAGAAACACTTCCCATCACACACTGAACAAATCTGGTGTAACTTCCTACAAGTTTGCCTGCTTTGATAGACACAAGAAAGAAAGTGGGAAGGAAATATACTGATATTTACATCAAGCGAACGACCCTGCCCTCGAAACTTGAGACAGAGCATCCTCGAACTGGTCATCTTCAACCTTCTCCGAGCACAAGCTGGGAAGGACGTACGCTCGGAAGATGCGCTCCATGTGCGGCGTCTCCTTCAGCTGGTGCGAGGCGACTTCCAGCGCCGGGTTGCTGAAGAAGCGATAGAACTTCTGGTTGCACACGTATGCAAAGATAAGGGTCGAGATGATCAGCGGAACCAGGAAAGGCGCATAGTAGAATTTCTTTGCCCCAAAGTAGGCAAGCATAGTCAGCTGGTATAGGAGAAGAGCAGCTAGGATTCGCATATGCATGTGCGGCCACATTCTTCCGTAACTCTCATAGGATGGAACATAAACCTTGAGTGCCTGTCGACCAAAACAATGATATGAATGAAAGTTCAGGAATGCTCTAGAAGAGGCAAAGATGTGCAAAAGCTTTACTTAAAACTAAGTACAACGTTAAGTTAGCCCAGAAAACTTGTACTCAACCTGATTTCGAAGAATAAGCCATCCTAATCCGAAGTATACAACACCAAATGGGATGATCAGAGGAGCAATGATAGAATAGCAGAGGGTAATCGTGACGATCAGCATGTCACCGGGAACTCTAGTCGCATATCCCAGATCTCCAGGATACCATGCTTCTTTGATTTCAGCATCAGTCTTGCAGAGGTATTTCTTCTTCAAGTGAAAAATAATCAGAGGAACAATCCGAGAAAGCTCGAGACCGTAGCCAACAAAGAACCTGACAGCCATTAACCAAATTCAGACATTAGCACCATCACTATACCAATAAAGCAGAGGAAAAAGTCCATGCAGGAACTGTGAAGTGAAACGTAACCATACTAATTAAATGATGGCCATATGAAACTGGAATCTATTTTAAGGAAAGCATAAATTATGAGAACAACAAACTGCCCTAATGAGTAGGGAGGCAAATCCAACTCTATTTTTTTTTTTTTTTGTTCCATTTCGCATCAAGAAAGAATCAGAATCCGTCACTCAACAAGTTAGAAGTTAATAGAGGACTGAGGAGGAACAAAAATATCTTACTTCAGAGCAACAAAAGTGAGGAAAAATGTTGCATTTCCAGGAAGACTGGCCGCCAGTACTGTGAGGATAGAGTTGGGATCTTTCTCAATAGTCTTGAATGTAGCGAACAAGGTTCCACCCACAGTAACACCAATAAACACATTCAAGACCGTGAAGTAGAAGTATTTTCCAGAGGCAGCACGTTCTATATGGCTCTGGGAAGGAATCCCCTCTAGCTTTGACAGAAACAACAGCAACTTGGGCAACAAAGCCAGAAACACGATGAGCGCAATCTGAGGGAGATAAGCTTCCAACACAGTTCTGATTGCTGCAATCTTCACAATCGGCTTTAAAAAAGGGAGATATTTCTTCAGATTTTGTAGAGTCGTAAAGGCGGAAACAAACGTGATGGGAATCATGAAGAAGAAAATGATCAGAGCCACTATAATGTAGATAATGTACTGCCGTATTTGTCGCTCAAAAAACTTAATCGTAAGATTAGTCCATATGACTTGGCGGGGTTCGGGTGCATCCACCACATTCCAGGTGTCAAGCATTGTGGCGTGCAGGCTCTGTGCTGCAGAGGCCGTGGTCACCCTGCTAGTAAAGAAGACCAGAGCTGCTGCTTGCTGTTTATCTCTCAAGGTGGCTTTCTGCTCAGCTTCAAGCTTTGGAGTCAGTTCACTGATCTTCTTACTGTAGTATTCTATACTGTCCACCTTCGTCCCAATAAGACCTAGGAAGCCGGTTTTGTTTGTGGGTCTTGTTCCTTCTGGTTTGCCCGTTGTCTTCGATTCTGCATATATTGTTTCAGCGCGTACAAGCTTCTTCTTGCACCCCTCCAACTCTTCGTAGAGTTTGTTAGCCTACATGATAACATATAACAAGGAAAGGTTTCTCAATGGATGGAAATCAAAAGAAACAAGAACAAGTATTTCCACAATGACTACATTCTATCACAACATATAACCAAAATTTTCATGCGAAGAACTCCAAGTATACAACATCTCTTTATCCATCCGAGTATTTCTGGGCATACATGTAATAATGCCTCTATGAACAATACGGGGTTGCTGTGGTGGCACAGTTAAGAAGTTCATAAACCATAACTGCTTTTTTTTAGGTGAACAGGGGAGTAAACTACAGCACGACAGCTCTCTTAATGACACAAACAGTCCCTGAACTTTGACTCAATGTGCAATTTGGTCCCTGAACTTTTAATTTGTTCAATGTAGTCCCTAAACTTTAACCTAATGTTCAATTTGGTTCCTGAACTTTTAATTTGTTCAATGTGGTCCTTGAACTTTTAATATGTGTTCAATTTAGTACCTGAACTATATAAAAAAGTTCAATGCAGTACTTCACCTAGTTTGCCCTTTAATAAATCCAGTCCGAGAGGGGGCCTAGAATTAAAACTCAAAACTATGGGCCTGATCAAAAGCATTGTTGGCTAACCAGTCGGCACAACTGTTTCCTTCCCAGGCCGTATGCTGGATTTGCACAGTCCATTGCCAAGAGAGCAACTGTATAGTGGTAAGGGTCAACCATGATTGTTTTCGATACGTATATAATGAAGTCATTACCTCAACTATTTGTGTCAAGTGGGGCCTGTCTGTCCTGTCTGTCTATGACGATCGTATTTTGGTTCATTAATAGCAGTGTCATCTACTTCGACCACATGACAAACCACATAAATGCACTTCCTTGTTTAGTGACTTCATATCGCACTACCACTGAAAACTGCCCAACGAACTGGTATGTCACTTTTGCTTGGGTCTTTCATTGAGAACCTCTACATATCAAAGGGCTTCATTACTCATCCATCCCCACAATAGTACATAATTACTCATCCAGCCCTACAATAATTCATAATCCTCCTCAAATAGAATCAATTATGAAAATGGTCCAAATCCAGGTCAGCCTCCTAACCAGTACCATAATAAATAGCACAAGCTGCACGGCCACTGTAGTGGAGAAATCATTAAAAGACTAACCATCAGGAACCACACAATTTTATTTATGATATGCTTTCACTTCTGTGTATTATAATTATCAACCGGATACTCAAAATAGTTGCAATATATACTCACATAAACGTAGATATTAGTCATAAAAAGACAAAGTTTGCAGTACTTAGAGCAAAGCTTAGAGCAAGACTTAGCATAGCAACAACTGAGGAACAAATTGAATATTCTAAAAAGAAACGTTATAAAACCATACCTCTTCATTATCAGTCACTATCATCGACCTGTAAAATGTATCGGGATAAATAGACTTGAAATATGAGTCCACTTGTTCCTTCCTAGATTGACCTTCCGGGGCGGGAGGTATGTCTCTCACAAGGACAGCAAATTGCTCTGCTCTCACTTCAGGAGACATTAAAGCAGCTGCTCTCAAAGCAGAAACGTGTTTGTATGCCTTCCATAACAGGTAGTATGCAACGATTGAGAGCCAGTAAGTAGCTATCAGGAATGCCCACAACCTGGAACTTTTCTCCTGTACATACAAAAAGGATCTGACTTTTAGAGATTCAGTACTAATTTTCTCTATAAAATTCCTTGTACGAGAGTTCTAAAACTTACTTCCACATTTCCCATTGACAATTTGTCAAGATCACTGAATGTCCCATTGCTGGTTGTGTTTAAAGATTTGTTTGAACTATTGTCAGTGGCAGCAACAGGTAGAAGAACCGGTAGCAGCACAATGCCGGATAAAGCTAATATTCCCAACACTGTCACGGAGTAAAAGGAGGAAAAGTCTTCAGTCTGTCACTTCCACGCATGGAGGAGTGTTTCAAATATACAAGCACTAGTGTTCATTGATAACAACACAAGAAAAACTAAAGCAAAAGCTTCCATAAGTATGGATTCTCAAACATCCACAACAGAGTTCTAACCATCCAGGGGAGCCTGGTACCAATACAGATGCCATAAATCGAGCGACTGTAGAGAATATGCAAACGAGAAGCAAAAGAAAACAGAAAAATGGCAAGTTTAGGCTTCCTTCTAAGTCCCACCCTCATTTGTATTGAGATTTTTAATCGCCTGTAATTATCGATAGCTGACGACAGATATAAATAGATTGCCTGCTAGTATGTGGAACTCTTGTGTAACTGGGAATGCCAAAAGCACAATGAATACATGACCATTACTTTCCAAATTAGTAGGATTACACAGGTAAAATTCTTTGGAAATGCACAGAAGATGCTACTTCTCTTTCTTTACCTCCCCCCAGGTCAGAAAGCCTGACCTTTTTTTCTTTTTTTTGGGGGGTCAGAAACCTACTTGATAGGTTATAAACATATGAATGCTCATGGAAATCCGATTATAGTTAACTTCCTGCAACAGCAAATTGCAGCTGTGGCGAGTGCCTGGTTGTCAAATATTCCGATCATGAACAACTGGTAGTGCAAGCGGTTTGGTATCACCAGCCCTACTTACACAGCAAATGTAGGTATATATTTCAAATACACGTGCGGGTTCACTAATCTCGACACAATAAGGAGCGAGGACAATCAGCTAGACAATGCAGCAGCACAAATACAGGCGCTGAAGGCTATATGCTTGAGCAAAAGGATAAATATATTACACCTAGAAACTCAAAATCCCCACACGATCCCGAATAAGACCTATTCTCGTATTGTGGTCTACGTGAATCTAGCATCTTACTGCACAAGGTGTGAACTTAGTCAAGTGATGCAGGAAAGGAATCCGGTCATGGCATGAAAGTGGAATGCTGCTAAAAGCGTTAATGTAGCACTTGAAATGGATTGTCCTAAAGCCATGAATTAGCAGTGAAATCGACCCGTGAAATTCATGAGAAAAAGACCGAAGATCAGATCATAAACGAGCCAAACCAAACCAACACCCATAAAAGGAAGGAGGTTAACCAACAAAAGCCAAAACAACCTATTCACCTGCGAAACACCAGAAAACACGAAAAGAAGGCATCATATCCTGGAAGCACAGTCCACAGCTCCCACTCCAATTGCAAAAGACGCACGAGAACGCCGAGGTTCAACTAATTCATAAACAACGACGGACCCAGTCGCCTCAGGCGAAAAGATCAGTACCCCATCTCCACCCGCACGCCCCCTTCTTCCCTCAACAAGTTCTCCACGAACGGAAAGATCACGCCACGAGCACCACCCCCAAAAAAAAAAAAACAAAAAAAACAAAGCGAGCGAGAAAGGAACGGACGACCAAGGAGAGAGGGGCACGGACCGGTGCTGAGGAAGACGAAGTAGACGGCGGTGTCGACGCCGGACGCGGCGATGACGTCCTGCTCGGAGGAGGCGAGGGCCTCGTGGATCCAGGCGAAGGGGCCGCGGGAGGCGCCGCCGTCGAGGGGGTCCACGCCCTTGAGGAGGCGGTTGGGGTAGTAGATGAACCTGTTGCCGGGGCGGCTGGAGAGCCGGGCGAAGACGGCCAGGAGGACGACGAAGATCGCGAGGGACGTGATGAGGGACGTCAGGAACGAGCTGAAATCCATCTGGGTCGTCGCCCTCCGCCTCCTGCAGATGCCCTCCTCGTCCTCGTGGTCACCACCAAGCGAAGCAGCCTAAGCTCTCTCGCTCTCGAAGCGTCACAGCGTCGGACAAGGAGAGGACAGAGAAGGGCGTGTTTCTTGCGGAATGCGAAGTGGGTTCAAGAGGGAAAGATGTCAGGGAGGGAGGGAGGGGAGGCAGATGAGCAACCGTTTGGGAAGGGGAGAGGTGGTGGTTATGGTGGGGTGGTGGAGTTATTATAACGCAAAGATGTCGACGGACACAGAGAGAGACAGAGAGAGAGAGAGAGAGAGAGAGAGGGAGGGGAAGCTTGTCGGGGTTAGAGAGAGAGAGCCGTGGTTGATGAGCGCGGTGAGCTGGCCGTGGGCCGACCTTTGCTCTTTGCTCTTTGCTCTTGCTTGCACTCTCTCTGTGATCCTCTCCTCTTTTTTACCCTCCTCCTTTGGATTCGTTTCGTTCCTTTATTGCGGGTGGCGCGAGAGAGAGGGGGCACATGACCGTTGTTGGTGGTGGCGCGGTGAAATGACGGAAATGCCCCGCCGGGGCTTCGCTTTGCCCTTTCGCTTCGCTCCTGTTTGACCCGCTTCCCTAGGGAAGTCGGGGGGGTCCGTGTCCGTGCGGGCCAATCGGATTCCCCCCACGGTCCTCACGCGGAGGTAACGGATCTGTACTTCTCTCGCCCTGCGGACATCATTATGGCCACAAATGATAATCGCGACGGTTTGAGAATTTTAAAAAGCACGGTTTTTTTTCTTTTCTTTCGAAGTACCTCTCTCCCGCTTTTTGGAACTCGCGTTCGCGATTTACGTCGTATTCTACTTCGAATTGGATTTAACGCCATCGATTATCGCGGTCTTATCAATGAAATTGTCGGTTTCTCTTCCTGAAATTTCTCTCTCCCCCATCATTTGTGAGCTCGCCCGCCGTGAAAGCTCAAACTAGTCCCGCCCGCCGTGAAACTCAAACCGACAAATCGGTCGCTTCTCCTCTCGATCTTTGGCGTCGCCCCCGAGGCCGTATTCCCTTAAGCCGCCCCCCACCGGTTTTCTCGTCGACGGCTCCAAAAACCTTCCGGATCTGGAGGCTAACGGCCGTGGAGGCCGAGCTTCAGGATTCGGACGCGTCGTGCTTCGCCGCAAAGGAGCTCGAACTCGAGGGCAGCGTGGTATCCCAACCTCGACCCGCGGTGATTTGGTCATTATTTATTGGTGGGGGTTTGTCTAAAAATGCAATCCGTAGGTTTCATAAATTGAGGATTCAAATCAGTATAGGAATCAAAAGTGCTGAGGGTTTATGAAGTTTTTCCTAATAATTATAAAGACGATAAAATTTTTCAAATTTTATAATTTGAGAGTTCTCACTTAGAACTCCTAAAATAAGGAAAATGACATCACAAATGTCATAATATTTGTATGGCACCCACTTGAGTATTATAACTTTTTTCTAATCATTTTAGTATCACATTGATTAAAAATCGTTCGCTTGATTGTCATCGGTCATTTATGTTGTCGAAAAATCCAACAAGACATCAAATTAATATAAACCCTCTGAAATATTCATCTCCATTGGTGCTTCTTCAAACCTTTAACCCTTTAGGAATTGGGGCAAAATTAAAGTCATTTTCAGTGTTTTGAATGGCTCGAACCCATCTTCTCTCTATCTCTCTCCAACTATCATTCAACTTGGGATGAAATAGATGGAGGAAGTTCATTGCCTCTCGACGTCGTTCGCCCTCATTGATTCAATGAATGTGGCGACAATGGAGCTCGTCTCTTTCTTAGGAAGCCATTCGTTCATAGGTGGCCAAATCCGTCCATTGGAACTCGTGGGTGCCCTTAGTTTTAGCTATGGTTATGGTAAAGAAAAGAAAAAACCTCAAATAATTATAATCACTGTGACACACTGACACTAAATTTTTTCTGTGACATCAAAAACCTCAAATTATGTCAATTATGATATATTTATCCCAAACTTTTTCATGTGATATAAAAAATCTCAAATTTATACCTATACGACATATTTATCCTCCTCTATCAGGTTCCATTGTGTTTTTAACTTCGACAGAGGAGGATAAACGCGTCACACAGATATAAGTTTCGAAATTTTTGTGTCGCAATGGCGGGCATAATTGAAGGCTTTCGGTGACTTTTGCCCATTTCAACACGCGCCTCTCGAAATTAAAATTAGAAAGTGGATAGGACTTGACTTACCACGGTAACCCAAAGTCCAATTTCGTCATTTCCCTCAATCGCTACTCATCACATTATCCTCCTCCAAAAGCTTCCCGGTCACTCCCGCTCGATATTCACACTCCTCCTTTTTCTTTACACGCGCGCGCGCATCGCACGCGCTCGTCGCGTCCCTCACACGTCGGTCCCTTCGAAGCTGTCCACATCAGAGGTCACTCCCCAACTCGATCGATGCTCCTTCCGTAACGCGCGCCCCCCCCCCACGCGCGCGCGCATCGGCTCCGCTCCCCTCCCGTACTCGCCCCTCCCACCGCGCGCTGGCCCCCATCCGGACATAACCGCCGACGCGGCCCCCTCCCACGGCGCGTACCGCTCCGCCGACCCGCCCTCGCGCGTGGGCGTTGCTCCGGGGGGGGCCAGCCCGAAAGCTAACCGTCAAACGGCGGGCACGTGGCGCGGAACGCCAAGAACTTTCTTTCCCCCTCGGCGCGACACGTGTCCGGACGCGGTTCTGCCGACAGACTGCGAGGGGAGGAGGGGCCCGCATTGGTTCCCCCCCACCCCCCCAAGCCCCAACCGGATTTCCGCGCGGAGAAATCGCGGCCGTTGACCCGATAACGTGGGGCCCGCCCTTGATCTTTCAATTCGGTCTCTCTCTTTTTTTTTTGGGTCGTAAAGGAATATCAAAAAAGAGGAAATTTTTTTTTTAAAATTTTGGATTTAAATTGATGGAATTCTCCCTTTGCAATAGCCGCTGTCGCGTCGCCATCGGCCCATCGTAACATGTCGGCCAGAGCGTTATGATCGTGCTGGATTGGTGGGATTCAAGCATCGGTTTGTTTTGTCGCCACCATTTTTGGATAAGCATGATGGACCGTTTGAATCGAGATAGGATCAAACCGGATCAAATCGGTCGATTTAATTCGGTTCTCAAAAATATCGATCCAGTTCCCGATTTTTAAAAGTGAAATCGATTTTCGAGCGGTCCAGTTCCCGATTCTAGAGTAAGAATCGGACCGACTGAACCAAACCGATAAATATATATATTCGAAGGAGAGCAGACTTCTAAATTTATGTAGTTCTTAAAAATTGGTTTAAGCCTGTGCTACAGTGGTGGAAGTACTTGTGCAAATCAAAATTGTGAATGCTTTATCTTTTATATGACTACTGTTTCGATTTTTTTGCTCCGTTTGTTATGAGGATGACCCCCTTGATGCTGTATCGTGTATCGCCCATCGGGAAAGAACTGCGAGGAAGATTTTTCTTCGCCCCTTTAGTCCAATCAAAGATGTTGAAGGTCCAAAATGGAGGTTGCAATGTACTTCCCACTTTTCTTGTTTTGGCCTTTTTCCTTTTCATGCTAGAAACTGGCATCTGGAGCAGCACACTGTGGTCTTGCTACAGCCATTGTTGGTTGAATAAAGTTGAACATCTTTCTCTTGCTATTTATTGTAGAATTTAATTTTTGTTTTTGACTCCTCTATTTCAAAGTACAGATTTGTCATTTGTGAACATGAAGCAGCATATGCAGGTCCCTCGTTTCTTATATCTTTTCTTACACAACTGAACAGTGGCTTTGATTCATTTCAATAATTGATTGGTTCCATTGAAACTGGATCGAACCGATGATCTGGTATGGTTCTCAGTCCTAAAAATTGGGAACCGATCCGATTTCCGGTTCTTGGGTGGAACTAAACCGGACTGAACCGAAAACCACTTACCCCTAGCCACCATGCATGACTTGCGTTGGCAAAGGAATTGTAGCTTTATGACACTACACTTTTTGCCATGTTGGAGCTCAATTTCATGTGCTGGGAGATTGGAGAGGGTGCAAATTTCTGTCGAGAGTGACGTATGTTTCAAGTCAGGGAAGGAAATAAGCCGGAAAAAGGAGGGATATAGGGCTATGCTTGACTTAGAACATGAGATATCTTCGGGAGAGCAAAATATGTACGCACGTATAGATTTTATCGACACGTCTAGGTAGCCCGGGTTGTGCTAGGGTAGAGCCTAGCTACGAAAATCGAAGGGAAAAGTAATTTCGAGCTATGTGATTCGATTTTGGTAAGTTCATGGTTTGCTCAAATCTAATATGTGTTTCAAGTCGCATCGATAACGCGTTGCCGATGTACCTTGAAATACTTATGCATTTGGAAAGATGATTAAAGAGTACTCTTGAATTTTCTGATGCACGAAGTACACACAATTCAATGAAACCAAGGAGAATGACATGGAGAATCGCCGATATTTTCGGCTCGTGTGATGATGTTTGTGGACTTTTTATTGTAGTCAAATCCTTGAGATCGCGTATTTGTTTTTACATGTCGGTTTATCCATAAAAAAAAAATCAATCAAAATAGTGACGAGGCACTAAATGCCGTGTTATCAACTCCGGGTAGCCCATAGAGGAACGTGGTGCCACCCCCACGTCGAGGGTGAACGTTGGCTCAGGCGACGGCGACACCAACCTCAAATCAATCACAACATCGAGCGGGTTAGCTCTCGCGTCTCTCTCCCCTCCAACGATGAGGGTCGTGGCCTCACCTCGCCTAACTCGCTCGCTCTCGCTCTCGCTCTCTCGCTCTCTCTCGATTTTCATTATGTTAATATTTTCTATGTTTTACTCCACATTAGAAGCCTACCGGAGGAGCTTGACCCGATCCATCCTTAATTTGAGAAAAATCATCAGATCGAAGATCGATAAAGCGGTCCGGGGGGAAATTTTTTTTCTTTTTTCTCTCTCTCTCTATTTTTTGGGGGTCCCTTTTCGCGCCGGACTTCTCGGAAACCCTTCTTCGTTTCCCAAAGCGAATTAAAGTCGACAGCGACGTGTGCCCAATCGTCGATCTCTTTTGCTAATGTGGGGTGGGCCGAATTCGTGATCGGGAGAGCGGGGCCCGCGGGGCGATGGGAGGATGGGGTTCCCCCAATTATTAAAGTCCCGCTGCGGCTCGAGCCGACGAAAACGACGCCGTATTGTACGCGTTCCCGTAGTTCGTTAGCACGGAATCATGTACTAAAATTTTGTTTATTTTGCGAAAAATACATAATTTAAAATATATTACCCTAAAATTGGGCCTCGTTAAAAAGACACTAATTTTACTTTGAGTAATAATTCTAGTCCGAGCTTTTTTTTGTCTCGTAAAAATCACAAACTTTCTGTAAATTCGAGCTAAAATTATCACTCAATATAAAGATAATACTTTTTTTTTAAATTAACTATCTAACAATAACCGATTATATCCCATAATACTTGGTGAGAGCCTTATGTGTTTAAGGCAAATATATCTTCATTCGCAGGAATATTTAGGAGAAACTAAAATCGATCTCCTTGGGGAAGTAAGCGAACTCTTACGGTTGCCTCTTTCCTTTCTTCTTTGAGCTATCTCGACTCTTCTTTTCGAGTTAGAGTTGCTGTAAGCAAAGTATCCCATTGACTTGTCAGTCAAAAAAATCGTGCTCCAAAGACAGGTGCCCAACAAGACTTTATATGTACATACGCTGAAATAAGAGGCGACATGCCCGAGAAGCTTACAAAATACCAAAAATGGACAATCGGCATACTGCTGGATTAATTATCAATAATAATTTATCATTAAACCAAACATTTCTGGAAGAGATGGTAGTGATAACTCTTTAAAAAGTATTTTTTTTAAATCATTTATTCCTTGCGAAATTAACTCAACGTAACCTTATTCTCTAAATTGGTAATTTGATTAGTCAGCCCAAAATAGTTGGTGGGATAGAGAGAGAGAGAGAGAGGGATTTTTGCCGACGTGGAATCGTGTGCGCCGTTATTTACCGAAAGAGAGAGTGATTTTGCAATATGATGGATGCACGGGAATCTTGCCGACAGCGTGGCGGCTGACGACGCCGTTTCAATCCGATAGCGTTCCTCAGCGCATGGGCCCCGCCCGCCGGAGGTAGTAGAGGGACACGTGGCGCACGAAAGGGGAAGGACTGCCAGTGCCAGCGCGAGAGAGAGGAGGATGGGGACCCACCGCGGTGACGTTATCTTTCCCCTCATGTGAAGCAACCTGCGGAGAAGCTCTCGTGTGTTGTTGTTGGGCCACATTCGCAAGGCCCAGCTCGGAAGCCTCGGATAGATGGCCCATATCTTCTCTCGCTTTGGAGATCTGATGTGCTCCACACAGAAGCACGAATGAAGATGATGGAATGATCGATAGCGGGAATCCGATACCTTCTTCAGATGAGATCGTTAAGATGGAGCCAAAGTTCGAATCCATCAATATATCTAGTTGGACTCGACTTCATTCATAGGCTTCTGACCGGATATGTTGACGCGCTTGGACTCGAGCTCCCTACTGGCGATCTCTCCGGCCGAAGGTCTTGGATCTTTGCTTGCGCGCTTCCGACAAATGGTATTGGAGCCAGTGGCTGATTGGTGGCCCGCTCCCGACGTGCATCAATGTTTGATGAGTTTCTCAAGGAATGAATCTCGTAACCAACGCGTTTTTTTAAACAACCTTCATTGTTTCGGTATGGCGACAGGGACTTGGGGTGAAGGTACCCATCGTGATGTAGCAACACGGTTTTGATGGCAGCATTTACAATTTGGTATGGAGAAACAAATCACTTATGAAGGTGGACATTGTCGTTATTTAACGATCCTCAACAACAAAATGGAGATTTTTTTTTAAAATGGAGTTCAAATCGAGATATTTTTGCGCAAAAATATACACAAATTAAGGGAGATTAGCCCTAAGACCAAGCTTATACATGAGGAAGAAATTATTGAGATGCACATGTTAGAAAAATCCTATATCGGAGAATTAGCGTGATGTGGAGCAATTGGTATATCATGATTAGATTATAACTCATTAACTTAAGCTTTTGAGTGAAGTTGAATCTAATTAAATATGTTAAAGAGCTTGGACTTGGGCTCCCTTTGGGCAATCTGAATGGATCAACTTCAATCTCACATGGTGAAGGTATTCGACTTCTACTAGGCTATCAACAAATGGTATCGGAGTTGATGGTTGATTGGTGGCTCCCTCTCAATGTCAATATGTATCTATGCTTAGTGCATGTCTCAACGAAGGAATCATGTGACCAACGCAGAGACTAGATAATTGCAAAGAAAAGTCTCATATTAGAGGACAAAGGGTGTAGCGTAAAATAATCATACATATATCTCATAACTCATTGGCTTAAGTTTTTTTATTGAAGATAGGCCTAATTGGATATATTGACGGACACGAATTTACATTGTCTCTTGGCGATCTTTCCGGCTGAAGGTATCATATTTCTGCGGCACTCCTAACATAGGATATGCTATAAGGACACATATAATTACTAAGGTTTTTTCCGGTCAGAAACTAATCAATTATTGATGTTCAGCATAAGAATGACCAAGCAAAATTATAATTAAGTTGGAAAGAGGGAGTCTCGTAAAAATCTCAATCTATCATCGTCATCACAAAAATGGTGTAGAAAGTGGCGATGATGAAAAAGACACTTTACTTGGGAGCTTCGCAATCTTGTGGATCTAATTAGGCAAATGGAACTCGTACCAAAGGAAATGGGGTAGACAATGGCGAAATTACTTGACAATCAAGGGATTATCTAAGTACAAACACATTATCATTGTTGCTTAAAAATCAAGAATCTTTTGACTAACAAGATCCTACAGACATTTTTCGATGTAGAAAAGCTTCGGGCAAAACTCTATACTACTACCACCCACTCGTTTATGAAGGATGTGCTCCAATGGAGCTCAAACATCAAATATAGGACGTCGTACGGGGAGCATCAAATACAGGACTTCCTATGCAATGAAGTACAAATAAGATGTCCTCAAAGTACAAATCAATGACTGAAAAGCTAATAAAAATGATGCCTTTCCCAAATTAGTATAATTCAATTTAACTAATTTTGGACAGAGTCGATCTGAGTCAGAGCAGTCAACCAAACATAGTTGGTGGACAGAGAGAGAGAGAGATTTTTGCTGATGTGGAATAGGTGTGTTACATAAAAGGATAATGGCACGTATTGTTTTTAGACTTTCACCCAATGTGCAATATAGTCTATGAATTTTTAATTTATTTAATGCGATCCCTCTTAACTTTAGCCTAATGATCAATAATTCTTAAATTGTTAATTTGTTCAATGTCATTCTTAGACTTTTGGTATGTGTTTATTGTAGTTCATAAACTATATGAAAATATTTAATGTTCTCCTTTCATTAATTCAAGATCAAGGACAACATTGAACATTTTCATATAATCTAGGGACTAAATTGAACATGTACCGAAAGTCCAGGGATGACATCACATATTGGGCTAAAGTTCATGGATCATTTATGTCATTTTTCCGAAATAAGTTTGCAATACACTGCTACGATACCCGGAGACCTAGCATATAGCGTGATGGGCGGATGACGTTGTCGTTATCGGATTGCGTTCCTTAGTGTGTGGGCCCCGCGTGCCAAAGATATTAAAGTGACACGTGGTGCACGAAAGGAAAAGGACTCGGGGAGAGAGAGAGAGAGAGAGTCTTCTAATTTAGAGGCGAATTTTGCCGGCTCTTACGTAGAATGATCAAACTCGAGCGCGGTAGCTGTTGTTGTCCAAGATGCAATAGGAGCTCTAGTGGATGGAGTAGCGAGAACGGTACCGACGTCGTCCGTGAGTCAAGCCGAAACCCTAGGCTTGCTCATTGCTCTCTCTCTCTCCTGGAAGCAAAGAAGGAAGAAGATATTGTCTTGAATCTGACTGCATGTTTTTAGTTCACGTGATTAATAGCTCAGATCAAGGTAATGGGGAAGCTCGTGCCCTTATCGTGGAAGCTCGCGGGGTCATGGGCCAGTTCAAGAACATTTCTCTAGCCCACTGCACAAAAGCGTCTAATAGTGTGGCGGATTGGATTTGTAAAGCCCCATAGACAAAAAAAATCTACCCTCGAATTGCATATCCCAATCCCCCCAATCTTTTTAGGATCGACTTTGTTTTGATACCTCTAACGAGGGCTTTTGTGTTTGAAGTGCTTTCAGATCCAATAAAATTTTGCTTGACAAAAAAAAATCATGTAATTTGTTTATTTTGGAGATGTGACGTGCTTAACACCAAACACGTGTGAAGAAGATGGAGGGATCCAAATGGGTTGGCGTCCATTGACGCACAATTTCAACATTTCTACTTCATAGGGCGTTTGCTACTAGGTTCTATCGAATTTTATCGAGGCTTTTTCCAGTCGGAAACTGCTTAATTATCGGCGTTCGGTACAACAATCGTGACCAAGAAAAATTACAATCAAGTAGGAAATAGGGACTCTTGAAACAATCTCTACCTATCGTCGCCGTCACAAAATCGATGAAGAAAATGGCGATGGTTAAAAAGGCCCACTTTACTCGGAAGGGTGATGGTCTTGTGGATGTAATTAGGGGAATAGAACTTGCATCAAATGGAAATGAGATAGACAAATGGTGGAGTCACCGAACAATCAGGGGATAAACCGCGTACAAGCGCATCATCATTGTTGTTTCGAAACGAGAACCCTTTGACTAACGAGCTCCTATAGAGATTTCTCGATGCAAGAAAGCTTTGAGCAAAACTTTGTACCGCTACCACCCCCATTCCGGGCTCATTGATAAAGGATGTCCCGCGACTGGTCCTATGGGACTTGTTGAGTACAAGTCTTCCTACAGGGTGCACTAAATGCGCGGTGTCCTTCAAGGCGCACCGGTGCACCTTACGCAAGATGTCTCGCGAAGCACATGTCGAAGCTACAGTTCGATGCACATTTCTAACTAACCTCTTTTCATGAAGTTATAGCACGTGATTGAGGGTACCATCCAAAGTTACGGTACAAATCAATGTGGAAATCGTGAAATCCCCATAGGCATAATGCATATGCATGAATTGGAGCTGAGACCGTCCGGTCGCTTATTAGACATAAAGGTGGGGTGGCCGAAATTACACCAGCTCATAAACATGGGCTCCAGATTTTAGGCCATTCGACCCATTTAACGTCCAAAATTGGTGAGAGGCTCACCAAGAGGCCATACATTGGGCCCTTGTCTTGATTCCCTATCCCAAATGCAATGCAAATGCTAGGCATGGTGAAGACCAAAGGTATGCTCACGTCTTCCAAAAACCTCTCTGGGTGATCAGTTCTCGCTCAGACCAGAGAAATCGGTTCCAGATTTCTAGAACCAGGAACCAGAGAAATCGAAAACCAAACTGGTATCCCCTAGGACCGAACCAACCGGTTCAATTCTCGGGCCAATGGAACCGATAGCATATTCATTTTTTTTATTTGTCGTTAATGTTCAAAATGAAATTAAAGATAGTCTTGATAATTAAAGTGTTTCTACAACTAGTGAGTTGCGTGTAACATTATAGGTGTTATAGAGATTTTTTAAATTTGTGACAAAATTTGGTTGGAATGAGTAACTAAAATTGTGTTTTGATTTGTTCTTGTCATTTTACTCACGTGTATAAGTAAATATAGTCGTTTCAGCCTTGAAGGGCCTTTATTTGTGAAATGAGAGATAAATTAGGGTTTCTTTTACATATTTTTTTAAAAAATTGATTCGATCCGGGTGGTCAAGGTCGGTGGTTCGGAGCCAAATTGAAATTCACCGGTTCCAATTTTATGGAACCAGACCGGTGCCCCTAGGAACTATCCAGATTTGGCTGATCCAAGCGATTCTCAGTCAAGCAGTTCCTTTTACTTAGCCCTACTCTCAATCTCTTGACACATATTGACTTAGAAGCACCAAGGACATGATAGCTGTACCTGGATTAGACGAATTATCGAAATAGGATCGCTTATCCCTAAGAGTACAACAAATGAAGTGTTTCTTATTTCCAAATGCAAGCTCCTTTTACTGTCCATCATCTTCAAACTTTCCGTCACTCGGCCAAAGCTCCTCGAGTGCTCTCGTCCATTGCTGCCCATTGCTGCTTGGACCTCCGGTGGCACGCTGCCACCGTCGTCAACCCTTGCTTGACCACTAGTAGCCATCATTGTCAGTAGGAGGCCATCGTTCTTATGCCTGGGGATGCCACCACCTCGCGGTGGTTGCGATCCCCTAGCAAAATCGTAGCTCAGCGTGGTGGCTATGGCTGCCACCATCATGGTCTATAGGAGGTCGTTGGTGTGGTGGTCCCCGAGCGATGTCACAAACACTTGTTCTCCATCTCCGTTTCGCTCTCTCTATGTGGATATGATTTTGCGACCTCTTGGCGGGTGCCCGACCACCGTGAGGTCGCCGATGCCGAGCAAAGTGCTCCCGAAACTCAACCTGGAAACTCAAAAAACTGAACATGCACTCGAAAGCGTCTAATTCCACCAAAAGCACACGTTTCTTCGGCCAAGAAAAGCTCAGATGCAAACGAACCCAAGAACAAAACCGAAGACCCCAACTCCTACTCGACTAGAAGCTCGCTCAGTCCGTGTAACATCCTAAATATCCCTCCTATTTATTACATTTGCAATTATTATGTTACATGGAAATAAGATTTCATATTAAAATTAAAATTAAACATCATTAACATGTCAAAACAGGTTTTTCGCGAGTTATATATTATCATGCATAAAGTATGCTTAGCACCTCTGACATTACATCTAGCATACATTGGTTTGCATAAATGTCTTGAGCAATTAACTAAAGTTATAAAAGTGCCACTAGATTTTATAATATTATTTAATTCAACCCATTATATCTAACTAAGAATGAAGTAAATGATGCAGTTTATTTACTTTAGCAAAACTTCAAGTATACATATTTACATTTCATTTAGTTTTATATCCATCTTTAAAAGTAACTTATTATTAGTATAGTTTATGTCATTTAAATCAAATCCGTTTTGTAAAAAATCAAGTAAGAGAGAATTTAAATAATGGACAAGAACATATAGTCACAAGTCTTAGGTTAACCATTGAGATTAAGATAAAATTTCGTATAGAGAATATGATACTGAAATCCACATGTTTTTGAATGAAAATAGAATATAATATGTGAACAAATTAATAGTATTCAAAAACACTTCTTTGATTACTCTATTATACGTCTATTACGGTTAATATTAAGATTATAATTTCATACCACATTTTACCTATCTAATTTGATAAATGTTTTACTTAATATTTTCTACTTCCAATGAATAATAACCCTTAATATTATATATGTAAAAAATTTTACCGCTAATAATGAAAAGGAAAATTGACATAACTATGTTTATTAGTATATGCCCACGATATCAAAGAGGAAACTCCGAAGGCCCACGGAACTTTTTTTTTTTGGCCAGAATCAAATACTTTTCATTGATATCTAGTAAAATCATAGCCCCTTTTCGGAGTCTCAAAACAAAGCAAGTCTCTAAGGGCCTGCGGAGGACAAATCAACTAGTGATCAGCGAGTGTTTTGTTCCTGTGGGTCTTCGCTACCCAGTCCGCGACACTATTTGTATTTCTATTACAGTATTGTAGTTTTAAATTAGTAAAGAGAGACGGCAACCCACGTGCTTCAATAATGACTACCCGCTGTTCCCACGGCAGTGCTTGTGAAGACTTCAAGGTGTTGACCAGATTCAGACAATCT